>JAAGEH010000020.1:8128349-8201837 GCA_011751065.1 Lasiurus cinereus
AGATAGAGATAGAGATAGAGATAGAGATAGAGATAGAGATAGAGATATCTATACATCTATCTAAAGATAGAAAACTCCTGCAGTTCGGTTTCTCTGGAGAACCCTGACTCTCTGGGTTAGGGCCAGATCCACTCCAGAGGGTTCCATTTGCTTGGAGCCCTAAATACTTTGCACATGTCCCCTCATGACAACTGTTGAGGGGAACCACTATTTTTTTTTTCATTTTAAAGATGAGTAAATTGAAGGATAAGAGAGTTTGACAGCCTGACTCCCAAACCCAGAGTCTTCACCACTCAGTGTAGATGAGATGTAGGTGAGCAGCTGCGTCCGGAATATTAGATTATTGAAAGGGCTCTGCCGAGGCTAAAACCAGTATCTCCTCACTCCCGCCAGGCTAACAGGCCACACCAGGAGCTCCCACATGGAAAGAGGAGGAATAAGAACCTGTTGTACCTGAGCGAGCCAACAAAGACAGAATCACAGGACCCTTACCGGTGGTTGCTTAACTCCATTTTGACAGGCAGCTGAATAACAGCTGCTTGAGGTCATGATGAGGTCGCTGTCCAGTTGGCTAGACTTCCCTCCTATCCCTTTTCTCTGTGGCCCAGCATTCACTCTGACCGAGAAGCGTTCAGAACTGCCTTCCTCAGTGTCCCGAGCAGCCAGCCATGCTCCCACCGGGAAAGAAAAGGCGAAAGGCGCTGGACTCACTTGCACCTCCTTGATTTTAGGCCTGAAATAAAAACTCTTCACACAATAGCTGCCTGGCACAGAGAGGCCTTAAGCCCAGTGTTGTCTGAAGGAGGTTTGTTTTCCATCTCCCCCGGAATTAGTCCTCTTAGGAAACAGTGTTAAAAGCAATTGCTTGACCAGTTTGGGCTAACCCAGTGGATGGCAAATCCATGCTTCTTGCGCAATTTATAAAATGTTGTCCTTGAAGCCCCAGTGGGACTAATGGCTCTAACCACCAGCCAACACGTTTCAAAGTGATCTCCACATCAGGAAGCCATTGTCGCTCCGAAGACTTAATTGGTACAGGATGCTAGCTGTTCTGAGAGACCCGCTTCTGCGCCAGGCCCCGAGGGAGCTAGTTTTCAGCAACTATTCCCACATCTGCCCCCTTGTGCATGCAAATCACCTATGGTTCCATTTTTCTATGCAGTAGAGGGTTTCCTTGGTAATGAAATAGCATTTTAATCAGAGGTCACTTTGCGGGCACAGAGACCCAGTTCTCAGTGCTGGTGTAAACTCAAGGAAGGACACAGAATCGATCTTTGCAAGTGTGCGGTGGTTCCAGTGGTTTCTAGAATCTGCACAGGTAGCTTCCTTTCCTGGAACTCAGTTCCTCGTTTGTACATCAGAGTTCACACAGAATGTCTCTCCTTAGGAAGTTCAAGGATGACATGACATGATGTGCGCTGAGCTCAGGCCCAGAGCCTGGCCCACAGTGAATGAAGTCAATGTCCATCTTCCCTCCATTCCCCGATATCATGTCATCATAGTCATCATCCTTCTCATGGCCAACATCCTTAAATAAGATTATCTTTTTAGAACTGACATGAACCCAGAAGATATAAAGAAGAAAAACCATGCCCTAGCTGGTTTGGCTCAATGGATAGAGGGTCGGCCTACGACCTGCGGACTGAGGGGTCTCAGGTTCGATTCTAGTCAAGGGCCCATGCCCAGTTTACTGGCTCAATCCCCAGCAGGGAGCATGCAATAGACAACCGATCAATGATTCTCTCTCATCACTGATATTTCTATCTCTCCCTTCCTCTCTGAAATCAATAAAAATAAATTTTTAAAAAAGAAGAAAAATCACTAATTTAATCACATAAAAGTAAAATAATTATATATGAACAAATAAACAAGCAAAACCATATACAGGGTATGAAGATAAACGAGAAAACTATTTGCCAGAGTAAGGCATTATTTCATTAACAAATATGAGCAACCTGTTAGAGAAATAAGTGCTTACCAGAAAAAAAAAATTAAAACAAAAGGAAGAATGGAGAAAGAAACAAAGAATAAGAATAAAAGGAAAATTTAGAAAGAAAAATGGTGAAAAGGCAAAACAGGTAGTTTTTAGAAAATTTAAAATAAATAACAAGCAAATTAAAATGCCCAATTTATTTCATAATCAATAATATATAAATTAAAACATTCATGAGAATCTTTTTCATTTGTCAAATGAAGAAAAAGTGACACTATTCAATATTGCAGAAATATTCTGCTTTCTTTTATGTTTGTTTCTGCTGTTGTTAATCCTATTTTTTCCTTTAAATTTTACAGAGAGTGGAAGGGAGGAGAGAGAGAGAGGAACACCAATGTGAGAGAGTCACATCGATTGGTTGTCTCCTGCATGGGGGATTGAACCTGCAACCTAGGTACATGCCCTTGACCAGGAATTGAGCCTGCAACCACTGAGCCACATGGGCCAGTGCTTCCCCTGCAATGCTTTTAAGTCGTGTTGATGGGAGTATAAATTGGTGACTTTCAGAAGGACAATTCAGTAATTCTCCAAACTAAGAGTGTACCTTAGGAATACTTTCCCGACACAGTAGGCATTGCTTAGTAGTTAGAGTGCCAGCCAGTGAACCCAAGGTCAAGCGTTTGATCTGGTCCAGGGCATGTACCTGATTGGGTGTATACCATGTGGAATGCAACAAATTAATGTGGCTTTCTCACATAGATGTTTCTCTCTCTCTCCTCCCTCCCAGTCCCTCTTCCTGTCTACTCTCTCTAAAACAAAAGTCAATGGAAAAAATATCCTCCAGTAAAGCTTAACCAAAGAAAACAGAGACTGCTTTCCTAAGGGTATGACAGGACTAATATGTGTGTATTGCCATCCCATCTAATAAAGGAGTAATATGAAAATTGACCATATCTCTGCTACACCCACAAGCCACACCCACAGTCACGCCCACCAGCCAATTAGAGCAAGTATGCAAATTAACCCAACCAAGATGGCTATGGCCACAGAGAAGCAGGAGGGAGGGTTGGGTTGCCCCTGGCAATGGAGGAAGCCAAGCTTTCAGTACACCCTGACTGGCCCAGGCTTCCACTTAAGGCAACAAAGTTTCAATTGCAGAAGATAAATAAATCCCAGATACCAGGGCCTCCACTTGCATCACAGGGGGACGTGGCCAGCCTGCAAACTACCACAGGCCCCTCACCCAGGCCACTCCATGCCCCAAGGGCAAACCAGCTGGCCCCCACCCGTGCACCAGGCCTCTAGCCTATCTAATGAAAGAGTAATAAGCAGATTGACCATCACTCCAACATACAAGATGACTGTTCCCATGTGGTCAAAAGATCCTGCCCACATGTGGACACAAGATGGCCACCACAAGATGGTCAGCAGGGAAGGGCAGTTGGAAGGGACCAAGCCTGCAAGGGAGGGCAGTTGGGAGTGATCAAGCCTGCAGGGGAGGGCAATTAGGGGTGACCAGGCCCACAGGGGAGGGCAGTTAGGGGCAAACAGGCTGGCAGGGGAGCAGTTAGTCATCAATCAAGCTGGCAGGGTAGTGGTTAGGGGGTGATCAGGCTGGCAGGCAGAATGGTTAGAGGCAATCAGGAAGGCAGGCAGTTGGGAGCCAGCAGTATGGGATTATGAGAGGGATGTCTGATTGCCCATTTAGGCCTGATCCTACCTGGCCTAAATATTTAGGCCTACCTGGATCAGGCCTAAACAGGCAGTCAAATATCCCTCAAGGGGTCACAGATTGGAGAGAGAGCAGGTTGGGCTGAAGGACATCCCCTTCTCCCATGCACAAATTTCGTGCACCAGGCCTTTAGTATTATATAGTTATTTATCCATATTAATATTTACCTGCCTATAGTTATCTATTGCTACATAACAAACCACCCTAAAATGTAACAGCTTAAAACCACAGTTATTTTATCTCACAGCAGTGTCTATGCAGCAGGGGTCCAGGTATGGCTTAGCTGGATCTGAGACAGCCCTTCAGTGTCTCCTAGCCACACATTGGTGACAGGGATCTGGCTGCAAATCATCACTAGGCTGCCTAGGGAGGCATCTGCACTCAGCTCTTCTCAGGATTGTTGGCAGGATTTGGCTCATCGAAGGCAGTTGGTGGGGCTGTCCTCAATCCCTGGCCCAGACGCTCTCCCCAGGGAGCTGATGACAGGGCATCTTGCTTCATCCGAATGAGCAAACACTAAGAAAGAGACAAACGGTGTCAGGAAAATGGAAGTCAGGGGCTTTCAGAATCTCAGAGGAGGGCATCCAACTCATTCACTATATTCTATTCACTAGAAGCAAGTCACCAGAAAATTTCAAACATCGTGAATTTCCACTCCTACATTCTTCAACCTTCACCTCTAAAACATAAGGACTGTCACCTCCTTAACCACAATGTCTTCTGACACCTAAAATAATTACGTATAGTAATTCTTCATTATTACCTAAGATCCTGTTTCCACCTTAAAATGCTTCCAGTTGTCCCCTCCCTTTTTCATGCCACTCATTGTTGAGAAGAAAGGCAACCCGTGGTCCTACCTGCATTTTTTTGAGTGCTTCCTCGAGATGTCTTTGAATTTGATCCTCTATCTCCCATAGTTCCTATAAGCTAGGTGTTAGGTTTACAGACATATTCTGCAAGACTATCTATTAGCAATGCTATGTCCTCCACATTTTATTTTACCAGGAGGCACATAAAGGCTCATCATGCCACTATTAGTGATTTGAAGATGGATCAGAGCGGTCCTTAAAAAGGGTCCATATCACTCTTCTGTTGGAAACCTTTTCTCTACCATCAGCCTTAGAATAAAACCCCAGCTCCTTATCACACTCTAGCTCCAGATTAATTCTTTGCCCATTGGTCACTATACTTTAACCACAGCAAGATACCATTCCTCAAACGCACCAGCCTCTTTCTCCATGGAGGGCCTCTACTTGCTGCTTAGGATGCTTACCCTGGGGACCCTACAGGGCTGGTTACGCTCACCCCTTCCCAGCAGTTCTCCTTCCCAAACCCTCTCTAATCCATAACCCTGTTCGTTTTCTTTTGCCATTTATCACAAACTGAAACAATTTTATCTTGTTTTGCTTGTGTCTTTCTATATGTGTGTACGGGTTTATTGTCTGATTTTCCATACTGGATGTAAACTCATCAAGGTTAGGGGCGGGGCCTTGTCATAGTTGCTTCCCACTGTATCCTCAAAACTTGGAACAGTGTCTGATGCTTAGTAGATGCTCAGTAATTTTTTTGTTGAGCAAATCAATGAACCTCAGCAGAATTTTTAGGTGGTTCATGCTAAGATACACCTACCTGGCAAGAATTCTAGTAAAAGCAGCATTGGCCCTGCTTGTACTTCTGGGTGTGGGGTAGTCTTGTTGCACTGAGGTGTCTGGAAGGTGTGTATGTTTTCATACCACAGACTGTGCTCCTCAGAGTGTGTCCCCAGGCCAGCCGCATCGGTGCTCCTGGGATCCGGTGGGAAACGCAGAATCAGCCCCACCCAGGCCTGCGAAACCAAGCTGCCACCTCAAGATGCCAGGGACTCACTCATGCACTAAAATTTGAGAGGCCTGGCTCTGAATCCTGGTTGATTCCATTTCTCTTGCCCCCCCTGCTCTTCAGCTACAGCCAGCCACCCCCACCATCAGGCTGTCATGGCCCACCCCAGGAAGCGGCTCTGGTGCCTCCCAAACTATTTACCTAGAGACTTATCTCTTCCCGGCTCCTTCCCTCCGGATTTCTCCCTGTTTGTAATATGTCAACCATGTTGAATCTCCCCCGACCACCCCAATGCCTGGGTGAACTGGGAGGTCTTTACATCTGCAGGTATCTATTGACATATTTTAAGAAAACACCTTTAAATGTTGCCACTGGTGTCCTGAAGCCAGCTTTTTCTTTCATCTTGCCTGGTGAGCAGATTGAAACTAGCATTTACTTTTAAAGCCTGGAGATTCTCAATATTTCTTAAACATGGGTTGAAGCCAGGAGCACTGGTCTATGCAGGCTGAGTGCACAGTCAGAGCTATCAACCTTGGTGGCACAGTGGGCAGTGTTTCACACAAGCGCCATTTGTTTGTTTGTTTGTTTGTTTGTTTGTTTGTTTGTTCATCTGTCTGTCCATCCATCCATTGGAAAGGCATAGGAAGATATTGGGGTGATGTAGAATGAAGAGCTTTCAAGCCCAGCAGAAAAGGAGATGAACTAAGCACAAAAGTAGTCTCACACGGCTGAGTCATGTAAATGGAGTAACATGCTCCTTGAGGCCAGTGGAGGACAGACTTCATGGAGGAGGCAGCCAGTATAGATGCCCTTGAAGAGTAGAGAGCCTAGGCAGGCAGGACCCGAGTCCTGTCCCAGGACCACCTTCCACTGGTCTTTGTCTCTTCAGGGTATACGAAGAGCTGAGATCATACAGGGGTAAGGACTCTTTTTTCTGCCAAGGGCCATTTGGATATTCATAACACCATTCTCAGACCACACAAAATTATCCACTTAAAAATTAGCCTGCTGATTAACTCACCCCTGTGCTTTGGCAGGACCAGACCAAATGATTTTGATGGCCTCATATGGCCCCGGGCAGGATGTTCCCCAGGCCTAATTAGGAGCTAGAGGCAAAACGCAGTCATCTTCACTCAGAATTCTCCTGAGCACTAGCGTGTGCTAGAAGCAGCCTGAGTACCACGCAAAACATTCTTCTTAGGGGGCTTACATTCTGATGAGGGATAAATGTGATAAAGAATGTTTAGAGTCGTTGGTGGTTTGAAGGTATACAAAATGCTCTTCTGAGGTGCATCTTGGTTTTAGAAATTAATGATTAAAAGTCACATGTTAAAAAAGCAAGGGTTTAAGTGTAGCCTATACATCTTCCTAAGAGACATTTGGAAAATGTTTGATTGCATGTGCAAACTTAATTAACCTACATTTATAAATTCTGAGTATTTGGTTTCATTTTAGTAGCTCATTTGTATTATTAACAGATCTATCTACATGCTTAAATACTTTTTATGAAGCTATTAAATTAAGTTAACAAATATAGTAATCCTTAAAGTGTCTAAAGTGTTCTAAAACTACATACGATAAACCTAGTACGATTTTAAATTAAAGTCCTAAATCCAGATCAGTTACTATTCAATTATGTATTTTGAATGGATGTTAGTTACTTGGCTAACCTGTTAATTCTAACTCACCAAATTCTTATAAACAAAATAAGCAATTTCATAAGACCAGTTTGAGGAGGCGGAGCTACTTTTGGAGCACATCTGGTTGCCGCCCTTTAAGACACCCCAGTATAAGGCTCAAAGCTTGCTGGGCCCTGCCATTCAGAGAGGCCTCCACTGGTTAGAATACGTTTCTATTCCTGGCAAGTGGACACACCCAAATCCCTTAAATCTTTTATCTTGTTGTTACCTGCCTCTCTTCCAGGAAGGATGTGAAGCTCCTAAGACTGAAGAGTAAACAACAGGCCAGAAGAATTAAAATGTCCCCTCTGCCTGGGTCTGTGCCCAAGGAACTCAAGTCCCATCTCCTGGCCCCTGCAGCTGAGCACTGAACATGATCCTGTCTTTGAAGTCCAGTACACAGTGGGTAAGCAATAATATTTGTCCAGAAAGTCTCTGAGGATATAGTTGTGAACTAGACATAAACCTTCCCCTCATGGAGCTGCCTTTCTGAGGCGGAAATCAACCAAAAAGAATGCAGGCACTCATGGTCTTGCTTTTTATTGGATAACTTAATAAAATCCTTTCCATGCCAGGCATGATACAGAGAGAAAAGTAGACATCAACCAAGAATGGTGGGGAGCACTATGCTAGACGGGGTGTCAGGAGAGCTATCTCAGGAGGTGAAATGAAAGCCAAGACCTGAAAGACAGGAAGGGCCAGCACGCAGAGTGACTTGGGCTGTCCCAGGCCAAGGAGACAGCATGGGGGACACCCTATGTGAGAAAGAGCCTTGGCTCTCGACAAACCCAAGGAAGCCATGGGCGTGCTATATGATGAGAGAGATGAGACTGAGCTGTGTGGCCATTGTGAAGAGTATAGGTTTTATTCCAAACAAGAGGGATCAAGGAAAGGATAGTGTTCTTCAGTATCGTCTTGCCCCTCCTCCTCATTAGAGCACCCAGAGTTGAACTGGGCTCGTGCTGCCTGGAATGTAGGCTCCTTGTCCAGCCTCCTTTGTAGGTGCGGGCATGGCACTTAACCTCCAGCCCTCGAAGGCAAGCCTGAGTGGGGTATGTCACTCTTGAGAAGCGTCTTTGAAAGAAAGAGCGACCCCTGCCCTTGCTGCTACACGGGGTCACAGACTAAATGGCTAGAGTCCCAGCACCATGGCAGACTTTGCAGTGACCTTGGACATGGAGGCCAGGGATGGAGGTGCCTCTGGCTGATAGAGACTGATTCTGACCCCACTGAGCTGCTGCTCCATGTATCTTAGATAACCCAGCACCAAGTACTTCTATGAGAGAGAGATTGTCAGTGTGTTACCTGTCACTGCTGAATTTAATCCTAACAAATGGAGGTTCTCAGGAAGGAAGGATGTGGTTGTTTATTATATAAGAAGCTCCCTCATGCTGTTGTAAAGAGAATGGATTAAAGGGGAATAACTGCTTGGAAGCAGAGAGATGGGACAGAAGCCACTGCAACCATCCAAGTAAACGAATGAACGAATGAGTGAACAAATGAATAAATGAATGAATGAACGAACTGCCCAGGGCTGCCTGCTTTCTCACCTCTGATGACCTGATCTTCATCTCCTGTTCCTGGGCACCTTCCTTGCAGGCTGCATTAGTCTGCTTCGATGGCTGCCTTATTAGCATATCATAGGTTGGATGGTTAAATAATAGACATTTATTTCTCACAACTCTAGGCTGGGGAGTCCAAGATCAAGGAGCCAGCAAACTTGGTTCTTGGCAAGGGCCCTCCTCTTGGCTTGCAATTGATCTTTCTCCCTGTCCTCATATCACAGAGAGAGAAAGCTCTGGCATCTCTGTTCACAAGGGCACTAATCCTCCATCCTCACAGCCTCATCTAACCCTAGGGCCCTCACATTGGGGGTTAAGGCTTTAATGTAAGAATTATGGGAGTGTTGTGGAGCGAATGCGAGTGAACAACCAAATTAAAATTTAGGGAGCCTTTAATAGCCAGCCAGTGACTGCTCTGCCTTTCTCCATGCAGGGAGTCCAGAGAGCAGCCCCAACCCTTTGTGCAGGACCACTTTTAAGCACATTAACCACATCCTGTTTTTGCAGAGCAACAACCCAAAACAGTTTTTTCCTAAGAAACGTCAGGGCCATGCCATTGACCACCATGTTGTCCACAGGGTCATTCTGTTTTTCAGAAAGCTGATGTGTTCTATCTTGGAGGTGCAAGATAGAACACTGGTAAGGCCTGGCCTGGTGTCAGCACTAACAACTCTATCTGGGGCACGGTCCATGGCCTCTCTGGAGTGCTCAAAAAATTCTCACTCTCTAACATTCTCCACTGGTTTTATGGGAGAATCAAATCATTGTTTTTTCACCATCAGTGCAAACCTGATGATAGTGAGTGCGCAGGATCATCAGCTTTACTGCCTGTATTCGCCTTTGTACATAGTTGGTGAGACTATTTATAAGACTATGTTGTGGCTATTAACAATTCGATTAAAGTTCCTATTAGAGATGTTAGAGTGTTGTAAGCCATGGGGACCAAGAGAATAGATTTTCATACCACTTTCCCTCAGTTCTTTCCCTTTCCTCTCTATCTTGGAGTCTTTTTCTGAGTTGGCTTAGGCTTTCTCTGATGACCCTGGAATGGTTGGTTTAAAAACATCAAGTTTCTCCTAAGGCCATACAGTCTTCCTTGCTTCATGAATAATAAGTCTAAATGCCTTCTATTTTGTAAGACTACTCCTGCTAACAAACTGAGGGAATTCTCTAGGCGGTTTACATTCTCCTCTAAGGTGCTTAAGTCTGAATCTATTTGGCTGCTAAGTTCCTTAAAGTTTTTGTCTCCCGTGACCAGTGCTGCAGTCCTATTGCAGCTAATCCAGCTATTTCCAGACCCACAAGCATGGGGACAATTACCGGGGCTATGCACTCACCCAGAGGCTAGACCCAGGTGCTCATGCCCTCCCTCCCATAATAGTAATATGTCTGAGGTAAGATATGAGCGAAGATGCATAAGGAAGGCTTGCGAGGGTGCATCAGTATCAGAGGAGAGACACAAAGGGTGATTCCTGTGGTGCACAAGAACCAGGTGCCTTCAGGGGCCACTAGGTACCAGTCTGCCTCCTCTTCATTGTCCTTGCCAAACCTCAGTATTGAGGAACAGGATTCATCATAGGAGGATTTTGATAAATCAAACTCTGAGGACATAACACAAGTATCTCGTCCTTGGAAATCCCGAAGGGTTAATTTTAGGATGTGCCCCCATCTTTACATCCCTTGTCGGGGGTTTATAATTGAAATATTTCTAATGTCTGATGAATCTGAACCAACAGTGGCATTTGCCCCTATCCCAACGTAGTAGAGGGGTTCTGGGTTTAAATACAACCAACAGTCTCTGGTGGCATTTGGGGAGGTCTGATTTAGAAAGTTAAAGACTGCATCCAGAGTGTCCAGGATAGGTCTCCGGCCTGGTTTGACGGTATGAGTCTTAGGAACAAGGGCCACCATAAACTTGGTCAGAGGAGTTAACTCAATATTGTTCTAGGTAGGAAGTGGTGGTGTGGGACGGGGCCTAAGTGGCTACATTAGAGGCAGCCCCTGGTCTAAGGGTCTTAAAGGTCCAGTGGGGTTTCCTTTGGGTCTTCTGGGTTCTCTGGAGGGTAAAGAGGGCCCTGGGATCCCTCCCAGCTATATTCAGTCTCAGTCCCCAAGTTTTTATGGGCATGATAACAACGGGATTATAGTCTACTACCATACAGTTTTTGGATGTCGCCGAGGCAAGGAGGAGGTCATCTACATACTGGAGTAGGGTGACCTCTGGATGTTCTTTCCAGAACGTGACTAAGTCCTGGCTGAGAGTCTCATCAAACAGAGTAGGAGAGTTTTTAAATCCCTGGGGCAACCGGGTCCAGGTCAGCTGTCCCCATTACCCTTCTTCAGGGTCCATCCACTCGAATGCAAAAATGGACTGGCTGGCTGGGGCCAGCAACAGGGAGAAAAAGGCTTCCTTTAAGTGTAGGACTATATATACTTGATGACTTGGCGGTAACAGGCTCAGGAGGATGTAAGGGTTGGGTACTGTTGGGTGTATACTCTCTACTGTCTTCTTAACTTCTCTTAAATCCTGAACTGGCCTGAAACCCTCCATCCCAGGTTTTTGTACAGGGAGCAAAGGGGTATTCCACGGGAATGACAAGGCACCAAGATCCCGGCCTCCTTCAGTCTTTTTATGTGCACTGTGAGGCCCTTCCTGGCCTTCTGGCTTATTGGGTATTGCTTAACCATATTGGAACAGCAATACTAGTGAGCTGTATTACAGTTGGAGGCCTGTGAGTCACCAACCCAGGGGTATTGCTTTCAGCCCGTACCCCTGGTATCCTTTGCCGAAGTTCTTAAGAGCAGTGAGGCTCTTTGGGCCAACCTAGTCTCCCTGGGATCCTCTGTGAGGAGGTATTCCTCACTTAATGGACATGTCAGGAGCACGGTGTCAGGTCTGGCATTAAGGGCTATTTTTGCTCCCTCCCCCTGGAATGAGATAGTGGCTTGTAACTTGCTGAGGAGATCCTGGCATCACTAGGAACAAGTGATCACTGTCCCAGCCCCTAAATTGGTTATTTGGGCCTGAGTCCACGAATATGATTTTGTCTTTTCAGTAGCTCCTTGAATAGGAGTTCGTTCCTTAGACACCAGACCTTCCACTTGTAAGATGGAGAACATGGCTCCGGTATCTATAAGGAAATCTACTGGTTTGCCCCCAACTTATAAAGTGACCCTGGGCTCTTGGGGGCTAGTAAAAATGGAGCCCCGACCCTGTTAGTCCACTTCTTTGACTCACACTGGAGCCGGGTGCCCCGGAGGGCACTGGGGGCATTCATTTTTCCAGTGGCCTTCTCCTTTGCAGTAGGTTCTTTCCCAGCCTCGAGGGCGCTTATCCCCGGGCCTTGCTCCTCTTCCTCTGGTTTCCTTTCCTCCCATCTCCTGTTTCCCTGTTCATGGTTAATAAAATCTGTGCCATCTTTTTGGTTAGCTCACCAGGGTCTTCTATATTGTTGAACATCTTCTGTGCTACCTCTACCAATTCCGACAGCATCTTTCCCTCAAAGCCTTCTAACTTTTGCAACTTTTTCCTTATGCCTGGGGCAGACTGGAATACGAAAGCAATGTTAACTGCCCACCTGTTTTCTGGCGCCTCTGGGTCTATGGGGGGGTTGAGCCTGTAGGCTTCACACAAGCACTCTAGAAATGTGGCCAGGATTCATTCGGTCCCTGGACAGTTTCAGTTACCTTAGACAGGTTGGTGGGCTTCTGCGTAGTGCTCGGATTCCCCTCAGCAGAGTGTGGTGGTACCGAGAGCCTTTTTATCTTGATCTGAATTAGGGTCCCATGGGGGTCAGGAAAGCAGAAAAATGGCCTCCAGCTGCGCAGGGTCTGACACTGATTGACCATCTGGTCTGAGAACCAGTTTTCTCCCCTCTGTTCTCACTCTTTCTCTCTCTTCCGAAGTGAACAGAGGCTGGAGGAGTTTCTGACAGTCGTCCCAGTTGGGCTGATGGATAAAAAATTCAAACTCCAAGAGAGAGATGAGTCTCTGGGGATTCTGAGAGAATGAGGGGTTCTGATTCTTCCAAGTTTTACAGGTCGCTAGTACTGTGAAAGGGATATAAACCATAAACGGCCTGCCATCCTCTGCTACCAGCGTTATCTGACGCAGGGGCAGCATCTGGAGTCCTGAGGAATCAGGGGAAGGGTCCGAGTGATGGGGTCTATACTCAGTCCCGCTGTGGGTATGGGGTGGACTCATTGGGCCTTCAGGGGGACCTGCAATTGGGGAAGATGGATATGGGGAGGTTCGTCAAGAGGGGATCCTCTGGTGGTGGTGGAAGGATAGGAGGCCTTTTCCCAGTCTCAGGGTGGGGCGGCAGATTGGGTCTCGAGGCCAGCACTCGGCAGCGCTCCTGTGCCAGCACTTCTCCGTTTTCATCCGCAGCTTCGCGCCCTTGCTCTCTCTCTCCTGCCCTCCCCATAGTGCTGCCTCAGCCGGCTTCTCCTGAGTCTCTCTGGGAGGAGGTTTAGTGATGGGAGATTTAGTGAGGAGGATAGTCTGTCTCCATCCCTGTCCCAAATTTTCCTTATTCGGGGGAGGTTTTTGGCAGTCCCGGAGCCACTTGGGATTGTTAGTCAAAATGTCTATCCAAATTTGTATATAAGGAATTTGGTCTGGGTGGCCAGGATTATCAAAAACGGCATGTTGGATGTTATATGCCAGCCCTAGATCAGTTTAGTCCTCTGGGGGCCAATCACTGGGATATAGGAAAGTCGGCTATTCTTGCTCACAAAATTTCTGTAAATCAAAAGCATTAACAGAGAGGTTCCATAGTCATCTGCTCGCCTCTTGAATTCCTGAAAATTTTTCAAAAAACATTGCAGGGGAGTACAGACACAACATGAAGCAGACTGACCCATTCTAATGATAGAGACAATTAGACCACAATAACACAGAATAACAAAGACAATGACAACCAACTGAAGATTACCGGGCACCATCATGTGCCAGGATCTGGTCTCAGAAGTAGCACTGCGTCCAGCCTTCCAGAGACCCTAGATGGGTGCCCACAGAACCAGGAAGAAGTTTCTTATTGATAAGAACTAGCTCCAGAGGGCTCAGATCAGAGTCAATCAAGAAATTTAGCAGGCATGGTTTCTGACCTCTACCAGTCCCTGGGCTGAGGAATGTCTCTCAGAGATCTCCCCCTGGGTCGGAGAGTCCAGAGACCCCGGTGGGCTCCAGTCACAGGACTAGTCAAAGGCTGGTAATCTCTGCTGGGGCCTCCAAATGTTGTGGTGCGAACTTGAGTGAACAACCATTGGAGTCCAGACCAAATTGAAATTTAAGGAGTCTTTAATAGCTGGCCAGTGACTACTCTGCCTTTCTCCACGAAGGGAGTCCAGGGAGCAGCCCCGACCCTTTGTGTAAGACTGCTTTTAAGCACATTAACCACATCCTGTTTTTGTGGAGCAAGCAACCCAAGACAAAACAGTTTTTCCTAAGCAACATCAGTGTCATGCCATCGATGTTGTTCACAGGGTCATCCTGTTCTTCAGAAAACTGACAGTGTCCTATCTTGGAGGTGCAGCTAGGAAAGAGCCATGAGACCATATCTCAAGGCCTGGCCTGGTGTCAGCACTGACAATTCTATCTGGAGCATGGTCCATGGCCTCTCTGGAGTGCTCAAAAATTCCCTCTCTCTAACAGGAGAGGGTGTAAATTCCCTCTCTCTAACAGGAGAGGGCTTAAAGATGGGGAAACTGAGGCCTGGAGAGGGGAAGGGACCTGCCATGCCACAGTGCATCAATGGACTCAAGGTTATAAGCTCTGGAAGCTGGAAGAAGGTGCAAACCCCAGGCAGCCCTCCTCCCCACAGAGAGAAGGAGAAATTGAGGCTCTGAGAGGGGCGTTAGCAATAGCCAGGCAAGAAACAGGGACAGTGTTGCCATAGGGCGTGCAGCCAGCGCAGGACCGGCTGCACGTGGGGTGTAGTGCTCTGTCGCTGTCCTGATTCTTTATTTTTAGTAACTGTATCTTTACATTGACATTTGCTGCCCCCCAGAGCATGCTGTCAAGGTTGAAGTCTTTGTTCCTGTGAAGCCCCCCCGACCCCATCACCTCCCCAGGTTGGTTCTCAGCCAGCAGCTTCCCACCCCCTGGTGTCACAGGCCTGGCCCATTCTGCCCTCCGCACTCTCCTGGTCCCATCACTCCATGCCTGTCCGGGGCCTGGGCATAGGGAGGGTGGGTTATTCAATGCGCAACCCAGCAGGGGTGAGCCTCTCCCCACCTCATCAGGTACAAGTGCCTCCTGACAGGAAGGTTGCCTGTCCAGTGTGGGTGGGTAAAAGGCCTGTGGGAAAGGGATTCCTGGCTCCATTTCCCTGCTCCCACCTCCTGACAGGGGAAGGCCATGCCCCACATGCCAGGTGCAGGCAGCTCCTGAGAAGGTCTGTGTTTGCCCCGTGCTCAAGTGGGGAGGGCATTAGTAGCAAGTACCGAGCACGGTGGCCCATTGCTGACAGGCTGCACACGAACACAACCAGCTTCACAGTTCAGTATCAACTGCACCTCTTTCCTGCTTTCCGAACAAGGGGTCCTGCCTGTCCTTCTGCACTGGGACCTTGAATTAGGCAGCCTCTCCTGACCTGGCCTTCTGATGGCACTCCCCTTGGGCTATGGTTGGCAGCACTGGCTGCTGATGTCTGGCCAACTGGGGTGCAGCCCCGGTGCCACCTTTTCCCTATGTGAGTTTTTTGGGAGTCTTGCAAGAACCCCATGAGCTATGTACTGTTAGGCTCATTTGTGTGTGTGTGTGTGTGTGTGTGTGTGTGTGTGTGTGTGTGTGTTAAATATTTTTTTTAAATATTTTTTTATTGATTTCAGAGAGGAAGGGAGAGGGAGAAAGAGATAGAAACATCAATGATGGAAGAAATCATTGATCAGCTGCCTCCTGCATGCCTCCTACTGTGGATCAAGCCCACAACCTGGGCATGTGCTCTGACCAGGATCGAACCATGACCTCCTGGTTCATAGGCAGATGCTCAACCACGGAGCCTGATTTTAAAGGGAAGGCATGGCTGGGCTGTGTGAACGTGCCCTAATTCTACAGCTGGTCGTCTGGTGAGCAGGGCCTGGGCAGTAGGGTGGGAAGGGGGGCACAGTGTCTAAGAGCTGCCTCTCCTCCCCTGCACACGGCCATGTGTCCTCTTCCTCCCTCCCCATTCCTCACCCACAGCAGGCTCTCCCAGGCGCTGGAGGGGAGGAGGCCAGGTGGTCCAGGCCACACTGTAACCAGGCAACTATTCTAAGACGATGCCTTCCCTTCCGCCTTCCCTTCCGCCTTCCTCAGTATCTGCCAGGCTACAGGGCTCCTGGGAGCATCCCAAATCCATCCTAAGAAGTAAGGCTGGCTTGAGAGGGCTGCTACAGCCTGTGCCCCAAAGTCCTGAACTCACTTGTTGGGGATTCTGAGAGGTTGCTGGGGACCCAGGTTGTCCAGGGCTGGAGCTGCAGGGTTAGGGCAGGGGCAGAGGGCTGGCGGGGCAGGGAGGCTGTGTGTAATGTTACACTGAGTCCTCAGACGCTCCCCAGATACCCCTGGTTCCCAGGATGCAGGGTCAGGTACCCTGCACTCTCAAATGCAGCTTGAAGCTTCAAAGTCTGCCTTCTGCTCTCACATTCTTGCCATCTGCAGTCAAGTATGAAAGGCAAGGTCAGAGGGATTTATTGAGCTCCTGTTATGTACCCTGTGTTAGACACCAGGAGAAGAAAAATTTGCAAATCAGACCTAATTTCCATTCCACAGATGGGAATACAAAAGCTCAGATAGGTAGAAAGAATGGGAATCTATGACAGCTTCTGCCCTTCCCACTAGCCCTGTGGCTTGTATAAGAACAAAGGGTGTAAGGTCCTCTGGGCCAGCTCCCTCATTTTTCAGAAGGAAACTAAAGGGTGGGGAGAGGGATTATCTCTTCAGGCTCACATCGTTTGCTTAGCTCCAAGGTCAGCTTCCACCTGTTTTCACTTTCAAACAGTTCAGAACTCCATAGCAGTTCCTGCCTTCCGCAGCCGACTGCATCATGCCTGTGCAGTGACGGGTGCATACAGAGCGGCAAACTAACAATAGGGACAGGGTAATGTAGTTAGGACCCATTTCTGCCTTGTAAGAGTGCTGAGATTTAGGACATTATCTCATCTCTTTAGATCGAGTTTCCTCCTCTGTAAAATGGGGATAATAATAGTATCTTACCTCTTAGGGTTATTGTGAAGATTAAATGAGATCATTTATGTTATGTGCTGAATGAAATCTTGAATATTATTTCAAACTTTAATCACAGATGTTTTCAAAAATCTCAACCAACTAAAGAATAGGCTTATGTCATATTCTTTCTTTATTGGTGTCCCAAAGGCCTATGTCTGCAGAACTGTCAATGCTCAGTGTTTGCTCACTGAAATTTTGAAACATCTAGAAAGGGTCTCAGGTAGACTTTTCACACTAAAGTGATGACAAGCTGTCTCCCTCTTTCAGCCAAGATGGGTCTGGAGCAATTGGTGCATCCAGCCTCTTCTTCCTTCCCTCCTTCCCCAACTTCTCACAGGGAAACCCTGGAGACCTCATTTCCTTGGAGAAGGGAATGGAAGGTCAAGGTGGTCCCTCCCCAAGTGGTGACATTCACAGTCTTCTCTGCCATGAGGAAGTTCTGTCCGAAGAGAGAGGGAGCACCTGGTGGAGAACTCCCCACCGAGCTCAGGGAGTGAGGTGGAAACTGGCTCGGTGCCCCCTAACCTGAGAAGTGGGGTCTCTTTCCAGCTTCCTTTGCAGCTAAGTATAGCGATGGCATTGAATTGTGGCCCCTGAATGTGGGTTAGTGATGTGCCTCGCTTTCAGGCCGGGTCCATTAACCTTCCACTCTTTCCCCTTCCCAGCCAAGGTGAGAGTGCCCCCTCCTCTCTCCTGACTCCCTTCCCCCATCAGGAGCACTGATTTTGGCCTTTATTGGAGAGAGAAACTTTTTTTATGTTAAGATGAGGAGGGCGGGGTTATCTGTTATAGCGACTATTACCTTCTTACCTGATGTAGTCATGAGCCAGTGGTTGCAGAAGGACCTAGAATGAGCAACCTGTACTGTGCCCGGAAGTGAGGGTGGGCTTTGCAGAAGCAGGTCAGGTCCAGGTCCTGCCTTCTCCATCTCCTTTCTGGCTTTTCTTCCAAATGCTCTGGGCAAGCTACTAAAAAGCCTTAAAAGTCGAGGCAGCCATCATTGCTTGATCCTTCTTTTCTGAAGAGATGGTGAGAGGATCAGAGAATTGCAAAGTAAGGCAAGGGTTCTTTGTTTATAGCTCAGTTTTTCATTTTTGCCTTGGCTAAGTTTCCTGTTAAAATTCCCCAAGAGAACAGTTCTTCGAGCTCCTTTCCTTCCCTTCCCTCTTTCTCTCCCACCATCTTTCCTTCCCTCCCTCCCTCTTCCCTTCCTTCCTGCACTCCTGTATCCCATCTGTATCCCATGGTGACTGTGGAAGCGGGCAGCCGGGATCCCTCTGGCTCTGCCTCTTTTAGCTGTTTGCCCTCAGCCAAATCTCTCCGCCTTTGTGGCTCTTCATTTCCACATCAGTAAATTAAAGATAAAGCTACAGTGGTACCTCAAGATAGGAGTTTAAATCGTTCCGTAACCTTGCTCGTATATCAAGTTGCTCGTATCTCAAAGCAAATTTCCCCATTGAAATCAATTGAAATGCCGTTAATCCATTACAGCTCCCAAAATGCCACCCCAGTTGTTCTTGTTACGTGTTTTTGAATAAGAAAAATGTATTTATAAGTGACAAATATTGTATAAAAACATAATAAAAGAGAATGTAAAGGAATAAACTGGTTTTATAGTGTATTTACCTACTCGTTACACTCTTAATGCTACATTTTATCCCTAAGCTGAATGTAACTTAACTAATCTTCACTGAACTTAATTGTTACTGGTCTTTGCATTTTTGGCCGATTTCAAAAAAAATGTGTCCAACGAGGTTTGCCTCTTCCTCCCTTTCAGAATGTTTCTGAAATGGGTGAGGCAAGTTTCATTGAACAGCTCCGATGCACGACCAGTAGCAACTTTTTCGGGGTGTTTCTTTTCCACAAAGTGTGACACCCTCTCCCACATTCCTAAGATCTCCTTTATCTCACTTGTAGAGATCTCCTCCACCTCTGGCTCCTCCTCGAAACCAATTTCTTGGAGAACCTCCGCATGTTGCTGAGACTGCAACTCTTGTAACTCCTCCGTGGTGAGTTCCAGAGAGTGTTTCTCGACGAGCTCATTCACGTCTCTCTCATCCACCTCCAGGCCCATGGATTTTCCCAGAGACACTATCTCCTCCTCCACTGGCACCTCGGGTTCGAATCCTTTGAAGGGCCTTTTGGCTACGGCCTCAGGACACAGCTTCTTCCATGCAGAGGTCAAAGTCCTCGTTGTAACACCCAGCCAGGCCTGATCAATAATTCTGAGGCATATCATGATGTTAAAGTGGTTCTTCCAGAACTCTCGAAGGGTGAGGTTTGTGTTCTCCGTCACCTCAAAGCAGCCCAGAAACAGGTGCTTGATGTACAGCTTTTTAAAATTAGAAATCACCTCCTGATCCATGGGCTGCAGGATAGGAGTGGTGTTGGCAGGTAGGTAGACAACCTTTATAAACTTGAACTCTTCGAGGAGTTCATCTTCAAGGTTCGGTGGGTGAGCAGGAGCATTGTTGAGGACGAGGAGGGCTTGCATAGTTAGGTTGTTTTCCTATAGATATTTCTTAACAGAAGGGCCGAAAACCAGGTTTACCCACTCCACAAAGAACTGCCTGGTGACCCATGCCTTCGGGTTTGCCCTCCACATAACTTGCAGTTTATCTTTTAAAATCTTATGTGACTTAAAGACTTTGGGGTTTTCCGAATGGTATAGGAGGAGAGGCTTGATCTTGCAGTTGCCACCTGCATTGGTGCACAGTGCGAGAGTTAGCCTATCCTTCATAGGTTTGTGGCCTGGCATCGCCTTCTCCTCTGCCGTTATATAAGTTCTACTCGGCATCTTCTTCCAGAAAAGCCCTGTCTCATCACAGTTGAAGACTTGCTGGGGGGTATATTCTTTGGCTTCTATCAGTTCGGAAAAAGTTTTGAGGTAATCCTCAGATGCCTTCACATCCGAACTTGCTGCCTCACCATGCCTGACAATGGAGTGAATGTCGGACCTTTTCCTGAAGTTATCAAACCAGCCTCTACTGGCTTTAAATGAGTCTTTCTATGCTTCATCCGTGGGCAGCGCTCAGGGTCTGCTCCAGCAAATCATCGTAAATCACCTTCTCGCACATGATGCCCTGTGTTAATGTATCTCCTTTAAGCTGTTTCTCCGTCACCCACACCATCAGTAGATTCTCCATCTTTTCATGGAGAGAGCTACGGAGCTTAGAAATTATTGTAACACCCTTAGCTGGCGTTATACCCTTTATCGACTCCTTCTGTTTAAGCACAGTGCATATCGTTGAAGTACTCCTCCCGTACTGCCTCGCCAAGTCAGCCACTCGCACACCTTGCTCATATTTTTCTATGATTTCACGCTTTAATTCAATAGACATCATCCTCTTCTGAGCACTGACCTTTCCACTCACTTTCTTCGGACCCATGGTTATAAAAAGAAATGGGATAAAGTATGTAAATGCACAAAAGATGCTTCGACAACGAGGTAAACAAGCACACTGACTGAGGCGTGGGAAACTATGCGACGCTGGAGTCGAGGTAAACTGGTGGGTTGTGTGCAGCCGGCCGATCCACACGATTACTCATATCTCAAATGTTGCTCATATTTCAAAGCAAAAAATCGCTCGCTCGACTGCTCATGTATCAAAAATCTCGAATGTTAGGGCACTCGTATCTCGAGGTACCACTGTACTTGCTTTTCTAGGTCATTGCTTGGAGTAGAGATAGAATGTGAAAATACCAGCTCATGGTAACCCTCGAAAGGAAATGGCTCCTGTTCTGATTGTTACTGGTACTTCTGAATTTTACCTTCTCTTGTTGTGTGTCTATTACAGTTCTCACGTGGTAACCATTCACTGAGCACTGCAGTTGCAGGGCCATGAACAGGACGAAGTCCCTGCCTTCACGTGGCCCGCACTCCAGTGCACATATGTGTAATGTATATGCGCACAGGCAGGGAGTTAGCGCTCGGTGAGAAGTGCTGTAAGGGAAAGAAGTAGAGACCGAGAATAAGGGCAAAGGGCACACGAGACACGATGAATGGACTGTCAGGTAAGGCCTCTGGGAGAAGGTGACATTTCCATGCGCCTGAAGATGGCAAGGCAAGCAGACAAAGGCTGGGTTAAAGGAGGAGCCGCGTGGGCCGAGGGAGTGGACAAGAGGTAGGCGGGAGGAGACGGCTGGAGCAGAGGCGTGAGAGCCCCAAGAGAAGAGGGCCACATCCTGCTGGCAGGCCATGGCACAGAGGGTGAATTTTTAAAAATGTATTTAAGTGCAAAGAGAAGCCACTGAAATAGAGAGTTTCGTGATCCATGTTATATTTCTATGGCCGTGGCTCTCACAGTGGGTTCTCCAAACCAGCAGCATCGGCGTCACCTGGGAACGTGTGAGAAATGCCAAGTCCCAGGCCAGCCCAAACCTGAGTCAGACACCCCGGTGAGACCGGCACTCTGTTCTAACAAGCCCTCCAGGCACGACTGCCGCTGCTGGTCTGACTGGAGGCCCAGTGGCTCTGGGCTGCACAAAGAATCATCTAGAACTCTGAGTGAGCTGTTACCGTTAACAGATGCCATCACTAGCACTAAGCTCATTAGTTTGGGGTTGGCGTGTGGGCGCTGGTAGTTTGTTAAAGGCCCTAAGGTGGTCCAATGGCCCCGAGCAGCTGGCTTCTGTGTGGAGCCTGAGCTGGAGGGAGGAGGAGAACAGGCAAGAGGACCAAGTAGGAGGCGGACACAGTGATCCAGGTGAGCCACCACGGTGGCTTGGACTGGAGCAGTGACAGAGAAGGCAGAGGAGTGAACAGATTTTAAACATATTTAGGAGAAAAAAATCAACAACACTGTCAGGTGGATAGGATATGGGGGCGGCATGGGACTGAAAGGACCACTAGCATGGTACTTAGTGCCCCGTGCATGTAGGTGAACTGCAGCTAGAAGGCCCTGGGTTCCTGACCTGGACATTGAGAATGGGAAGTTGAAGAGGCACATCTCTCTGCCGGGGAGGTAAGGCGGTGCAGCGGATCGTAGCGGGAGCTCTGAGTTTCTCCTGGGTGCTAAGAGGAGCTGCAATGTAAAGGAACACCCCACCACCACCACTTCCTGTTTTAGGAGCCCAGTTGACCCCCAAATAGATTGGGCTCCTTTAGAAAACATCTAGCCAAGGGATGTATCTAGGAGCGACCAGCAGGGGGCGCGCCAGACTCGGAAATGTGACTTGTTGGCTAAAGGAATCTTACTTGCTTTACCCAACTAGCAGAAAAGGAATCACACTCCAGAAATAATGATAATGTCTATATTACTAAACAGCTACTACGTGCCAAATACTGTGCTAAGTGCTTTACATGCACTGCCTCATTTAACTCTCATCGCTGTGCAAGGTGGGTGCTGTGAGCATCCCTACTTTAAATATACCCAGAGAGGATAAGTGAGCTGTCCCATGTCACCCAGATAATTGATGGTGGAATTGAGCTTGTTCCTCTGGCCCCCAAAGGTATGTGCCCCTTCTCTGTCACAAGGGCCAGAATCCCAGCAGCTCCTTCTTGTCCCTGGCGGAGCTTTCCTCTTACTGTGGGGGAGATGCCCTTGGAATGAGCAAAGGCTCTGAAGTCAAACTGCCATAGTTCTGCCACTCACTTGCTGTGTGATGGTGGGAAGGTGACTTAGCCTCTCTGTGCTCAAGTTTCTTTATCTCTAAAATGGGGTGAGATGTGTGATGGGGGAGAGGGGCAATGGTGAGATGGTCTTGTATAACTGCCCCAGAACCTCGAACAGTCCTGAGGAGGTGCTCAATTAATGGCAGCTTTCCGAATAAATGATTTCCCAGGAGGCAGAAACAGCTGTGGAGGGTCTAGCACTTTGCTGTTCGACAGCACTTTCTGTGGTGAGTGAAATTTGGGTCTGCTCTGGCATGTGGTAGTCAGTCTCCGCCACATGTGGCTAGTGAACACTCAACACAGGCATGTAGCTCATTTAAGATTTAGAACTGAATTTTATTTAATTATAATCTTTTTAAATTTAAATAAACACATGGCTAGTGGCTACCATGCTGGAATATGTTACAAACGTGTCTGAGTTCAAGGTGTCTGAGTTCAAGGTCGGTTTGTCAGTGAAAACCCTTTGGATTGTAAATAAAAGGTTTAACATTTAGAGCCTGATTTATAGAAAGTGCATGATGAATTTGAGTGTGTTGCAAAGAAATAAAAGAGGAAGAAAAATTAACAAGCAACATCATTTTCTGCATTTGACACATTTTGTTAGTTTGTGGGGCTGGACTCTCAGAATCCCCCAAGCAAAGTCTCCCAGTAGGGCTGGAATTCTTTAAATATTTCTTTAACATATTTAATGGGGATAAAGAGCAAACATGTTCTAGTGAATAGCTGTTCAGAACCAATTCTCTTCACTCATTCACTCACTAACTAAATCCTTCATCCTTTCCATTCCCTTCTCTTCAATTTTCTCTTCCAATGTTATAAGCCAGACAACTTTTTTTAGAGACAAAATGTAAGTAAAAAATGAGTCTCCAGGAAACAGCACTACTTCATGCATTCCTTGATTCCAATATATCATCTCTTCACACTTTGCCTTAAAGTGGTGGTCAGGAGGCACATCCTGGGGTTCGAGTTGAACGGTGCAGCTCAGAGAGGCTGGTGGCAATCCTTTCCCCAGAGCCCAGTCTGCCCTGATGGATGCTGCCGGTCATTTCCACCTGAGGGTATTTCCTACTCTGACAGTATCTGAACCAATTTGCATCCCAGCCTGTGGTGTAAGGAAACCTGAGCTGATGAGCACCTTATTTCCAGTGTGTTCCAGAGGTGTTTTGTGTTCCTTGCAGACTGGCACCCTGGCCTGCTGCCCCATCCCCTCCTCTGCCCCAACCCAGTGTAACATGGAGCCCCTGCTGGTCCTTCAGGTGTGGTATTCTCACAGGCTGCCTTTGCTGTATTCAGCTGTGGGAGATCCTTCTATGTCCTCACCATCCTGCAGACAGCCTTCTCTCTGGGCTCTCATTTGAGGCACAGCTCTTTGAATGCAACCTGTGGTTTTAGCAATAAATGACCCAATGTAAGGGCCATTCTTTTTCTTAATTTTCTTTTCACTGCAAGTCAAACCCCTCTCTACACAAAGAGAAACCTCTACCAGAATAATTGAAATGCAACTGACATAAAACATTATAGTTTCAGGGGTACAACATAATGATTTGATATTTGTGTGTATTATGAAATGATCACCCCAAGTCTAGTTAACATCCACCACCATACAGAGTCACAAAATTATTTCCCTTGTATCATTTTTCTTCCATCTTAACTATTTATGTGTTATAGAAGACAGGAGAAAAACCAAGCAACACTTAGAGAAATGGAGTTACACTCTATTATTACACTAGCGGGCTCAGAGGAAAAAAAAAATGTCTTTTGAATTCTGAGCAACAACATGGAGGAAGCTGTCCCTTTTTATATCGTTCCCAGTCCTTTGTTTTCTAAATATGGGGTTTTCCAGTCCTCTTTGCAAGTTCTTAAAGAGCCCTATGTGCTAGGGCTTTTGAGACCTCAACCAAAGGCCTGGCCTGGCACCAGCACTGGTAACTTTATCTGGGGAAGGTTTATGGCCTCTCTAACATGGGACTAAACAGGTCTTGCAGGACCAGACAATTAAAGGGGCAGTGACTAGATTCATTTTGCTAACCCACCAAAATGTCTCTTTTTCCCCATCATCTGAACATACTCACTCACAACCCTATCCCCAAGGTCCCTTGGAGGTGGGGTCCAGATATGAGGAAGAGGCTCCCCCCTGGACTGCATGGAGTGAGGGTGGCAGGATCCTTGGCTCTGACTCTCACCTGTCCATCTTCCCCTGGTTCCCCGAATGGTTGGGTGTCTTTCTTCTGAAAAGACATAGAGGCCATACAAGTAACTGCTGATACAAGCTCTTTAAGGGCCTGTCTGTGGGGTCTCTCTTAGGTAACCTGGACCATGTGCAATTCATCCAGGTAGTTTCCACCCAGGGCCAGATGTGGGATTTCAGGCTAAGTTATTACTCCTTAGCATCTGAGTCTGCAACCTGGGTTCCCCCTCCCCCTCCAGCAGCTCCATGCACCTGACTCCAGATAAAAGTGTTGCCTTATCTTCTGAGCTGGCATCTTGGGTTCACCCCTGAACCCCCTTCTTGGTGACCATGGCTGACCACAGGGAGCCTTTGCACTTTGACATCCCAGGGGATTCAGCCAAAGCAGAGCTTCCAGCAGAAGGTGGGAGGAGGGAGAAAGTGCAGCAAGGGTTTCCTTTGCCCTTCCTTTCAAGGTCACCTTGGCCAGGCCATCCCTAGCTAAGGTCTGGGCTCCTCTCAGGCTGCTTCACTGAGAAACGGTCAGGCTCAGCTCCCTTCCCTCCAGAGTGGGGCCACGAGCTCTGCTGCCACTGCCCCGGGTCATGGCACAGCCTCACCTTCCTCTGCACCTGCCGCTCTGTAAACAGTCCCTCTAAACATGCCTTCCTCCCATTGTCCCAGCCCCAATGGTCATCTGTTTCCATGGGCCCCATGGCACGCCTTCCTTTGCATACAGTGAATGCAATCTGGTTCCCTGTATTTATATTCCTGATGGTTCTTGGGACCTCACTGCTAAAATTTGCCTCTGTTCAAGATGTTTGCTGATGTTTCCAAAACAATTTCTCATTTCCAGCCTCTTCCCCTCCCCGCTTCCGGCCCCCATCGCTGCCTTCCTATTGGGTGGAAACACCAGAGTCACATTGCCTCTCTTAAAACCCCAGCTCCTCTGCCTAATTATGTGACCTGGCCTCTCTTAACCATCAGCTTTCTCATCTGTAAAAGGGGGGTAACAATTGGGTTATCATGAGAATTAAGCAAGATCTTAAAATGGTGTCTGCACAGCCTGAGCTTCCTCCATTTCTGTGGACTGTGGTATTTCTAAGTGCCAGCCGCTCTTTAACTGCAGTTCCTTAAGGTCTCAGGCTCTCTTTCCTGCCTTTCCAGCTGGTGGATGACTCTTCCCCTGAGACCACCTTCTGATTGCTGGTCTTTAAAGAAACCCTTGATTTCTGTGGGTTGATACAGTTAGAGAACAAAGTTACCCAATTCTTACAGATTAGTTTGCTCATTCCCATAGATATGGGTAAAGCATAGCAAAAAGAGGCTTTAAGTTGAATTTTTTTTCGTATCTTCTGTGAATTCTGGGCCATTAGCCATTAGAATCCCCTAGAGCTGTAGTCAGCAAACTGTGGCTCGAGAGCCACATGCGGGTCTTTGGCCCCTTGAGTGTGGCTCTTCCACAAAATACCATGGCTTGGGCCAGTCTATTTTGAAGAAGTGGTGTTAGAAGAAGTTTAAGTTTAAAAAATTTGGCTCTCAAAAGAAATTTCAATTGCTGTACTGTTGATATTTGGCTCTGTTGACTAATGAGTTTGCCGACCACTGACCTACAGCAATGGTTCTCAACCTTCCTAATGCCGTTACCCAACCATAAAATTATTTTCGTTGCCACTTCACATCTGTAATTTTGCTACTGTTAATGAGTCATAGTGTAAATATCTGTGTTTTCCAATGGTCTTAGGTGACCCTGCTAGCGGTTCTCAACCTGGGGTTATGACTATAGAGCCTAAGACCATCCGATAACACAGATATTTACATTATGACTCATTAACAGTAGCAAAATTATAGTTGTGAAGTAGCAACGAAAATAATTTTATGGTTGGGGATCACCACAACATGAGGAACTGTATTAAAGGGTAGCAGCATTAGGAAGGTTGAGAACCACTGCCCTAGAGGGAGGCATAAAGAGGCAAGAGCTCTCCCTTTCCAGTGGAAATAGGCAGGCAGACGGAGAATGGGACACCAGAGCTAACAGGCTGGCAGAAAGGGAAACTGCACGTGCTTTACACACAAGACCGCATGAGCATTTGTGGGTTTCCAGTGGATTTAATCAAGATTGTAGAGGAAGTAGTTGGGACCAATGGTGGGCTCGGAGACTTAGGAAGATCTGTGGCTATAAATTCTCCACTACATTCTCCTCCATTGACAACTTTTAAGTGTTGATTATATGATTTTTCACCTCTAAGCTCCTGAGAATTGTGGGGCAGGGTTAGGAAGGAGGTGTGTGTGTGTGTGTGTGAGAGAGAGAGAAATTCAGAGAGAAAGCCAGGATGCAATTACAACAGCCCACAGCTGGACACACTTTCTTGGTGCTCTGATATTTCCTATTCTTATTCTTTCAAGAATCCCCCAAAAGAGTGATTTATGCACATTTGTCGTTCCATCTAATTTTGCTTTAACAATAGTTGGGAAAACACTACCAGATGCTTTCTCTAAAAAAAGAAACCTACATGTTGACATCAATGTCAAAATTAGAACTCAGTTTGCAGAAAGCCACTCTTTCAGTTGGGTTAATCATTATATTGCCCAACTCGCCTCTTAGTCCTGGGACCATGCCATGGGGACTGCACCTAGCTCTGGCCTCAGGGAACTCCGCCAGCTAAACTCTTTCTTGCAGTTCCCCTGAGAAGCATGCTCTATGCCAGGTTTCCTATTTAAAAATTAAACTTGAATCCTTTTCAAAAACTTCATGTATCACAGAATCTCAGGTTCTTCTGGACCACCCCTGCCCATTATGGTCCTGAGCCTCTTGCACAGAGGTTACAGTTCAGGGTATCATTCCCAACCTTTCACTATGCATTTGGGGTGTATTGTTCCTGACCATTTTCTTTGCATTTTCCTTGCAGTCTGCTGTGAAACCATCACAGCCCTGACTGGTGGGAAAGAAGGTTTGGAGCCCTTCTTTCTTACTGAGATTTGGAATGTGCAACCTCCTCCGCTCCCCACCCACGTGGCATTTCCTTTTGCACAGACCAAACCTATAGGTATTACTTTCTTTATGGCCTTTCTCCGCCCTCGGCTGCTGCCCCTTTCTCAGGCATCTTTCCATGTTTATGGAGCCTTTCTGCTTGAATGTGAAATGTCAGTTATCGTTTGCCATGCCTCCTGGGGGGAACCTGCACATAGTCTCAGTAGGGAGGCAGTAGATCATGTGATCACCATGACACCTTCCCCATCCATGCTGGTGAGCACTTGATTTTCAGGGTCAGAATGTAGTGTTGAGACTGGTGCCCTCCTGGGTCACATGCAACGTAAGTAAGCAGATGAAGAAGCCCACATGAGATGGCGATGTCGCCTCCACGCCCGGCTCTCCAGTTCTAGGGCCCATGGCACCTGCTAAACTGTTTCCTTTCTTGATGCCATATCTTTTTTTTCTTTTTCTTTCCTCTGCTTTTCCTTTCTTTCTTTTTGCTTTCTCTCTCTTTTCCTTACTTGAGCTAAACTGATGTTTGTGTTATGCAGATCTCAAAGAGCTTTTACTAGATCTTCCTAAGCAGGTAATTAAACTCTTTGAGGCCATAGACCCTTTGTTACTCATAGCATATGATAGATGCTGCCTAGCACATTGTAAGTATTCAATAAATATGTGTTTCTTGATAATAGACATTTTTTGGAGTAAGATTACCTTGATCTGTGGATATGAATTGTACTTTGTTTTCCTGAGGGAGAAAGGCTATGTGACAATAATAGAAATCATTCATTTGTTCATCCAAAGACATTTATTCTAGGATAACAAAAATTGCAGAGTATGGTGAGGCCCAGGGCCTGGCCTAGAGTGCTCCCTGCCTGCAGGGGAGATAGTGTGGACAGCAGATAAATTACAGTTTGGCTGGCTAGTGTAACCTGAACAAAATGTTTCCTTCCTACATCTGCTCTGGTTGTTGTTTCTCCTTGCAAATGCCAAAGGCTGGCATACTCAGGTGGGAACATGAGCAAGGTCCACCCAAGCATCCATGATTCAAAGAGCAGTCTGTGGAGATAGAGCAAGTGTCTCTCGCCCTCTGATGCTAGTGTAGCATCCCTTCCCTCAATGCATTGTCACTGTGTACTTTAAATGAAGCAGACACTTGTTCATTCCAGGCTGTTAGTCATGTCCAAAGTTCAAGACTGGTTCCCAATAATGTCTATTTGCATGTGAAGGATTTTTTACAAAATTCTAGAATGTCTTTCAGTCCTGAATCCCAGATTTCACAATGAGTAGGACTATGTTCCAAGTCCAAGGAGTTTTTGTTCCCCTTGCCCTCCCCTCATATGGTGGTCCAGGTGGCCTTCTTGCTGTCAATCCCTTCTGTGGCCCAATTCCAATACCCACCTTATTTCCCCTGGAATAGGCCCAAGCCTCTGCCACCTATTAATGCATTTTAATAGATTATTATGATTTATTAAATGACTAGAGGCCCGGTGCACAAAATTCATGCATGGGGAGCGGGGTGCCCTTCAGCCCAGACTGCAATCTCTCTGATCTGGGACCCCACAAGGGATATCCGCCTACCATTGAGGCCCAATCTCACTGGGATCAGGCCTAAATGGGCAGTCAGACATCCCTCTCATAATCCAGGACTGCTGGTTCCCAACTGCTCACCTGCCTGCCTTCCTACTTGCCCCTAACCAATTCTGCCTGCTAGCCTAATCACCCCCTAACCACTCCTCTGCCAGCATGATTGATGCCTAATTACTGTCTTGCCAGCCTGTTTGCCCCTAACTGCCCTCCCCTACAGGCCTGGGTCCTCCCCAACTGCCCTTCCCTATAGGCCTGGTCACCCCCAACTTCCCTCCTTTGCCAGCCTGGTCACCCCCAACTGCCCTCCCCTGCTGGCCACTTTGTGGTTGCCATCTTGTGTCCACATATGGGCAGTCATCTTGTGTGTTGGAATGATGGTCAATCTTCATATTACTCTTTTAATAGATAGGATAGAGGCCTGGTGCACAGGCAGGGGCCATCTGGTTTGCCCTGAAGGGTGTCCCAGATCAGGGTGGGGGTTCCCTTGGGCCTGGGGAAGTCTGGGCAAGGGGCCTGTGGTGGTTTGCAGGCCAGCCACACACCCCAGCGACCCAAGTGGAGGCCCTGGTATCTGGAATTTATTTACCTTCTATAATTGAAACTTTGTAGCCTTAAGCAGAGGCCTGGGCCAGCCAGGGTGTGTGGAAAGCTTGGCTTCCTTCTATGCTGGAGCAACCCAAGCCTCCCTCCTGCCCTCTCTGTGGCCATAGCCATCTTGGTTGGTTTAATTTATATACTCGCTCCTGACTGGCTTATGGGCATGGCTTGTGGGTGTAGCAGAGGTGTGGTCAATTTGCATATTACTCTTTTATTAGATAGGATGAGATCGCAATTTAACAGATTTCTTGGAGTTATCAACCATGTGCTATCTCTTGGGCTAGGTCCTGGGCACAGTAGAGAGATTAAATAGAGCCAGTCAGTACCTGCTTCTGGAGCTGGTCTGGTGGGGAAGATGATGGTCGACAGTTATACAAATAATGAGACAACTGGAAGTGTTGGATGTGGTGTGAAAGAAGATCACCAAGTTATATGAGGGCATAGTACAGAAGGGTCAATGGATTTGGGGTGTCTTAAAAGGAATCTCGCAGGCACATTGAGGCTGAGAACTCTGATGGAGTGAAGCAAGTGAAGAAGGAGAGGACAGCGTTTGGATGCAGGGAAGAATGTGTCCCAAGCAGGGAGGAATACCTGAAGACCTTGGTGGCCACACCGGGAAAGCTAATGAAATGAGAGCAACTAGGCATCTTATTGTCACTTTTCAGAAAACTAATTCCCTGCTTTGACCCAATAACTGACTGGTGGGTGAGAAACTCTCAATTAAAATGAATGCATCAGTTATCACGGAATTAGAAACTGTTTTATGGACACCAAGATATACAAAAATCTGAGTGGTAATTCTTTTTTTTTTTAAATATATTTTTATTTATTTTTTACAGAGAGAAAGGGAGAAGGATAGAAAGTCAGAAACATCGATGAGAGAGACATCAATCAGCCGCCTCCTGCACACCCCCTACTAAAGATGTGCCCACAGGCAAGGTACATGCTCTTGACTGGAATCAAACCTGGTACCTTTCAGTCCACATGCCGACGCTCTATCCACTGAGCCAAACCAGTCTCGGATGAGTGGTAATTCTTAATAAGCCCCTCCCTGCTCCTTGCCTCCTCTTCTCCAAACCAGTTGTGGGAATGCCACACACTTCTGCAAACCAGCTTTGGGAATGCCAGAGGACCTTTTCAGTAAGGAAGAGTAACTGAGGCCTGAAAACCCCTGGTTTACCTTTGTGGGCCCTAGGGCCCTGTTTGTAAGACAAAAAAAAAACTGAAGACCCTAAAGAGCCAGACATTGGGGGATATAAGCAGAATTGTCAGTTGAGTCCGAACACCAGTGCTATAAATTGCTGCTTTTACTTTTGCTTTGACTTGTGACTCTTTCTTAACCATCACCACCAACACCATGACTATCACCACCACTACCATGACCACCACCTCTACCATCACCATTATGATCACCACCATCATGACCACCACCACCACCAGCTATACCACCATCACCACCATCACCACCATCACCACCATTACCATCACTATGACCACCATCATCATCACCACCACAACCACTGCTGTGATTACCATCATGACCATCACAGCATCATCATTGTTTTAGAAGTTGACACTGATCAGCTATTAACTCAGTGCCAAATATAGTGCTAAGAATTGCACATGTATCATCTCACTTAATCTTATCAAAACCCCATAAGGTAGAAAGTGTTAGTTGAACAATGTGAAATTATCAATATTGAACCATTTTGACCTATAAAAATGAACCTTTTATATGGTTGTATCAGAGGATTTATAACTGGGGAATGGCTAACCTGAGATTTACACCCAGATGGGTAAGGACCAAAGGTGCTTTTGTCTGACTTGTGAGAGGGAAACGGGGAGGATATAAATACCATAACGGTTCTGGCCTCTTTCTCTTCCTGTGCTACTTTATTGCTCCGTGTCTCTTGGGTTAAGAGAGGAGAGAACTGTCAGGAGTTGCTGAAGTCTGAAGATACTCCAACAATTCTTATCCTTTTCTCTCTGCTGCCGGTCCCTGTCCTGATTCCATAGAAAACTGGTTTCCCCACAAAAGGAAATCATTGGCACACGCTACTGAAAATCTCAGGGAAACAGTGCCCGCAGACACAGGCAGACCCAGTCCTCAAACAGTGCTGATAAAAGTCTTTCTCTGGACATCTCATGTCTCCTTTCCTCTAGTGCTCCAGACCCACATCCCCAGCTAACACCCCCACCTGGGAGACAATGAGGTGGGAGGAGGGAGAGAGAGAGAAACAGAAAGAGAGATAGAGAAACACTGCTTGCTCAGCTACTTCCAACAAAACCCTAGCAAAGATTCCCATCAGTTTGGATCTGTTAGGTACCCATACCTGGACCAATGATGATGGTGATGGTGGTGATGGTGGTGATGGTGGTATTTTGTTGGGGGTATGTACAGTGTTCTCCATATGCGTTATCTTAACTCTTCCTCATAATATCTCTATTGAGTTGGGGGAGGGGTGCTATTATTATCATCATCCCATTTTACAGATGGAAAGACTGAGGCACAGAAATGATTAGGTAAGTGGCTCAAAGTCACACACCCAGTAGGCTGGTCCCACTAGGCTGTGTGCTCTCTGACTAAGATCATGGACTGCAGGGATAGGCAGCCCAGCTCCCAAGCCCACGCCTGGAGTGCAGAGCCAGGGTGCAGGATCTACTGTGTTCCACCTCAGGCACTTGGACTGAGGGTTGGGGGAAGGTGATTCCCCAAAGGAAACCTGGGTGCTCTACAGGAAGAGAGATTTGGTGCTGGGCAGTGGCAGCCACAACTGCACTCTACAATAAGACTGTACAAAGGGTTTTAGAGAGCAGGCTTTTCTCTCCAGTCTGATGTGGGGCCTCAATTTCAAAGAACAGGAGGCTATAAAAAGGGCAAGGGAAGGAAGTACTAATAAAAAGGTCCCTGTGGGCTCTGGGGTCAGAAAGACAAAGGGTGGCTCACAGCCTGGTGTTAACTGCCAGCTCTGGGGCAGAACAGAGGTTCAGCCCCAGGACCTTAGGTGGGGGGTGGAATCTCTCTAACTTTATCTTTCTCATTTGCAAAAGGTGACACAATACTGACCTCTCAGGTTTCTTAACAGGATTGGGTATTTTAACACATGTCAGTTCATCAGCCCAATGCTTGGCACACAGCTGGTTCTCAATAAATGGCAATGGCTTAGTTAAAGTCCTTGCTAAGGCTAGTCAAATACCAGCATCCTTGAGACTTAGGCCAGGTCTCATTTGCTGCTCTGAGATCTTTGGTTACTTTTTTAGATCAAAGATTTTCTCTAGTGCCTATGATCCTAGAAGTCTTTGTGCCACTTACATTGTTTCTACTCTGGGGGTGAGGAACATGGCCTGCTTGTGTCGCTGTGGCCCACTCTGATATTCTTCATCTGTTTCTGTCAGATGCTGGAGAACAAGGGCCCTTATATTCCTTTGGTCCAGAGTGTTCAATGGGCTCCCTGCACACCCATCGGCTTTCTAAGGGCACCATTTAGAAAGCTCCATTTCCCTTCTGATGGTTCCAATAAAATCCCAAGATTGATTTCAATTAGCCAGTGGCCTCTGGCAACCATTCTAGACTCAGCCTATGGCACCATTTCTCTACTGGGCCTCCCCTTTGAATCCTGCGACACTTCCTGAGCCTACAGATCAGTCAGGTGTCATTGTTTGCAAACCACAGAAAACCCACAGTTGAAACAGACTTCAACAATTATGTAAGTGAAAAGCAGGGCATAGCAGGGTCCAGGGACCCCAATAACAGTAGCATGTCTCAGTCTCCATCATCTCTTGCCTGGGCTCTCCTTGATGTTGGCTTCATTCAGGCAAACTTGTTCCAATGGGTGGAAAATCGGCCACCAGCCTAGGTGGCTGGTACCATATGTTTGAGTGCCCAAATGTCCCCAGTTCTTCACCTTTCCTGCAGGCCTGCCCTTTGCAGCTTTTCTATAACTGGACAATCAATAGGTCTGAGCTGCCTGACACTACTCGAGCCAATTAAGCAGAGATAAGTTAGGATAATATATGAGCATTTATTCCAATACTGCTGACAGTATGGAGAGCAGCAGGACATCCACAAAAACCTGCTCTGCCCCCACCATAAGCCAACTGCTTATATTGGGCTGAAGGACAAAGGTTACATGGGGAAGTAGCCAAAGGGTATGCCAAGTGGGCAGTTTACAGGTAATGCCGGCTGGTGATTTGCAAAGGCCAATGGGTATGCAAAGGGCTGGGTGTCTTCAAAGGACTGGGGACTCTGATTTCTGCAACATGTTGTTAATCTTTCCATGATAATAGGCAGCTCCCTAGTGGAGAGGATGGGCTGTATTTCCCAGGTGAGCTACCAGGTTCCACATGCAACTCCCAGCCAGGTTACAATGTGCCTTCTTTAATCAGAATAAAAATCACAGTGAACAGAGCATGATTAAGATTTCTTACAATTATAACTGGTCCCTGATATTCTATTTTTGCCCCTCTCAGTTGAGTGAAGCACTTAGCTATAGTTGAATGAAGCACAAGCTGTTCTCCCAACAGCCACCATGAGACAGCTTTCCATTCTGATCATTCCAGTTAAAGCCCAAGGTGGATTTCAATTGGCCAGACGTAGGTCTACTCCTGGTGCTGGGTGAAGGGGAAAGAGAAACATCTGGAAGCAACAGCTACTGTACGTGCTGAACGTGAAGTGGCTCCCCACAGGCAAATCATGGTGCTGTTACCAGAAGACAGTGGGAAGCATGCCAAGGAGGCAGAATGACGGACTCTCATTACCCCCACCTTGAAGGGGAAGGAGGAACCTGTGTCTCCTGCCTCCACAGCAAGCCAGGAACCAGCCTTGCTCACGCTTACACCCATCAGCATAGGCAGAACTCAACTGGAACCAGGAACCAGTCCCCAGTGGATCAGGTAGGGAGGCCCATTACACAGTCTTTGCTGGCTACCAACATGAGAAAAACCTTGCCCCTAACTTCTCTCCCTGTCCAGCGAGAATGGGTTAAGGTGGCTGACAGGCAGGCTCCTTGGCACCTCACCTCCCTTCCCACAGTGCCAGCTCAGCTTGGAGGCAAACACCAGTGGCTCCAACAATTGCTGGGCCCACACCTGGACTGACTGCAAGTGATTCTCTCTCACAGCTCACTTCGTCCTCAATTGCACTCAGGGGGTTTAACTCCCAGTGGGGTTTGTGTCCTACCACCTCTATCTTTGAGTGAGAAAAGACCTGAACTGGAAGCACGTTGTGTAATAGATGCAGCCACTTTGCCCTGTTCCAGGGGATCTAAAATTTTTGCTAAATATGGTTTAAAATTAAGTTGAATTAGAAACTGTGATGACGATATTTTGCTTTCTTGCTCCAAATCCCACCTCTGGACCTTGACCTTTTCCCTGTTCCGTGGAGCAGTTACTTTCCATAAGGAATGCCATTTGGCTCCAGTGTGTTAATGGGGCCTTTTTGATGAAAAGTGCCCTGGAAAAGGGCAACTTTCTACCTCACTCTCAGTCCTACTGCAAAGCTGCAGGAAACCTATGCTTTATGCAGGGAGTCTATTAGAACATTTAGAGATGCAAAGAGAAGGCTGTATTTTCTGTTCCCTGGGTCACACTCCATCTCCCACCCTCTTGTAAATGCCAACTTCCCTATGCAGCTGGGGGAAATGCTGGGAGGAGGCACGGAGGGCAGGGCTGGGGGAGCAAACACTGATGAATGTACTCGCTCTGATTACACCGTTATGGACGGGACAAAAGCTTCTGTGAACACAAGTAGGCAGGGTTCAATGCAGCTTTCTTCCCCTCCTCAATGCAGCTTTGATCCAGCAAGGCCAGGGCTACCCAGGAGGAATCTCTGTCTAACTGGGGCAGCCCAGACTGGGAACTGGGAACCATGCCTCGCTCTGCAGGGTGGCTCCTTTCATGATTTGGGGCGTTATCAGGACCCAGCTTGGAACGTTCCATAAGCGTGGACCACTACCACCCCATGGGCGCCTCCACACACTAGCCTGATTGAATTTTTAACGCACAGCCTTAGTATAGGGTATGATTGTTGGTGCCAGTTATTAAACTGTTGTCTCTAAGTCCCCACTGTTGTGTGTTGCGGCGGCTATAACTGCCCCTTCTCCAGTCAAGGGTGCCTGGCTAGATTCTGCCACTAGAAGGCACCGGAGGGAGCTCGCCCCTTGGAGGATGGAGGACTTTCTGGTCCAGTGCCCAGCAGCTTCGTTCTGGCATCACCGTTTGTTCCTGTCTCCAGCTTTCTTCAACACTCCAGTATCAGATTCTTAGCCCTTTCTCTACCCCAATGATTCACAAAATTCTCCTACTTAAAAAACAACCACCTCTGGTCTTTTAAAACCATCCCCGCTCTGTGTTCAATTTCACTCAAAACCAAGAAGAGAAGCTTCCACGGGTGGGGTGTGAAGCGGGTCTCTGCCTGCATAACGGTTCAATTTCCGTCGCTGGTGGATAATGCTGAGACGATAAAAAATGACCTTTCACCTCCGGGAACAGTAATGTCAGATTAATTTGAGGCTTTGAAACTAATGAGTTGGCTCGTACCAGGGCCGCACCCGCGAATAACACGGTATTTGCAGAGGCAGCAACTTAGGGATCTTTCTTCCTCTTGTGGGGCCTGGGAAGGAGGAGGGAGGAAAAAAAAACTAATTTTTTAAAATAACCCTCAGAGAAGAGATATCTGCTAGTCCCCATAAAGCTGGCATTAGAGAAGAAAGGAGAGAGAGGGGGGGGGAATTATGTACGGTTAATCTGCTTAGATTTTCACTGTCAACTGACTGAAGGGCTCAGACAAGCAGGAGTATTATGAGGTGGTTAAATCCATGACCTCGGAGTTAGACCCCTTGGGGTCCAGGCCTGATCTGTGACTCTCCCGCTGTGTGATCTTTTTTTAACTCCTGTTTCCAGAAGGTTTGAATTAGATAGCGTATGGGAAACACATATGCAACCTAGGAATCTGGTTAATTTTGTATTTTTGATGATGATTGCGGGAGGCGGGTCCAACTTGAGAGTGATTTACCCACAGAATGAGAAGACTGAGGTTTCTGCTCTGCAAGAAGTAATGACTAAGAGCAGAAGACAAAAGCAGAGCCAGACTGATATGAATCAGAGGAAACTGGTTTCAACGCAACCTAAGAGAGAACTGTCTCCCCGAGTAGCTGACCGACCATGGAAAGGCAGTGAGCACCCCTCCCCAGAGACTGTGCAAGCAGAAGCTCTTTTCACTATCTGCAAGGAAGGGTTAGAGTCTTTCTAAGCAGCTTCCTCCCTGTTCACGTGTGGCTCTTCCATTTGCTAAGTGTGTTGCTAGGGTTTGTGCACCCCTGGGAGCCTGGGTTGCCTCATCCCTGAATCAGGCCAGTGGTGCCCCTGGCCTCCCATTTAGGCTCTCCCTTTCTTTCCCCTTTACTACTTACCTCCAATAAACTCACACACATGATGGGCCAGGCACTGGGCCAGGCTCTGGAAATAACAAAAGAAAGAAGATGGCATATAGACACTGCCTTAGAGCAAGCTTAAACACACAGTGAGGGACACAAACAAATGACCAGGAGGTTCTAAAGCAATTCCATAGATGCACTGGTAGAGATGTGCATCAAGAACTCTGGGAGTGTAGAAGAGACATATCTAACTCAGCAGTGGGGAGGCAAAGAGGGGCAGTCAGAGCATGCTCCCTGGAGGAGGTGGTGTAATGATTGTATGGTGAGAGGACATGCTTTGAAAGCAGAGTAAATAGTGTGTGACCAAAGGCTCAGGGGAAGAGAACAGCATGGTGGACAGGGAACCACACCAAAGCTGGTGCTAGTGGGTTGCAAAGCATGAGAAGACACTGACAGCAGACAAGATGGAGAGACAGACAGAGGCTAGAGGTTGGCAGTCTTCATCTTCCATGCTGAGCAATGTGAACTTGGATCCTATAAATGAGACACGTTGCTGATTTAAACCCAAGCAGTGTGTTTGGGTTTCTGTGTTAGAATGACCTCTCTAGAGCCTCTGTGGAGGATGGATTAGAAAGAGAAAAAGCTGGACCACCACTTGGCAGACTTGAAATCATGAAGGCATCTAAGCCACCAGCGACAATGCCATGCACCAGGCCTCATAATGGAGTTGTGGTGAGAATCCGATGGCAGGATGCCCAGGGAAGTTCGCAGTAAAACATGACTGTTTCCCAAATGCAAAGAGTTGTTATACTTACAATCACTCTATAAAACTTTGGTTTGGGGACTGTGATGTAAATTGGATTCCCTCATCACATACCCAGGAAGTGGCAATAAAATGTGTACATTTGGTCCAAACCAGTATAAATGGTACTTGTGCTTAACAAGAACTTTTAAAAAGGTAATGAAACCACTGGCTTGAGAAATAATTTTGCAGATGCCTTTTGGATACAAGTTTTCCACTCAGAGATGAATTTTGGTACTGCTGGGAAGGATGGGGAGATTAGATTTCATGCAGGCAAATTCAGAGGGCAAACAACACTCTTTGAATAAAAATTCTAATAGACTTGGCACAAGAGGGCATCGGGTATGGGTCCAAGTGTTTCAAATTTGCTCAACTGTTTCTGCAGGAAGTTGAGAATTTACTAGCATTATGGTCATTGTTTGTTTTTTGTTTGTTTTTTTTTTTTTACCAGAACAGTGATATTTTATATTAGACATGTGCCCTGGGAGGCCTTATCTTGGGAAGGGTGAGAGGAGACTCTCTGAAGCCAGTGTGGTGTCTGCCTCTGGTGCTGTTTATGGCAGAGCTGGAAGCTGCCTCAGAAATTAAAAATAGATGTGCATAAATCTCCTGCAGTTACCTAGCAACTAATAGGAGACAACGCAGAGGTTCAGAGGACTGGGGGAGGTAAACCTGCTGCAAGAATACCTGGGAGCATTCCCATGACACCTGAGGATTACCAGATAATTACATGTTTGAGCTGGCAGGCTTTGGGACAGACGGAGATGTGTGGCTCCATGTCTGGAAAATTTTTCCCTCGCATGCCCGACTGGTGCAGAGTCTTCCCTTCGCACAATCATAGCATGGTCTGTTAGAGCCTGATAAACTCCACTGGCCACATTCTAAAGACCCTGAGACCCTACCCCACAAAGGCATGTGAGCCCCCAGCAGGTGGCAGTTGGACTTGGCAGCCCCTGCAAATGCTGAGTGATCTCAGACCCAGCAATACCATCGAGTTTGATCTTGTATCAGCCTGGTGAACACCATTCACCTCTACCTGGTGACTCACTGAGACCCTTTCTCATGCAACTCAGTAACTCCACAGGCTCTTTCAGCGACTGAGCCTAACAGGCAGCCGAAAGGCAGAGGCAGGCAGAGGTGGATCTCAGGTCTGTGGGCTTGCCCCTGGGCCCAGTGCTGGTAAAAGCCAGCCTTGGTACATAGCTTGGTCATTCCCGCATATACCCAGGCCCACAGAGGCAGCTTCAAACTGTTGACCACTTTGTAACTCCAAACAGGTTGCCCAGGGCCAGACACTGGCAGCATCTGATATTGACCTGCACCAGAGTGCCTCCCCAAGAGATCCCAGAAACAACACTCAGTGGTCACTTCAGACAGCATCAGAGCAGGAGCCAATAAGCTCCACAAGTGGCATATCCAAAGGGAGAACTTGGCAGGGGCCAGGCCTGCTGAGGTGCAGCTGCTCCTTGGCCAGCACCTGCACAGCAGCTCAGACACTGCAGTCAGGACTGCTTCCCACAGTCAGCCAGCCTAAAGGTCGACCCCACACATGAATGAGCCCATAGCAATCACAACTCAACTACAGAAGAAAAAAACATGTGACAGGCAGGACTGCATTGAGGGTGGGAAGGAGGAAGTGAATGAGAGAGGGAGAGTGGGCAGGCATGCATGGGTGTGTGTGTGTGTGTGTGTGTGTGTGTGTGTGTGTCAGAGTGAGTCCAATTGTGCGGGGACTTGGGAGCGGGGTGATTCAGGCTCTCCTGATGTGGGAGCCACCGCTGCCTCCACAGCCACTCAACCAGCCCTTCTCCCTGCTCCAGTTTGGAGGCCATGCCATCTTAGTAGGTTTACAAAGTCCTCCTCTTGAGGAGGCTCGGGGAGTTCAGTGCCCAGCCTCACCGCCACCAGGGCTCCACATGGCCCTGGCCCAGACCCAGTCTTGCCACCATCTGCTCAATGTGGCCCCAGCCTGGACCCCACACCTGCCTTGGACCCCACACATGCCTCGGACCCAGCTTGGACCTCAAGTGACTGCCAAGGACCCACCCTGGAATCATGACAAGGCCCAGCCCTGGGTTTTCCACTGCCACCACCACTGTGGCCACTGCTACCCTAAAGCTGAGCTACACAGCCCCACCGCCAGAGCTAGGGGCATGAACTGCCCTGAAGGCTGGGGAAGGTGCTGTAGCACCCCCTCCCCCACCCACCAGATCTGCTGGGGCTGAAGGCTGCAGATCTGGGAGTGAGAGGGGAGTGCCTGGAACAGAGAGAGGAGACAGCAAAGTGGGCGCAGCAGAAGCCTGGGGCTGATGTCCCTGGATGGAGCAATGCTAGCACGCTGCCATCATGCAGTCGGGAAGCTCGCCCTGGTCTGTGTCAGTGGGAAGAGCACACAGTGGAAGTCAGGGCCAGCCCCCAGCAGAGGGATCTGAGGACACGCCCAGCATTGCATGTGGGAGGACTTTTATTTCTTGGAGGAATGCCTGCTGTTAAGCAGAAAGAGGACTGGACAGTAGGACCAGGAAGGATCAGCACTGCCACTTGGAGGGGAGGTGCCCTCTCACCACTGGCAGAACAGCTTCTTCTGACCCACCTTGCAGAGACCAGAGACAAGAAAGAACAGCCTGCAGGTGGCAGGGAGGAGATGCCAGCAAACCAGGCAGAGCTGAGGCATTGGAAGGAAAGGAGGTTACCGGCCCCCACTACTATAAGCTACTGACAAAAACAGGAGTCTGATCAAACCATCCTGGCCAAGACCAGGCTGCCCATGCAGAGCCCAGCTCCGAGGGGCGGGGGGAGGCAAGGGGGAAGCAGGGGAGGACAGCTCAGAACAGGGACACTCCAGGTGCAAGACCCAAGGCAGACCCAGCCTCTGGGCTAAGGAGGTCCTGCCTATCAGGCCTCAGTCAGGTTGCCCAGGGCCAGGAAGGGACAGTGACTCAAACTGGCCTGCAGCAGAGAAGCTCCCGGGAGGCCCAGGATAGACACACCAAGGGAGCAGATTCAATATCACAGCAAAATACAGGGAGCACCACAAATACCAGACCCAAAGGGTTCTTTTTGTGTGTGTTTCTCCCTCCCCCCCGCCCTTTTTTCTTCCTTCTCTTTTTCTTGCATATCTCTAATTTCACTCTTTCCTTTTATTCTCTTTTATTCTCTTTTTGTCTCTCTCTTTTTTATTATTAATTTTTCATATTTAATTTTTTTATTTTTCCTATTTATATTTTAGTATATCCATTATTATTACATTTTAAATTCATCATTATTATTTCATTTATTTTCTGTTTCATTTCCTTTTTTATTCTTATTCTAGTTTTTTTAGCTTCTTCCTTTCATGTTTTCTTTTTCTTCTTTTTCTCTTTTTCTTTATGTCCCTTCTAAGGCTTTAGTCTCATGTGTTTTAGTATCCTTTTTATTTTTACTTTGTTCTGCTTTCTTTTCTTTTTCCTTCTAGTCTTCTTTATAGTTATTGTTTTGCTTAGTTTGATTTTCATCATGTTTTTGTTTCACTCCTATTGTGTCTTGTACTGTTCTGACACCACCTATATTACAGTTTGCATGACAAGTTTGGGGTTGATCCTCATATTCAGCAAGTCAGAGGGTAGATCCCACCCATGAATGGGACATCAACAATCAAATCCCAATTATAGCAAGAGAGCCAAAATAATGCACAACAGGGGACTTCCTAGAGCATTCAGCTCAAAATATTAAAAAGACTGGGAAAACATGAAATGAAACAATATCTGCATCATAAGGTTACCAACGAGAAGAATGTGAGTAAGGAACAGATAATCTGTTTGAAAAAAAATGACAGAAAACTTCCCTAGCCCAGTGAAGGAAAAAGTCACACATATTCAAGAGGCACAGAGAGTCCCAATCAAGATGAACCTGAAGAGGCCCACATATAGACACCTTGTAATAAAAATGGCAAAGGTTAATGATGAAAAAATCTTAAAGGCAGCAAGAAAAAGACAATTATCTACAAGGGAGATCCTATTAGAATGTGAGATCATTTCTCAATAGAAACACTTCAGCCAGAGGAATGGCATGAAATAGTCAAAGTAATGAAAAACAAGTGCCTGATTCAAGACTACTGTATCCAGCAAGGCTATCATTTAAAATTGAAGGTTAAATAGTTTCCCAGACACACACACACATACAAAAAGATTACAGGAGTACATTATCACCAAACCAGTATTGCAAAAATGTTAAAGGGACTTTTGTAAGAAGAAGAAGAAATAGAGAGAGAGGAATATAAGCTTAAAAATATAAAAATAGCAAAAAAGAAAAGAAAAATGGCATTAAATAAGCACCTCTTGATAATAACCTTAAATGTAAATGTATTAAATGCTCCAATCAAAAGACATATGGTGTTTGAATGGATAAAAAATGATGACTCATATATATGCTATTTACAATAGACCTACCTCAAAACTAAAGATTCACACACTAAAAGTGAGGAGATGGGAAAAATATTCCATGCAAGAGAAAATAAAAAAAGCAGAGGTAACAATACTCATACATGATAAAATAGACTTCAAAACAAAGACCATAAAAGAGACAAAGAAGGTCAATACATAATACTAAAGGGATTCAAGAAGAATATATAACTCTTGTAAACATTTATGCACCTAATACAGGAGCACCCAAATATATAAAAAAAAAGACCTCTTAATGGACTTTAAGGGAAAGATCAACAGCAATACAGTGATAGTACAGGAGTTTAACATCACCCTGACATCACTGGGTAGATCTAATAGATGAGAAATCAACAAGGAAACAGTGGTCTTACTGGTAAATGACATACTAGGTCAGATGGATCTAACTGATATTTACAGAACATTTCACCCCAAAGCAGCAAAATATATATTTTTCTCAAGTGCACATGGAACATTCTCAAATACAGACCATGTGTTAGGACACAAAACAAGTTTATACAAATTCAAGAATATTGATATCATACCAAGCATCTTCTCAGATCACAATGGAGTAAAGACAGTCTCTTCAACAAATAATGCTGTAAAAAGTGGATATACACATGCAAAAAAGATCAAAATAAACCACCAACTTACACCATATGTAAGAATAAACTCAAAATGGATAAAAGACTTAAATGTAAGATATTAAACCTAAAAATTTTAGAAAAAACACAGTCAATAAAACCTCAGACATCTCACGTAGCAGAATTTTCACTGATATACCTCCTGGGGCAAGAGAAACAATAGAAATGATAAACAAATGAGACTACATCAAAATAAAAAGCTTATTCCTTCCATGCACAGCAATATAAACCATCAAAATGAAAAGGGAGCCCACTGTGTAGGAGAATATATTTGCCAATGATACATTTGGTTAATTTCCAAAATATGTAGAGTACTCATACAACTCAACAAAGGGAAGACAGTCCAATTAAAAGTGGGTAAAGGACCTGACTATACACTTCTCCAAAGAGGATAAGAAAAGATAGAAAAAACACCCAATCAGAGCAAAATAATAATAATAATAATAATAATAATAATAATTTTTAAAAATGAAGATAATTTAAGGATATTGGAATAATATAAAGCAAACCAACATATGCAGCATAGGGATACCAAAAAAGAGAAGAAAACGAGCAAGGGCTCAAGAACTTATTTGAAGAAATAATGACCAAAAGCTTTCAAAACGTGGTGAAGAAAATTACACACAAGTCTAGGAAATGCAGAAAGTCCCAAAGAAGTTGAATCCACTGAGACCTACACCAAGACACATAATACTTAAAATGGCAAGAGTTAAAGACAAAGAGAGAATCTTAAAAGCAGCAAGAGACAGTTACCTAAAATGAAACTCACGTAAGACTCTCAGCTGATTTCTCAACAGAAACATTGCAGGCCAAAAGGGATTTGTATGAAATATTCAAAGTGATAAAAAGTGATAAGGACTTATAACCAAGACTACTTTACCCAACAAGGTTATCATTTAAAATTGAAGGAAAAATAAAGAGCGTCCCAGATAAGAAAAAGCTAAACATAGTTACCTTCAAACCAGTATTATAAGAAATGTTAAAGGGCCTGCTAGGAACAGAAGGAGGAAGAGGGGTAGGAAAGGGAGGAGGAAAAGGAATTCCTCCTAAGAAGTGGTAGGAAGCTGTTAGGAAGCTATATTAGTTTGCTAGGGCTGCCATAACAAAGTATCACAGACTGGGTGGCTTAAAGAAGATAAATTTATTTGCTCACAATTCTAAGGAAACCTCATGAAGTCAGAGATGGAGATGTCCATGGGTTGGGTTCTTAGGTCTGTCTCCTGAGCGTGTAGACGACTGTCTTCTCCTACATTCTCACTTGGTCTTCCCTCTGTGTGTCTGCATCCTGACCTCATCTTCTTATAAGGACACCAATCAGATTGGATTAAGATCTACCATCTGACCTAATTTTGCTCCAATAACCTCTTTAAATAATCTATCTCCAAATACAGTCACATTCTGAGGTACTGAGAATTAGGGCTTCAACATACAGATTATTTTTTGGGGGAGTGGAGTTTGGGGAGAGACATAATCTAGCCCATAACAGAAGCCATCCATTTTATTTTTCTCTCCTGCCCCTTTCATAGTAGAAGTCGTATTGGAGGCAGTGAGAGAAGCCCCTCGAGTCTGAGAGCCAGGTGTAAGGGAGGGTATCTGAGCACCTGAGGGCACACTTCTCTCCTGACCCCAGGAGGGCTGACCCAGCAGTGCAGCAGCTGCAGTCCAGCCCCAGGAACTGTTGGTGTGTTCACACACTTGAACCATTATCCCATTCCAGAAGCGTAGCCGCAGTGGTATAGAATGAATAAAACATGAGGCATTGAACAATGTCATCGTTTTACTTAACATCACTGTGTCTTGATTTAAAATAATATTGATATGGACAAATGTCATTATTTATTTTATCAGAAATTGGAAATAACCTCAATGTTCAATAAGAGGATTCTTTGCAGCCTTTGGAAACTACGTTGTGGAAAACATACCTGTAATGTGAGAAAATCCTCATGCTAGGTGAAGAGAAACAAAGCAGGTTACAAAGAAGTATGTACAGCTTGATTCCAATTTTTTGAAAAGTCTTTTTATTACATGTGTATATGCAAATATGTGTGTATATGTTGGTTTATCTGGAAAGGTATAACGCAAAATATTTAAAATAGTTCTTTCAGTGGTAAAGTTATACATATTTAAAATGTTTTCTTCTGTTTTTCTAAGTGGTTTTTATTTTCTACAATAAATATGTATTATTTTTGCAACCAGGAGAAAAACATTAAAAATGTAAACCTTGATAGGGAAAGATGTAAAAATGTAAACCTTGAAGCCTTGTTACAGAAAGATTCGCCTAACAGCCTTTTTCATAAAGAAAAAGGTTTTCACATAGGACTGCATTTACACAATTTAATTTATTTGACATTTTCCAGATACAACTCTCAGCTACGATTACCTGGATTGCAAAATAATTTTTGTGGCAGCCCAAGAACCTCTCTCTCTTTTATTTGTCCCTCTGATGTTCTTTTTCCTTGAAAGGGGTTTTAGGAGTGAATTCAGAGAAAGGGAGGCCCCCACAGAGCTGGACAAAGGGCACTTAACATAAGTAAGTGGGCTAGTTTAATGTGTTTAGAATATCATCCAAGCAAACCCCAAAGAAGCAGGATGTGACTTCATAGGGACTTTGCTCCTTTGTTTCTTACTTGATTGCCATGTTGGGAAAATTCAACAATACTGCTCTGTGTCCCAGTAGCTCATAGTGAAACGTAGGCCATGCATGTAGAATCCCAGCCTCTGCATCAGCCAAACCTGGTAGAATTTTCTGGAATAATGGAAAGCTTCTATTCTTCACTGTCCAATATAGCTTCTAGTCCTATGTGGCTACTGAGCACTGCAAATGTGACCAGCATGACTTAGGAAGTAAGTTTTTACTTTTGATCGATTTAAGTACTTACATATGACTGGTGTCTGCCATCCTGGCTGGTACAGGTCTGGAGGGGCAGCTGCAGAAGTCAGGAATGTTATAGACTTGGATGTCTGCAGGGAGCAGAGCACCCCTCACTCCCCCTTCCTTGTGGTGTGAGCAAGAAATTACAGTAACAGCTCTTTGAATGGGCCTAACCAGTGAAAGCCACCATCTGTGACTAGATAGGCTGCCTAATGCAGACACATGTCCTGGCTACCACTTTTATAAAGAAAGGACAATTTAGTCTACTACTCAACCATTTACAAGCATTGAGAATCCTGTCTCAAAAAACAAAGAGGTGGTCTGTGTTCAGAGGTAAGAGCCTCTCTTGCTGCCAGTAGGAAGGTTCGTTCCATTCAACAAGACTTCCAATTGTTTTTTTACAACCATTTATAACTGTGCATGAACAATGCGTGACAGAGAAAGGCCCATCTGGTTTGATGATTTGGGGCTTAGGAGAAGAGATCGTGAAAGGGAAGTATACGTTTTAATACTGAAGAGACTGGATTCTCTGCTGAGGAGGAAATGAGCTCCATGTCCAGGAGGGACCTCCAAAAAGAGACCAAGCAGACCATGCTCCCTGAGGGTTCGTGATGGTGTGAGAATAGCACTCCTGCCTTCCTTCCGATCATTTCCAAGGTGAGATGTTGACTCACTGCTGCAATAGGACAGCTGGTCTCTCTCATATCAGCAAAGAGAGAGTCTTTACAGTTTCAGTCCAGAGCAGGAGGGGCTGGATGGCAGGAGTGGCCTCCCCTGTTCTGTGTGCCCATGCATTTCAGTGACACCTGCTTTACTGTAAAGAGAATCAACTTTGGATTGAAACACACCTCTGCCAAAATCTTGAACCCATCACTTGCCAGCTTGCACAAGTCACTTCACTTCTCTGAGCCTTGTTTTCTTTCATTTAGGGGTTCGCAAAGCCACCTCACGGAACGCCAGCAAGGATGAAGTAACCGCATCTGAGGAAATATTTAGGGTAGGGCTTTGTGTGGAGTCAGGACCTTGGGAGACAGTCTGATCATTCTAGCCCCAGCACATCACAGAGGGCCTAGAGCAGTCCTGTGAGGGAGTGGGATTATGTGTTAACAGTGCTTCTCAGACTCCAGTGTGCATTCATGTCACCGGGAGATTTTGCTTAAATGCAGGTTCTGAGTTAGCGGGGTTATGTACTTTAAATGTTTCCAGTTCATTTCAAGGCTGCTGGTCACTGGCATCGCCTCTGAAGACCAAGGAATTGGAGGTCTTGTCCTGACCAGTGGTTCCTCTGCTGTTCCCACTGTTGGCTTTGGGAAGGGAGGGGGCATGTAGGATGAGGCTCATGTAGAAGGCAGACCAGAGAATCTAGGCAGATGCGTAAAGAAATTGTGGAAAAAGAGGTGGATTTGAGGTTTTTAACTCTGATAGGACTTTACAGGCACCTGGGGAGCTTTAAAAACTACCCAATGTCACGCCTCACCACGGGAACGCTGGTTTAATTGATCAGGATGGTGCTAGACATGAGATGTTAAAGACAGTAACTCCCCAGGTTATTCTTGTGTGCAGCCAGGCTGAGCACTGCTGGGCTAGACAAAAGAGGCAACTTCCCAGCTGGAAAGAATCAGGACACGGTCTTATCAAGATATTAGACCAGGTCTGGTTTGGGGGCTGCTGGTTTAGTGGGGGGAAAGCTTCAAGGGGACTGCAGGTGAGAAGCCAGCTGGTCGGAACCTTGAAAAATCAGATCCATTTGCTCAAGCTGTTGAAAAACCCAAAATCTCTGCCTTACCTGAGTGATAACGTAGCCTGGGTTTTTGAAGTGATGTGTATCTGTTGACAAGCCAAGGGCAAATGGGAGATGTGACATCTAGGCCCTTTATTGCAATTAGAGGCTCCCTTTATCTCATTAACATTGTGAATTTGATTGTACCTTTGCTCACAGTGATACTGAGCAGTGTGTCTTGAAGCACAGAAGTCAGCCTTGCTAGTGGCATTCACCAATATTGCCTCCATCCAGTGGGTCTCTATCAGGCTGTGTGTGTCCAGCACAGCTGCTACGACCAATAAGCGTCATTAGTTTGGCTGCAATTGAATTTATACTCTTGAAGACCAGGTGTGGCCTGCCACTTGTCACCAGAAGCTAGCTCAGAGTTGGCCCTTTGCCAGTCTTGAATCAAAGCTCAGCCCCCTTCTGGGCTCTAAGGATACCAACCATCTGTGAATATCGTGGTTTTGTGGAAGATTCCTTATGCCTCGGGCTGGGGATGGCCTGAGGCACTGCACATTTCACTTGAGCAATCCCCATTAGACATTATGGGCCTCCAGCCAACAAAGGGGTTCTCCTCCATTGCCATCTCCCCCTACTCTCCTACCCCATTCTCACCCCAGTCTTTACTTTCTGGGAACAGAATTTAGCTGTGTCCTACCTGCTCCACATTTGGCTGCGTGGATACAAGCCTAGTAAACACAAGGCCCTCTAGAAATTAGACTCACCCTCCTTAGGTCTATTTTATAAACTGTTACCTGGATGCTGAGCATTTTATTCTGAGTGTGCACAACTTCTGGAAGGAAGAAATCACAGCTAAAGAAGCTAGCCAGGAGAAGTTTTTGCCTAAAGAGTCACACAACCGATAGTTTTGCTTTGTGATAGTTTTGCTTTGTGACTGCATGTTAAAATCACGGGTGTGTTCTTACAATGCTAATGCTTGCTCACCTCCCTAGAAATGCTGATTTAATTGGCCTGGGCACTGGAATTCTTAAAAGTCCCCCTAATCATTCCTAATGGCCAGCCAAATTTGAGACATACTGATCTATTCAAACTGCTTAATCCTAAAGGGCAAGTGAAGTGGACACATGATTCTTATATTATAGTAGCAATTGAGTTGCATTGATTGCTGACCTATTTAGTCTTGTCCTGGGTATTTTATTGCCTTAAAGAGAACTCTCTAAAATTCTACTAGAAAATACAGACATCCCCTGTTACCCACAGGGAATATGTTCAGACCGCCAGTGGATGCCTGAAACCTCAGATAATACCAAAACCTATATGGACTATGTTTTTCTCATACATACTTATAATAAAGTTTAATTTGTAAATTAGGCACAGTAAGAGATTCACCACAATAAGTAATAACAAAATAGAACAATTATAACAATACACTATAATAAAAGTTATGTGAATATGGTCTGTCTCTTTCTCTCTCTCTGATAACCAATCTGATAACCAAGATGGCTACTAAGTGACCACTGGGCGGGTGGCATTTACAATGTGGAGAAACTGAACAAAGGGATGAGTTATGTCCTGGGTTGGATGGAGTCGGATGGTGTGAGATTTCATCTCACTGCTTAGAATGGCATATCTTATAAAATATTTCTTTCTTTTTTTTTTTCATATAATATTTTTGGCCTGAGGTTGAACACAGTTAACTGAAACTGTGGTAAGTGAAACCTCAGATGGGTTGGGAGGCTACTATATAAGCATAGAAAAGTTGAGATCTACTGAGTAATTATGTCTTGGTGAGACAAAGACGCCATTATGGCAGAGAGAGGAGAGAGGGGGTGAGAGAAGGAGATAAAGAGAGAGAAGGAGGAAAAGGGAAGGAGGGAAGGAAGGAAGGAGAGAATGTTTATTTTTAAGCCAGGAGTGAGATGAAATATCAGCTCCTTATACTAAATCAGTAGCCTGTTAACAGGATGTTTCTTAAGTCTGGATTAGGATTATGGGTGTCTCTCTCCTTTGCATGGTTTCTATTCATTTCATAGAAGGCATTGCGTGATAATTATAACCACAGAACCAGCTCAAACTGGCACTATCCTGTATCTAACAAGATCTGGGACCAAAATTATGCCACTCATAGGGAACACTTGTGAACCCTTAACTGCTCCCCCCAGGGAATCAAAGGCCTAAGACATGTCCAGGACCTGAACACCAAAACCCTTTCAGAAGCAAAGGGCCTGTTGCCTAGGAAGAGCTGATGCTGAAACCCTTTAATCCTGCCCCAGATCCTAGATCAGGGAGACAGATTTAAGTGGTGCCTCCAGAATTCTGTAAGTTCACTCACAATGAAAGCTTTTCCTCTCCTTAAAGCCAGTGCCGTCATGTTGGCTTCTATGCACATCAGGAAGCAACCCTTTTGGCAAACATGAAGGGACTTCAATCTTGTGACCACCTGCCTGAGGCATTGTGGCCTCCAGGGGATGTGGACTTTGGGACCACCTAGAGGGGTGTGTCTGAGCCTACCTAAACTGTCTAATAACCTCATCAGAACTGGGGAGATTTTGTCAGGTTAGGGTCCTGAACCTTGAGTCAGAGTTCCTGGGTTAAAATTTCACCCTAAGAGACAGAATATAAAAGGTTACAGTCATCAAGGATCAGGTTAGAGTCCCAAACTTGGATTAGAGTCCTATGGTTTTGGATGTTGTTTGTCTATGTATGTTTGTTTTATCTGTTAAGAATCTCTATATATATAAAAGTGTAATATGCAAATCAACCAGTCGGCTATGATGTGCACTGACCACCAGTGGACAGACGCTCAACACAGGAGCTGCCCCCAGCCCTGATCACTTCAAGGGTTGCCCCCAACACACAGAGGGGGCAACCAGCAGCAGCAGGAGTTGGGGCCAGTGAGTGGGTGGAATGTTCAATCTTTTGGTTCCTCCCTCCAGCTGGCAGGGTGGCAGTGGATGTGGATTGTGCCAGGGCATTGATTGCCCCACTGATCGCCCCATACACAGAGGGCTACTAGTGGCAGGGGGCAGGGCCGGCTGCTGGTAGCCAGGGAAGATGGGCCCTGATCCCAGGTTCCTCTAGTTGGTTAATAAGGGTTAACAAATGACTACAGCAACACTTCATTGAATCTGCTCCTTATCATTTTTGCTCCAATAATCCTGAGAAATCTTTCAAAATGAAGAATGTTAATGGTTTACCTGATGCAGTTTTTTTAGATATATTCTTTAAAATCGGTCAATATTTAGCTATGAGCTTAAATAAGAGGAAAACGGTTTGCTTTTGTAACACTGCCTGGCCCCAATATCAGTTGGAGTCAGGAGAATGGCCTGAAAATGTGTCTTCACCTGTGATATTATTTTACAATTAGCCCTGCTTTGCAAAAGAGAAGGGAAATGAGATTAAATTCCACATGCACAATTTTTTATGTCTTTATATCAGGATGAAAATTTACAAAAGCCATGTAAAATTATGTTCAAAAGGAAGACCCTCAGAAAAAGCCTGTCTTGCCTGAGTCAGAGCCCAGTGATTTACTACATCTGCCCCTTCTTCAGCCCCTCCCAGATTCCCTGCTGTGTGAGGTGGAAATCCCCCGGAACAGTTGTGAGGCTTCCACCCACCACAGTCCTCTGAGGCCACGAGTCCAGCCTCCATCCTTCCTGCCAGATAGTCAGAGAGGATGGTCCCTGTCCCTGTACTCACTGGAGGACTCAATTTAGCCCTGGGATTACTCTGCCTCAGGCAGGGCAGTATGTGCTATGACAAGTCCCTGCAGGTCTAGATGGCTAAGGTCAACCTTGGGGATTTGTTTACCAGTATGTGCACTCCCCTTGTCTAACAGATTTACATAATTGGAAGAATAACATGCCATCCTACTGTGATGGTCCTAAAGGCATGGAAACACTCTCCACTTCGATTTCTGCTACTCGTCATCCTATCAGGGCTGACACATAGGCCCTCCTGAATACCCTCCTCATCTTGGAGAAATGTAGGATAGTATTAGAGAAAGACCACCAAGAAGTCAGCAGACTCCATGAATTACAACCAACAATCCAATCAGGACCCCAGCATGCAGGCCATCCCTGGAACAGAACCAGGATGAGACCCGAGTGACCCAGGCGACCAGGCAAATCTAAACCACCATAAGAAATGTTTGATAGTGGGACTTCTCAAAGGAATTCCCAAAACAAAGAATTTGAATAAGATCCAGGAAGTATAAGGAGAACTCACCCACATTTCATGAAAGTATTTTTAAAGAATTGATTTTAGAGAGAGAGGAAGGAAGAAGGATAGAGATATAGAAACATTGATGAGAGAAAATCATCCCTCGACTGCTTCCTGCATGCCACCGTTTGGGGATCGAACTCACAACCTGGGCAAGTGCTCTGACCCAGAATTGAACTGGGGACCTCTTGGTTCATGGGTCAACACTCAATGACTGAGCCACTCCGGTGGGGCCCTAGAAAGCATTTTTCATGCTTTCCAATAATATATGCTATTCATCTGGAACACTCAGATAACAAGACTGGTCAATATGAGCTTTATCAACCACAGTGCTCCAAGTATGGGGGGAAAAAAAAGCTGCCAAAACTGGAAGGGAGATTGGGGATGCCAGCATTCAATTGGAGATTGCTTTTAAAGTGTTTAACAGCTAAGATGAAATATAGAAAAAGCAGAAGCTAGGAGACATGAGATGACAAGCTTCTCTGCTCACTGTAGCCCTCAGACAGGACCAGCCAAGACCCAATGGGATGTCTGCAGGGAAGAACAAATGACGTGTGGAAGACCCCAAATTCACAACTAGACCGAGAAGGCCATCCATCTCTTACAGACATGAAGCACTCTGGAAATGGGCGTGTCCCAACCCTCTTTAGACAGAAGGAAAAGGGACTTTCTCCAAAACATCCCACCAGATACCATAACCCACTGATGGTGACCAAGAATGATGACCCTGGGACCTTTCTGGAGCCATTAACCAGATTGAAGATATCCATTGGTGCTTACAATTTTTATCTGGAGATTTTTGCTGGTTTATAATTCTGGACTTAAAAACTGCCTCTTACTGTATACTCATAAATCCTGAGTCCCAGGAACTCTGCCTTTGAATGGAATGATCCAGAGATTATCATGAAACAACAATATTGCTGGGTGATACTTTCACAAGGATTTTAAAATGACCCCTGTGGGAGCCGGCATGGACATGGCATACTCAGCCCCAGGGCCACCTTATGTGCCGCGCCAGCTCAGCCAGGTTCAGTGAACCCGAGTGAGGGCAATGAAGGATTAGAAAAGACAGACAAGAGAATGAACAAAACCTGGGACACTGCTTCCCTAAAGGGGACTCAGAAGCGCCATGAACTACAAGCTGTGTCTTTATTTTATAGCAGATGCCATGAGGTAAAGTAAGGGTGTGGTCAAGATATTTACAACATTCTGGTTGGTTTCTATCCCACTCAATTACTTGCAGCCTATCTCACTCAGACACATAGTGCCATGTGTTCCTACCATAGGTTCAAGTTTATAACTACAGCTGTTGGCTATAATTGTGCTGGGAGGGGCCTGCCCTCCAAGTTGGGATTTGCACGTGGCAATGAGAGGACTGCACCTTCTCATTAGTCTGAGGCTTGAACCTGTTTAAACACTGTAGCCTCACCCCACAGACCCCACCATCTTTGGGGAAGTCACAGGTGACATGGGAGTACTTGGACCGTGGAATACAATGAAAAGAACTTGCTTCATGGAGGTCTACAGGAAAGACTGAAAAGATAAATATGTCAAGAAAACAACTTCACTTGGGATGAGGTCTTACTAGTTGCCCTGCTTAGGGTGAGAGCAGCCCCTGGAAGCAAGCTCTAATGGAGCCCGTAGGGAATGTTACTGGGAGACCCTTCCTTAAGCATATTCACATCTGATCAACATTGTTAAAAATGGCTTCACTTATAAAATTGATTTTATTCTTAAAAATAAAAATAAAAAATAAAGGCTTTACAATATTAAAAAGAAAAAAAATATTTGACAGAATAAAATATGTGCAGTCTCTAGCTGCTACTTTATCTCGCCCTCAAGACTTGGGAAAACCCACATTGAGGTCAGCTTACAACCTAAGTGGAAGGGACCCTGTGAAGTCCCTCTAGTTAGTCCCTTTTCAAATGAAACAGGACAACAGACCTGGCCAAGAAGAGAAGACAGACATCTCGGAAGAGGACTGCTTTTGCCCAGGATCCAGACAAGACCGGTAGAAACCTAAGTTATCCATCTTAACGTGCTATTGGATGAGTTTAAACAATGTTTTCCTTACCTGCTTGTGATATTTGCTTGTACAGACCTAATCCTGACTTTGTCCTCTTATCTGCAGGAAGTGGCTAAAGTGGTTGTTGCCCCTAGGGATTTTTAACTGATTTTTACTGGTTTAAACTGGTTCTGCTTCTAAGAAGACCCAGAACCAAAGTTACATCACTCACAAGTAACACTTGTAGCCCTTAACTGCTCCCCTCCACGGAACCATAGGACCAGGACATGTCTAGAAAGAAGCTTAACACCAAAACCCTTTCAGAAGCAAAGGGCCCGTTGTTTAGAAAGATCTGGTGCTGAAATCCCTAATATCCTGTCCCGGGACCCGGATCAGGGAGATGGATTTGAGTGGTGTCTCCTGTCTCCTGGAGATTGACTCGGCAATAAAATCCCTTCCTTTACTCAAAAGCTGGTGCCATAGCATTGGCTTCTATGTGTGTTAAGCAGCGAACCCTTGCTAGGTCACAAAATGATACAACAGCCATGGCTGGGTGGCTCATTTGGTGGAGTGTCATCCCACATACCAAAGGTAGTGGGTTCAATCCCCCCGTAAAGGTGCATATGGTAGGTGACCAATAGATGTTTCTCACTCACATCTCAGTTTATTTTCCTATCTCTCTCACCCTTCCTCTCTCTCTAAAAAAAATCAATAAAAACATATTCTCGGGTGAGGATTTAAAAAGTATTATACAATAGAGATGTGAGAGCTGAGGGAAAGGGAAAGCCTTGAGAGGGGAGCAGGATCAGGAGAAGCTGGAATATGGGGAATATGGGGAAATGAGGTAGTTAAGGAGGAAAGATGCTCACTGTCCACTCAGACCTAAGCTGGCACTGCAAGTAAGTCCACCTGTAGGTGCTTTAAAAGGTACCCACTTGAATGAGTTTAAACAGTGTAGCTCCCACTCTAAGGCACATTGGGTACCCTGAACACTTCTGTGTGTGTCTGTGTAAGAGACAAAAAGATAAATAATTGTCTAAGAGAACATGAACTTTAATAAAAAACTCTCCCCAAAGGCAGTAAGGGATCATGAGACCTGGACCTACGAAGCTGGCTCCATTCCTTCTGGAACCATCTCTAATAAAATAACCCAGGACGTCAGGCAAATCCCAGCACCTCAGTGAACTCTGTTTCCTCCTGACCTTCCTATGACTCTCAGTGTTCTAAGAGTTACTTACTGCGACATGAGTGTGAGGGTTTATTAAAAAGTCACCTTTGCATCTGTGCTTTTATGGGGAGACTGGGACAATGAGGAGTACAGTTATTATAAAGCCTTCAAATGTGTGGTTGATGGGAGTGACAGAAGAAGGGAAAACAAACATTTTTTTTCTGTTATTACAAAGAACATATCCTAGGGGGAAAAAACTTAGAAAACTGTAAAGAAATAACACATTAAATTTCTCTTTCCCAAAGAATACTAGTACTTGTCTTATAAGACAATTATTTATGCATATTTAAATTCCATTTATATTTAAAAATTTTTAAGTTTCTTAATTAAAAATAAGACATACTTCTTGTAGAAATTCTGCATAGATAGAGAAAAATATATCTATATATTCTCACTTAAGACCTCACAACTCTTTTAGAACATTAACAAGTCAAATTATTATTTATATATTTTACATTTTACCTTTATACATTATACAAGAAATATACCCTTCAAAAATAAAAATAGCCAATTCCAATTTGGCTCAGTGGATAGAGTGTCGGCCTGCGGACTAAAGGGCATGTACCTAGGTTGCAGGCACAACTCCAGTAGGGGGCGTACAGGAGGCAGCTGATCCATGTCTCTTTCTCATGGAAGTTTCTAATTCTCTATCCCTCTCCCTTCCTCTCTATAAAAAATCAATAAAATATATTTTAAAATAAATAAATAAATAAATAAAAATAATAGATGAGCAAAAGGGAAACTATTAAACTACTTGAAATTCAAACCCCAAATCAACTGATCACAATCTGCAATATTTTTATTATAATCCGGACTTTTTAATATTCAAATACATGTGTACTTTTGAAAGCATAACAAATACCCAAGTCTTTTCCAAATGTGAACTAATATTGCTATTTTGTAATCTGCTTTCCAAATGGGACAGTATTCATACAAATTTCTCCATATTCTATGAGATTATTTAACAGTCCTTCTAATGTCAAGTAGTTAGATCATTTGTAATTTCTCTTTTTCCTCTTAGAAAGAATGCTATCATAACTAGCCTTTAACCATGTATTTGTGCTTTTTTGTTATTTAATTTTTAGGATAAGTGGGGCCAATGGCTCTGCAGAATTCTAATATAAAGATATACTCTCTTTAGTGTAGTACTTTGGATCATTTCAAATATTTTTGCTTTAAATATATGTGAATATGTTTATAATGTAAGGTAGTATAATGCCCTATGAAATATTTAGCCTTCCAACACTGTGTATTCCAGTTCTCTCCTGATTTATTTTTTTTCCTGATTATATATGGTGTTTCATGCTTATACTAGAATGTTTGTGGACGACAGAGGAGTGTGCACTGGGAAGAGAGAAGTCCTCCATAATCCCACCTCTGAGAGAGAATCATCTCTCCAGTCACCCCACCACCTCCTTCACTACCCAGGTTCACATATTCTTTTTCAAAACACCACATGCAGGTTTCTGATTAGGAGGATGCTCTGATGGAGCTTGTAAGCATGGGCTGCTGTTAGGGAGATTCATTCCTTTTGCAACCCTCAGAGTTGTTCCTGGTAGGTAAGAGAAAGAAATAAGAGTCCTGGTAGGTAAGAGAAAGAAATATGCACCAGGGAGAGGCTGTGTGGAGATAAAGCCATCCAAGATTCTATGACTTTAAGCAAAACAACGTATAAGTAAACCAATTTCACCCAAGGCTAATTGATCTAAACAAGAGTTAAGTTTGTGTTTTTTAAATTATTGTTTGTTAATCCTCACCTGAAGATACTGTTTCCATTGCTTTTTCAGAGAGCATGGAAAGGAGGGAGGGAGGAAAGCAGCCCCGGTAAACCAGCCCTTTAAAAACTGGCTCCTGCCCGGAGGAGATAGACCCAAGGGACTGGCCCAGGAAGAAGTGCCCTTTAAGGCAGGTGCTTGTGGGAACTGGGCATTGTGCCTATGAGACCAGTCACATCTTCTTAGCGTCTCCCCTTTGACAAAGGACATAGGTTAAAAGTCCAGATCACACAAAGCAGGTTCCCCAGCACCATCCTATGGTTGCAGCCTTCGCCAGCCAGTTATCAGCAAGACACCGGACAGGACCACTGCCCCTAGCACGGATTGAAGGAGATTCTGCTTTCTCAAGATACAGCCCTTCTATCTCTTAGAAACTTGTAAAGTGCTGGTTTTCTTACTGGCCTTTGCTAAAACTTTTCATAATGAAAATACAAATAGACACTATCCATGGGGAGAACACTGGCCTCCCAACCCACTTCTGCCCATTACTGGGGCTGTATGCAGCACAGAGCTGGATTTGGTAGCTCTGCCCAAAAGGCCAGGTGAGCATCCTGCACCAGCACCGATGATAACCTGGGGTTCTCATTGCTAACGCCTCCTGCCCCCAACCCTGTGGAAGCTACTTACTGCCTTCTATTTAATCATTGAACAAACATTTGCTGAGCATTTGAAATGAGCCAGACCCTGTGCTAGGCCCTGGCAAATCAAGGGATGAGCAAGTGTATCACCTACAGGTAATGGTAGATAGTGAGTAAAGAGAGAAATGCAATATTGGGAAGTCTACCCTTTATTTCACCGAATTTGGGAGCATTTTTACCAGGACTAGGATTAGGATGAGGCAAGTGAGGAAGAGAAATGCAAATATAAGGTAGGCTCCTGTCTTTACTTAAAATGTTGATATTCTGTTCATCATGGACTATTTTGCATTAATTTTGATTCTTTAAAATATTGCATAAAAATGCTGTTTATCTGGATTACCGAGCTATTGGCGCCCTATGTATTTTGCTGCCAAGAGGAAGACCTCACTGGCCTCCATCCTAGTTCTGGCCTGGGACTCAAGCCAGTGCTTACTTTGTGGGCATTAACACCGTAGCCAACACTGAGCACAGAGGTGTGTGAGCTGCAGCATCTGTCCTTTGGTATTTGGGATATAACTAGACTGGCCTTGCTGCTGATGTGCTGTGTTACCTGGGCAAGCAGCTTTTCTTTTCTTTTTAAAATATATTTGATTGATCTTTTACAGAGAGGAAGGGAGAGGGACAGAGAGTTAGAAACATTGATGAGAGAGAGACATCAATCAGCTGCCTCCTGCACGCCCCCAACTTGGGGATGTGCCTGCAACCAAGGTACATGCCCTTGACAAGAATCAAACATGGGACCTTTCACTGTACAGGCCTACGCTTTATCCAATGAGCCAACCTGGTTACCGCAAGCAGCTTTTCTTCACTGGAATTCAATGCCTCCTCCGGGAAAAAGCTAACCTGGGAGAGTGCTTTTTTTCTATAATATCTTCCTTTGAGAAACATTTATGGAGTAACCACTGTGTCCTGTACCATCATAGGCTCTAGAGCTACTGAATGAGCAAGACAAATTTGGGTGAGGGCACATTAATAAGTAAAAAGATAATTTCTAGGTATGCTTCACAAGGTATGAGAGTTGTGTGCGCCTGAGATGCTGCAATAAAGGGTCGGAAAAGTTCTCTCAGGGGAGGTGACATTTGAGCTAAAACATCAATGATAAGTAGAACCATGGCCTGTGCCTCTCAGACCTGCAACCTTTCTTTTTCTGACAGCTAATCTTTAATGAGCCCTGCCTTTGTGCTTGTTATAACATGTAGAACAACTATACCTGTCCCAACTCATCTTCCTCAACAATGCTGTAAGTAAGGACCTGTTATATTCGTCTTTATTGATAAGGACTCAGAAGCACAAAGAGGTCAGTGAATTTGGAAAGATCACTGGCTAGTGAGTGGTGGAAAAAGAACGAACAGGTAGACACTAGGGCATCAAAGCTGGTCTTCAATCATTCCAAAGATACTTAATGAGCATCTACTATATTCCACACACAGTACACTTAGAGGCTTATTTCATCCTCCTGCCCCGCCTCAGCTATCAGCACTGGGCGCATACCAAGTAGATCACAGATCTGGCACAAACTGTTCAAATCATCTCTTTTTTTTTGGGGGGGGGGTGATGGAACTGCTCTGGATCTTGACTGTGGGATGGTGGTTACAGGTCTGTATGGAATTTATCAAAATTGGCAGAATTGTACACTAAAAAGTGTACATTTTACTGGATGTGAATTATACCTAAATTTAAAAATACTTAACCCTCAACCCTCCGCCCCAGCTGCAGCAGCAGCCAGGAGCCTTGAAGCGGTCCTGTCCCCTTACTTCTGAGCCAAGGTGAGGGGCAAGCCTTTGGGGCAGGGCGGGCCTAGGTGAGGCGGGGCGTTGGCCCCAGGTGCTCGCCGGGGCTCGGGGAGAGGGAGACAGTGGGCGCCTTGGGCTTGGGAGGGTGGGAAGGGCCGATGGACGCGGGGAAGCGGAGGGCGGGGGACGCCGGGAGAGAGGGAGGGACCTGCGGGCGGAGAGCGGGAGGCACGGGGAGGAGGGAGGCTGCGCTCCGAGCCGGCGGGGCTGCGAGGCGGAGACAGCCAGGCCGCTGGCCGCGCGTGCCCTCCAGGCAGCCGCCCTCCCAGCCGCCTGGGACAGACCAAGGGACCCGCTGCGAGCGGCAGGCGCCCGGCCATGTTCAGCCGGAGCTCCCGGAAAAGACTGTCCAGCCGCTCGGTGAGTGTCCCCCACCCGAGCGGGGCGGGCGTCCGGGGGGCCCTGGGCCGCCGTGAGCGCCCCTGCCCGGTCTCCCCGCGCCCAGCCGCTGCGCACCTGTGGCCCCAGGTAAGCCGCCCTGGTGGGCGGGTTCGTGCGGAGCGCGCGGGCTCTGGGCGAGGAAGGGGTTAAGTCCTGATCCCCAGTCCGGGCGGGAGGGACCCTGAGATCTGTGGCCCACAAGCTTACAGTTTGGGGCTCCAACGAAAGCCCTCTTCCTTTAGGGCAGATCGCAATCCCACAGGAGAGCGCAGTGCCCAGTGTCTCGGCGCTCCGGCCGAGGACTTGACTTTGGGGCTGTCTTTTGTGGTGCCCTGTGCTGCCCCCTTCCCGGGAGCGCCAGCCTGTTCCAGGGCGAGGGTGCACCATGGCTGCTTCCCGGGGACTCTGGGGAAAGGTCTTGCTTTTGTTTCTTAGAAACCGGTGACCAGGGTGTCTCAGGGAGACAAAGCCCAGCCATGGCCACTTCTTGGTGGCTGGGTGCCCTTCCCCAGAGGCAGCCGTGGGAGCACTTACTTCCCCAAGCAGGTCACCCTCTGAGGGGAACACTAGAGTCAGTCAGAGGAGGGGGTGGGAAGAGTGGGGCTTCCTGTGGGAGCCTGTGTGGTGGAAACATGTGTATCTTTTTGTTTTGAAGTTGACTGGACTGGGGCGGATAGAGAGAGGCCAGCCCTGTAGCGCCTGTGGTGACCAGTGCCCCGGGTTTGCCTTGCATAAATGGAGGTAGGACCCCTTAAATCTGATTTCTAAAGGCACAACGCTTGGGGACTGTGGGGGATGTAGGTGGGTGCACATGTGAAAAAATACATGTACACACGTCTATTTTTCTCCTTTTGTAAATCTCACTTGTAAGCCACATGGAAAGAATGCGAAGTCTATTCCTTTAAGAGCGCGACTACATCTGCTACAAATATTGAAGGTGGAAGTGGTGGCCAGACACTAGGGGAGCGTTTCCCTGAGGGAGTGCTGGGTCCCTGAAACCCACACTTGGTATCTAAAATCACTCAGCCCCAAACAATTCTACTTGGCGTGGAATTGTTTCCAAGAGCCACTGGCTGGTGTTTCCAATTGTGTTTTTAATTCAGCCCCTGTAACTCTGGGTCCCAACCGCAAATCCACCGCTGCCGCCTGCGCTGTGTCAACCCTCTTCGGTGGCCAGATGTTTCTTATTACTGTGCCGTGAATGTTGACTTCCAGGCAGCCCCAGCCTACATTGGAATGATTATGTTTGGGAGAGGAGGGATTGAGGTGCCCTCCCAATGCATTTGGCTGCTGGGGCTCTGGTTGGGAAAAGTTGGGGTACAGGCCTGCCCAGGCTCTCAATGAGGCCATGTGAAGAGAAGAGGTAGATCCCTTTGGGCAACTCCATGAAAAGGAAAAACCAGCCAACAGGAGAACATTCTCTAGCGTCAGAACCCAGTCTCTCTTTGGTTATTGCATCTTCCCCCAAGGCTCCTCTGCCCTTTGAGGACACCAGGGGGGAAAGCCCACTTTGATCATCTCTCCTTTTGTCTGCGCTGCTCTACCCACTCCCAGTGGGCAGTGTGTGTGGGGAACCCAGTCCCAAGGAGACTCACCCCCACCTGGATCCTTCAGAATTGAGTGCTTTTGTTCCTGCCTCTGTGGGTTCTGACGGCCTCTTTGCCTTTGTTTCAGGGCATGGAGCACAGCCCTGTGGCTCCTGAGCGTTTAATAACTGTGTCAGAGGCAGGGCCAGGACTTTATAAATATGTAATGGGCGTTAGGCATCCATCAGCCCTGCCTATGTGGAGGCCCAAATAGGTGTGTTCTGGGCTACCCCTGTGTGTCCTGACAGAGAAAGTGAGTGATGCATGGGAATAGATGTAGGTATGTTATTTTGTGAACCAGATCTAGGGGCCAGGACTTCTGATTGGATCCTTTTCCATCTATCTTGTGCTGGAATTGGGGGGTGGGGGTTGGTGATGAACAGAACAGCAATCTTCAGTTTCCCCCTGATTCTGCATCCTTGGGCTCAACTCTGACTGGAGCCTGTGGGGTGTCCCTGGTTCCCTGCCTTTGGTCTGTATGACCTCTGACTTCCAGTCAATCCCTACTTCTCAGTTTCCCTGACTGGTAAGTTGGAACAGTGCCTTACCTTACTGTGTGATTGTTTGTCCAGGGCCACGCACAGTGAATACTGTAAGATAAGGCACTGTTCCAACTTACCAGTCAGGGAAACTGAGAAGTAGGGATTGACTAGAGAGGCAGTTGTGCCTGGATGGGAAGGAAGGGCTGACCCACAGAGGTGAGCTTCCCTGACCCCAAACCACAGGGCACCCTAAATATTACCACTCAGCCTCTCAGTGAGCCTCACTGCTTCTACACTGGTCCCCGGAAGTCCACTGTCTATATTGCAGGTACCTCCTCAAAGCAGAGCCGGACTGAGTTCTAGGAAGGAAGTGTGTTGTAAACAAACTTTGCCTCACCTTCTAGTGTGAAGCTAGGACCTTAAAGTTCAGACAGAGCTGGGCTAGTGTCTTGCTCTGGCTTTTTTGCCCCATGACTTTGGTCAAATGACTTGGGCTCCTTGCCTGTCATTTTCCTCGACAGTCACACTGGGATCTCTCCACTGAACAAATATGTGAGTGCCTGCTTTGTGCCAGGCGCTCACTGGTGCTGGGGACAGGCTAGGAACAAAACCAACAGGGTTCCTGTCCTCCACACTAATCATGTTTAGATTAGGTGGTCAGGAAAGGACTCACAGGAGGTGACATTGGAGGAGAGACCCTGATGAGGCCAGGGAGGAGGATCCTGCTGACTCAAACCCAGGCAGGAACCATCCCCTGTTGCCATCTCCTGGAAGCTGGTTAGAAATGGGAAGCCTCAGGCCAGCCCTAGGCTTTCTCCCCAGCCTTGACAAGGCCCCTCGATTTCTGTGCCCTCACAGCCAAAGGAGCCTGACTAAGAGTCTGGGCCCTGCGCATGCTGAGTGCTTTTCACACCCTGCGGCGCCCTCTGTGGGGAAAAATGCCTGAGATCCTTTGGAAGTATATTTTCATTCATGGGGATTTTCTGCACTCCTCATTTTATTGTCACCCACGCCTTTAGATAGCAAATGTGGGGATTTTTTAAACCCCACAAGGATTTCCGTGTCTTGGAGAGCAGAGGGTTCACAATTGTCAGCTGCCCTCCACCTGATCTGGGGCAGCTGGGCAGCAATGGTGGGCTCTGCTCCTCACAGGGGACCCAGCCCTGAGAGGAAGCACCTCCAGGCAGCCTCTGGCAAACCCCGCAGTGATTGGGCGCAGAGGGCATTCTCATTAAGAGAAGATTAAGGCATCTGCATGGACTGTGGCCAGAGCAAAATCATTACGAACTAAGCACTCAGTGTGCTCCGGTGTGAAACAGCATTCTGCGTAGAGTTAATTGGGCTTGCTTGTTTGTTACCAGATTGAGCGGGGAGAGAAATACAGCCATTTTTACATGTACCCTTTGAATGCCTAGGCACTGATGAATTAAAAAATAAAAAAAGCAAAACAACACCAGCAGCAATAAGGGTGAGTACTGACTGTCTAGAGCTGTGCCTGCCTCCACACTTTACTTAACATTTCTTTTTGATCCTCACCAAACCCGATGAGGTAGCTGCGATTATTTTCTTGATGAAGAAACTGAGTCTGGGAGCTGCTGGAGTTTGGCTTTAAAACCCAGCTTCGATTTCCTTTGATTTGCCTCCTCTTGTTACTTCTCTACTCTTAGGCAAAGGTCACAAACCAAGGCCCTCAGGCCACATCCAGACTGCAGATGAGTTTTGTTTGGTCTGCACAATGTGTTCAACAAAGGGGTGTTTTTCTAACCTTAAAATCCAGGTTTCAGTATCCATTGGAAAATCCAAAGGTGTGGTAACACTTGACAGGCAGTAACTGGAAGGCGACAGTGCTCCCTAGCTCACCTGATCCCCAGCATCCTAATTCCACTCAAGCACTTCTTCAAAATTCAGGTGACCTGTCAGGTCCCAGAAGCGATTGGCACTTGCAGATCCTGAGTGGCATTCTCATCTTTGCACATGTGATTTTAAAGAGAGGCTTCTGTACCATCAGCTAGTAGAGCACTGAGAGAGCCAGGCAAGGTTTTTACCTCTTCCTGTCTTTCACTCACTGCAGCCCTTGGAGATGGATGCAAGTACTTATATGTATTTGCATAGATAAGGAAGCTGAGTCCCTGAGAGGTTAAACAGCTGCCTCAGGTTCTATAGCCAGCTGGTCAGTGGTATTCCCATCCTCCCATGTGACTTCCAGATTCTGTGCTCCGCACCAGGACTTCTCAGACTTGCGTGTGAATTACCAGAGGATCTTGTTTAAATGCAGATTCTGATGGAACAGGGGTCTGAGATTCTGCATCTCTAACAAGTTCCCAGGTGACGCTGATGCTGTTGGTCCAGGGACCACATGTTGAATAGCAATGGTCTAGACCAGGGGTTGGCAAACTATACCCTGCTGGCCAAATCCAACCCTGCAACCAACCCTTCTTCTGTTTTGTGTGGCTCACATTACTTTAAAAAAAAAAAAATTATCATCCGAGAATTTCCCTTTAATTTTTAGAGAGAGTGGGAGGAAGGTGGAGTGACAGAGAGAAAGAAACATTGATGTTAGAGAAGCAATCGCACGCCCCCCTCCCATTGAGCCCACCCCTCAACTGAGGTGCATGCCCTTGACTGGAATGAAACCCCGACCCTTCAGTCAGTGGGCCCATTCTCTATCCTCTGAGCCAAACTGGCTAGAGCTCAAATTACATTTTTAATGGTGGGTGAGAGAAAAAGCAAAAGAATAATATTTCATGATATATGAAAATTACATAAAATTCAAATGATAGTGCCCGTAAATAAATTATTATCTGAGCAAAGCCACACCCATTAGAGTGCTTTATGTCTGTGGCAGTTTTCCACAGAGTTGAGTAGTCCCAACAACCCATTGTGTGGCCAGCAAAGCCAAAAACATTGCTGTCTGACTCTTTACAGAAAATACTGGTCAACCCCTGGGCTCTCTACCATTATCTAGAGGACTATGCAAATAGCTTTCTTTAGTTTTAAAAGAAAGGAATCTGAGAACCTTTTGGAATCAAGGCCAGAGGAAGCAATCCCTCCACCTTGGTGCTGAAATAAAAATCAAAGGCAACCAAGAGAACCAGGGTACCGACCAAAGCCATTTCCAAAGGGCATGTGGAGATGAGGCTTGCAAGACCAGATCAATGAACTGCCAGTGGATTCTAAGCTCCTTGTAATCCCTTTAAGGGTACAGCTTTGCTGATAAATGCATATTCGACTCCGGCATTAAAAGGCTAGCTTTCAGAACAAGCCTCCAGGAGCTGTACTTTCAGAAGCAGCTGACTTGGAAAGCCCAGAGCAGTGGTAGTTTTGTGAGGTCATTTTAATTATGCAGAGCAGTTTGTGTCCGGACAATGGCTGTTTCTCTGGGGAGAATGCTGTGCAGTGGCTCCAAGGTAGTGCTCCTGGGTCAGCCAAGGCTGTACCTGAAAAGCGTCTTTCCTTAGTTGCCCGGGGCAACTGTGTAGATTGATGACTGGAGTGGTAATTTGGGGAGATGCCAGCCTGGTTTCCTTTAGTGGATTGCAATTTGGCTAAGAAATGGATTCCCACTGATTGTTTTGCTTGGGAAAGAAAAACACTCTGTCTCAGGCAACTGATGTGCCAAGAAAAGATGGGGTGAGGGGAGGGAAGGTGTGCATGCATCTAAGGTATGCCTGAACCCTCAAGGTAAGGAAGGCTACTTAGCAGCTAAGAAGGTTGCTGGTTAACTCATCTGATGTCATTGGCATTTGATACAATGCCTGATGGAAGCTGAAACACTTAAATAGAGTTTTTCTCTTGAGGAAACATATCAGTTCATTTCAATAAAGGATGAGGTAGAAATAGGTTCACAGTTGTATGTGAAACACAGTTTATTCTGGTATTATTTATTAATTATTGTATTATTTTCCATACAAACAACTGTAAAGCTATTTTTGCCCTGTCCTGTATTAATATGTTCATATTGTTGTCTCTGATTTTTTAAAAAATATATTTTATTGATTTTTTACAGAGAGGAAGGGAGAGGGATAGAGAGTTAGAAACATCGATGAGAGAGACATCGATCAGCTGCCTCTTGCACGTCCCCTACTGGGGATATGCCCGCAACCCAGGTACATGCCCTTGACCGGAATCGAACCTGGGACCTTTCAGTCTGCAGGCCGACGTTCTATCCACTGAGCCAAACCGGTTTCGGCTGTTGTATCTGATTTTGAAATAAGATGTGGCTTATTTCAAATTCATGCACCAGTGGTATTCCCTGGCCTGGCCTGCAGGATCGGACCAAAACTGGCTCTCCGACATCTCCCTGAGGAGTCCCAGATTGCAAGAGGGTGCAGGCCAGACCAAGGGACCCCACCAGTGCACAAATGGGGTTGGGGAGGGACACGGAGATTGACCAGCCAGGGGGAGGCCACAAGAAGGCTCCAAGGTGTGTCCGGCTAATCTCACTCAGTCCAGATCTGCTGGACACCGGCAGCAAGCTAACCTACAGGTTGAAGCATCTGCCCCCTGGTGGTCAGTGCACATCATAGTGATTGGTAGATCAGTTGACTGTCTGCCCCCCTGGTGGTCAGTGCACGTAATAGCTAGTGGTTGAGTAACCTTAGCATATCATTTGCATATTGCACTTTGATTGGTTGAATAGATGACCAGATGACTGGATACTTAGCATATCAGACTTTCTCTCTCTCTCACACACACATACACACATACACACACCCCCTTAATTATAACTTTGAAATTAAGGTCAGCAAACACTACACCAATGGGACAAAATCAGCTGTGGGTGCCACCATATGTGATGGCCACTTAGCTACTTGTTTTTATATAGCCTACTAGCTAAGCATAGTTTTCATATTTTTAAATTGAAAATAAATTTTAAAAATTGATTTAAAAGGGAGAGGGAGAGAGAAATAGAAACATCAATGTTGAGAGAGAATCATCTGTTAGCTGCCTCATAGCCCCCCACCCTGCTTGGGGATTGAGCTTGTAACTTTGGGAATGTGCCCTGACAGGGAATCAAACCCTAACCTCCTGGTACATAGGTCGATGCTCAACCACTGGGCAACACCCTGGGGCAGTTTTCACATTTTTAAATCATTGGGGAGAAAAATCAAATGAATAGATCATGATTGGATTCCGGTCAGAACACATGCCTGGGTTTCAGGCTAGATAACCCCAGTAGGGGGCATGCAGGAGGCAGCTGATCAATGATTCTATCTATCATTGATGCTTCTATCTCTCTCACTCTCCTTTCCTCTCTGAAATCAATTAACATATTTTTTAAAAAGAGTAACATTTTATGGCACATAAACATTATATGAAATTAAAAATTTAAGTCCATGAATAATGTTTTCATGGAACACAGCCATGCCCATTTATTTAGTATCATCTGTGGCTACTTTGGCTAGCAAATGGAATCACTGAGCTAGTCCTCAGGGTCCCCAAAACTGCAAGTTTCACCACCTGGCCCTGTGCAGAGACTTGATGGGGTGTATTTCCTCAGTCATTCAGATTATGACTTTTTAACCAGAATTTACAGAGAGTACACATTCTGCATATAGTCTTTTGTAACTTACTTTTTTCATACTCAAAAGTATTTTTTGGATGTCTTTACATTGCAAGCAAAAAGATCTAAGGCATTTATTAGCTTTTAGAATCCAGTGTATGGATTATCATTGAATTAAAAATACTCTATTCATGGCCACTTTGGAGGTTTTCCATTGTTCCTTATTAGATACTATATGACAATAGCTTTTCTTATTCCATAACATACCTTTGTGGAGCTCTTGTCAAATTGTCCTCCAAAAAGATGGTGCCAACTTTCACTCTTGCCCCTTAAAACGTTTGAGTATATTTTTGTGTTTGAAAAAAAAATTATATATATGTATATATATTTTTTTTTCCTTCCAGGCTGAAACTTTGAAATTCAAGCTTGTATGGCAGCCTGGTAATTAATCCTGTTTAATCACCCTGCATGACAATCTGTGCCTGAGGGATAGTTAGAAAACTTGGAACATCTCTGTCAGTCATCATCTTCTCAGAATACACTTTATTTGTCTTTGATTCTGAAAGTGATACCCACAGTCCATCGAAAGGTTGTCATTCAACCTTACATTCCTATTGCTTAAGGTTAGTGGGATGAGGGGAAATCTCATAAATTTGTTATTTTGTGGTCCCTTAGCTAAAAAAACTAGAAGGTTATCCTTTAACTCTAGGATTAATGAGTACCCAGAAGGAATTCCTGTGGACAGAGGGAATTCCTTAAAGAGAATGATTCCAGATCACTGAGCATTCCAAGATCAAAAGGATTCAACCTGCCTGGAGTGCGGGAGAGCAATATGCGGAGGGAGCTCTAGGGAGAAATGTGTATTTCCAAGCAGAGACTTAAAACTTCTAGGAAGCATGTAAAGGCTTATGTGGGAGCATTGTAGTTGAGTGGTTAAAAGGACATTTGAAAACATTTTTGCCTCTGACTATTTGTGGGAAAGTGACCTAACCTTTCCCAGTCTTGCTTATTTTTTTCATCTGAAAAAATGGGAATAATGTTACTTATAATTCTGAGATTATCTTATGAGGTTGTTATGAGGATTAAATGGGACAATGTGTGCCTCTATATGCCTGGTATGTAGCAAGGGCTTTATATGTGTTTGTGGTTGCAGGTTCTAAGATAGGGAACAAGTCCCTTTCCCAACATGAGCTGTTACCCGTCATTTATTAAATGGGGGTGATGATTCTTGACTTAGGGACTTGGCTCAGAAGAGCTAGTGGACTCTCTCTTCTGAGGGGCTTAGGTTCTAAAGGAATGAGACTGATGGGCTAGCAGATTTAGACAGCCCATCCCACACACGCACCTGTGGCCAACTACATTTCAGATGAAATGGACTTGAGTAGAATTGAACCCTGTACCCTCAAAATCTTTTTGCATAAGTGAAGTGTGCATATGATGTTTCTAAAAACAATTTGCACATTCCATTAGGAAGATGACATTTAAACTCTGACCCTGGGGTCAGTATATAAAAGGGACCATTTTATGTCTTGCACCCACCAAACTGTACCATGAATATTTATGTCCATTATGAAAGCCACGTATCATCAAGACAATACATCATCCAGGTTACCTTAGCTGCTTAGTAAGTGAGTTTTTTGGATTCCTTATGCCATGAGAAACATTGCCATTGACAGGGTCACCACTCCTTACTGGAAGCTCCCTCTCCTAAGGCACACGAAACAAGGACATTTATACAATACTAGAGGCCTTGTGCATGAAAATTCATGTACTGGAGTGGGGTTCCCTCAGCCTGGCCTGCCCCCTCTCACAGTCCTGGAACCCTCATGGATGGGAGGTAACCCAGCGATCAGGGAAAGGTGATGCCCCCATCACACCTCTGCTGCTGCCTCAGCCAGCCCTGGTTACCTGAGCCTCTGGTGGCCCTGGGTGGCTGGGCAGCCAATATCTGAGGCTTTCTTGTGCCTTGGGCCGGCCATGGGTGGCTAGGGGGTTGAAGGGACTGGGTGCCACCATCTTGTGGCTGTGGGCACCACTATCTTTGAGGGCATGGCAGTCAATTAGCATATGTCCTCCTCATTGCTGTGGGTGCCACCATCATTGTGAAGTGTGATGGCCACTTAGCATATTACATTTTTATTAGATAGAATTTGACTGAGTTTTATTTGACCCTGGAGATTCCTGAGATAAGATCTGGCCTGTACCTATATTTTGTTAACAGTGTACAAGATTTCAAAGTGTAGTTAACTGCCAGCATTTGATATTTTGTGTAAAAAATCAGACTTGGGTTTTCTCTGAAATAATCCAAGTGCTGGCAAGTTGCGGCTTCAATTCCTTCCTTCCCATTAGGTAATGCAGTCGTCCAACTCTTCCCAGTCCCCATCAACTGCCCATCACTTACACCTGGCCTCCTCACCCCTTTACATGACTGGCTGGCTCGGTAGGCATCTAATTTTTAAAAAAATATATTTTATTTATTATTTACAGAGAGGAAATGAGAGGGATAGAGAATTAGAAACATCGATGAGAGAGAAACATCAATCAGCTGCTTCCTGCACACCCTCTACTAGGAATGTGCCCCAAACCAATGTACATGTCCTTGACTGGAATCGGACCTGAGACCCTTCAGTCCGCAGGCCGATGTCTATCCACTGAGCCAAACCAGTTAGGGCAGTAGGCATCTGATTTGAAGAGGCAAGTGAGTGAATATACATGACTGGAAGGATGACATGAATGGCAATAAAGTTGCCACTTGCAGGGACAACTGTGCTGAGCAAATCCTCAAAGTGGTGACTTTTCTGTCTGGGAGACCCCTTGAGGAGGAAGGAGGCAACATTATTGAGAACCTGCTGTGTGCTTGGTTCTTTTGTGCATCACCCCAGGTCGCCCCAGAATAATTCTCTGAGGCATGTGTTTTTACCTTCAACTTTTTAAAAAAACTTATTTTATTGATTTCAGAGAGGAAGGGAGAAGGAGAGATAGAAACATCAATGATGAGAAAGAATCATTGATCAGCTGCCTCCTGCACGCCCCTTACTGGGGATCGAACCTGCAACCTGAGCATGTACCCTGACCAGAATTGAACCTGAGACCCTTCAGGCCCCAGACCAATGCTCTATACACTGAGCTAAGCTGGGTAGGGCTACTTTCTATTTTTTAAATACGAGGAAACTGAGGTCCTGGATGGTTAGGTAACATGCTCTAGGCCACACAGATAACAAGTAGGGGAGTCAGGATTTGAAACCAAGTCTTTAGGGATGGAGATCACAAGTTTTTTAACCAAGCATTTTGGCATTTGTCCCTCCTGGTCTAAATAGATAACTCTGCCTTGGAGTAAACAGTCTTATATTCCTAGTAGTCTGGGGATGGCATCGGACAAGGAATGAAATGTGTGGTATATTTGAGGGGGTGGGGTGGCTGAAACTCTTCTAAAATCAGAGGGTGTGGAGCTGAGTTTATTGGGGTATCTGAAAGTTGAGGAATTGAATCAGATATCTGCACACCCTGAAGGGGCTCCATTCAGCCTGTTTATGGCTTTGGTGTTAAACTGAGCAATCGGACCAGTTTGTGAAGGGGTGAGTGGTCCTCAGAAAGGTCATTTGCATGTACCCTTGGAGGAAACCTCCACAAAAGGGGTCCGTCAAGGAAGTGAGTTTACTGCCCATCCTTCAGCAACCAATTTAAAGTCAACATACTGAAAATGAACAAGGTGGTCATTACCAGTGTTTGGACCCAAGCTTTTCAGCTTTGCTCCCCAATGCTTTTCTGAGCCTGACACCATGTTGCTAAACAGACACAAGCACACGGGACCGTTGGAAAGCATTTAATGAGAGCGTTATTTGATTTTCTGTTTGGTAGACCACTTGTTGATGCAGAAACTGTTTTCACGCTTTTTAAAAGCCTGCTCATTATGGGGACGTGGAACACCCAGAGTGGGTCTTCCAAGTTTAAGTGCTGAGGAATTAGGCCTCTAGGGGACTTATTAAAAGAATGCAGGTGTTTCCTCTCCTCAGCACACTCTGAAATGACTCTGATAATATAATTTCTCAAAGTCTTTTGTTCCCAATCAGGCACCAGGAGGCTCCTGTCGCTTACATCCTGGTTGACTCTGCTTTGGAGCTTCTCCAGCAACTTATTGAGTTGTTTGGAAATCCTGACAGACTCCTTTTATCTTTGTGAAGCCAAAAATATGGAACAGTAGGTAACGGAGTATCTCCATCATCTTGGATCCAGAATATTCGAAGCAGTGGGAGGGACACATACATATGTTTCTCTGAGTTCTGGGAGATGGAAAAATGTAATAGATGTTTCCAACTGCAAAGGTTTCAAATAATTTTTTTTCCTCTAAGCTTTTCAAAATCCTGATGATAACAGCATTTTGAGGCAGGTTTACTTCTTATTTTCAATTAATTTTAGTCAAATTGTCAAATGATAAATGTGCAGTGTAGATAATTTGGAAAATTGTTTTAGAAAGTCAAACGATTACCAAAAAACCTAAGTCCAACACCCATAGAGGAACTTTCAGCATTAGGGATTGATTTCCATTTGGCTTCTTTATTTAAAATTTCACAGTCCCGTTAGTTTTCTAGAGCTACCGGAACTAACGCTTGCACACCGGGGGGCTGCAAACAGAAACGTGTTCTCTAGGGTTCTGGAGGCTGCAGTCTAAAATCCAGGTGTCACAGTGGTGTCCTCTGCAGGCTCCATCCATGCCTATCCTTGGGCTTGTGGATGAATCACTCCACCTCCACCTCTGCCATCTCCTGGTGCCTGATTCAGACCATGGAATGCATCAGCAAGGGCAGGAAATTCCACCAACTACTAGTACCTACTAACCCCATCTCACGGTGTCCCTGCCCCTGCTCTTCTCTTGTAAGGACTTGTCAGTGGATGTGGGCTCTCTGCAACCCAGCGTGATCTCACTTCCACATCCTTAACTTACAACATTTGCAAAGATCCCTTTTCCAATAGATTACGTTTAGAGATTCCAGCTGGATGTCTCTTTTGGGGAAACCGCTATAATACCGATAGCATCATGATGGTAATGAAGCACATGCAGTTTACTGATCTTGAGTAGTGGGCTCGGGCAGACTTTTTAAATGTGTTGTTTGTCAAGGTGCAGTGGCATGAACAGGAGGTGGGGCTTTGACGTGGGACATCTTTGGGGAGACACTTGCCTTGGCGCAGTTAAAAGCTGGCCATAGGATGGGACTATAACAAGGTGCTATTTGTGGCTGGAATTTCCTGCTGGTATTGATGAATTCCACTGTCTGAATCAGCTGACCTCCAGGTCACCCTATGAAGTCCATCTATCTTCTTTTAGCTTTTGTTGGGCCTTGCCAGGGAGATGTATAGGAAATGAACTGGTAGTCTGTGGACAGTTAGTTGTGGGAAGAGCTTTTGGCCCAAGGCCTTTTAATTAATGTCTAGGTTATATAATTGATTAACTTTCATAGGCAAAAAAAAAAAAGTCATCTGTAGGAAAGGAGATTCTTCACGGTCCTAAACTAGGTCCCATCTTCATAAGATTGTGCCAGAGCTAACTCACTCTACCCCTCCCCCTGCTCTTCATTTCTCTGCAAATACAACCAGAAAAAGTGTAACATTAATTTACTTCCTCACTCCCTGGTTTCTGTTAAATCCAGCATGAATGCATGTAGGCTATCCAGAATAAATGATCTGAAGTAAAATGAAAACAAATTATGATTTTTTTCATTATCATCATCACATTAGCTATCATTAATTGAACATTTATAATGTGCCAGGGATATTAGATTCTAAGCACCTTTCTTATATTCTTTTATTTAATTATGGAAATCCTTTAGGAGATAGATACCAGTATCAACATTGAGATGCAGCAAATTAAAGTTGCCCTTACGATATTAAGGCTGAGGTTGGAGTTGAGAACTCTGCACTCTGGGCTCTTACACACAATGCTGCATGCCCCTCTGGAGAGATCTCCACTCAACAGTTGTAGGGCTAATTGCCTTTCTGTCAGAATTACCCAGTCATTAGCTTTCCATTGGTGCTCACAATTTACATGTAATGAATTAGGTGCTGCTGCTGCTGCTGGTCCAAGGAACAGAGTTTAAGAACCACTGGTCAACACCATAGCCCAGCCTTGTGACTCGGACCTGACAGTGACGTCCAGGAGACCAGATGA
>JAAGEH010000020.1:8201847-8298583 GCA_011751065.1 Lasiurus cinereus
CAGCCTTGTGACTCGGACCTGACAGTGACGTCCAGGAGACCAGATGAACATGATTGCCCAGGTTAGCAGGTCACAAGCTTTCTTACCACACAGTAGCTCAGATTACTGCTGAAGGATCCGCATTGCTACTGAGGGCAGGGAGTTTAGATTGGAAAGAGAAGCCCTCCCACCCCCAACTTAGGCTTTTGTGTATTCTTGGCTTCATCCTCTTTCCTATCACTTAGAGGACATGGGATTTAATAAAGTGGTTTCTAAATTCTTTTATCAACTGTAAAGTAGAAAAGCCAAGGTCTGGTGTCTATGAAGACGATTAAAGATTAATGAAAGGTCTAGCCCGCCAGGTAGTACAATACAGTAGAAGGCTGTACAGATGACAGCAGTGTGGTGCTGGAACAGGAACAGATCTCTGTGACAGACCAGACATCTCCAAAGCTAGAGCGAAGTCCTCGTGGCACATGGTGCATGATGGAGGTGACACGTGAAAGCAGTATTGGGGGTTGGGGGTGAGGGTGCTCACTGAAAGGTGCCAGGACACCATTTATTGGAATAACATGGTATAAATCCAAAATTTTTAAGTAAAATAAAATAAATTTTATTGTGGATGAATGCTTGTACAAATTTGGAAAGTAAAAGGCATACCTAAATTCTTCTCTCCCTCATGCTCTGCCCTCTAGCCACACTGGCCACCGTACTGGTCCCCCAACTCAGCAGGCATATTCCCACCTTATGGCATCAGCCTTTGCTGAAACCTCCCTAGGACTGGCTCTCCAGGGGTCCCCAATGGTTGTTCCCTCCTGGCCTTTCCCCTGGTCTCTCTCATCGTTTCCTTAGAGCAGTGTTCACTCCATCCTCAAATGCACTACAATTACTCCAGTCTCCCCTACCCCATATCTTTTCAGAGCACTTATCATTACTTAACATCATATTATATTTAAAGATCACCTGGCTTTCCTTCTACCTAGAATTAATTAATTTAGTCTACACAAGAATTTAAACTTTATGAGTATATTTTTTCTGTATCTTTTTTGTTCAGTCCATCAACACCCAGAAGAATACCTGGTGCATTGCAGAATCCCAACAGAATTTGTTGAAATAAATACACGAATGGTTGATAAGAAACTCAGATGCCATAAAGGAAGATGGGCTATTTTACAAGAATAACAATTAAAGTGGTCACATGACCAATTGAGAAAATTATCCGGAACACATGATACACAGAAGTCTAATATTTTAAAATATGCAAACAGCTCTAATACAAAAACAGGAAACAGCTCATTAGAAAACTGGGCCAAAGATCTATCTCATCAGGCAGATGCGTGAGGAGGTGTCATTTTTTTTCTTAATGGTACTACCATTTCCAGTGTTTATGTGTATTTGAGCCAAATATAAATAGCTGTGAGGCAAATACCTGTGTTCATTGAGCTGTAGCATCTCTTTTCCTAGGAATTATTAAAATAGTGTGCATACTATTTGGGCTAAGCTTTGCTCGCTTTGTTGGGAAGATTAAAGGACCTCATAAGATTCTTTGGATTTGGAGTTGTCCATGGGTGTAAACATGACCCATAGCAATGATAGTGTGATTTAAAAGATGACAGAAAAACAGCCACTATCAACTACAACCTCTACAAGGTCAGAAAGTAATGTCTATATCTAGAGATGTGGGCATTTGGCCACTCATGGCTGCATTTCTGTTTTCTTGTCACAGTGAGTTTGGAGTGTTGCTACTGGCGTCCAGTGGGCTGGGGAACTTTCTAGACTGTGAGACAGTGCCATGGGACAGGGATGGGAGACGTTTTGCAGATTGTGAGATGTGGCTTCATCATGAAGGCAGTCCTGCCCAAATGCCCAGGGTGTTCCCACCCAGTGAGTAGCCGTGAGAGTGCTGCAAATAGCAAATGTCCCTGGGAAGTGCATGGTGACATCTGGACTTCAGTTTCCCTCATCTATAGGTTGAGAGAGGTGGATGATAGACATAGGAAAGGCCCCGTCACTATCAACACAGCGGGACAGCATTCAGGGCTTTCCTGCTTAAACAGCCCACCAAGGAGATGTGGGCAAGAAGAAATTTGAGAAATGAGTTCCTCTTGTGGGATGAGCCCCAGCTCACCATCTCATCTGTAAGACACCCCATTAGGAGACTGCTCTCCCTCTTCTGGCCCCACTAGCTGTGCTGTTGTGAATTTATGGAGAGGGCATGTGTTCCTGAACCTGCTTATGCAGTTATACTTGCTACTGTAAGTTACATAAATACCTTCACAAATCCATGAATATTATGTGAAAAGTATGATGAGTTATTTCTGGAAAACTAAGCCGAATACTTGAAAATGCCCCAATAATGACTAGTAAGAGCAAACCAATTTAATTAGGTTCTGGGAAAAACAATTATAAAACATTGGGGATGACGTAGAAATTCTAAAAGGACAAAAGATTTTTTGACATATTTAATTTCTGACACCACTCCAAAAAAGTCACAAAAATACCTGGAAACTGAAGAGTGTGTTTTATCGTGAAATAAAGGGACTCAGATCTATAAGACGGTGTGCAAACCCCTCTCCCACTCTACATGAATGCATGGGCATGAACTTCAAGGAACACATTAAAGTATTCCTTTATCATTATTTTAGGATTTCTCAATGTTATAGACACCTCTTGTTGTCCCCAGATTTATTGTCTAGTTCTTTCTTAGAAGTATAACTTTCAAAATATTGTCCAGCTCATCCTGAGAATTAAAAGAGTATTTCCCAGGCCTCCTTGCTCTCAGGGGTTGTCATTTGACTAAGTCAGGGGTCGGCAAACTGTGGCTTGCGAGCCACATGCTGGCTCTTTGGCCCCTTGAGTATGGCTCTTCCACAAAATACCAGGGCCTGGGCAAATCTATTTTGAAGAAGTGGTGTTTGAAGAAGTTTAAGTTTAAAAAATTTGGCTCTCAAAAGAAATTTCAATCGTTGTACTGTTGATATTTGGCTCTGCTGACTAATGAGTTTGCCGACCTAGCCAAAGGCATATGAATAAAATTAGTAAGTACATCTTATGCAAAGTGCTTCTCAAGGGACAGCATGGGCCTTTGTTTCCCCGCTGCCTGTCCAGTGGAACGTGGATGTGATTGCTGGAGCTCAGGCAGCTAAATTGGACCAGGAGGTGGGAGCCCCATGTTGAAGAAAGCAGAACAAGACCGGCAGTGCCTTGGATTGCATAACTCCAGACTGTATTTACATGAGAAAGTAATTAATTTCTGTGTTGTTGAAGCTACTGTTATTTTGGATTCTTAGTCATGTACAGCCGAAGTTTATTCCAGCGGGCTACAGCTGTTGATCCTATTGAATAGAGAGGCTCTGTTGTACTGGCTACTGCCCAAGAATCAAGAATTAATTTGGACTCTTTGAACAGATTTATTAGGGCTGTCATTTCTAGCAGTAAGTACCCACCGTGCTCTCAGTGGTTGAAAATCCAAAATAGTTCTTTTACTTTGAGGAGTACCTACAAGTGTGCTATTCCAGTATTCAGTGTCCTGATGCAGGGATGACTTCATCTGAGACCTTCACTTCTCAGAAGTTATTAGAGTAAATTGAAGTCCATGTGTTTATAGTAGATGTTAATTTCCCATTGATCGACTTCTCTGCGAGTCTGGACCGTTATCTATCGAGGAATAACCTGGAACGTTTCAGGAATGTCATCACATAGCCCTTTGCTCTCTGCGGTTCTGGAATGCATTTAGAGCTGCTTATTTTAGGATTAAAGCCTGGAGAATGGAGGGATATGAGTAATCCCTTCGATAGCCCCTATCATTTTACTAGCAGACGAAGCAAGTGCTTGGGTTCATGTTACATGCCTGAATAGGCATGCCACAGCGCTACTGTATGTGAGAGTGGCAGTGCCTGAAACCTTATCGCCCGTGTGTGAACAGAAAATGGCATGTGCCTGTTTAACCTCTTAATTAAATAAGCACCAGCAAACACTCCCTGCTGGGAAATCTGCCTCGCTGGTTGTATCCCAGGATAGTGTTCTGTGTGGAAGTCTTTAAGCAGGAATTACCTTTCTGATGGTTATTCTTGACTAGCTTTCTCAAATTATCTGAGAAGAAGGATAATGATAAATGTCTGAGAAAAAAAATGGGAGGACATTTCGGGGTCAAATTTTCACAAGCAAGAGGAATACGGTGGGAAATGGATTTATAAAAACTTAGGGGGAATTTACTCATTTAAGAACATTTATTGTGTGCTTACCTTTGCCTCACATGCCTTGAAGGACAGTAAAAATGGTATCAATTTATATATTTTAAATTAGTTGGATACATATGAATATATGTGTGTTTCTGTATATCTGTTTTGTCCCCCCTGCCCTGCAATGGTGTCATGTCTTAGATACTTTCTTTTTGTTACTTAACAATATATCTTTTTTTAAAAAATTACAGTTTCTTTCAATTTCCTCTGTATTAGTTTCAGGTATATAACATAGTGATTAGATAATCATATACTTTACAAAGTGTTCCCCTTATTTTCCAGTATCTACCTGGCACCATACACAGTTATTACAATACTAGAGTTCTGGTGCATGAAATTCCTGCATGGGTAGGGTCCCTAGGCCTAGTCGGCAATCAGGGCCAATGGGGGCCTTCTGCTGCCGGCTGGGGCCTTTCTTCCAGCTGCTGGCCAGGGCCTCCCTTCCCTACCTGCCTGGCTGCTGGCCAGGCCTTCCTCCATTCTGTGCCATCTCTTGGTGGTCAGAGCATGTCATAGCGAGTAATTGAACTCTGGTTCTCAGGGTCAAACTCCCAAGGGGACACTTTGCATATTAGGCATTAAGTATATAGCTGACTACATTCCCTATGTGGTAATCTACATCCTTGTGACTATTTTGTAAATACCAATTGTATTTCTTAATCCCTCCCTCCTTCCTCCTTGGCAATGACTAATTTGTTGTCTTTGTCTATAAGTCTGTTTCAGTTTTGTGTGTTCATTTATCTCATTCTTTAGATTCCATGTGTAAGTGAAATCATATGGTATTTGTCTTTCTCTGACGGACTTATTTCACTGAGCATAGTACCCTTTGGGTCCATCCGTGCTGTTTGTCATAAATGGTAAGATTTTATTCTTTTTATGGCCGAGTAATAGTCTGGACTGTGCTGCCCCAAGTTTGTCATCTCATCCATGGGTCTTGAGTTACACACCTGTAAAAATCAAGGGTTTCTTCCTTATTTTCCCATCACATTCTCCAGAAAAGTTGCTTTAAATTAAACCTTGAATTCGTTGGAAAATCTCAGGTGAACGGTGCCCTTTCTTCTCTCTGTCTCCTCCATATCACGGTGCCTCTTCAAACCACAATTGTTTTTCCCTCAGCAGCTGCCCTGGTCTCCTAACAGATGTCTGCCTCCACCTTTTCAGCCCTCTAATCCATTTTCCACTGGGATACAAAGAAGTAGTTCTTATGAAATATTGATGCATGTGCAAGGCATGAACAACAGAGAGGCAATGAGCCTACCTTGGCTTGAGGAAGGAGAGTCCTGTGCTAATCGCCAAGAGGTGACCAGGATCCTGAAGCCGACGTTGGCCATGCCGTTGCTTGGCTTTTGGCTTTGCCACCAGTGTGCCCCCCCAGTAGTGTTTCATTTGCTCCTGCAGTTTGGGTTGCAGATGTGAGAGTCCCTCTGGACCGCTTTCCTGGGAGCCCTCGCCAGGCCAGGGGCTTTGCTGGATGAGGTTACACTGTTTTCCAGAGAGGTTTGTGCCACTTTACACTCCCATTGGCAGGTAGCATTCTGCTTGCTCCCATTCTCCCTCACACTTTTGGTCATATTTCCCCTTCATCCTCTGTGCATGTGGCTTCCTCTGCCTGGAATGTCATTTCCCATCTGTCCCTGCACTGGCTGTTGCTCCACACATCCTCCAGCCTTAGGCTAAACGTCACCATCTCAGAACATCTCACTGTCTGTAGCCTTGTCCCAGGACCATAAGCGCCACAAGGGCAGGGCCCATGTCTGCTGGTTCACTGTTGTATTCCCCAGGACCTAATGAGGTGTCTGGTGCATAGTAGATGCTCAATAAGTAGATGGCTCAGGAAGTAAATGGCCCAGTGAGTTGTTTTCAAGCCCTCTCTGGTCTGAAGCCCCCTGGTCTAGGGAAATGAAATCAGAATATGCCATCTATGTGCCTCTAGCTTCAGGGCAATTCTGTGGAGGAGATGATGCCAGGACACCATTGAAGGGGTGTGGTGCTCAGCTGCCTGGGCCCCAGAGCACTTGTGACCCCCAGAACCAGCACAGAGTAAAAGCAAGTGGGGTGGTGAACTTGCTCTCCTTCAAAGGAAGGTGGGTAGTGGATGCGCTTCTGGGGGGACAGATGGATATACCTCCCAACCACCTTGGGTGGACACCACACAAAGGAAGTGATCCCAGGTAACAGACCTGGGGACGTTTTCCTTGAGCCCCGATTCCCAGAGTGAACTGGGACACATGAACTGGCTTGGGGATGTTTTCCTGCCTACGCCCCTGAGGACTGGATTCCATCAGCCCTCAGTGGTAGCACTTTGCCCCAGAGCAGAGCATGTTCAAGGTCAGGCAGTGAGGTTGGCGTGCCATTGCTGAAAAGTAAGGCAAGGGGGCCCTGACTGCTCCCCACAAAGAGTGAAGTCTATTCCACAGTCACTGATAGCACTTTCAGGCTGAATCTTATCAGATGGAAGCAGGAGGAAACCAGCCAGCACCCAGTGTCCCTGGGAAACCCCAGCAGGGCAGGGCCACCCGGGGCTGAGAACCCGCTCAGGCGCTTCTCTGTGTGCTCAGTGACCAGCTTTGAGTGGGGGCATGTCACCGTGCCTCAGTTTCCTCATCTGTAACCTCAGCACCTCTTTACCACATTTCCAATAAGAAAAAGCAAGATTATGAAGAGAAACTCTCAGGACATGGAAAGTTCTTGAATTTTCTTTTCCCTTTTGAAGAATTGTCATCCTTGTTTTATACAGAGGGAGAGAGGGGTGCACCAGCAGGTTGTCTTGCTGGAGTCTGCAGTTGAAACCGGGGATCCAGGGTTTGTGCCCTGCTCCCTGGCCCCACTGCTGTCTCTGAATCGCTCATATCAGAAGTCTCTCTTAATTAAACTGCGCTCCGAAAGGCAACTCATATTTGAACATGCTTCACTAGCCTTTCTTTTTACTTCACTACATTCTCAGTCAATAATTCAACATGGGAGAATTAGTTCTGAGCATCCGCAGCAGCCAGTAGGTACAAATGACCTGGATGATGGTTAAATAGACGCAGGAAGAAAAGAGATGTCAGGCTCCGGACTGCAAGGCAAGCAGCTTAAAGGGCTTCTGTGACCCTTGCTCAGTGTGGATGTGCGAGGCCCTCGAAGCCTGTGGCCATGAAGACGTGCCTTGTTGTGGAAAGGCAGTGTAGTGTGAAAAGATGGTGAGGTTGACTTTTGCTAATGATTGATGGAGCAAAGCAGAAAAATCTGCCCCCTATGCCTCTTTCTCCCACCAGACCTGCCCTGACCCTGACCTGGTCCTGATCCAGCTCTGACCCGTCCCTGACCTTCTTCTGGAGCAGCATTTCTCACCCTTCAGCTCTAGATTAAATTCCAGCACCCCTAAACTCAGAGGAGAAAAAGTTTACCATCTTGTTTCTACTAACCCCTACTTGAACTTTAGCATTTCCATCAATTATGAATGAAAGTGACAAACCACAGTAATTGCATTAACAATACCTGTGGCTTTGTCACCAATGAAAATGCCAGATCTTTGCACATCACATAAAAGTCATACAGGTCATCTTGAAATATTGTTAACTTTGAAATTACAGTGCTTAACAATGATGACAGTTATCAGATGTGCTGGTAAAATGATGTTATATATTACATAAATATATTATTACCATGTATTATCTATAAATATGTGTATAATATGTATACATATATGTTATATATTATACCTTAAATATAAAATTTATAATAACATATATAGCTCATACTTATTACTTGAGAATATGTATAACTTATCCTATATAATAAAGAGGTAATATGTAAATTGACTATCACTCCAACACACAAGATGGCCACCCTTATGTGGACACAAGATGGCTACCACAAGATGGATGACAAGAGAGGGCAGTTGTGGGCAATCAGGCCATTAGGGGAGGGCAGTTAGGGATGACTGGGATGGCAGAGGAGGACAGTTTGGGGTGATCAGGCCTTCAGGGGAGGGAACTTGAGGGGGATCAGGCCTGCAGGGAAGGGCAGTTCGAGGTGACCAGGCCTGCAGGGGAGGGCAGTTAGGGGTGACAGGCTGGCAGGGGAGCAGTTAGGCATCAATCAAGCTTGGCAGGGGAGTAGTTTGGGGGTGATCAGGCTAGCAGGCAGAAGCGGTTAGGGGCAATCAGGAAGGCAGGCAGGCAAGCAGTTGGGAGCCAGCAGTCCTGGATTGTGAGAGGGATGTTCCACTGCCTGTTTAGGCCTGATCCCTCAATGGGTCCCAGATTGGAGAGGGTGCAGACTGGGCTGAGGGACATAGCCCACCCTCCATGCATGAATCTCATGCACCGAGCCTCTAGTATTTTAATATTGCTGTTTGCTCTTTCTCCCTCAGTGCCTGGGAGCCAGGAAACGGCCCCATCCCCATCCCCGCCCCCCACCACTGCCACTGGTTGCCATGTGTGGGGCGATTGGTGGGGCGATGGGGTCCCTGCTCACACCCATCTTGGCCTGGTGCCGCCTGCTCACCTGATCCACCATCCCTCCGCAATTCTGCCCTTGTTGGGGCTGGCAGTGCTTCCACTGCCGCCCGTTGCCAGCAATCGCTGATACCCACCATGTTGCGCACCACCCCCTGGTGGTCAGCTCATGTAATAGTAAGAGGTTGAACTCCTGGTTGAGGTGACAATTTGCATATTAGGCTTTTATTATATAGGGTTACATGTATAAATAAAAGTGTACAACTTGAAAAATTTCCCCAAACTGAACACTGAAGACCTAGGTCAAGAAGCAGCATTACTTCCCTGGTGGGGTGGCTCAGTCAGAGCATTGTCCCATACACCAACAGATTGCGAGTTCGATGCCTGGTGGGGTGCCTTCAGCAGGCTTAGATGTTTCTCTCTCACATTGACGTTTCTCTCTCCCTTCTTATGTTCTCCCCCCTTGCTCTCTCTAAAATCAATACAAACATATTCTTGCATAAGAATTTTTTTCAAAAAAGAAGCAGCAGCAGCAGCAGCATCGCTAGCCTTTCTGCACTCAATGCTCCCACAGGGATATGTGCTCCAGGCTTTGGGAGACATTCTGAAGAATCTACTAGGAAGGCATCATCCTGCCTGTGGGCTATGAAGTCTGGGCACATACCTCAACAGCAACAAGGGTCTCATAGATTCTTTTCCTCAGTTGCATTTGGCAATAGGTAAGGACAGTTGACCAATTATGTTCCAAATATTTCCTCACAAGGCAGAGAAAGAAATGCAAATAATCAAATAGAAGAGCCAGAAAGGAAACCAGTGTTTGCCGAGTCCCTATTGTATGGCAGCTACTGTGCCAGGGGTTCACTAGGCACTGTCCCTTCCCTCACAGTAACCTGCCCAAGCAGGTCTCCATTTGACAGAGAGGAAGACTGAGTTTCAGGGCTCAGCTCACGCTGCTGGTAAACATCAGCACCAGTGTCCCAATCCAGGTCTGCCTGGTCTGAAAAGCTGAGCAAGTTGGTTGATGCTGCTGATCCTTTGCTTTGCCTGTACATGTGGACAATGATAATTTACCTCAAAAAAAAAAAAAAGAAAAGAAAAGAAAATCATTATGGACTTTACTGAGGTGAAATCTGTGAGATTTATGGAGGAAAACTGACTGGCATATATTAAATTAAATTGATGCATACATATTAATTACTGCACCTGACAAGTACAGGTATTTAATAAATGTTAACTATTGCTGTTGTTAAGCCTCTAGGCTCAGAACGGTTTGTTCAGTCTTATTATTTCTTGAGTTTATGTCCTTAACTATCTGGTAATGGCTACTCCTCAGGGCTGGAACATCGAACTGTACACATGCCCAATACACAGAACCTCGTTTACCCATTCACGCTTTCTCTGCACAGGGAGTTCCATTTCATGTTTGTGTTCTGTCACAGTAGGCGCAGAGTCTGAGAAGAGGTCTGTGCTTATTTTGTTTCTTAAAGAGTGCAAAGTTTTTTGTTGTTGTTTTTTTTTGGGGGGGAAGGGGGTGATGGTGTTCCCACCCATCTTAGCTACTTAAAACTAAAGGAAAAAAATTATATTTGAGGAAGTCATTTTAACATCAGCTACTTAAAAAGAAAAGGGAAAACTTACCGTAAGACAGCCAATTTAGAATAGTATGAAAGATTATCTCTGAAAAATGTTATATACAGTATTCATCTCTGCAATTTAAACACTTAATATTTTCACTTGAATTGAAACAGCATTGATTTTTAATTAGACTGTTTTTAGCTCCCAAAGTTCCCAGGTTAGAATGGAAAAGGTAAAGATGACTTTGGAAGTAAAAGCGATCTAAGCTTTGTTATTCTCATTTTATAGTTAGATTCTCTCTCTTTTGTTTCCTTCTCAATAGCTGACATTCTAAAAATACCTAATCTTGTATTGGTTTGTAAACTCCCCCAGTCTGGCCTAGGAGGAGTTGGTTTTCTTTTTTTCTTTTTGAAGATGTTATCACTGCATTTGGTTTCCAGAGATAACTTACATGGACTTAGAATTCCAAGCAGAATCTTGTGAGGTCGTCCAGGGCAGATGTTTAACATTTCGGCAACTTATCTCCTTGTTTGTTTAGCATTCCTTAGTCTTTGAAGCTTCGCATAAATAGTCATGAAGTTATCACAGAGGCAATCAGCCAAGATGATTGTTATTCCCAAGTGCAGGGAGTGGCTGAGCTGCTGGCCTGCAGAGGTGCTGGGAGCAGGTTGCCCGCTGGGAAAGCCCTCTCCTGGTTCTGCAAGCTATGGTCAGTGGTTCTCTCCATGCCTCATCCTGTGGGACCTGTGATAAACCTTTGGCATTTGTATTTCATCCTGGTAGAATGGAGTATGAATTAGGAAACAAACAAAAAGAAACCTATATCTCCAAAACACAAAGTTAATTATCAGCTCTATGAAAGCCTCTGAGGAGTGGGAATGAGGAGGTGTCTCCAAAACGCTCCCCTAACACGCTCACATGCCTCGGAACCACCCTGGGTGACCTGGCACTCAGCATACAGAACACAGCAGACTCAACAGACCAGGTAATGGTCTTCATCACACTCTGTGCTGTGACCATCGAGGCTGACCCTGACGGTTGGGAACATGGCCATTGCGTTGCTCTTCAGTGCAAGTCTTGCCTGCGGCACATGTTGGCTCTGAAAGTGATGATGCTGGACTCCTGGCGGAAGCTGAAGCATGAAGAGGCCTTTGTGAGGAACCTGCCCTTTCCCCTGACCTCTCCCTCCCGGATCCCGGAGGAGGATAGTGTGGGCTTGAATCTGAGAGTCACTTCACACTGAGAATCTCCAAGGCTCAGGGACCTACTTGAAATGGGGGGATTGCAAGGAAGGAAAGTTTTCTGCATCAGAAGGCCCTGAATGCCCAAAGGAGGAAGTGGGAAAGAAAAGGAGAACAGAGTTGAGGAGGAAAGGAGAAATTCAGTTCAGATAAGATGGAGTTGGATGGCCTACAGGACATTTTGATGGAGGTGTCCTTTGGGTCTAATTTTAGATCAAAGCTCAAGAATGTGGTCGACACTTGAGATGCAGATATTCTCAGTCATTCTGTTTAGGCTGTTGAGATGAGGTTGAAGCCAAGGGAAGAATGTGGCCAGTAGAGGGTTCAGACCCTTCTCCTGTTGAAGAACTGTATGTGGCTGCAAGTAGCCTGGATCACCTCTTTCCCGAAACAAAATATGGCTTACGTGAGTTGGAAGTTGTATTTTTAATATATAATGAGGAATACAGAATTTGAAAATCCAGGGGTAATAGGCGAGCTCAGGTCTATCATCTGAGACCTGTGCTTCTCTTTTGTAGTTCATTCAACCTCAGCATGTTCTCTTGAGAATAAGATGGCTGTTCTTGCCCTTACTCCCCTCTAGGCTGCACAGCCACTATACTTAGGGCAGAAAAAAGGAATGAGGAGAGGGAAAGTCAGTGTTTCAACGGAATCATCTTTCTTTCATGAGAGATCTCCCTTGGATTTTTATGCACATCTCATTGGCCAGAACATGGTCACCTGACCATTCCCACTTGCATGGGAAATTAGGAAATGTAGTTGTTGAGGTGGATTCATTTCTGTTCTGAGTATAAAATTGGGGTTCTGTTTAGTAAGGCACTAGGGCCAAAGGAATAAACAAATTAATGAATTAAACATTCAGTAAATATTTATTGATTGCTGGCCATGTGCGAAATATGTAAGAATTCTTCCTCAAGTGGCTTCCTTCTATTTTATAGCCTTCTTCCAGTTGCATCATGTTCTGCCCTGGGTAGAATTATGAACTGTTCATAGAGTGCTTCCTATAGGTTTCTTTCTTACTGGTCTAAGTGCTAAACTTCCATTATTGCACTTGGTCTTCACTTACCACTCTCTGGGGCTGGCACTGTTATGTCCATTTTACAGGTAAAGAAACTGGGGCATAGAGAGGTTAAGTCACTTGCCTGATGTCACACAGCTAGTGATATTCTTTTCAGTGCAAAAGACTTCTTTTTTGGCTCTTTCTACCCAACTCAGAACCTGCCTTCTTCAAAGCCCCTTGCCTTTTGGTGCCCAGTTCTTTTATGCCAATTCACTTCCTGAATTAAAATTAATTCCTCCCACCCGAACCAATTTGGCTCAGTGGATAGAGCGTTGGCCTGCAGACTGGAAGATCCCAGGTTCTATTCCAGTCAAGGGCAAGTACCTTGGTTGCTGGCACATCCCCAGTAGAAGGTGTGCAGGAGGCAGCTGATCGATGTTTCTCTCTCACCAATGTTTCTAACTCTCTATCCCTCTCCCTTTCTCTCTGTAAAAAATCAATAGAATATATATATATATATTTTAAATTAATTCCTCCCTACTTGAAGGAAAAGTGCTTCATATCTTTTAAAGATTTATCTAGGATTTACATTTCCTAAGAGAATTTACAAGTTAACAGGCTCATTTTGTATGAGAAGTGCATTTTCAAGAGTAGAATTTTCACGTGCTGCATCAAAGTGGGATGTGAGTCAAGAGATGCCAGTGCAGAGAAAGCTAACCCTATGGGTGTCTAGCCTGGGCTAGACTGTCCTGGAGATTCAGGGTTTTTCCTTAAGTAGTGTGGGAAGCCATTAAGTGATTTTACCCAAGGGAGTGATAAGATTCTATCTGTGCTTGAAAAGATCAGTCTGTATCTGTCTAGGTCCAGAAAGCATGAGCAATTGATATTGCCCTGTACCGGACAGTGCGGATGGAGTCTTCTGAGGTTATCTGTACCACTGGTGCCTGCACCCATCCTCCAGCCATCCCAATTTGAACCTTTTAAAACTTTAAATAAAAGGAGCAGTTCCTGTTTGTGTTCTTCCTTTGTTCTTCTTTAAACTCTGATTGAAGCTGGGCTCAGATATCTGAAAACCCCAGAGGAGAAAATGATTTCCATGGCAGCTGTAACCATGGGAGACCTTCAGAATAGCTCCCATTCCTCTGTTTCACTCTGCTCTATTAGTTGGACAAAAATAAGGGTTTGCATTTGAGTGTTCTACTTTTTTTTTTTTTGTCAAAATACACGTGGATGAGATGTTCCTTTTACCCTTTTACTTCCACAGACATCCTCTCACAGCTTGGAAATCAAAGGCTGGCATGTTTGCGATGAAGAAGACATTTGTTCACATGCTAGAGAGACTCAGTGTTGTTTCAGAAGCTGAGATTTTGTGTTGCCTCTCCTGTTGCTTGTTTTCTCCTGGGTGGCATGATATTTTGAGCACAGGCTCTTATTAACGAGCCATGTCTTTGTCACTTCAGAGGGAGGCACAGAATTCTGCCAGAAATAAGAATCCCCTTATAGAGTTTCTGTCATGAAAATCAGGACTTTGGAGGAGGGAGGGGCTGAATCTCTGGTCCAGCGCCTTTTTAGGATGGGCACGGGGCAAAAGTGATCTGGCCACTCCTTCTGTGGCTGCACAGATTTTTAAGGAAACAAAGGCATGATGGTGACCCAGAAGGTACTGTGGCCAAAGTGAGCAGGGCGACTGGGATAGATGAGTGTAGGATTTGCTTTTGGAACTGGGCCAGGCCACTGGGAGAGGCACAGGAAGAATGTTGAGAAAGGAAATACGAACTTCAGGCAAGTCCGTTATGTACATTCTTATTTCCAAAATGTTTGGAAATCGTGTTGAGAAATGCGATGCTTAAGTTAAACCAGCTGCTCAGCATTTGTACTCCTGGCTCTCCTGGGGCACCGCAGATAACAGGGACTGCTCCACGCCTGTGTGTACCCTTGAAAACAGGGTTTCCTCCATGCAACATCCTCATCCTGACAGGGTGGCGGCCCTCTACCACAGGAACTCTCTCTATAAAGAGGAATGATAACTTGTTGGACTGCACTTACCATCTTTTGTTGCACTTTGAGGTTCATGTTTTCAAACAAGGCGCACAGGGCCTGGCAGGCGGTCAGCATAGTGATGCAGGAATTTAAGAGATTTGGGCGCTTCAAGGTCATGGCCTGGCCTTCCAAAATCTTCCCATTGACTTTCATGCACACGATTAAAGAATACTTGTAAAAGCTAAATAAGACAACCTATGTAGCTTATCTAGCGCGTGCTCCAACAATGTCAGTTCTTATTCAACTTCTGTAACTGCTCTGCACGTAAGACAGGTGAGCTTGTCTGACGGGTGCCATGTCAGGTGGGCGTGTGGAGACACCGTCCAGGCTTCAGTGTTCCATGACCTGTGTGGTGTTTAATCGAATTGCAAGGCTGGAATGCTGATGACAGTTCCTTTGGTCTTTTTTGCTTGCAGTCAAGACTGGCTAGCCTAGCCCTACCTGGTTTTGCTCAGTGGATAGAGCATCAGCCTGTGGACTGAAGGGTCAAAAGTTCAATTCCAGTCAAGGGCACATGTCGGGGCGTGCAGGAGGCAGCTAATCAATGACTCTCTCTTACCATTGATATTTCTCTCTCCCTCTCCCTCTCTGAAATCAGAGGACTGGCTACCCTGAAAGCAGTCCTCTCAGTCTCCAGAGGGAGGCGCTGGTACCAATGCCTAAAAACCTTACTTCACTAAAATCTGCCTATGAATATGTTCTTCCTGATGAGAAGAGATTCATTGTTAAATAACAAAAGCCTCCGTGTCTTTTAGACCAGTGCTCACCAATTCCAACTGGTAGTCTGTGGACCACTGGTAGTTGTTGTGGTCTGAAAGGTTGGCAACCACTGCATTTAGACTATGGCTTGGCTCACTGAAAATTTTCAGAATGTATCCAGCTTTCAAGGCTACTTTGAAAGTTTTCTAAATTCAAGACTTCTAGATAAAGAGAAAACTACTTAACCCCAGAGTAAATTACCTTTCCTTTCTAGGTTTTAAGGAATCGTAGGCCTGGGGAGTTGCCTGGAGGTTACTTGGTCTATCCAATTGAGAATCTAATATACAGGGAGTGAAAGTGACTCCACTGAAGCAAACATATTTACTGGCATAGCAAATATGGATATATATGGATCTGGGTCTAATCTGGTGTTTTTCAAACTAAGGTCTATACATTCTGTGAAAGTTAAAAAAAATGGTTTTAAGTATTTCTCTGAAACTTATTTTACCAGTTATAATTACTATAAAAATTTCTCTTTTACAGTAGATAATTCAAAGAAGGTAAACATGTTAGTTGAATCAGATTTTGGTTGTTTAACTTCCTCTCAAACTAAGCCCTATCCTATAGAGATTGGCAGGTGGAATATGGAAAGGGTGTGGGAGGTAAGGGGCCTTTGTGAGACCATTTTCCTTTTAAAGTTTTCTTATAACAAAAATTGATTTTGTTCCAAAGCTATCTAATTCTATAAGATCAGAAGATTGATGTTTTGAACTTCTTTGTGAATGTTGCTTGATGAGATTTTGAATTTAGCCAGGCTCTGGTACAATTCCTTGCACTTTTGAAATCTAAGTTTGTGTGCCTATGCTGAAACTTGTGAAAGCCCCATTTCTCCCCAGCATGATGAGGTCCATAATAGTTCTTTCATGAGATTATGGTGAAGTTAAATGACGTACAGTGTACGTAAAGCCTTGAGCGCAGCCTAGCAATTGCTGGAAACACATTAGCTATGAGATCAGCGGCTGATTTCTACTCTGGAATTTGAGTTCATGCTAACAATAGAGGCCCCTCCCTGTTCCTGTAATATAAGCAAGTTATTGAAAATTCCTGGCTTAATTTTTTTCTTTTTTCTCTTGGTTAATCTCTTAGCCTGACTGAATCAGACTGTTCTTACCAACAGGAAAATATATGTGCTAGTTGGGTGTTAACTTTTTCCTCCTTCCGTCTCCTATGTCCATATTCAGATGAATCCTCTGATCTTAGGCTATTTATTACCAGGGTCCTGATAGAGCCAACATATCTATGTATTTTGTTTCCAGCCCCTTGGCTTAGCCTTGGGAATCCGAGTCCCACAGCAGGGATACAAAAGTTCTATTTAAAACTACGTGACGAGGAAAAGAACAAGAAATCTTGCTGAGCCGAGAGTGGATAGAGCATCGGCCTGCGGACTGAAAGGTCCCAGGTTTGATTCAGGTCAAGGGCATGTACCTTGCTTGTGGGCACATCTCCAGTGTGGGGCGTGCAGGAGGCAGTTGATCGATGTCTCTCTCATCGATGTTTCTAGCTCTCTATCCCTCTCCCTTCCTCTCTGTGAAAAATCAATAAAATATATATTTTTAAAAAAAAGAAATCTTGCTGAATGATGCAGAGATGTATATAGTTCATCCTTTCTCACACATGGATCTAATTGTGATATTCATCCCAGAGCCCAGTTCCCTTGCAGGGACCCCGAGTCCACACTGTACAGATGTTTGAACCCCACTTCTGTCAATGCTCAGTTAGAGAGGCAGCACTATCAGCTTGGAGCGATGCAAAAAAAATGAAGTTGAACCTATTTTTTTCGGAATGATGACCCATCTGTTTAATACATTTCAGTATGTGAACCAAGGTCAGGTTCGATTACAAGCCCACATGAAAATCTCACTTAAGTTCTTTTCCTCATTCCTTTTTTTTAAATTGAGGGATAATTAGCATATAACATTATATTAGTTCCAGGTGTACAACATAATCATTCAACATTTGCATACAGCGTGAATGATCACCAGTTCAGTTGCCATCCATCACCACAGAGTTACAAAGAATGCTTTTCTTATAAGACCCTTCAAGATCCTCTCTCTTAACAACTTTCAATATGGGCTACAATATTATTGACTGCAGTCAGCATGCTATGCATTCCATCCCCGTGAGTTATTTATTTTATAACTGGAAGTTTGCACTTCTTGACCTCTTTCACCCATACGTCAACCCACCAATCTGTTCTCTGTATCTGTGAGTTTTGTTGTTTGTTTTGGTTTTTAGATTCCATATATAAGCGAAATCACCACAGTATTTGTCTTTCTCTAACTTATTTCACTTAGCTACCCTCAAGGCCCATCCATGTTGTTGCAGAGGTAAGATTTCATTCTTTTTTTATGGCCCAGTTCTGTCGCGCGCGCGCACACACACACACACACACACACACACACACACACACGGGCGCGCGTTATCCCCTTATCTTCATTTTTTCCTCCATTGATGGACACTTGGGTTATTTTTATTTATCTTGGCTACTGTAAATAATGCTACAGTGAACATAGCTGCACTTACATCTTTCTAGTCAGTGTTTTTGGTTTCTTCTGATAAATACCCAGAAGTAGAATTTCTGAGTGATATGCTAATTCTATTTTTATTTTTTGAAGAACCTCCCACTGTTTCCCATAGTGGCTGTACCAATTTACAATCCCAACAATGCATAGGGCTTTTCTTTTCTCCACATCCTCACCAACACTTGTTATTTGTTGTCTTTTTTATAATAGCCATTCTATCAGGTGTGGATATCTCGTAGTTTTTTTTTTTTTCATTTTGTTTATGGTTTCCTTTGTTGTACAGATGCTTTTATTTCAATGTAGACACATTTGTTTATTTTTGCTTTTGTTGCATTTGCTTTGGAGTCAGTTAAAAAAATCGTGACCAAGACCAATTTCGAGGAGCTTACCACCTATGTGTACCTGGAGCTTTATGGTTTTAGGTATTACATTCAAGGCTTTATTTTAACCCATGTTGAGTTAATTTCTGTATGTGGTATAATGTGGTAAAATGTTCAGTTTCATTTTTTTTACAGGTGGCCATCCAGTTTTTTCCAGTACCATTTATTGAAGAGACTATCTTTTCTCCATTATATGCTCTTGGTTCCTTTGTCATAAATTAATTGACATATATGTGGGTTTATTTCTTCTCGGGAAAATGACACAATTTATTTCCTCTACAGTTAGCTCTTGCCACAGTAATTTTGTGTAACAAACAACTTCAGAAAGCACAATAAGCATTTTTTTCTTATTCATGAGTTTGTGGGTTTGTGGAGCAGCTCTCATGTCCTTCATCCTCCTCTTAGAGCCCGTTGCTAGTCTGGGCACACTCTGCTCCCTGGTGAAAGAGCAGGCCGAACACACAGGCCTGTCAAGGCTTAAGTCTGGAACTGGCCCATTGCCATGTCCACTCATTTACCAATGGCCAAGCCAAGTCCGGTGGCCAAGTCAAAGGCGAGGAGTGGGGACACTGTCCCGACCCGCGGGTTAAGTCAACGAGGACCCTAGAGGGGGAGTGGGGATGAAAGGGACAAGAGACACAAGGAATGGAGACAAGACAAAGTTCTGATCAAGTCTCGTTAATTCAACAGTAGATCGAGGTATTTATGGGGAGAAGGGGAAATGAGGAAGTTAGCGAAAATTCCTAGCCCTAAGGCGAAACGCCTGGCTTTTGGGAGATAGGGAAAGAGATAGGGTTTGGGGTAATAGAAACCTAGCCTGAGGTTAGTGCTAACGTGGCTGGCGCTTACTACAAAATGGCTATCAAGCACAAGTTTCCCACAGGACACAGACTACACAATGAGCAAAAGTAAAGATTGGCTATTTCAATCTACTGCAGTTTACAATAGAGCATGCTTTGGGAATGGTCCTTTAAATCAGTGGCTTTACATGTGTTAATGTCTGGGCCCCTTTTTTGAATGTGGTAAAAGTTTTGAACATGCTCTCTAAGAAAATACAGTACACATCTCCTTTGGCTTTCAGTCTTCAGAGCATCTCTTAGGTCCAGCTTCAGGAAGCCTGTAGGCCAGGAGAACAAGAACCCAATGCCACTCCTGCCTCCTCCCAAGACCCTGCCTTCTGCTGTCCCCCGATGCTCAAAAGTTCATGAACGTGAACACGCACCAATGGATGGGGTCCTTTTTCACTTGTTCACAATTAAAACAGCTTTGTTAATCTTCTCTAAGTATAAAAATTGTTCCTCCAAAGCTAATGGGTAAGTAAATGTTGCTGCATGGCAATATTTTTATCCTTTCCCAGCAAAATGTGGAGAATCAGGGCTGTGAATCACATTAAACTTTAATCCAGTCCATTTAAATCCAACTATTTAATGAAGACTACATTTTTCTAAAGTTTGTCTTTGATTTTTAGGTTTGTTTTAAATGATATAAGATTGTTTAAAATGATTTCTTTGTTTTAAATAATTTCTTTTTAAGAAATCATGGTGACATTAAATGGTAGTTTTTTTGTGTCCCTAAACTCTCTGTAGCTCCCCCAAATTATTTTGAAGGTTTTTCTGACTTATACAATTATGAGAACTAGTAGTGCACACCAACCTCCCATTCGAAGTTGGAATCTTGAGATTTATTACCACCCCTAAAGAGTCATCCAGCTTCTGATTACTTCCAGAGATGGAAAGTGGCCATCTCCGGTCAGCTGTGACCAGTGGATCGTTCTTCCTTTTTTTACTGTGAAATCCTCCTCTCGTTCGAGATACCTAAGAGACATCTGGTCAGCACAGAGGCCTTTAGGAGTTCATGGAGCATTTTACGTGCGGACAGAGGAGTGGAGTTACCTTTGCTCTGCTTATTTCTGGTTGTTTATACTCATCGCTTGTACTTTTGTAATAATGTGTTGTCCATCTGAAACTTAGGGACAACACATTATTATAAAAGTCAGAAGTTAAATAACCTTTCCTCTGCTTGAGGGACCTTAACTGGACCAATTGAAGTAATCAGGGATGTGGGAGCAGCATTAGGAATTAGCATCCTCTTCCCACTCCTTGATCTCAGGCTTGTCCCTAGAATTCTTTTGGCTGAGAACTCTGTAGGGTTGCCCTTTCCATTTTGGAGGGGACAGAATTTGAAGAAGTCAGTGTCCTGCATTCCCACAGGTCCTTCAGGATTCCTGGAGTTGGTTCACTGCCTGGCCCAGGCCCTCCAAGACCAACACTCAGTGCACTAATGGAAACCCACAGCAGAGGGCGCTCACTCCCACATAGCAAGGCTTCCTTTATGATGATGTCTGTTCAGTTGAAAAAGCCATAGAAAAGTTTCTTTCATTAGGCTGGCTTCGTAAAGAGGAGAAAAACCCTCTGCTCTTCGAGAGGGGTCACCTTTTATCCATAGGAAGGACCATTTTGCTCATGAAGGGGTGTTTTCCTCTTCCTCTTAGCCACACTATTGGGTCTAATTTGTGAAATTAAAAGATAGAAGGAATTCATTTTAAAGTAGCCTTTTGTTTTTGTTTTTGTCTTTACCAAATATACAAGTGATAGGGACATTTGAATACTATTTCTTTAAAAAATGTTTTTATTGATTTCAGAAAGAGGAAGGGAGAGGGATATAGAAGCATCAATGATGAAAGAATCTTTAATTGGCTGCCTCCTGTATGCTCCCTACTGGGGATCGAACTCGAAACCCAGGCATGTGCCCTGACAGAGAGTCCAATGCTGACCTGCTGGCTCAGGGGTTGACACTTTACCACAGAGTCATACTGTCCGGCTGGCTGATTACTATCTTAGTGTTCTGCTAGAAGAATTAGCCTAGAGAGGATTATTGATACCAAATATTGTTTTTCTTTCTGTCAGGCACTCTGCTGAGTCTGCTTCATAAAGTACTTAAATAGTCACAAAACCCCAATAAGGTGGGTATGTTTGTTTGTGTTATTTTCCTAGTGGGGAGATGGAGACACAGATTGCCACTTGCTGTGTGACCCTGAGCAAGTCCCTGTACTCCTCTAGGCTTTGTCTTGCTCATTTGTAAAACAAAGGCACTAGATGGAATAGCTTTCAAGATCTCCATTCCCTCCAGGTTCCGGTAAAAATCAAATCAAAAGCATGGAAGTCAGAGTTATCATGACAGTGGGAAATCTTTATTGTGGAAATCAGAGTTATCATGACAGTGGGAAATCTTATTGTGGGGTGTTCTGTTATTGATAAGAAATGAGGGCTGTGCTTTTGTCCTTTGTTTAAAATTCCCGAGCTGAGCCTACATGTTGGGAAGCCAGCGCTTTACCATCGATAAATGCTAGAATGCTGAGTGCTGTTTTCCTAGCGGCCTGCCTCAGTTCCCTGGTAATATTGCAGTGAGAGCTGTGTCAGTGGTTCTGAGCTTGGCCACTGAGCACGTGTCTGCTCTTCCAAGAAACGCAGAAGCAGATTGTGAGCATATCAATTATAAAAAAGAGATGAATCTCATTTTATTTTCCCTGATAAAAATATACCCAAATCCGGACTTGACCCTCTTCCTAAAAGAATTCTCAAAAAAGAAACAGATAAAATGGGGTAGCTGATCTTCTTAGATGGAAGTTTTATTCTCTGAAGCAGCAGCCAACTGTCAGAAGCCTTATTGTGAGTCTGTTCTCATGGTTTTATGTTCTTTCAAACACATTTCCCAGCCGGGTGCTGCTTAGCAGGAATGGGGTGGAGGTAGAAGAGAAAAAGCCATACCACATGGTTTTTAGGTAACAGTGGCTATTTCTTGGCTGCATCCAAATGGGCCAAGTGTTATAAAAGGCAGGGGTGATTATTTAAGTGTTATTTTGGGTTTACAAATCATGTGACAAGAATCATTTAACAGAGAAAAAAACATTTGGTATGAGCTAGCGGCTTTTCATGGGTGGCTATATTAAGCTATAGCATATGAAATTGCTGTTCAGCAGGCAAGGTCTGGGCTGGGAAAAATAAATTCAGGAGTTATCAGCATACTGATGGATTTAAATTTGTGATTGAGATCACATCAGGAGAGGTGGGTAGAGGGTAGGTGCCTGTAGAGCCGAGGCTTCAGTGTTCAGAGGATTTGTAGAGGAGGACTCAGCAAAGGAATTAGAGAAGGAAATGTCTCCTTGGATAAGTACACACACACACACACACACACACGCAAGCATATGCACATGAGTACTGTTAAAAGTCCTGGTTCCAGCATTGCTTTTCATAAGTGAATTCTCCCCTCTCACATAACCTGGCCTGGCCAACATGTTATTTTGTTGGAGGAAGCAGCAGGAGCTGCTAAGCTGAGATGATGATTCATTATCTGCTAATGGTTCCCCCTGTGATTTTCCTCTATTTCTCACAGCCCCCAACACTTTTAGTGGCATTTTCCAGGTGCTATGAAATTCATCTCTTTGAAATCTCCATAATTCTCAAGTCTTCTTAATTTTTCTTGACACATGGAACCTGGGAACTTACGTGGCAATCCAGAACCAATCCAGAGTCAGTGCCTGCTGATCTGTGCCTGAAATTTGGTTAACTCCTCAAGGAACATGCTTGTGATGTTGTATTTTATGTTAACTGAGCTGGGCCTACAAGGTTCCTAGAGTGCTGGTCAAACATTATTCTCAATGTTTCTTTGAGGGTTTTTGGATGAGATTAACATTGAAATCAGTGGACTTGAGTGAAGCTGATTGCACTCTAGAATGTGGGTGGGTCTCATCCAATCAGTTGAAGGCCTGGATAGACCAAAAAGGTGGACCCTCCCCTGAACAAGAGAGAATTCTCCAGCTGACTCCTTGGAACTTCCTCTGCAATATTAGCTTTTCCTACCTGATGACCTTCACACTGGACATGGGCTCTCCCAGAGTCTCCCACACCATGGTTTTGGACTTGTTGGCCTTCATGAGAGTTAATTCCTATTTTTTTCTGTCTGTCTATCTATCTATCTATCTATCTATCTATCTATCTATCTATAATATATCCTGTCAATTCTGTTTCTAATATAATGCTTTTTAGCACTATTCTATACCATTTGTCTCTTTGTTCACATGAATTGCAAAGGCCTAGTCAGGTACCATCTGGATATTGTACTATGGAGTCGCTGTTTATTCTGAGATGGAGCCCTCAGAACTGCATGCATCCAATGGAGATGTATTGTGCTGAGAGTGCTGCCATTATTCGATGATTATGAGGTGCATTGCCCAGGAAGGACTGTTTTTACACTATCCTGTTAACTCTTTGGACTCTGCCCAGCACAGCAGTTGCTGACTTTCTTGATTTCTTCTACATGTTTTTCAGGTTGCTTCCTGGAATTGGTGAACTAAAAGCAAGGGAAGAATGAAGGCCTGGCCTTTGATTTCCTTTGCTTTACGCAAAATAGCTGCACTGTGGTTACATTAGTGACTGACTTAGGCAGCAAACTAGTGGTGTCGTGAAGGAGGCCTGGAGTGTGCCAGGCCAGGCAGCAGGAGGCTGGGGTCTGCCACATTAGTGGAGACAGGGCCATGTAGCACCTGCCCCAGCACCGTGTGGGACTTCAGAGAAGGAAGCAAGGGCAAGTGGTGGTGACATTGTCAGCAGAGGCCAAGGTTAAGGTCAGTAGGTCTAGGATATGTGGGAAGAGCTGAAATGTATTCAGTAGCCAAGATGCACTAGCACTTCTGACCTCCTTCTGGAAGCTGGGGGCCAGAAGTCCTGCTGACTCATAATGTAATGGGAGGGTCTTAGCTCAGACAGGAGCACTATTTACTAGTGACAAGTGCATCAAACAGGAGAGTTTACCCACAAACCTAAAAATCCACAGATGATTTGGAAAGTTTTAGAACAACTTGAATCACAAGGTATAGTATAGCTTGTATCATTTAGCCATTTCAGACAAGCATTTTACCTTTATGCACACACATATATGTTATGTAGAGATTAAATTTAAAATTCTGTATTATGTATTTTTGTATCAGTTTACATGAAGTTTTTTAATATAATCACTGAATATTCTCATTTTATAAGAAAGAAACCAATGGTGTCTGCTGCCAGTTTTTCCTTCTACTCTGCTCCTTAGAGCTGTCTTGGTCCTTCCCTACACAGTCTATGCTCCGAGATGGGCAGTTTTCAGTCAGACCTTGCATCTTCAGCCTCAGATTCTCCCTAGAAATGGTCTTAGTTAATATACAAATGGGAGAAACACTAACTTAGCTAGCCATGCATTGAGTAAAATGTTGTTTTTAGACAGAACAGTCTTTCTGTCAGAAACAGAAGAAACCAACACCGGTTCGGCTCAGTGGATAGAGCATCGGGCTGTGGACTCAAAGATCCCAGGTTCGATTCCAGTCAAGGGCATGTACCTTGGTTGCGAGCACATCCCCAGTAGGGGATGTGCAGGAGGCAGCTGATCAATGTCTCTCTTTCATCAATGTTTCTAACTCTCTATCCCTCTTCCTTCCTCTCTGTGAAAAATCAATAAAATATATTTTTAAAATAAAAAAATAAAAATAAACAGAAGAAAATTTAGAAGCTCTGAGTATCCTATATAATAAAGAAGTAATATGCAAATTAACCCTCACACCCTCACAAGATGGCTGCCTACAACCAGGCCGACAGGAGGGTTAGTGAGAAACAGCCAAATGACTGAACAAGTAGTCTGTGTTGGGCTACCAGGATGGCAGGGAGATTAGTGAGGGGCAACCCAAATGACTGAGCAGCAGGCTGAGTGGGGAAACCAGGCCAGGAGGAGAGTTAGTGAAGGGCAACCAAACAGCTGAACAGCGGGCTGCGTGGCGAGACCAGGCCCACAGGGGGGACAATTGGGGGAAACCAGGCTGGTGGAGGGAGCAGTAAGGGCAACCAGGCTGGCAGGGGGGCAGTTGAGGGTGTTCAGGCCTGTAGAGGGGGTAGTTAGGGGTGATCAGACAGGCAGGCAAGTGAGCAGTTAGGAACCAGTGGTCTAACTGCCAGTTTAGGCCTGATCCTAAAACCAGCAGTTGGACATTCCCCAAGGGGTCCCAGATTAGAGAGGGTAAGAGCTGGGCTGAGGGGATGCCCGCTGCACCCCTCCCATTAGCCCCCCCATGCATGAATTTTATGCACGAATTTTGTGCACCGGGCCTCTAGTTAGCCTATATAATAAAAGAATAATATGTAAATTAACCCTCACTCTGCTGCACCCACAAGCCACACCCACACCCACACCCAGTCAGGAGCAAGTATGCAAATTAACCCAACCAAGATGGCTGTGGCCACAAAGAGAGCAAGAGGCTTGGGTTTCCCCGGCAATGGAGGAAGCCAAACTTTCTGCACACACTGGCCATCCTAGGCCTCCACTCAAGGCTTCAAAGTTTCAATTATAGAAGATAAATAAATCCCAGATACTAGGGCCTCCACTTGGGTCACCGAGGGGGCATGTCCAACTTGCAAACCACCACAGGACCCTCACCCAGGCAGCCCCATGTCCCAAGGGAACCACACCCTGGTTCGGGACACCCTTCAGGGCAAACCAGCTGGCCCCACCCATGTACCAGGCCTCTAGCCTATCTAATAAAAGAGTAATATGTAAATTGACCATCACTCCAACACACAAGATGGCTGCCCCCATGTGGACACAAGATGGCTGCAACAAGATAGCCAGCAGGGGAGGGCAGTTGGGAAGGACCAAGCCTGCAAAGGAGGGCAGTTGGGGGCGATCAAGCCTGCAGGGGAGAGCAGTTGCGGGGGGACCAGCCCTGCAGGGGAGGGCAATTAGGGGTGACCAGGCTTGCCGGGGAGGGCAGTTAGGGACAAACAGGCTGGCAGGGGAGCAGTTAGGCATCAATCAGGGGAGTGGTTTGGGGATGATCAGGCTGGCAGGCAGAAGCAGTTAGGGCAAACTCATTAGTCAATAGAGTGGCAAATTGTGGCTTGCAAGCTGCATGTTGCTCATGAGCCACAGTTTACCGACCACTGGGTTAGGAAGGCAGGCAGGCGAGCAATTGGGAGCCAGGGATTGGGCCTAAACAGGCAGTTGGACATCCCTCAAGGGATCCCATATTGGAGAGGGTACAGGCTGGGCTGAGGGACACTCCCCTTTCCCCATGCACCAATTTTGTGCACCAGACTTCCAGTTTATAGATAAAGAGGGAAGTATGAGAAGGCAATTGAAGCTCAGGAGACTAGAGGGATGATGTAAGATAGTGGCAAGAAACAGATTTTTGGAACCACACAGACCTGGGTTCAGGTTCAAGTCCTGGCTCTTTTACAATTTGTGAGTTCTTGACCTGGTTGTTTAACTGCTTGCCTCAGTTTCCACATCTGTGAAATTGGCTTAATAATACCTATCACAAGTTTACTGTGAAAATTAAGAAGATTAATTCCTAGCATAGAGCCCAAGATGTAGTCATTACTGAATAAGTGTTTGCAATTACCAACCAGTTTACAGGCAGTAATTAATTAACTCTCTCTGGTTTTGTCAGTAGCGTGCCTTTGGTGAGGTACTTTGGTGTTCGGGTATTTGTTGCTGACTATCCCTCTGTTTTTAGAACAGTTGGTAATCTATTGCTCCAGGTAACTCATGTATTACCTGGAATACACCATCAAGATGTCTCAGAAATGCCCACCTTTGCCATCTGACCACCCTTCCCAAAATGTGTTTCTCACTTGGCCGGGTACAACATTCTTAGTCAAGCTTGGTGGGGGGCTCAGAAATACTACTGCTGCCTCTTGAGTGAGCAGAACCTGTGTGGCATGGGGTCCATCAGTGGCCCTTTCTCCTGCATCCACACTGCCCATGCTGTCTGTAGCACCCTCCTAGGCAGCTGCGCTGGCCCTGGGCCTGCTTTGGCTGATGGGTGGTTCCCCAAGCTGAGTGCAAAGGCTGAGAAGGTTCGGGCCGGGCAGGCGGAGTGGAGGGGGGAGGGTAGGGTGGAGGAGGGTTTCTGTTCGACATCATGGTGAGAAAGCAGTGCCTGCGGAGCCCACCAGGCCAGGAGAATGAGAGGCATTGAGCAGAGAAGAATGGACCTGTCAAGTTCATCCCAACTCACCACCCAGGTGCACATGCGGGTGGGGTGTGAGGTGTGGGGTGGAAACCTCCAGGGCTGGTCCTGGGCATTATTGTTTCAATAGATACCTGATACACAGCAGGGAGGAAACTTTCCTGGAGGTCACTTTTCCACAAGGAAATTGTTGTGATCTTTTGTCTTTTTTAATTTTATGTTCCACATGGGCTTGCTGTCTTGAAGGGCTGGGAGAGCAGGCCAACAGGCCCTCGGAGTGCCAGCCAGATTTTCAGCCCATGGCAGGATGTCGTTATTTAGAGTCTATTGGGAAATAAAACCCATGCGGTTGTTTGAAGCTGTTTGTAATGACACAAGCAATCACAGGTAAAACTGAGGAAGGGCCAGGAGGGGACCTTGTTTCCCTGCGCTGGTGAGACTCGGAGTAGGAGAGCCCAGTCCTTAGGTCCCCTGTGTGAGGCCCCCAGAGGTGTTCCTAGCTGGCGGGTACTGCTGCTGAGCCAGCAGTATGGTACCAAAGGACAAGACACATTTGCCAGGGGCCCCAGTGCCAGCAACTGTGATCCTCCCAGTGCCCCTGTCCTCCTCTGCCGCCTGTCGCCTGAGCATCTGGGAACCTGAGCATTAATTACAGGATCATCACACTTCCCACATTGTGCCCGGAGGGTCTGTGTGAGAGGGAAGAGCCTGTGATTCCTCCCAGGGCAGCAAGTGGGACTTATTCTTTCTTCATTTATGAACTTTCTGGCATGTAGTTGGACCCCAACAGTGAATGAATGAATGAGTGAATGAATGAATGAATGAATGATGTGCCATTAGGTACAGTGTATACCCGATGCTGAATTTTTTCTTTGTTTGACACGTATTTTGCAAAAAGAGAAAGAAGACATGCGTGAAACTGGACAAGTTACATAATTTTGGAAGCTTCAGTTTCCACGGGAATGAAGGACAATATAAAAAACGCTGCTTCACAGTGCTGGGATGAGAAGTAAGCAATGAGACCTAAAGGCCTTGGTACTGTGCCTGGTGCACAGGGCTAATAGTAAGCTAGTGCGGTGGCGATGCGGCTGCTGAAATTTACACTTTAATAGTGCACAATATACATTCAGGCGTCAGTCTCCCAAAAAGGGACTTGAGTGGGGATGTTATGAGAAAGGAATAGTTCCTGTGGAGTCAAAACCGGGGTCCTGAGCAGGGAAAGGCTGGGAAGGCCACAAGGCAGAGTGGGCAGAGCAGAGAGGGCCCAAGGAAAGGCCTTGAGGGACGGGTGAGACTTGACAATGGCAGTTTGTATGACAGCAGAGTTTTCAGGGAATCCTGAGAAGGGGCCGGTCTGCCTGGTTGTGTGCATCGGGAGAGCCTGGTGACAAAAGAGGCCCTGCCCCAGGCCTTGCACTAAAAAGGATGGGTTTTACTTGGGAGTGAAGACAGGAGAAAGCCTTTAGTTCTTGGACTTGTTTTAACTAAACGCACTGCAGAGTGCGTCTTTAGTTCCTCCCCTTGCTGTTCCCCTGTACTTTTTCACTATTAAAAAAGGCCCTATGCTGCGGATTATACAGACTTGAGTTCTAATTCCAATGCCGATGCTTGTTTACAGTGTGACGTCAGGAAAGATATTTTGGTTTCTGAGTCTTGACTTTCTCATTGGTATGATGGGAAAAAGATTCCTACATAGGGAGGCTACTTAAGGCCCCACTCTGTAAGGAGCAGACCCTTCCCTCACTTACCTGGGCTCTTGTGAAGCAGTGTTTGCCCCTATGAGGTCCTAGTTCATCTTTCTACCCATGGGGTAAGGTGGGAAATGCCACCTACACAGAATGTTATGCAGCATATTGAATCAACGCTGTGACAGATGCCAGCGACTCACAGCAGCACTGGCCCTGGCACCGCCCGTGGCTGTCCCTTCTGTGCTATGAGTCACTCACTCCAGTGGTGGGCTGCCTCAAGAAAGTGCTGGAGAAGTGGCCATATGCCAAGCTTTTAATATTTTGATAAGAAGAATGGCTGTTCGTGCTCATCCCCGAAAGTCAGCCAGTTCTTGTGACCCTCCTTTTCCAGGCGTGAGAAGATTCCACGGGTCCCTAAGTTCCAAACCCAGTGCTCAGTCTCTGGGCCCTCCTGGTAGCGTGTTATTCTCGCTCTGCCAGCTAGGTGTCCTCAGACGCAGGATGCACCTATTGGTTTTTAAAAAAAAGTGTGTTCATTTACCCAGGACTGACATTATAAACACATTTAATAAGGATGTAATACGTTTTTAAGCCAAAACATACAGTGGTTTCTCCCCCAAAGAGAAAGGACCAGTTCTGTTCTCTCTCTGTTTATACAAATGGCTTTGAGGGATCTCTTCAAGGTGGCTCCTCCCTCCTTTGGAACAGCTCCCTCACCCCAGCTGCTCTTCGGGCCTCTGCTCCCAGCCCTGATTCTTAGTGTTTCTGCTCCTGTGGTTTCAAGATAAACCTCTACCATTTGTCCAGTGTAGCGTTCTGTGGTCACATACATGTGTGCACAGAGCTTACTGAAGTTGGCTGCATTCTTGTTTTACAAATTGCAACCTTTTGCGATTTTCTTTGGTCAGATCACTTTTCAGTCTTGAAAATGTGCCCGCATTAGATGTCTGCTGACCTTTGTGTGTCTAATATGAAAATTGCTTTGATATCTGTTCTTCTTACCTCCACCTGGTAAGAATGCTTTGCACCATGCTCTGCGTTCACACAAAGGATACTGCAATCTACAAATGTGTTTGATTTCTGTTCACTGGTTTATTTTAGGATGGCTTTTTAGTACAGCGTGGTGGAAACGGATGCCTCTGACTCCCTTTGGCAATTACCAGCAGCCCAAATAGGATCATGGAAAGGGGTATTTAACCCAATCATAACCCCCACTCGTGGATTAGCATATGAAAGAAAACGGTGCCTGAGGGGATAGGACTGCAGAAGGACTGTTTAACAATGTTGCTGAGCTGTGAGTCATCCAGTCATCTTCTTCATGGCTTTAGGCCAGTGGTTCGCAAACTCATTAGTCAACAGAGCCAAATATCAACAGTACAACTGAAATTTCTTTTGAGAGCCAAATTTTTCAAACTTCTTCTAATGCCACTTCTTCAAAATAGATTCGCCCAGGCCATGGTATTTTGTGGAAGAGCCACACTCAAGAGGCCAAAGAGCCAAATGTGGCTCGAGAGCCACAGTTTGCTGACCATGGCTTTAGGTGAAAAAACCGAATTTGTCAACTGCCTTACAGAAAAGAAATGTGTGCCCCTAAGACGGGGTAATTTTAGTCAAATCAGATCTTTATTGACTTGCATTATTGAAACTCTGCCCAGGAATAGCTTGTAAGCACACATTTATGTAGTCACAAATCAAAGCCTCCACCAGAGGCCAGTGTCCCTGAGCGAAGTGGAGGCGCTTCCTTTGACGTGGGATGCAGTGCAGTTGTTCCTCCTTAGAATGAGGGGAGGCCCTTCTGGACCCTTTCCTCCTCCTCTCAAGGCTTTGCCTTTTCTTGATTTCTCTTTCCAGAGTCCCTAGCAGAGGGAAACGAGGGACCATGGGGAAGTGGTGTAGGAAGGAAAAGAGATGGGATGATGGCAGAGAGGGGAGGGCAGAGTGTGCAGTGAGGGACTAGGAACGTTAGAAAGACATGGAAACAGGACCAGCCCTGTACCTGCTGGTAAATGTATGGGGACAGCTCCAAGCATGAAGAACAGCCAGCCCAGCACGTGCTTTTTCTCTGTGATGAGCCTGGGTAGATTTTCACAAAGATGGTGGTAGTGTCGCGGGAGTAGCTACTCTTTATTGAGTGGTGACTCTGCCATTTTATTATACCAAGAGGTTTGGTTGGATTATCCCCTTTAATCCTTATAGCACCCTTAGGAGGATGAAATTTATTGTCCTTGTTTTCCTTAGAGAGAGAATTAGAGGTTTAGAAAGAATTAGAAGCTCAAAGTTGAAAGCAGTGATCCTTACATTGAAAAAGGAGGTTTGTTGTGTGTGCTCTTCTTGCTCCAGGAACCATCTTTGGGAGCCTGTGAGAGCATTTCTGTGGGAAAATTCTAATCAGGATGTAACAGATGGCACACATGTGACAGTGTAAGATACTTTGAAGCAGGCTTCCACTATTTGAAAATCTCACATTATTCAAAGTCAGAGGGGTCAGAACTGATCACTTTGTCTTATTTTTATTGCAAGACTTAGAGCTTTTAATACAGGAACATGTGTCACAAATTTGCTAGAAGGAAATCTAGTGCATATTTTCAATCTTGGCCACAGAACAAATTAGCCATCCCATCCTCCCTCCCTCCCTTTTTTCTTTTAGAGGGAATATCTAGTAACTTCTCAAAAATACATTCGAGCACCTTCAGAGAAGAAGGGATGAAGTGCAGATTTATGACTCGAAACAGAGGATCGAGGTGCCCTACCTCCCAGTACTGCCAACACGCTGTAACTTAGGGTAAATTAAACTCTCTCTCTCCTGCCAAAGCCATGCCTCATAGCTTGGAGTGTGCACCTTGTCCTGTATTTCAGAGATAAGTTATTGTGAATAGTTAAGTGGAAATTAAAACATTTCATTGTGGTCACTAAACTGATATGAAGGCTTTTATACAGAAAAGTGTTATTAACATGTGCTGTCATTCCTTAACAATGGCCCCTTGAGAGGGAATTTGAATTTTCTTCCAATATCTAAGAGTTTATCATCTCAACTATTAAAACCAATATTTTTTCTTCATGTTTGGGGGATTGGAAAGAACATTTTAAAGGTGATTGAAATGACCAACTCTGGCCCTGACTGAGCTTGTAGATTTCAGCTGGTTCCCCTGCTAGGATTGAGAGGTGGGGTTCTGAGATAGAGTCCTCTGACCTGAGGTCTTGTTCTTCTGATTCAGTGTTCGTGGCAACACTTAAGCCCATGTGAGAACAACTGGAGAGCAGTAATGAGGTGAAGGACAGTTTGTACATACTAGCAAAGATCACGCCTTCCTGAAGTCCATGGGTCAAAAAAGCCTGAACCAAATCAGACACCACGCAGGGCTAGGCAGCCCCATTGCAGAAGCACAGTGGGTATGCTGTGCTGGTCTCTTTCTTGCCTTTTTTTGAGATATCAGATGTGGGGCTAGTGGAAAGAAGACATTCCCCTAAGGTGGGATGGGAAAATGTAGCAGAGCTTTCCGAAATGAGCTGTAAAAGCGTGGAAAGAACATATAGTTTCTCCTCAGTGGGGTTATGTACTTTGCAGCTTTTTGACGACACATGACCTCTGAATTCTGAGGGTAGCAATGTTACGTGGCTGAAATGTAAGGCCACATGGAGGGCCACGAAGGCAGGGGTGCCGCCTCACTGTTGGTCAAAGATTCAGCTTCAGTTAGAAGGAATGTCAAGTATCTTTCAATCCTGACCATGCCAGGCTGGGTGGGTTTCTGTTTTTGCTGTTCTGCCCTGATTTCTTTTACAGTTCATTGACAATTCTGCTCAGGCTTTAAAAGCATCTGGGCTCCAAGTGAGGCTTGCATTGCGCTGGCTTTGATTACTCCCACATACTGTATGTATTTGCCACTTAAATCATTGTTGTCTGGAAGAGAGTCAGTTTCTCCAGCATCTGGTCTCTGCTGTTGTTAACCAAGGGAAAGCAAAGGGAAAGCTGGTCCCTGCAGAGGGGCCAGTTCTATGCCGAGGCCCAGGGAAGAAGGGAGATAGTAAAATTCACGTTCACTCAGACATTTGCCCGGTGCCTCTCACTCTGTGGAGGTGATAGATGCCTGCGACTTCAGGACCGTCCTTATAGTGTATGAAACACATAGCACTCATTGTTTCCCCACAACCAGGCCTTCCCTTCAGTTCCACAGGCTCCTGTCCTGGGTCTTGGGTTTCCTTTGTTTTGCCTCCCGGTGACACGAGGCATTGGGTGACCAAGCGCTGCCAAGGACTGGGGCTCGGGATCACCCCTACCCTCCTGGCACATGAACAAAATATCAAAAGTTTGGATAAATTAAATTAACTTGAAATGAAGACTGAATTTTGTGCCTAGCGAGTCACACTGGAGCCCAAGGCACAGGAGAAAAGAAATCAGTAATACTGATCTTATTTTTTAATAAAAATAAAATATTTAAATTAAAAAAAATTATATATTTTTTCAATGGCACCAGTTTTACATTAAATTTGATTTTTAAAAAATATGCCATTAAAATCTTTTTCTTGATTGCTGAGATTTTTGGTTTGTTGCTTTTGATGCCCTTTTAAACTCTGCACTCCACGTGAATACCTACCTCACTTGGTCTTGGCCCTGGTAATAATTTCTACGTGAGTGCTTTTAAGAAAATTATTTCTATATTGAACTCACAGTCTGTGCCAGGCACCAGGGGAAACAGTTGCAAGCATTCATTCATAACATCATTAACTCAAGAAGCAGGGACAGTGATTATTCCCATTCTAGAAATGAAGAAATGGAGGGCCTGAGCAATAAAACTGTTCCCTACAGGCAGGACAGCTGGGAAAGGCAGAGTGGGATCCCAGCTCCCAGGTGTCTGGCTTTGATTCTCTTTTCCTCACCTGCTATCTCCAAAGGGAACTGCACTTTTTTACCCTATCCTGTTGGTTTTTCATGGAGGAAATGTGTTGTCAGAAGATAATGTATCAAATTTGAGTAGAGCCTAAAGCATAAGCGATGATAAAGTTTATGGGTGTTCTTGCTTCTGTAAATCTATGGAAGAGGGGTAGATGTGTTTTATAATAATGGTTTTAACCGTTTTTACAAAACTGTAATATAGAAAATATCTGGGTAAGTAGCAGTTGGTTCTTCAGTGATATTTTAGAATAGTTTTGCTGCCTTCATTTTCTTTTTCCTCAGATACATACATCATGGAATTCTTGGTAAGTGATTTAGGGCTTGACTTGCATTGGTGCCACCCCTGTTCCGTAGACCTGTGCTCTGTGGTAGTGACTCACCACATGTGGTTGTTGAACCCTGGGAATGTGGCCCAATCTGATTGAGATGTGCTCCAAGTGCAGAATAATACTAGAGTTTCAGACCTAGTGTGACAGAGAAAATGGAAACTGTCTCATTGATGCATTTTGTATTGATTACATATGGCAATGATATTTTGGATCTGTTTGTTCAAATAAAACATATTGTTCCCATTAATTTTAATTAATTTTTATTTTCTAATGTGGCTACTAGAAAATTTAAGATCATCTATGTGACTCATTCATTGCTGTTGCCTCTCAGCTGTCCATTTGTGAAATAAGAGGTTGGTGTGTTTTGTTTGGTTTGCAACTATTGTAAGGAGCGAGTAGAATTTTTCAAAAAAGAGAAAGAATGAAAACTGTTGAAGCTTAAGACTTTTAACCAATAGACAACATGTCACTGGGGAAAAAGCACCTTTCTTGGCGCCTGCAGCCTCTGTGAATTCTGTGGGTGGGCTGCAGCGTTCATTGACATGCCAACAGGCTTGGAAAAGTGGGCCCTGTCTTTCAGAGCGGCTGCCTTTGAAAGATTTTATCTGATTCTGAACAGTGCTTAGGACTTCATTTGGTCGTGGAATATTGATCAAATTTTCCATGTTTGCCAGATTCAGAGTTCTGCTGCCTCTTCCTCAAAGTTGGCCCTGGGTCTGGCAACTTGGCCCTCAGTCTTTAGTTTGCAGAATAGTCACCTGGTGACCCCAATGAAGATGCTTCTTAGACCAAGCACATCAGCTGTGTTATTCCACCCACCCCCACTCAGCCTCTCCATTCTGTATGGGGCTAAATCTGCTCTGTCCAGAAAGCATTCCTCAGGTATCCAGTCAGTTCTCTTTCTCCTTCCTGTGGACACTGTAAAGTCTAACTCACTGTCAGATATTGGCTACTGTGCTGTTCCCAAACCTCTCCTAGTGCAGTGGGCAGGGGGCAGAGGAGTGGGCCTGTGTTCTCTTTTCCTATTAATCACCTGTGGATCAGTGAAATTAACCTAAAAGGTGTCTGACATCTCCTTTGAAGTAGATGGTATTTAAATGTTCAGCAAATGTTAGCTTCAGTGCTTGACAAATAGAAGGTGCTCCATAAATACTTAATGAATGAATTTCTATCCTGTTCATCTTTCTTGGAAGCTGCACAGCTCCCCATGGCCACTGGGGCTGGATGTGTATGCACTGAGCCTCCTGCCCAGGCTCCCTGCTGTGCCATTCCCTTCTGCACCTTGTGTTCTCCATACAGTCCTTTTCTCAGCCCCAAACGTTCTCTATCCCGTTGGAGCCTGAGTAACATCTTCTTTTCCTTCAAGACTTAGTTCAAATGCCACTGTGACAGCTCTGTGGCAGCTCTCTTTTCCCCCTGGGGCCAGAGCAGGCCGCCACATTGCAATCAACCTGGGAGTTGAGTGTGGGCTGTAATGCCATGTTGTAGGATGCACCTGATGCTGTAAGTAAAAAGGACCCTTAGAAGTAATTGCACACGACCCCTCCACATTTTCTTCAACTCCTCTTGGTACAGCTCAAGTACCTATTCTCCAGTCATTCTCCATCTCCTTCTTGAGTGGAACTGTCCTTATCCAGATTCGAGGTTGTAAGTGGCAGAGTCCTATCTCCAAAGTGTTGAAGGGCAAAAATGAGAATTCACTGGTTGAGGTAATGGGACACTAGGAAAGGCCAAGCACAAAGGCTCAGGCAAAATCATCAGGCCATCGGTCTCTCTCTCACTTGGCTCTGCTTCCCTCTGCACTGGATCCACTATCTGACTGTCTTCTCCTTATGGGGCAGATGCAGTGCATTGTTCAAGTTTTCCTCCAACCCCACCCTGCCTCTAAGACCACAACTCTTCAGAGAACTCCAGGAACAATCCCAGGGAGTGGTTTTGGTTGGCTTGTATATCTCCCCTGGACCTGTAGCTGCACAGGTTACATGCTTTGCTTTGCCAGACCTGGACTTCTCTGGGGTCAGGGTTGAGGCCAGCTTGAGTGATGAGAGAAAGAGGGCATGGGATTTCAACTCTAATGCAAGGTCAGTCTATCACTGAAAAGAAGAAAAGGCCCTGAGTTGGCGAAATATATTGAAGGCCCACTATAAAAATCTACAGTGGAATTATTTTTCTGTTTCTTTATGAGATCAACTCTTTCTGAGGAAGCCATAGTCATAGCCCACTTCCCAAGTCCTGTTGCAGGAGTTCTGGTAGCTCCTGTGGGCAGAGAATCCCCCATTGATCTTTGTTTGGTACCTTAGTATATTGCACACAACCATTTTTAAAGAAATAGTTTCAATCGATGTAATTTCATTGTGCACTGACTGTGTGCCCGGCATTATTAAATTGCTGAGCATCTATTCTTGCAATAATCAGATTTGATTTTCTACCACAGCCTCCTGACGAAGAGCTTGAGCTTTGAGATGCTGTTATGGGGCTCCAGTCTGACTCTGCCTTTGACTCAGTGACTGGCCAGTGGAGGTGGGCCTGCCACCAGTCCTCCAGGCCTCACTTTCTGAACTTATAAAACGAGGCTGACACAGTACTTTCCAATACAGCAAGTGTGATGATTAGATGAGATGATGCCTGTAGAGGGCTTAGCATGGCAGCAGGCTCAGAGTCAGGACTGATAAGTGGGGATTAATATAGTAGTTAATATTTCAAAGAGTAAGTGTTTAGTAACCATTTATATTCATTCATTTGGCATCTGTTAAATTTTTGCTATATGCTAGGTCCTTTACTAGACATGGGATAAAGATGATTAAGATAAAATTCTTTAATCATCTTTTAAAATTTTCAATTACAGGTTGACTAAAATTCTTGTTGTAAAGGTAGTTGTGGTTTTGTGGTGGAGCCAGTCATGTTAACAGGTGAACAGGTGATTCAGTCCCCCAGAGCTGTGCACAGCCAAGAGTATTTTCAAAAGGATTCAGATTTCTGTACTATCACGAAGGGGAAGCCTATGTCCTGCCTGATCGTGTCTTTCTCCCTTTTCCTCATTCCTTGGCTGCCCTTCGCCACTGAGACATGCCCATCTCTGCATTCTGGTCCTCCCTGGCCTCTCCTGCCACACCAGGCAGGTCCTCCTGCCCAGGCTCCCTGCTGTGCAATTCCCTTCCACACCTTGGGTTCTCCATTCAGTCCTTTTCTTAGCCCCAAAGGCTCTCTCTATCCCACTGGAGCCTGAGTAACATCTACTTTTCCTTCAAGACTTAGTTCAAATGCCATCTTTTATGACAGGCCTTCCCAACTCCATGACAGCTCTCTTCTCCCCTTGGGGCCAGGCCACCACATTACAATCAACCTTCCGGTGATGTGACTGTTAGCCTTCCTGTCTGTCACATGTAGATGGCAAGCTGGGTTTCCTGAGAGGAAATTAGATTTGTCATGTTTCCTGGCAGGCTGGTACAGATGGGATGGAGAGAGGGAAGGCAAGGGATCCTTCCCACAGATGAGCCTAAGATTGACAATCTTTATGGGGAATTTAAAACATGGTCTCCACCTGGTGAGTGATGGTTTCTGGCCTAGGATATAAAATGATTGTAAAGACAGAATAGACCAACACAGACTTTGTCATCAGTTAGGACTGTAGCTTTTGTTGGGCAAGTTATTGAACCTCTTAAACCCCCTTATCACTGAAATAGACATCACACAGGACAGAGCCCATAAGGCTGCTGTGAGCATTTAATGAGATGATGCAGGGAAAGCTCTAGGCACAGTACCCAGCACCTAGTAGAGTCCCCAATAATAGGGGAGGCGATGATGACAAATGTAGACATACATCTCAGAGGTCTCAATGGTTTCTCAAGGTGAACCACCTCCAGGGAAATGTGTGTGTGTGTGTTTTTAATATGTTTTATTGAATTTTTACAGAAAGGAAGGGAGAGGAGAGGGAATAGAGAGTTAGAAACATCGATCAGCCGCCTCCTGCACGCCCCCCACCGGGGATGTGCCCGCAACCAGGATACATGCCCTTGACCAGAATTGAACCTGGGACCTTTCAGTCTGCAGGCTGACGCTCTATCCACTGAGCCAAACCGGTTTCGACTAGGGAAATGGTTTGATGGTTTCCTATGATGGTTAAGAAGAAGGAAATGAATTGCATGTTGGCGGCAGAGGGAGCATTGCTTTGTTTTGTTTTGGGTGTTTTTTTTTTGTGTGTGTGTGGGGGGGGATGTTTTTTTTTGCTTTTGTTTTTCACACCTGTTTTCTCAGGGGAATAGTACTTACTGTCTTGCCAAAACTTGACAAGTAAAATGCATGGCTTCACATCCCTGGCAGTCATAGCAAACATGCACTCAAATCTCTCATTTGCTTTGGAGCGTCTGGACAGCAAGGACAGCTGGAGTGTTGCTATTTTTTATTTCAAATAAAAGAGTCAGCTCCTCGTTACCATAGAAACCACCAACCTAATTATAAGGAGTTTTGTTCACTGCATAAAAGTCATAATTTCTTTTTCCTCCCCACACTCATCGAGTTCCTCAAAATATTGGCCTGGATTTGGCTCTGGATGAAGGGATTTGCTTCCTTGAGCAAAATGATTACAGGGTACTGACCAGCCGTGCAGGAAAGAGCAATTGGGGCTGCCAGACAAGAGGAGATAGCATCCGCAGCTCACCTCTACTGTGTAAACAAGTCATGAGCATTTAGCAAGAACAAATTAGCATTTTTAAAGTAAAGGTCAAAGAAATTTGCTCCTGATCCATCCTACCAGTTTGGTAGCCATGCCTTTCTCGTCTGGAAGCTCTGTGTGCTGGACAGGATTTTATACAGAGACTCTGAGATCCATCACATTACCTAACAGTGCATCTTTTGGAGAAGAAATGCTCAACCATGGGTTTTCAGGAGCTGGCAGGGTTCACTGGTGTAGTGAACAAACAGTTGTATCTCACAATCAGGATCCAACCCATAGAATGTGGGCCCTTCTCATACATGCTTTTCTCTTGTTGAACTGACTGTCCCATGAGTGCATTGACCTTCATGCTGATGTGCCAAAGTGGGTCTTTTCCTTGACCCTAGAAAGATGGCATTCAAACAGTCTGCTGATAGAAAGTCAAGTGGCAGTGAGGAGAAAGAGTCTTAGAGATTATTTTGGGTATAAGGTGACTTAGGGGTTAGACATTTGCCAGTGCAATTAACACTTTTTTGGAAGGTTCCATTTATAGAATGTGCCAGCTGCAGGTGTTGAGCACATTGCTTGCATTTTGTAGACACCGCAATACTCAGTTGAGCCATGAATGTTCCATATACACGTGTCAGGAGTTTTGGAAGACACAGCAGGCCATATGGGATGGGGGAAGGGGAGGCATGATTCACAGAGGCTGGATGAAGACGGGGCCAGGCAAAAGCCTGAGAGTGAAGACAGGAGTCCCCTGAGAAGAAGCTTATATAACCACTAGGGGCCCAGTGCATGAATTCGTGCACCTTGAAAGGAAATGTGGGCCACAAGGCTATGGTGGACACAGGGGCAGGTCTCAGCCCATCCTCAATGCCCCCACCTGGCCCCTCCTGCCTTGACCCCTGACCCCCTGTCTGCCTGCAGCCCCATTCTCACCACTGCTGCTCCAAGCCACCACTCGCACTTGCTGACAATGCCAAGAAACTGGGGCCAATGACAGGTGCTGTCAGTAGGTGCCAGCAGGGCCAGTGCCACTGGCAGGTGTAAGCATGGGGTGGGACTGCAGTGTGCAGGAGTAAAGAATTCTTAGTAACCACCAGATGCTTGCCCTGATGACAGCTACTGGCATCATGCTTTCATCTGGCACCCCCACTCACCTGATCCACCATCCCATCCCAGCCAATGCCTGCCATGTTCTGTGCATGCCCCCTGGTGGTCGGCGCATGTCATAGTGAACAGTTCGGTTCAGTTGTTCTGCTGTTTGGTCTATTTGCATAATAGGGTTTTATATAGAGAGAGATGTGTGTGGGTGGGATGGGGAGAGTGATGATGGAAATGTATTAGGCCCAAGGACGCGGATACCTGGATGGGTAAATGATTCCTCTGTGCGTATCTAGGACTGGCCGCTTGATTCAGATGCAGGTTCCTTTGACTTGTACTTGTTCCCTGTGTGGTCTGCCCTGCTCTTCCTGCCATTTCCCCCTGCTCTTGATGGTGGTGAGGTGGTGATGGCAATACTGGTGGTGGTTGTCATGACTCTGGTGGTAGGGATGCTACATGTTGTCATGATAATGGTGGTTATAGTGAAATTGGTAAGGTGGTGGTGTTAATATATTTTCAGCACTTCCTCCAGGCCAGGCCCTCTTCTGCTTAGATCTGATGTCAATTCTCTTCTTTAGGCCAAAAAACTGGACATTTTTTATTGTTTTTTTTTTTTTCATATGCTCCATCAAATGATCAGCAAGTTTTGATCAACGCTACCTCTCTGGCTGTCTCCTATGCTACCAATGCAGTTAAACTTCCTCCCTGTCTCACCTGTCTTGCACTAGGAGCCCACTCTTTGTGTCCCTTGCATCTGTCCTTGCCTATTATAATCCATTCACAAAGCAGGCAGAGGCCTTCTCAGATCACACACTCTCCCTCCTCAGAACCTTCTTCATAGCTCCCTTCCCATGGACAGCAAAACCCAAGATCTCATGACCTGGCTGTTAGGCCCCAAATGCCTGCCTTCCAGGCCTCATCCCCTCCCATTGTCCCACTGCTTTTTCTGGTCTGGTCTTGCCACCCTTCTTCCTGGTCCTGGAAACATCAGACCCTCCAGCCTTAGCTCTTTCCCGGGCCTTGGTGAGGCTCCTCCCTGGATTGCCTTTAGGACTCTCCTTAAACTCAATTTTTCTGCCAGCTTTATCGAGGCATAATTGCATCTTGCACAATTTGTTCATGTACATAATATAATTCAATGGCTTTTAGTACTTTATAGTCACAGAGGTGTGCCTCCAGCACCACAATCCATATTCAGGTATTTCATACCTGAGACCTCCCACACCCCTCAGCCATCATCATCCAAGTCCCTCTCCTCTCCAGCCTCTGGGAACCACTAATCTACTCACTATCGCTACAGATTTGCCCATTCTGGACATTCCAGGTGTTATTTGTAAAACTGGTTAGCTTTCATGTATAGCAAAGAGAATTGGTTCTTCTATGGGATAATAAAGTTTCCTTTAAAATAAATGTTTTAAAATTTAAAAAAATTAATAAACTTAAACAGTATTAAGTAAATAACATAAGTGATGCGTACAGCAAAGTAAAACCCGCTACAGTGATCAGTGTGGCTGTGCATAAGGTAGGCACCCTCATGGGAGCAGGTGCATGTCCAGTGTGGGAAAGGGCTGATCTGTGTCCTTGAACTTGACTGGTCAGCAGAAACACTCAGTCTTTGCACTAGGACAGAGGGAGCCTGAGTACCTGCTACGCTCCATGTCCTCAAAGTGCACTGCCCTGGAGCTGTGACTGCTCAGAGCCTCTGTGAGATCATCCAGCCATTACCAAATCCCCTCGCATGGATGCTTTACCCACACTTCTGACCAAGAGGCACCTTTAGTTTGGTGTTATCAGGGTAAGGGGCAATCTTGGACATATTAGTACATAGAGTGTTAACTTCTGTTCATCTTATCTGCTTTAGGAAAAGGAATGTGTGTCTTTATTCTCCTGTTGGCAAAATTACATGAATAAAAGAAACAGGGATTATTTTAATGTTAATGCTTTAAAAATATGCTTATGTATAGTGTGTTATTTAGCAGAATATTACAAGTTTCTGTTGGCCTTGCTAATTGAGCACAACCATGAAACATCCTATATATTAAAGAGGTAATATGCAAATTGACCCTCATGCCCTCACCAGATGGCTACCTACGACCAGACCAGCAGGGGGGCTAGTGAGGGACAACCAAACAACTGAAAAAGCAGGCTATGTGGGCAACCAAGTTGGCAGGGGGGTTAGTGAAAGATGACCAAATGACTGAACAAGCAGGCTGTGTGGAGTAACCAGGCCAGTAGGTGGGTTAGTGAGGGACAACCAAATGACTGAACAGCAGGCTGTGTGGGGTGACCAGGCTGGCAGGAGGGGCATTTGGGGGCAATCAGGCCAGGCAGGGGGAGCAGTAAGAGGTGACCAGGCTGGCGGGGGGATGCAGTTGAGGACAACCAAGCCAGCTGCGGGGAGAGGGGGGCATTGAAGGCAATTAGACTGGCAAGGGGGACAGTGAGAGGCAACCAGGCTGGCAGGGTGACCAGACTGGTGCAGCTGGGAAGGGTGTAGGGGGGGGGCAGTGGAAATTAGAAACAACAACGCCGGCAGAGAGGGGGCAGTTGGGGGCGACCAGGCCAACAGACAGGTAAGCAATTAGGAGCCAGTGGTTTAGGATTGTGAAAGGGATGTCAGACTGCCAGTTTAGGATCCCTGGGGATCAGGCCTAAACCGGCAATCTGACATTCTTCAAGGGGTCCCAGATTGGAGAGGGTATAGGCTGGGCTGAGGGAACTCTCCCTCTACCCCCCAGGCATGAATTTTGTGCACTGTAATAAAAAGAATTTTTCATAACAGCAAAAAAAGGGTCAAATCAGACTTACATCAGAGGGCCAGGTGAGGACTCCATGACTGACATGTGAAAAGCATTTAGAACACTGCCTGGCCCAACCACGTGCTCAGCTCAGCCAGCATTCCCTGCTCATCAATTTCTTTATCTTATTTTATGTTTGTTTGTTTTTAATATATTTTATTGATTTTTTACAAAGAGGAAGGGAAAGGGATAGAAAGTTAGAAACATCGATGAGAGAGAGACATCAATCAGCCACCTCCTGCACACCCCCTACTGGGGATGTGCCCGCAACCAGGATACATGCCCTTGACCGGAATCGAACCTAGGACCTTTCAGTCCACAGACCGACGCTCTATCCACTGAGCCAAACCGGTTTCAGCAATTTTATGTTTTTAAATAATGTTTTGTTCTTCAATTACACCTGATGTACATTTATATAACTAAGAAGTGATCAGCGCCATAAATCTAGACCCAGCCCACTTCAATCTTCTCCTAGGGGAAACACTGAGTCCTCCCATTTCCTGCCCCACCCCAATTTGATCTCTGCCTTCAAAGCTTCCTTCTGCCCCTGCTGCTGTGCTTCCTAAGCAGACTTGGCTAGAAGAGGAACCCTCTCTAAAAGTGAAGAAAAAGCAGGGAGGTTATTTGAGAAGCTGCATTCTCCTGCTGAAATGCCCCAGCTAGCTTTCCAGTTAGAAACGTGTCCTAAACCAAGTTGTCAGAGAAACACAAGTTACCTCCTTTTTTTTTTTTTTTTCCAAATTGCATCAAATCCAACGCTGAAAGCCACATTCTGTTATCACCCTGGGGCTTCTGTTATCACCCTAGGAACTGACCCAGGCACGAGCATGTCCTGTGCCCGGAAGACCTGAAACATGCCCATGTTCATTCAAAATCCATGTACAAGCAAACTGGGATTTTAAAAATGCTTGTTAACATGTTTTTCTTCAGTTGGATCAACCATATGTTAACGTAAGCTTCACCTATGGCAACAGTTTTCATCGGAGGCTTATTATAGCTTAGTGAAGAGCATGTGGGTGGCAGCCGAACCGCTTTGGAGCTGCTAGAGAATCATTACTAATGACTTTTGTCGTTTGCCTTGTTGATCTAAAATGGTTTGATTTTTTTTCCAGATTGTGGATGGGTGAAGTCTGGTCACCATTGCTGCAGGACCTAAACTAGACTCCAGGTGTCCAGGGTGTCAGTAGAGGGAGGCCCGGATAGGGCAGATGGACCCAGGACTCAGATAGCCTGGGTTCTAATCCAGCTCTACCTCCACTTGATAGCCATGTGGAAATGACAGGCTGTTAACCCTCCATATTCAGGTTGCTTCATCTGAGAAATGGGGACGAGAACATCCACCTCCCAGGATTGTCGTTAGGGAAGATAAGTACAATATTGCAGGGGAAGTTCTTTGCATGATGCTTGGCAAAGAGCCATCTCACCAGCCATTCCTGAAATTGCTGTTAGAGTGTTTTGCCTCATTTTTGGCTGCACTGGAAAATTGAACTTTTTAGGGTGCATATAAAATGTACTCTGATAGCTGGTCTAATTGTACTTAATTGTCACACTGGCCTCCTCTCTGTTTTTGGAACTTCTATATCAACATTGTCCCCACCCAGACTATTGGCCTTTCCCCAGCGCTTCAGGTGGCAACCCCGCATCAACCTTCAGGCCTCTCCCTACTGTCTCTGCCCCCACCTCAGGTGCCCATCATCTCACAGTTTCTTTCCTTCATCACCACCCCCCTGCCCCAATCCTCTGAAATTATCTTTTTCATTTAATTGTTTCCATGTCTGTTGTCCATCTCCCCCTCTAGGATGTAAGCTCTTGTGGGGGGGGGGGAAGGGCTGCATCCTTATTTCCTTCTGGATCAGTGTCTGGCACACAGTAGGCATTTCTTCAGTGTCTGTTGGATTTTGATGTACAACTTGGATTTAGTGCAAATCTATGCCAGAAAGGCTGTCACAATATTTTAAAAGCCTGGCTTTCTGAATTTCAGTGTTACCTTTCACCATCATCCCCTTGATACAAGCTGATGTCTTCAGGAGAAGGGCAGGCAGGTGGGGGTGACTGTGGATGCTGGCCACCAGAACAAGTTTAAGGACCATCAGAGGATTTCCTTTTCATGACAAAATGTAGGAAACCCTATCTCACCTTTGACAAAATGCGGACAAATGGACTGTGATACCTCCTTTACATTCAGTTAGTAGATGTGTCAAGGGAACGACTGGAAAGGTTATAATGAAACTTTGTTGCCTTGAGTGACATGGTCATTGGGGAAGAACATCCTTCTGAGGCCTGTGTGTCAGTAGGCCCAGGCTGTTCTAGTTCTAATTCCCCTGGTTCATTGGAGTTAGGGATAAAGAAGTAAACTAATCTACACTAATAAAAGTGTAAGATGAAAATTGACTGTACCTTTGCGATGCCCACCAGCCATTCAGGAGTGAGTATGCAAATTAATCCAGCAAAGATGATGGATTAATTTGCATATGCAGGCAATGAGCAGTGGCTGGGGTTGGGGCCACTCCTGGCCTCTGGGCAGCATGGGAAGGCAGAAAGGTGGCTCCAGGCTGGATTGAAAAGGCGGCTCTGACCGGAGCAAAGGCAGTGCTGGCAGCCAGGGGAAGAAAGGCTCATTCTTGCACGAATCTTTATGCATCAGGCCTCTAGTAGTCATATGTTATTAATTCATAAGTACTGTGGAGAAAAGTATGGCAAACATACAGTGTCTGAAAGAGAGATAATCCTTGTAGGAAACCTATCTTAGATTGGATGATTAAAATCAATATATGAATTCCTTAGCAAAGATGAAACCATATAAATTTTTTAAATCTTCATCCAAGCATATTTTTTTATTGATTTGAGAAAGAGAAAGAAAGGGAGCGGGGCAGAGAGAAACAGTGAGTGAGAAACATCCATCAGTTGCCTCCCAAACACGCCTGACCTGGAATTGAACCCACAACATTTTTGGTATATGGGACAAGGCTCCAACTAACTGAGCCACCTGGCCAGTGTGGTTTCCTATATTTTGGCTTGAAAAACAAATACACTAATGGCTCTTACCCCAGATTCCTTGCCCTTCCTTTACTAGCACAGAATGGGAGCACAACATCAATTCTTTAATCACCATTTGGTTTCCTTTTCAACCTGGTGATACAGGCTCAGTTCTCTCCTCACCCAGAGTTTCTTTCCCTCAGCTGATAGGAATGAGCATTATGCAGTCCAAAGCCACATGAGGGCCTTGGACCTGCAGGGTAGTCAGCTGCCAGGGCACATAATTGAGAAGCAAAATCCTCTTTGGAATGAGGACAGTGATGGTTCCTGGGTCACTGCTTGGCAGAGTCCTTCACACTGTTTGGGTTGTGCAGGAGGGTGGGTGTTTTGGTACATGTTACCCTGTCTCCCGCCCATTCACCCAACCCAGCCGGGTGGTCTTATACCTCAAGTGTGGAGACCAATGCTTTGAACATTGTTCTGTCAATGTCTTCCAGAAGAACCTCGTGTGCATGTTGGTTCATTGACATGTATTTCTTCAAGTCTGTATCTGTTTAAAGGGTATGATTTCCTTGAGGGCTGACTGTGTGCCAGTTTATGGATCAAGCTGATCCACATACACCTCAGCACAGAGCTCTGAGGTGGGCACAGTCCCTTGAGGAACCTGATGCTGAGAGAGATTGCTTGCCAGGCTCACACTGCCAGGAAGCAGCTGAGATTGCACACAACCTGTAACCATGGCGCTCTTCCTTCACAGTATCTCAGGTTCATGGTAACTAGTAAGATAAAAGGGCCAAGGGAAAAGAACTTTTAAAATATGCCCCGTGGATCACGTGTAATTCTACTACCTACCCACTCATACTAGTAAGTCTAACCACTATTAACTTTTTACTTTCAGTGGGTGTATGTATGTCTGTCGGTTTAGATAAAATATTGAATGCATGTATCTCCACATAAATGTGATTATAATTTGCCACTCTCTCAATAAATAGCAAATAGTAACTTCCCACATTTTAACAATAGCACACTGCTCTGTGCATCATGCATAATGTACAGTGGTACCTCGAGATACGAGTGCCCTAACATACGAGATTTCTGAGATACGATCCGTCGAGCGAGCGATTTTTGCTTTGAAATACGAGCAACATTTGAGATAGGAGTAATCGTGCGGATCGGCCGGCTGCACACAACCCACCAGTTTACCGCAACTCGAGCGTCTCATAATTTCCCACGCCTCAAGGTTACAGAACGAATTAAACTCGTATCTCAAGGTACCACTGTACTTTATTTCACTGAATCACTATTCCTCCCAGATGACAAGAATAAGGTTCTTGTGCCAGTCTTTCACTATTCCAAGCTAACACTATGAAGTCTTGTACATATGTCTTTTTGAACTTGTCTAGTTATTTCTATTGGATAATGCCTAGAGTGGTATCCACACCTTACCACAAGCACATTTCAGGGTAATTCTATGGCCACAGACAATCAGACCTTAAAAGCTTATAGCTGCTGTGATTAAGCATTTAACCTGGACCCTGCTTCCTGGGTTAGTAAATGCTGGGAGGCTGGCTCGCTGCCTGCAGCTTGCAAGGAGCGATGCACTAGGATAGAGAGAGATGAAGCTTGGTTTTATAGGGTAACACATGGTAAGTTCAATAATAAAAATATGCTCAGAGGACATATATAGGTCAGAGGAAAGTTGTACCTGCCGAACTCCACCTGGGCATCAGGTGTTTCCGTGTTGTTAGCTGTGTAAAAGGTGGGAGGGTGAGCAGTTCGGGCTTACAAAGTGAGATGTACCAGGCAGAGTGGCCAGAGCCAGAGCCATAGGAGTAACCAGGAGCCATGGCACAGAGGTGTGGCATTAGGGCTGAGAAGGTGAGGACCAGCCTCTGGATTTGATGCCAGATGTGATGAGGGGGACCTGGAAAGGTTCTAAGCAGTGGTTCTCAACCTTTCTAATGCCGCTTACCCTTTAATACAGTTCCTCATGTGGTGGTGACCCCCAACCACAAAATTATTTTTGTTGCTACTTCATAACTATAATTTTGCTACTGTTAATGAATTGTAATGTAAATTTCTGTGTTTTCCGATGGTCTTAGGCTCTACAGCAGCAGTTCTCAACCTGTGGGGCGACCCACAGGTTAAGAACCACTAGCAGGGACACCTAAGACCATCAGAAAACACAGATATTTACATTACGATTCATAACAGTAGCAAAATTACAGTTATGAAGTAGCAACAAAAATAACTTTATGGTTGGAGGTCACAACCACATGAGGAACTATTATTAAAGGGTAAGCGGCATTAGAAAGGTTGAGAACCACTGGTTCTAAGGGTGCTGCAGTGCATTTTAGAAGATTCTTCTAGTCTGAGATAGAGGATGGTTGTGCAGGAGAAACGTTTGGAGACTGACAGCTCTGTTGGAAGGAGGATGTCGTTTTCTGGATGAGAATTGCCATGGGGGCTCAGACGCATGCAGTGATTGAAGAGGGAGAATGTGAGGCTGGACTGGACATGGTTCAGGTTAGAGATGCAACCTAGCTTATGGGAACCTGTGGCCATTGGAATCCATCCGAAAGTGTCAGATATACAAGGCTTTTTAAACCACTTACTTATTAAATTGATTGGGTGACATTGGTCAACATGAACATACAGGTTTCATGTGTGGATTTCTATGTTACAAAATCTGTCTATTGCATCATGTGTCCACCACCCAGAGTCAAATCTTCTCCAGTCACATTATATTAGGACCCCCATCACCTCCCACCCCTTCCCTCTGGCAAATAAGCACACTGCTGTTTGTGTCCACGAGTTTCAGTTTTATATCCCACATATGAGTGAAATCATATGGTTCTTAGCTTTTTCTGTCTGACTTATTTCACTTAGCATAATGTTCTCAAGGCCCATCCTGTTGTTGTAAATGACGTTATTTCATCCTTTCTTATGAGTAGTATTCCATTGTGTATATGTACCACATCTTCTTTATCCAGTCCTCTATCACAGGGCACTTTGGTTGCTTCCATGTCTTGGCCACCAGGAATAATGCTGCAGTGAACACAGAGGTGCATATATCTTTGCAAATACATGACTTAAAGATTTTGGATAGATACCCAGAAGTGGGATTGCTGGGTCTTCTGGTAGCTCTAATTTTTTGAGGAATTGCTAGACTGCTTTCCATAGTGCTTGTACTAGACAAGACATTTTAAAACATGTTTATAGAGGTAAGATTGGGATGCTGGGCATGAAAAACCTGTTGAGTTGCACTTGTTGGTTCTGATTGGAATCATCAGATTTTCAAAAGGATCCCCATCTGAGTGCATTCTTTATGGGGTGATGAGAATTTAAAACTGGATTAGGATGATTATTGCATAACTTGATAAATTTACTAAAAATCATCAATTTGTGTCCTCAAAGTGTGACATTTACGATATGTAAACTCTACTCAGTAGACTTTAAAAAGGGGAGGAATCTCCATAGTCCAAAAGGATTAAAAGCCATTGAATTATGAGTTGAATTCAGATGTGGTGGTTAATTGAATGTGCCAGCTTGGTTAGGCTGTAGTGCCCAGTTGTTTGGCCAAAGGCGAGTCTAGATATTGCTATGAAGATGTGTTTTAGATATGATAGATGTTTATAATCCGGTGGCTGAGTAAAGCAGATTGCCCTCCAATCTCATGTGGTTGGACCTCATTCACTCAGCTGAGGGTGGTAGAGAAAAGGCTGAGGTCCCTGAGCAGGGAGGAATTCTGCCTCCAGACTGCAGAAGAGAAGCCCCAAGGAATAGAAGCCCTGCCAGAGATGCCATGCTTTGGCCTGCCCTACACATTTTCAGACTCACGACAGAAAGCAATATTGACTCTTATCTGCCTTGCCAGCCTGTCCTGTGAATTCCAGACTTGCCAGCCCTCACAATTACGTGAGCCAATTGCTTAAAAATACATACTCTATCTAGAGAGATAGAGATAGATAGATAGAGGATCTCTTATTGATTACATTTCTCTGGAGAACCCTGACTGAACCATATGGTAAATTAACTATTTTGGCTGCTTTAACTTAAGTCCTTTTCATTGTAGAAAGCATGTTCTGACCTATTGCTCTCAGCTGTGGCATGTCTGACCACCTGTGTGCAGGGTAGCCCCCATCTGGGCCTGGTAGTGACGGGCACACACTAGGGAGATTTAGTCAGAAACCCTGCTGGTCCTGGATCTGCTCCCTGCAGAGTTAGTGCCGCTGTATGCACTGTGGGAGCTGGACAGGCCCTGTATCTGGCTCTGGATGATGGCGAGAAAGGCGGATGGGGCAGGCCAGCCCTGGCTGCTGCTTGTGTGGCAAAGGACCCAACTGCATGACAGGGGAAGGGGTCTGTGTGGCTTTGGCTCTCAGAAATGCAGCCGCCTCACTTGGCTTTGGTCTGAGGATGTGTTTTGCGAGGAGGCTCACCAGCAGCCAGTAGCTGCAGCTCTTCTTTCCATTAAAGGCCTGGTCAGAACCACATGGCAGTGACAACCAGGCCCAGGTGGCTCCAGTTCTCGTCCTGAGAGTCTCATGACCTGCATTGAGTCCATCTTGCCATTTTGTGCCAGGGAAGCAAAGGGCTCCTCTGCCCTGAGCTTTGCTGTGGGTGTAGGATCCCCAGGAAGGCCATCCAGGCACCTGCTAGGGAACCCTTGGAAGAGTGAAGATTCCGTGCACAGAGTGCACTGGAACTCAGTCCACACTGGAATGGTCCAGTCTGTGTTGAATGCCTACTATGTTTTCCGGAATTATGTTAGGCTTTGGGTCTACTATACTCCGAATGTGCTGCCCAGAGGAACAAAGAAAGAGAATATACCCTGCGCTTGCAAAGGGGTACAAGATTCTAGTCTGAAGCAAAGAAAGGAAGAGAACTATTAACCACCCACCGGGTAGCCCATGAAAAGTTGCCCAGCTGTGGTGCCAGAGCAGGCCTTGGACAGAAACCCAGCCATGTGCACATGTTGATGTTTGGTGCCATGAGGGTTCTAGAGTATTTGCAGGAGGTCACAGAGAGGTGTACTGGGAAGTTAATGTAGATTTGTATGTTGTCTCTGCTACTCCTGGCCCTTGGCCTTTTGCAAGTCTTTAATGTCTCTCAGGGAAGTATCCTTATTCCTCCCAGTATGAGCAGATGAGCAGATGAAATAGTGGCTGTAAAAAGAATGTACATGGAGTGCTCAGTGCTAAGAGCCACATTTAAATCATCTAAGAAATGCTCTCTGATTTTATTGAAATTACATTCAAAAGGGAAAAGGGGGCCTAAGCCAGGTATGTACGTGTGTGTGTGTGTGTGTGTGTGTGTGTGTGTGTTTGTACAGAGACCAGTATGTTTAATGTAAATGTTGTCATTAAAGAAAGATGTTTTGACAATTGAAGGTAATTTTTAAAATTCTAGCCTTTCCTTCAAGACTTCCCTAGAAAGGCCTCTTCCCTGACCCCACAGCCTTCAGCTCTCCTTACCTACCCTGCTTTCTCTCAGTGGAGCTCCACAAAGGCCTAAACTGGTCCCCTAGGGAGGAAGACAGAGGGTCGAGCACCGCTGACCTTGGGTGGGGGTAGAAGGTGGAGAAGAAGTCAGAGGTTGTGGCTGTCACAGGAGGAAGGCTAGAAACACTTCTGTGTCAGTGTATGTCTTGTCACATGGCCACCTACACCCAATGCTCCATGTATTGTTACCATGGGAACCTACAATGAGGGTCAGCAACCCTGCCTGGAGAAGTCACAGACACCTCGAAGAGGCGGCCTCTTAGTTGAGCCTTAAGGAGTGTGGTGCATGGGTCTGACAGGATGAAGCACTGCTGTGGATTAGGGAAAGGAAGGGCTTTCTATGTGCCTGAAAGGCCAGAGACCGGGAGAGGAAGAACTAGAAGATGAGCTGGACAGGGTAGACAGTGTTTGGGTGCTGTGTGTGGTATGAGCTAGCTCTGCACAGAAAATCTCCCATCCCTTGTTGCACATGCCTCCTTGCACCTGCCAGCAAGATCACTTGCCAGTGACCCTCCCATGACCACAAGAGGAGGTGGGTGAGACCTGTGTGGCCCATTTAGGCAATCTTTGCTGCCCCTGAGAAACTGCAGACCCTCTGCTGCCAGCATCTTTGTTCACAAAGGGGAGCGTTCATCTATTCCCCTGGTTTCTCAATCAAATCACTTTGAGACAGAAAACTAACTAAAAGAATGTTGGCTCATGAAACTGGGCCATTGGTGGGGAGGAGTGTGTAGCACTAGTTTCAAGCCTGGATACTAGTGATGTCATCATTTCAACAGTAGTCCATCTGTCTTGTATGTCTGTCTGTCTTCTCTCTCTGCTTTCCTCTTATTCAGACAGACCCTCTTTTTGTGGTGGCGGGAGGGTCCCAGGCAGCCTCAGGTTTACATCTTATTAACACAATACCCCAGGGAAACAGGATTGCTCTTTCCAGTCCTTCCTTGCAGAAGTTACATGATTGTCTGACCCTGCATCTCCGGCTTGAACATGGGCTGTGCTGATTGGCCAGGCTTGGCGGATGTATCCTGGGCTGGGAGCTGCCCATCCTGCTCAGACCTGTGAACTGAGAGTGGGAATGGAACTGGAGCAGGCTAAAACAACAGATGCTCCCGCACATCACTTCTTCATCTGCATGTAAGCAGGAGAGAAATGACCCACACCAGCGAGAATGAGCATACAACTGTTAGGGCGTTTTATGGAGGGAAGGGGTAGGGTGACCTTGGGGAATATATGTGCAGTAGAAAAAAAACATTTGAAATGAAGCTCAGTTTCTTATTGGCTTTTTAGTATCTTGTTTGCTGAGAAGAATTAAGCAAGAAGAGAACTTGATTGCAGCTGATTGCTTGTAAAAGTGTTCAAAAGAAATTTATCACACAATTTAGATGAGTAAACAACTAGGAAGTGAGTGCCACCCTCCAAAGCAATAAACAGCGGGGAAAGTCTCCCTTCATCCTGATTCATTTAGGCTCCCACCAGTGCAGGCCATGTGTGCTGCTTAAACTCGGGAGAAGTATGTTAACTTAGGACAGATGGTGTTCAATACTGACCACACAGGATGCTGATGGCCCCAGCCCTAAACTCAGGCAGAAGGCAGGACTGATTAGCCTCCATATGGGATGAGTACCATTAGAGTCTAGGATGCTGTGGTTGAGGAGGGGAACTGTGCCAATTATTTGGCTCGATAGATATTGTTGTTTCTCTTGGTAATTTTAATAACCATTTTATAGCAGGCTTTATCATCTACTTAATGCTTGCAGGCACACCTATTCACTTTATGCTCATAATGATGCATAATAAAGTTCGTTCATCTCCATTTTTACAGAGAACAAATAGCTTCTGACTCAAGATCACAGAGCTGTATTGTAGTGGGGTCAACACGTGAGCTTCTGTATTCTTACCTGTGACTCACAATCCAGGCTGTTTTGACCATTCTATGATTTTTTGCTACACGGGCCTCCTCAGTTTTAAAGTGTTGCATTTGTTTATATGCCCATCAGGGCAGGCATCAGAGTTGCATTGCCCAGTTTTGAGGCCCAGCTCACCTCCTCTACGTAAAGGGATCCCAATTTCTTCCTCAGCCACCCTGGACCCTCTCCTCTAATCTCCAAGGTACTACTATATGCTGGTCCAATGGGGAAAGGAAGGAAATACTAACACTCAACAAGTATTTATGTTTAAATAACTAAATTCCACTAATCATTGAAGACTTTTTATGCTATATAATAAAAGCCTAATCTGCAAATTGACCAAATGGTGGAATGACCAGTCACTATGATGTGCACTGACTACCAGGGGGCAGATACTCAATGCAGGAGCTGCCCCTAATCTGCAGAGGAAGGAGACTAGTAGCAGCAGCAGGGGTCAGTGCCAGCAAGTGGGCAGTACCAGGTAGGCCAAGGTGGGTGCCAGTGGGAGCCCCCCAATTGTCCCACCAGTCACCCCACAGGTCAGCCCTGATGGCCAGCCAAGCCTAGGGACCCTACCTGTGCATGAATTTTGTGCACCAGGCCTCTAGTTTTTAAATAATCTAAAATCACATAGAGTTGCAAAACTAGAACTAGAGGTCCCAAATACCCTTCTTCCCAGTTGCACCTAAGATTGCTATTTTACAAAATCACTGTGTGGTCATCAAAACCAGGAAATGAAACAATATTATTGACTAAACCCTAGACCTGATAGAAAGTCATCAGCTCTCCCACTAATGACCCTTTTCCTCCTGATCCTCATGTTGCACTTAGTTGTCCTGTCTCCCAACAGTCCTCTCCTCCCTGTGACCATTCTGTCTTTTCCTTTCATGACTGTAACGCATTTGACTAGAACTGGCCATTTATTTCAAAGAGTGCCCCTTGGTGTGGGCTTGTCTGGTACTTGGCATCCTTTTAGACTGAGGAATGCCTTTCGATAGGAAGACCACAGATGCTGGCCACTTCTCAGTGCATCACCACAGAGGTGTGTTAGTGTTGGTGATGATAGCGAGGTGTGTTAGAGTTGGTGATGCTAGATTTGACCACTTGTTTAAGGGTCTGTCTGCCAGATTTCTCCACCGTACCGTTACTATTCTTCTCTTTGTAATTAATACATATTTTATAGGCTGATATTTTTTTAGAATGTAGTTTCAAGGACACTTTTTGCTTGTAACAGTGGCATTTGCCTAATGAGCTTGACTAAGATGTAATAAATTCTCCTTAGTGCTCTGGATCAGATGTCATGTTATGGGGTCACATGCCATGATAGTCTATGTTTAGGAAAATTTTTCTTTTCCTGTGTCTCTTCACATGCATGCCTATTTTTACTCACTTAAATAATAGTTCATGGGTAATTGTATATATTTCTCACTTTTTATAAAAAGAAAAAAGTGTTTGGAAGCATATCAGTGACTTACAGGATTGACAGGCACCTGGAAAGTCCAGCTATGAACTCTGAGATCATGTAGGAGGACCACGAAGAAGACAGCATTTGTTTTCTGTTGCCACTGGAGTAATGCTCCAGCCTTGCCCACTTCACTTGATGCTGTGCCATAACATATCTACCTTTCCAGTATCACAGTTACCACTTCCCACACCTGCACAATATCCCATGTACTGCAGCTGGCTGTGCAGGTTTCTCCAGGTTGAGTAAGGGATGCACTAATAAGGATCTTCATGCCCAGTGTTCCCAGACTTGGCTGCACACTGGACCAACCAAGTGGGTTTTAAGAAATATTGACAGCCCTCGCTGGTTTGGTTCAGTGGGTAGACCATCAGCCTGTGGACTGATAGTCCCAGGTTTGATTCGAGTCAAGGACACATGCTGGGTTGAGGGCTCAATCCCCAGTAGGAGGCATGCAAAAGGAATCCAATTAAAGATTCTCTCTCATCATTGATGTTTCTGTCTCTCCCTCTCCCTTCCTCTCTGAAATCAATAAAATATAATTTTAAAAAGAAATACTGATGCCTGGGTCCTAGCCTAGAGATTCTGATCTAACAGCTGCAGCTGTGGTCTGGGCACCGGGATTTTCTAAAGGTGTCCAGAATTCCAGTGTGTGGCAGAAGTTGAGAACTATTGATCTAAAAGCTTCTATGGCCTGTGTGCCATGCTTTCTTGTACATGAAGAAAACCCATGTATTTACTACTTCCTGTTAATCATAGAAATGTCTGCTGCTTTCTTTCCTCTAGGCCTAAGCAACACAGACACTTGCACTCAGAAGCAGTCACACATGCAGGCAGCCTAAGATTGCTTTCGAGTATTACCACATTCTGCTTATATCAAAAGGCAAGTTATATGACTTCGTTTCTTTATCTATGAAATGGAGATACATCGTGTCTCCTACCAAGGTTTATAAGGATGATTTGAAAATTGAAATTCAGACTCCTTATGCGTAGCTGTGCAGTGTGCCCAGTTTAATATATATATTATATTGATTTTTTACAGAGAGGAAGGCAGAGGGAGAGTGAGAAACATCGATCAGCTGCCTACTACACACCCTCTACTGGGGATGTGCCTACAACCAAGGTACATGCCCTTGACCAAAATTGAACCTGGAAACTCTGAGTCCGCAGGCCAATGCTCTCTATCCAGTGAGCCAAACTGATTAAGGCAGTGTGCCCAGTTTAGAGAATAACTAGGCAGTGCTTGGTCAAAAGGAAGATTTGCCTTCCTGCTTTCTGAAGTTTCAAGCATAGGACAGTGGTTAAGGTCTTGGGCTGAGAAACCCCCATAGCAACCTTTCTCTAGGGCTGGGTTCACGAGGTAATGGAGCCGTCATGATGACGCTCCTCCAGGCCTGGGATTGATGGAGAACATGGGAGAGTGTCAGCTTTCTCTCTCACTGGTGGTTAGCCTCTTCTGATGGAGCCCTGTCAGCACATGGTACTGTCCTTACCAGCTCTTTTGTTTATTTATTTTCCCTCTTATTTCATTTAAAATCTGTTTTTGACTTTGTTTTACACACCTGACACCACTATTTTGAATTATTTGTGTGACATCCTAAACATTTGTTCATAAATGCCTATTTCCTAAAGAATATTGGCACGGAGTTAAGTCACAGAGTGAGTGCTGATAAATTCAGGACTAGACCCGAGGCGTTCGCACACTGTCACAGTTCTTTTTAAATTCCAAAGCTCTTTCATTAAACATAACAGCTGCCATTATTGAGCACTTACTCTTTGCCAGGTACCATGATGAACACTTTGCAAGTGTATTTAATCCTCACAATTTAATCTTCAAAAGACAGCTTCAGTTGGAAATGTAATAATAATTTATTCGATTCTTACCATGTCCCACGCACTGTTCAAATAGTCTTATTTGAACTCATTTGCTATTAACTTACTTGATCAAGGAGAGGATAAGTAACTCGCCCATTGTTGCACACCATAACAAGCTCAGGTCTGTCTTCCCAGTGGCCTGAGCACTGCTTTTGATTGTTTCCCCTAAAGCAGGGGTGGGAATGTCTGGCCCTTGGGCCCATGAAATCATTTGGTCTGGCCCTGCCAAGGCATTAGAGATGAATTATTTAAATGTTTGACCAAATGGAGCAGACTAATTTTTAAGTTGATAATTTTGTATGGTCCACAAATGATGTTACAAATATCCAAATGACCCTTGGCAGAAAAAAGGTTCCTCACCCTTGCCTAAAGGCTGATGTTGGGTCAGCTCTATAAGTATCCAAGTGCAGAAGACAGAGGCAGAACTGTTTCATTTTTGTCTCAGCCAGGCACTGATCACACTGCCAGCTGGAGTAGCACTTGTGTAGGGGGACAGCAGCAGCATGGATGGATGATGACCTTCTATCCAAAAACATCAAATTGAACAGCCTTTTCTTCATTACACTGACACTAAGGTGATGCTCATTTTTACTTCCAGGAAGAGTGGACCCTTCAAGGCAAATTATCTTTGATGCCATTGTTTCAGAACTTCTCCTGCAATTAGACCTGGGAGCATTCTGCCTACAGTTTGACTTGGGGGTACTATGTCTGCAGTTAGACCTGGGGGTGCCATGCTGCAGTTAGAGCTGGGGGTGCCATGCTGCAGTTAGACCTGGGGTACTAGGCCTACAGTTAGACCTAGAGGTTAGCTATGCAAAGCACTACTCCTTGTTTATTACTCACAGTGAAGGTGTTTATTTTGAGGGTGCAGCTGGATGAATTTTATAAGTGCAGTTCCAGGTCTCTAATTTGATCTTGTATGTGTAACACTGAGGCCTTTATTCTTTTGCTCTGGACCACCCACGTTTCTGTGACTTTGCAGAGCCCACTTAATTTCCCACAAACAGAAATGTTTCCAAAGAACTGATGCCCAGCCCTGTCACAAGGTGGTCCTTTCCTCCTTAGGCACAGGCTCCCGCATGCTGATTTCCATCTCATTCCGTGAGGCATGGTGCTCCGTGGGCAGATAGCACAGCGTGTGCCGCGGCTCCACTTCCATGCCCCTTGGGAAGCAGATTAGGGGAAGTGATGGATGCTGAAATAGATTTTGACAGATCTCTAATCCTTTTTCTAATTGAAAGCTGTGGTTGGAGGTGGTTCGTAGTGGTGCCTCTTGTAGGAATTCAGTCTCCATCCCCCTCTGAGCCTTTGATGCTTCCTCTTCTCTTCTCCTCTCCTCTTCTTTCCTCTCCTCTCCTCTCCTCTCCTCTTCTTTTCTTTTCTTAAAATATGTTTTTATTTTTAGAGAAGAAGGGAAAGGGGGAGAAATATAGGAACATCAATGATGAGAGAGAATCATTGATTGGTTGCTTCCTGCACACCCCCACTCTGGGAATCGAGCTCGCAACCTAGGCATGTGCCCTGACTGGGAATCGAACCGTGATCTCCTGATTCAGGGGTTGATGCTGAACCACTTAGCCACATTAGCCGGACAAAGCTCTTTTTCCCATTGGCCACTGTGGACTCTAGCTACCAGGGCATGAGGATAGCATGCAGGGCTCTGACCGAGTCCCTTTCTATGAGTGGGAATGGACTCTGCATTAACGTTCACTCATAGTGTTAGGTCAGCAGTGAAAAAGTGAAGTAAAGGGAAATGAGACCAGCAGTTGGGACATAACCTGGTGATTACTGTTCCCTTTAGAGTGACGTCTAGTGGGGCAAGTGATGGGAACAGAAAGTGCAGAGAAGCTGAATCTGCATGGCAGGCGGGGGTTTTAAAAATCCAACAGTGAAAGCAATGCAATGAAGACCATAAAGAGATGTCATTTTTTTTACTATCAAATTGACAAAGTAATAATTTTTTTTTTACTTGCCAGTGATAATATTTAGTGTTGAAGGTTAAGTGATAGGCACTTTAACTGCTATTGGGAATGAACATTAATTCAAATTTTCTGACAAAATATTACAAAAAGTAAAAAAGAAAAATTCATGCCCTTTGATTCAGTAATGTCATTACCAGGAATCCTTAGTAAGAATATGATTTTGCTTAAGAAACTCTGTCACTTAGCTATTTGTAAACATGTGTGTTTTTTTGTGTGTTTTTTTTTCATGATTGGGAATACCTGGCAATAAGGTTGCCAGGGGACTGAAATATTCATATATTAAAATAATGTAGCCTTTAAAATGATATTTCCTAAGATTTTTATGACATGGGGTATGCTTATAACATATTGATGTGAATGGTGTGCATTTAATTTGTTTCTCATTATTTTTTAAAATAATACATACACATAGGAAAAAAGGAAATATACCAAAATGTTAATGATGGCTGTGTCTGAGTAGTAGTATTTTCTTTCCTTTACAAAAATATTCTGTGTATACTTAACTTGTTTAATTCTGAGCATTTATTAAACCAATTACTATTGATTAGATGTCAATCACATTGCAGTCTGGGAAGCATTTTTATATTTACACACATGAATATATTACAGTGTTGAGAGTTGCGTTCTCAGGGCTGTCAGTATACTGACTGTGTTTCTGTTGAAGAAAGAGGACTGGTGAGCCCTCCTGTACTTTCCACAGGAAGAACTGCACTCGGGAAGCAGCGTGATAGAAACCACTCTCCTCTGGCACCATTTCATGATCTCGTGAACACCATGGGCTCATGACACCTGGAAAAGGGCCTGCAGTCAATGTTGTAGAAGTACCATGAAGGCCAAGGACACGTATGAACAATGGGAATTAAATTGTAAGCACTACACAAAGTGACTTTTATAGTTTGGGGGAAGGGTGCTTATGTTTAAAATAGGAAGGGAAAGAAGAACAGGAAAAAGGAAGGAAGAAAAGAGACAGAGGGAAGAAAATAATTTTCCCGGTGCATTCTTCTTTAAAAAAAAAAAAAAACCCACAAACAAACAAACATAGTTTTATTGATCTCAGAGAGGAAGGGAGTGGGAGACAGAAACATCAGCAATAAGAGAGAATCATTGTTTGGCTGCCTCCTGCATGCCCCTTGCTGGGGATTGAGCCAGCAACCAGGGCATGTGCCCTTGACCAGAATAGAACCTGGAACCCTTCAGTCCACAGGCCAACTCTCTACCCACTGAGCCAAACTAGTTAGGGCTCCCAGTGCATTCTTTGTGTTGCACCTTGGTTTTAGGTGACTGTTGTGGACCTGCAGGACAAGTTTTATTTTGGAAGGGAGTTAGGTGGGCCCATAATTTTAGTTCTCACTGTAGATTGTAAATTCACCTCGGTGGTGCCTGGTAGTTCAGAAGAGAAAGCGCTGTGGCATTTCAAAGAGCTTGTTCTTGTGAATGTTCATCTGAGCTCTGGGCTTAGCTCTAAGCTTGGATGGCCCTCACTGCTTGTGCCTCAGTTTCCTCATCTGTAAGTTAGGGATTCCAAAAGTGATCTTTGAGGTCCCTTAACTTTCAGTGATTTTGTTCCCATCTTGAGGTCTTTCAGTCTTTCAAGAGAAGGAACCAAGCCTTCTTCTGCTAGTGTCCCTGGTCAGCATGCTTCTCTTGACAGAGTTAAGACTTCTGTGAAGTGTGGTTGGGTGCCTGGGCAACAGAGTCAACTTATGAGGATCTTTTTGACATGTAGGAAGAGGTTTTGATAGCTCCACAAAGAGTTAGAGGCAAAAATAAATGGGCTGTCATATATTAAGTGTGATGCCTTGCCACCCTTAATCCTCACAACTACCCTGAGAGGTAGGTTTACCTACTACAGTTTACCCTTCAACAACATGGAGCAGACTGTGTGAGTCCACTTATACGCATGTTTTTTCTATACATACCTGTTCTTTTTTCACTCATAGTTGGGAGTCCACAGATGCAGAGGGCCAAATGTATGCACTGATTTACATCATTTTAAGTAGGAGACTAGACATCTGCAGATTTTGGTATCTGTAGCAATTCTCGGAATCAGTCCCTCACAATACCTAGGTAGTTAAGTTTTGGGGAGTCAAAAGTTATTTGCAGATTTCCAGTTCTGGATGGTAGGCTGGTACACTTTCACCCAGAGTTATTCATGGGTCAACTATATACCCATTTTACAGAGGTCTAGAGAGGCTAAGGAGTAATGGAAAACAAAACAGCTGGTAGGTGTCAGAGTAGAGTGTAGATATTGCCGACTTGAAGATCTTTGTACATAATTCTCATCCATGTTCCTTCTCACTATTCTTTCACAAAACATCCCAACTCTAAAGTAACGCAAAACAATCATATAAAAGGTTGGCATCAGCAGCAATATGTCCAGGATGTGTTTGGCCCATATAGATTTCCCTGAAGAGAGGGATTAGTGGCTAATGTTCATAAATTGGCAGTTTCCCAGTAAGCTCACACACTGGGCTTACAACACTATAAGGCTGGCTGGAACTCACTCACTGGTGCCCCTTTCGGGTGGGGCATTTGCTGTGCAGTTTGCTGCTAACCTCAGCTGACACATCTCTCTTATTTACATTAGTTCTCAGATTGAAAAAAAAATCAACCTTTTGGAAAATGCAAAAATGGAACAGCTAGTTCTTGAGTGATTAGAATCCGACTACAGCTACAATAGAACTGAAAGCGCTGCAGATGTAAATACCACCCCCTTTCCCCTTTAAGAGTAATTGAATACCATGTCTGAAAAGAAAATGTGTGGAACAATGAGCTATCAGGTACATACTGTGCAGAAGGAGTCTCGTGTTTACAGAAGGCTTTACCAGAATATTCCCTAAAATGATGAACTCATTTAGATTATGCTACTTTTATAAAGACTTTGAATTTGGTGTAACTGCCTTGAAATGCCTCTGATACAAAGAGCCACTTCCCCTGCATTTAAATAGCTTTTATCTGCTCAGGGTGCCACAGCCACTGTGGCAGTGTTGGGCAGCGTGGTTGCCATGTGTAGAGGTGTAGCATTGCTCATTGCTTGGAGAGTCTGAGAAGCTCTCACATGCACTGGTTGTGCACATTTGGGACCTGATCAACTTTCTGAGTGTCACTTTCTTTTTTTGTAAAATGGGCTTTTTTTGAGAATAAAATGATATGTGTATATGTAAGAACATATATACACACATACGTTTTTTATTTATATGTTTACATATTATTATCTATGTCACTTAAATCTGGTGCCTGGCCCTTGAAATAAAGTGTATTATTGTAGCTGTTATTATTTTTCTCTTTATGGTAATCTCTGAGTAACTTTTTTATGCCTCTTGATCTTGACCAGACTACTTCCTAATACTTCTTAAAAATCTTTGTGACAGTCCTGACTAACTTGGCTCAGTGGATAGAGCATCAGCCTGTGGACTCAAGGGTCCCAGGTTCGATTCCAATCAAGGGCATGTACCTTGGTTGCGGGCACATACCCAGTAGGGGATGTGCAGGAGGCAACTGATCGATGTTTCTAACTCTCTATCCCTCTACCTTCCTCACTATAAAAAAATCAATAAAATATATTAAAAAAAAATCTTTGTGACATCCAAGAGGACAGGCCACACAGCAGGTGACTTTCCGCCTCGTCTTTGTTTATTTGGGAATTTAGGAGGCACATGATCACGACCACATTTCTCAGCCTTCCTTGTAGCTGAGCAGAGCCAGGTCCCCTAGTTCTGACCTATCGGTGAGTGACTACTGGCTCATGGCCCCCTCCTTCTCTGTCTCCCACCTCCCAGCCTCAGGAATGTGCTGTGGTGGCAATGAGCCATCGTTGACTTATGACAATGGTGACACTGTAAAGATGGAGGCACAACGGAGAAGAGGGAAGCTGGATCCCTGAACCTTGGCATTTCACATAGGTCCTGGTCTGCATGTCCTCAGACTCAGGCAAGAGAGAAAGACTTCCTCTTGTTTAAGCCACTATTGTGTTGGTTTATGCCAGTGGTTGGCAAACTCATTTGTCAACAGAGCCAAATATCAACAGTACAACGATTGACATTTCTTTTGAGAGACAAATGTTTTAAACTTAAACTTCTTCTAACGCCACTTATTCAAAATAGACTCGTCCAGGCCGTGATATTTTGTGGAAGAGCCACACTCAAGGGGCCAAAGAGCCGCATGTGGCTCGTGAGCCACAGTTTGCCACGGCAAACTTTATGTGATGACTAATGGTCTAGGATCCTAACACATGTGCACACATATACAATGCCATTCCTTCCTGACCAAAGAGTCTGGAATTACTTCTAGACTCTTAACTCATGGGCCCAAATCTGTTACTGATATATCCTGAAAGCTTGTGACTCTCTGTGGCTTGATGGCACCATTAGGTTTCTATAGATTTTTGGGTGTTGATCCTAATCGTGATAGATGGAGGCATAAACCACTCTGGGTCAGTTCTGTGGGAACTATATGAGTGGGTCTCTTTCTGTTCTTCCTCTTGTTTTGTCCAATATTTGCATCATACAAACCTCCCCCAAATGCCATTAGATTAAATTATATAAAAGCTTTTCATTGTGTAAGAACTCAGGATATTCATGTTTTACAATAACAACAAACACTTGAGTTCTAGCTCATTGACTTTGTTTTTTGAAATGATGGTATTCTGAGTTTTTTCTGTTTGGGTCAGTTAAACATTTTTAAAGAAGGATCTTATCTTTCCAGCACATTCCTCATTGGTTTTAGATGCAGTTCAGGTAGCCTTTGCCATGATGTCTGACATATTGGGATCATGGTCTTATTAGTTTGGTCAAATGGATGGATACCTCTCAGGTAAGTATACTTCTCTGGTGCTTGCAGAAAGCAGGAGAGTCCGGGCATTTGAATATAAATTTTGAAGTTAGAGACCAGCTGGACTCACATGGCAGCTGTACTTATTAGCTGTGTGACCTCAGCAGCTTAGTTTCCTGGACCTCAGTTTCTATATTTATAAAATAGGAAATAATTTATATCTCAAGGGATCATTATGGGGATAAAATAAGTTATTGTTTTAAAATGACTATTATTTTCACAAGCATTTGTCTCCCCTATACACCCAGAAGCCTCTTCAGGCCTGATCATTTCATGCGTTTTGGTTAAAGAATTATGAGCAGAGGGGCATGTGCCATGTTTTCCTTTCCCCAAGCCATGAGACTGGCAGTGCCCCTGGTAGAGGTTGCTTCATCCACCTGGACTCAGGACTGGAGACCATGTGATAGCCACAGCCAATGGGTATGAAGGAGGCTACACTAAACCTTTGTGAACTGGGATCATTGGCTATTGTGGCATGACCTTTCCTATCCTTACTAATATTGGTAAAGCCCTTAGCTTGATGCCCAGCAGGTAGTAACGTGTCTCCTAACCTTGTATTTTTTCAATTGTTGGCCCCAATGTTCAGATACATTTTTAAAAAATCTCTTCGTCTTTTTTTGCTATCATTACATTAAGACACAGAAATTTCACTGGCATTGGCCAGTCTGGTCCCGAAATTCAAGAATAGAACAATCAAAGGATTATGAGGAAAGATGCATTTATAAAAACATGTATAGCAGTATTCTTGGTCAGGGCTCAGTAACCACTGGTCTAAAGGCCAAATCTGTCTCACTGTCTATTTTTGTCAGAACTGTGAGCTCAGAACAGCTTTTACATTTGTTAATGGTTAGGAAAAATAATGGTAGTATTTTGTGACATTCAAATTTCAGTACCTATTAGGTTTTGTTCAAACACAACCATGTCCTTTTGTTTATGTATCATCCATGACTGCTTATCCAAGTTACCCTACCACTTAGTCCCAGTGTCCTAATCTGTACATGGCCTAGGATGCTTTTAAAGACCTAAGAAAGCAGGCCCTGGCTGGGTAGCTAGCTCAGCTGATAGAATGTTGTCCCCATATGCCAAGGGGTTCGATCTCCAGAAAGGGAACATACAAAAAATAAAAGAATAAAGACCTAACAAACTACATATATGACAATGTTTTAAAAAACAGTAAGAAACCCTAATATGCTCTTATATGAGAAAATCCTTTATAACAGATGTCATTTGAAACTTTTTTGTTGTTGTTTTAACATGTTCTAGGAAAAATTGCTAGAAATACCTATAAAATAGAACCCTAAGGGAGGTGATCCTGGGTGGTGAGATTATGGGTGATTTTTATGTTATCTGTGCCTTTGGGTGTTTGTTCTTTGAGTTGTATGCACTGAGCACATAGCTGAAGTTATTTTTAAAAAGTAGAAGAATAGGAATGCATGATGGGTGGATCAAAAATAACTCCAGGTGACAATGGATGACTTTGTGCTGAAAGGAAGCAGAGGTTCTGTGCCAAAGAGAATCCAGTCCATTGTTCTGTGTGCCACCTGGAAGTAGAAACACCCTATCCTTTCCATGCTTTTACATGCCTGGCACCTGATCCTGGCATCACCGGTGCACTCTGGGGATTCTACTGAGAATTCGTGGCTTCCCTGGGATGCCCAACTGCGGTGTGCCTGTGTGCCCACCAGTGTTCTGCAGATGCCCTGTTGGGACAGGTGAGATGGCCCCAGGCTAGCTCTGCTTTTTCAGAGCATCCCTCTAACACCTTTTCCATCTCCTGGCACATAAGCTGGTTGCTGAAATTCTGTGGCACACCACAAAATGTGCTTTGCCAATCTGACAAAAATTGTATAATTTTGATTTTATTCATACTGGGTGGCTATTGTCATGTTGTCTCTTGTAATTTTTTAATTTGACACTAAGGGAAAGAGATCAGTGCCCTGACTGCGTAGTCAGGTACTGCATGTTTTAAATGTTCTTGTGGTGCCCAGTTAACAGTTGCTGCTCTAGACTCATGACAGGGTCTGTGATGTCCCTGCAACCATGGCTTTGAACTTTATTTATTTATTTTTATTTTTTATTTTATTTTATTTTTTTAATTAAATCTTTATTATTCAGATTATTACATTTGTTTTTCTTTTTTCCCCTCCATAGCACCCCTCCACCCAGCTCCCACCCTTCCCTCCCTCCTGTTGACCTCATCCATAGGTGTATGATTTTTGTCCAGTCTCTCCCTGTATACCCCTCACCCCTTTCCCCCTGAGAATTATCAGTCACGGGTGGGTCTGGAGCAGCAAGTCCTCCGCGGGCTCCGCCGTGAGTGACTCTTCAGTCCGCAGGCCGACGCTCTACCCACTGAGCACACCTCCTCCTGCTGCCACAGTGGCAGCACACACACGTGGGGGGGGGGCGGGGGCCGCGGGGTCGCAGGGGTTAAGGGAACCAGCACCGGCGCTCGCTCCTGCAGGTCCGGCCCGGCCCGAGCCGCACCGGAAGCCCAGAGGGCAGGTGCCCTGGCGGCTCGAGAGCCGAGGACGCACCACTCAGCCTCAACCTCAGCGCGAGGGTCTCAGCGCCTCAGTCTCAGCACGAGGATCTCAGCCTCAGCCTCAGCACGAGGGTCTCAGCCTCAGCCTCAGCACGAGGGTCCCAGCCTCAGCCTCAGCCTCAGCGCGAGGGTCTCAGCCTCAGCCTCAGCACGAGGGTCTCAGCCTCAGCCTCAGCACGAGGGTTTCAGCCTCAGCTTCAGCACGAGGGTCTCAGCCTCAGCACGAGGGCCTCAGCCTCAGCCTCAGTGCGAGGATCTCAGCCTCAGCCTCAGCACGAGGGCCTCAGCCTCAGCACGAGGGTCTCAGCCTCAGCCTCAGCACGAGGGTCTCAGCCTCAGCTTCAGCACGAGGGTCTCAGCCTCAGCACGAGGGCCTCAGCCTCAGCCTCAGCGCGAGGGTCTCAGCGCCTGCAGCCTGGCCCCAGCGCCCCAGCCCCCCAGCCCCGTCCCTCTCCCCCGCGGGCGTCGCCAGCAGCGGGGACTCAGTCCAGCACTGGGAGGAGGACGGCTGGGTGCCGAGCAGAGCTCCGTTAGTCCGCGTTCCATGCCTGCGTTTCCCCATTGCGGGGCCCAGCCCGGTGCCCTGCACCGCAGGGCACGTCCCCCCAGGCCCCGGGGCCTCGACCTCGCCGGCGAGCCTGCCTCCGGGCCGGGGACGCGGGCGGCTCTCTCCCCGGATCCTGGTCCCCCTCAGTCATTATTTCTCCAAATAGGTTTTCAGCATCCCGCTCTCTCTCTTCTTCTGGCACCCCCACAACCCTGATGCTGGTATGCTTGAAACTGTCCCAGAGGCTCCCCCCACCATGTTCACACCCCTGGATTCCTTCCCCCCCACCCGCCCCCCGGCTTCTCCAGCCGAACGCTGTCTGCTTCCCCATATTTCAAAACCTTTACTTGATTCTTGCCCCTCTCTAGTCCGCCGCCAGGACTCTGCATAATATTTTTTATTTCAGTCAGTGTATGTTTAATTTCCATTTGGTCCTTTATCATCTTTAGTTGGACCTTTTCCATCTCTAGTTGGCTCCCCTGCATCTTTAGTATGTCCTTTTTCATCTCCTCTTGGGTCTTGCCAAATTTATCCATCCCTTCCAGCATATTCTTGAAAAACCCTATAAGCGTGGTTTTGAACTCTATATCCAGTCTTTTTTTCTTCCTCCATTTCTTTTGTTTGTGATCCCCTCCCTTGTCTCGGCATCCTCACTATGCCGGGGAAACTTCCGTGTTGGATCCAGCCCTATGATACCAGACGCAAAGCCGCAGAAGCCTCTGTTGAGCTTGGGAGGGTGGAGTCTCAGGGCTTAAGGGACCGCCTTGCCTTCCAGTCGGCCCCGCCCTCCACGGCCCCTGAGTCTCACGTGACTGGGTAATCGCTGGAGCGGTCCTTGTGCACGCACGCCCGCAGCGCCTCTGACCGATGCCTTTCCATCTCCCCTGCGCACCAGGACCACACGAGTCTAGGTCCCCAGGGTTTCGCCCGAAACAGGGGCTCAGTGGACTCAGAAGTGGCACAGTTGGGAGGGTCTGTCTCCCGCCCACTCGCGAAAGCCAGCGGCACAATCAGCAATCTGTCCTCCGCGCAGCACCGTGCGCGTGCGAGACCGGACCTGATCTTCTGCGACTCCCCTAAATTTCCGTGCACCTCTCCCTTTTCACAGTCCAAACTCCCCCGTATGAGTTTCGGCTGGATCTGGGGTTTAGTGTTGTAAGATAAGGGGTTCAATGCCCTTGAGAGTCTCCGTTTCCCTCCCGCCAGAGAAAGCCAGCCCGGTACTCCGGCACCCGCTCTCTCAGCGTGCACGCATCTCTGTACCTCAGCTTTTTGCAGCTCCTCTGGATTTCTGTGAGCCCCTCTCTTTCCTTCTAGTTGTAGAATTTCCACTCAGCCAGCTTTCCTGTGGTTCTGGATGATGTCCGTTCTGTCTTTTAGTTGTAGTTTTGAAATTGTTGTGCGAGGCAGCAGTGTAGGTGTTTACCTATGCCGCCATCTTGCCAAATCCATGGCTTTGAACTTTAGATGCTTCTCCTTGTGTCGGAGATGTCACATGGAAGCTGGGATGGGGTAGTGGTGTGGACTTTTCTGAGGGAGCAGCTTTCCCCACGGGTGGACGAGCCTGATGGGAGGAGGGGGCCCAGCTACCGGAGCCTCTTATTCAGCCTTGGAGCCCATCCCTCAGTCTCCAGGAGCCATTCTTGGTATAAGCGGTGCTATTTGGAGCCTCCAGGATGAATGTAGCTTATATGAATGTAGCTTATACAGCTTCTCCTTTGTTCTCTAGGGCCTGCCTGGACCAAATGCTCTCCAAAAGGTATCTCAGCAGGTGTCCTTGGATGTGTGGGCTTTATTTAGGCTATAGCATCCTCAAGCTATAGCATATAGTGGACAGCCTAGATAGAAAACGTGTCAGCCAAAAAAAAAAAAATGAAGAACAGGATATGTTGTTCAAGTCCATTCGAGAGATACTGATTTGCCGTTGTGCACACTCAGGTCACACTGCTCTCGTTCCCGGGATGGAAGGCAGGCAGAGGTCGGGTTTCTCAGTGGTTAGTACTCAGCTCGGCATCACCTGCACCTGCACCTGCACTCTGGTCCTGGTGTGCCGTAGCAGGCCGAGTGCCCTTGTGCACAGTTCTTAACCTTGAGAGATTTGGCTTTCCTCAGTGGTCAGAGGGAGGTTTAGAAGAGCTCCTGCATCTTGGCATTAGGAACAGCAGCTGAGACGTGGTGATGTGGTGTGTCATATGGTGTGTCAGCAGGTTCTTCATCTCCTGAGACATCCATTGTCACGTGGCCCTTGGAGCAGATATGCGGGGCCTGTTTGTGCCGGCCCTACATGTGAGCATTATTTCTTTCTAAGCTTAGGAAACAATAATGCCCAAAGTTAGGGACAATTACATCTTTTCAAATTGTTTATTTATTTAAAAAAATATATTTTTTAATTTTCTTTATTGATTAAGATATTACATTTTTGTCCTTATTCCTCCTTTTCTCCCTTCCCCCACCCCATGCCTTCACGCCCCTAGTGTCTGTGTCCATTGGTTAGGCCTGTATGCATACATACAAGTCCTTTGGCTGATCTCTCTCCCTTATCCCTCCTCCCCCCACATCTTTCTTCTGAGGTTTGAGCATCTGATCAATGCTTCTCTGTCTCTGGATCTGATTTTGTTCATCAGTTTATATTGTTTATTATATTCCACAAATGAGTGAGATCATGTGGTATTTATCTTTCTTTGACTGGCTTATTTTGCTTAGCATAATGCTCTCCAGTTTCATCCATGCTGTTGCAAGTAGGAAGAATTCCTTCTTTTTTACCACCGCGTAGGATTCCATTGTGTAGATGTACCCTGGTTTTCTAATCCACTCATCTGCTGATGGGCATTTAGGCTTGAAATATTTTTCTTACATTTAAAACTTTCTGCCAGTCTTCTATTTCACCAAGGAGTAAGAATAATATTAATAGTCATTATAATAATAACCATACTCAAACCAGCTATTTTAGTCCTTTAGTCCTCATACTAAGCCTGTAACCCTATCAAGTTGGAACTTTTGTTATCCCCATTTTGCAGATTAGGAAAGTAAGGCATAAAGAATTTTAAGTAACTGGCCCAAGGCCATGCAGTGAATCAGTGGTGGAGCTGGGAGTCTTTCGCAGACCACCTGCTTCTTGACCGCTGGCTCTTACCCTGCCAGCATTTCTCAGGTAGCACCTGCTGGGCAAATTCACAAGAATCTAGCCTCTTTCTTTAAGAACTACTAGACAGTAACATTTGAGCACATTCAAAGCAAGGTTTTACTCTGGCCTTGGCAGGAAATGAATCATACTTATTCCTTGAATGCTTAAAAAACCCTCACTAGATCTGTGAATGCCAAGTAAAATGTATCAGATGTTTTCTTTTGTAGGAAGGTAAGCTCTCTCCAGGTAGCTCAAGACAGGAATTAAATGAATTATTCAGTTGAGAAGTATACACATCTTTGTGCTTTGTTTCTCAACCTGTCAGAAGGGAAGGATTCACTGGCCAATTCTCTAAGGCAGAGTTTCACGGCCTCGGGACTATTGGCATTTCCGGGCAGATCATTCTTTGTCATGGGGCCTGTCCTATGTGTTTTAGGATGGTTAGCTGCATCCTTGGTTTCTAGAAGGCCCTCTTGGTGCTTCTAGCATCTTCACTTCCCATTTAAACAATCAAAAATGTCTGCAGCCGAGACCGGTTTTGCTCAGTGGATAGAGCGTCGGCCTTCGGACTGAAAGGTCCCGGGTTCGATTCCGGTTGGGGGCATGTACCGTGCTTGCGGGCACATCTCCAGTGTGGGGCGTGCAGGAGGCAGCTGATCAATGTCTCTCTCTCATCGATGTTTCTGACTTTCTATCCCTCTCCCTTCCTCTCTGTGAAAAATCAATAAAATATATTTTTTTAAAAAAATGTCTGCAGATGATTCCACAGGTCCCCTGGGAAGCAAAATGGTGCTTGGTTGAGCACTACCTGCTCTCATTCCCACTAGAACTGTTGCAATTTGAGTTCTGTCATGTGCACAGTGAGGCAATGTGACCATTGACCTGGCTTATAACCCCTTTCAGTTTCAGTTTCCTCGGCTGTACTTAGAGGGCATGCTAATCCCTTCCTATAGGTTAACTGTGAGGCTGGGGTGAGAAAATCTAATTAAACTAGAGTGAATAGTTAATATACTTATGTGGTTTTTACAAAACCTGTTCTTTTCCTTCCAACTCCAAAACTCAACAATTCTAATCATAATTATAGTTCTTAGTTTCACTCCAGATGCTAACATGTGTATGTGATAAATCAATTTCTGTTTCTCTGGAAGGCAACTCTTGGGAATGAAAATTGAGCATAATCTTTCTCCTTTTGCTCCCCACCCCCCTACATTTATGCATTCCTTTCTTTCTTTTCTAACTAGTACAGGAAAGTACTTTATGTTATTCCTTAGGAAAGCTTGATTCAAAGAGGACCAAGGCCAACTCTTTTGAATGTTCCCTAGCTGTTGAGAGGAAATGAGTTTAAATGCCAGTTCCTGAAATTTAGTGAGGTAGGAGAAGAACCTTTCAGACAAAGGTATTTAGCAGTTGGAGTCCATTGGAAGAGCAGGTGAAAGATAGCCTTTCTGAAGACATGAAACCTAGAATGCCATTGATGTGGAACGGTTTGCAGTATGATTCCTAAATGTGGAAAACATCTAACTCTTGCACGTTTGCCCTTGATAATCTACAAGCTCCACTCTGGGTCTGAGCTTCTAAGGAAGGCTCTGGAAAGCTCAGCAAGCGGGTTTCGTCCTTCTTCCCTGGTGGCACTGCCCTTCTTCCCCGCTCTTTCCAGCACACTATATAAGGAAAATTTGAGACACGGCTGGCTGATTTCAGCACTGTGACTTCAATGAAGGCAAAAACAAAATCAAGGAACAGTTCTTCCGACTCTGTCTGCAATTACTTGTGCTTTGAACATGGTTGTATCACTCTGCAGCAGCCAAAGCACACCTAACTTACCACCACATGGAAACAGCCTTCCAGCTTCTTAAAAAGATGGGTTCTTGGGCCCACCCCTAGGGTTCTAATTCAGGAAGTTTGGGAGGTGCCAGCCAACTGTATTAAACACACACACACGCATGAATACACACTTCACATCTCAGTCTTAATTCTTAAAAGCATGACTTTGTATCTTGGATGTTTCATATGTGTTTCTTTTCCTCATCTGCAAAGTGGGGATCTATAATAATAAAAGTGTAATATGCTAATTAGACCAGATGTCCTTCCGGACAACCTTCTGGACGAAGCCAGGGCTGTGAGGGAAGCCTGGGTCCCAAGTGCCAGAGGGAAGCCAGTGCCAGCAGCTGGGGGAAGGAAGGCCTACTTTTGCACAAATTTCATGCATCGGGCCTCTAGTAATAATAATAATAATAATAATAATAATAATAATAATAACCTCACATAGTTGTTGAGATGGTAACAGAGGTAATTCACACCAAGGGCTTAGCACAGCCCAGCAGAGTCAAGGCCTCCGATTTTGTTAGCTGATGTTGTCACTGTGGTCATTGTCATCATCGCCACTTCTGCCCTAGAAACCTTGGTCTGCTCTTGACTCCTCCCTTTGTTGATTTCCTTCCTAATTATCCAAACTGCTTGCCAAATCCTGTTGAATGCAAATTCTCTCCAGAGGATCTGTAAGCTGCCTGCCTTTTTTTTCTGTTTCACCCCTCTAGTTCATGCCTTGCCTGGACAGCAGCCTCTTCACTCATCTTCCTGCTCGCTGCCTTCTCTGTTCTCCAAGGTGCCACCGGAGTGACCTTTCACATGAAATTGGGTATCACTTCCTAAGTTAAAACTCTTCGTTCCATTTAGAAAGGAAAACAACTTTTTCCAAGATTTACTTGGCCTGCCTGAGCTGACCCATCAGCTGTCACCTCATGCCACCTCCGTCCTGTCTTCGTGTAGGAGCCACAGTGATCTCTGCCCACATTTGGTTGTACTTCAACTCTCCCAAATTCTTCTCTGCCTCAGGATGTTGCACAGGAAGTTCCTTGACTCTTCATGTAGCCACCTCCTTTGAACTTCAGGTCTTATCCATTATCACCTCCTGACATGGCCTTCTCTGACCCACCCACTCAAAGTCCATGCCTTGCTCCCCATTATTTTCATCTCAGTCTCCTGACTCTTCTCTTCCTAGTACGAGGCACGTTGTGGTTATTTTGTTTGTTTGTTGCACCTTTATGTAAAAATCACGTAGAAGGCAACCGTGCTTATTTTATTCACCAGCAGGCCCCCAGCATGTAGTTTAGTGGCTACCATGCAGTTTACACTCAAGAAATACTCATAGGATAAAAGAATAAGCGGTAAGCTAAGGGGTGAATGTGTTTGTTTACTTGGTTGTTCATTCATGCATCCACCGGCTTGGATTGTCATCTCCCTGGGCAGGGTGTGAGCCAAGCACCTGAAGGGAGGAGGGGTAGATGGAGAGATGTCACCCAGGACATGTGAGGGCTTTCATTTTTCCAGAGCACTGGAACTGGTTTTACTTTCATTCACGGGCGAGTTGTGTAATTATGTAACTTTTCTTTTTCCACATTGGCTACTCGGACTTAGAGCCAAATGTGTGGCCCATGTGTCTGCTTGTTGTGCAGTCAGCCTCTTGTGAGTCCATTTCATGTCTGTCCTCATGTCTCGCTGCCTCTTGTTCCTATTTTTAATTTGTGCCATCTTGCTTTTCCTGTCTTCTCATACGCTGCCTGAAAGCCTCCCTGAAACAAGACAAAGTTTAAATCGCTCAATATGAAAATGTGAAGAGAAAGTTTTGAGAGATAGAAATGAAGTGCTTCTTGCACAAGAGAGGCAGATACCAGTACTTCCTGACAACACCTGTAAGCTCCAGAGCATGGGGAGGAAAGGTGGGAACCTTCTGCAGGGGATACCGGACCCTTAGGCACAGAAAGCAGGAATTCATTCCAGATCAGTGAGGGGGGGAATTCAGCTCAGATAACTGGTGATTTTCCCTTCTGGAGCCCCCAGCCTCATGCTGTTTATCTCATTATCTTTCTTCTTTAGAAGAACCATATAATTTTCAAAATAATCAGGTCTTCTGCTGTCTCTGAAAGGTCCTCCCAAATTTCAGCAGTCCTCTCCCTCCCGGAATGCTCTGCTGACCGAGGCTGAGATTTGGTGTGAATGGCTGTTTCTCCACACTCTCTATTGTTGCATTTGTCTACAGGGCCTTCTGATCAGAGTAGGTCTGGGAGGGGAATCAAACCCTGTTCTGCACACGGGGGTTGTACATGCAAGACTGTTAGGATACTGAGTTCCCCCTTTTCTCGGCTCTGAATTCTCATATACCCAGGCGTGAAGCTTTGTGCCTCCAGTCTAGACCACACACCCGCACGGGGGCAGTCTGTGTCCTTGCTTCTTGGGTGACTGGTAGATGGCTTAAGCTTAACATGTCCAAGTAGATACTGGTCTTCTCCCTGTGTCAGCTGCTGCTTTTACCATCTGACTCGATGGCAGTTCCAACCATCCCATTTCTCAGGCAAAAAGCGTCGAGGTCGTCACTGACTCTTTCTCTTACATCCTACACTAATGGCACTAGGCAGTGCTATGGGCCCTACCTTCAAACAGGCAGGCTCTTCCTACCACCACCCTGATTCTAGTCGCTGTCATCTCCCATCTGGTTCCAGCCATGCACTCCTTCTCTCTCAGCCTCCAGAGAAAGTGTTGGAAAACCTAAATCAGGTCTCTATTCAAAACTCCAAAAGCCAAAGTCCTCTAGTGATCAGCAGTCCCTACCCCACCCCCAGTGCCCATTGACCACTGCTCAGCCACACCAGGCTGCTGGCTACTCCTTGAATATGTTTGCCTGCTTCTGCCTCAGGACCTTGGCATCAGATGCCTCTTTTGCTTGGATGGTCTTTACTTCCTTCAAATGAGTGCTTGATCTACCTGGACAATCTGTTTAAAATTAGTCCATTCCTCCCTAGGATTCCCAGTCTCTCTACTGTACTGGGTTTTTTTTTGCAAAGTATTTAACCACCTGCTAACGCAATATATACTTTATGTATGTACTTGGTCTATTTTTTGTCTGTCTGCCCCCCCCTCCCCCATGCACTACATGTAAGGGCAGGGATCTTTGTTTTATTCACTGGTGAATCTCAAGGGCCTAGAATAGGATCTGACACAGTGGATTCTCAGTGATCCTTGTTGGTTAATCAGCAAAGCACTGTCTCTTCTCATCTCTTACTGCCATTTGACCTGGAGCACTGTCCTGCTTTAGGGAACATCCCAGCAAGGCTTAGTACATTGATTAAACTAGGGCAAATTCCTCTAAAATTGTTTGTGACTTAGCAGCACCCCCATGAACCTCTCTTCTGGAGCCTCCTCAATCCATCTGGAAACCATTCTAACAGACAGCCATCTAATATAATAGATCGCTCTTTCCCTTTTTAATATGGCCCTGGCTCCCCAGGGCCCACAGTCAGCATCGAGATGTATTTCTTATCTCTGTTGCTTCATTAAGAGCATACAGTTTAGTTGCCAATGCTCCAGCCCTCCACAGTACTGTTTGTTGCAACAAAAGAAAGTGTTTGCCAAATGATTTGTCAGCATATGTTATAAAGCCACACAGGCACTCTTTATGCAACTGGAAAATACTGATCCCAATTAGTGACAGATTGAAGACCAAGAAGGGAAATCGGTGTCGCTCGATTCAAAGGAACTTAGAGGGTTGATGTAAAGGTGTAGAGGTGGGGTGGGGAGCAGGATGGGAAAGAGAGGCAAAGAGTAGAAAAGGAGACTGTGAGCGATGGAATGCAATTCTGGAACCAGGGAAACAAGTTTAAATATAGCACTGTAGGTCCCACTATCTATCTTCTCAAGTCCTCTCACCCTTCAGCATAATGGGCTTTCTAGGCCAACTGGTCTTATGCACGGACTTCAGGGAAGAGAAGCGTTCTAGGCTTTGTGAAGCGGCGGTGGCCAAAATGGACCTCTCACGAGCAGGAGTCCTGCCTTGTGCCATGCTGCGCCCCCAGGTGGGTGGTGACGCGGGCGCTGGCTGAGGGAAGGGGGCCCATCTGCTGAGGTTGGCAGCCACGTGTGCGCTCAGCAGCCTGTGTCTGGCAGCCTTTGGAAGTGACTCACTACCCTCTGTCAGCCTGGCCTCTTCTCCCTAATAAATACTTGACCTCTTGCTGTTCTCCAGGCATCTTCCTAATTAGGAGACTCAGATCTCCCAGAACAGACCAAACATGGCTTCCCTGTGCTGAGGAGCCGAGCCTGCAGCACCGGCTGGGTGTCTGGGAGACAGCTCTCTGACTCGCCGGCAGTGACAAGATTTAATAGCGACATTGCGGTTTGTTTCAATCGAAGAACTCCGCTTATCAAAACCAAATGTTTATCTAGTAAAAGGCTGCTTCATTTCACATTCTCTTGGCAGTGTCAGCAAGCAAATGTGAATGCTTGGGGACAGACAAACCCGTGGTTTGTTTCCTTCAGGTGGTGCCAGGTGGTGCCCGTACCTGAGGAGCTGAAGTAAATTGTCCCAAGAAGGGGACATTGTTCTGACGCCCTGCATGCCTGAGGGTGCCATGGAAACACCCCCTTGTCCCTCCTATTCCTTGGAATGTTTTTAAACTGAGTGAACTCAAGAATTTACAAGTGTTAGATGAGGGCAGGGTTTAAACTTTTATGATGTAGACAGGAGGCTCTCAGACCCTAGACATGCTCATTCTGTCGTGCGTGGTTTGGGGGCCAGATGCCTTCAGTTCAAGTTATTGTTCCTGAGCTGATGGTTTTCTCTGGATGAAAAAGTCTTCCTTCAGCCCCACTCCCATCCACTCACATCAACGGGAAGATATTTTACATCCAAAAGAGATTCCAAGGGAGAGGAAGAGCACGAGTTGGGAGCTGCGCTGAGGGATTCCAAATCATCTTTGAATCAAGTGATTTCTGTGTCTGGTGTGGCAGTAGCTTGCACACTCCCCTGGGCGTAGGCCAGACCAGGATGCAGGGCAGGCAGCAGCGGCCCGGCCAGTGGGAGAGCACTGCAAGTCATTCAGCCACCAGCCAGATGGGTGCCTGAGTGTGGGAAATGATAGGTCCAGCAGAGGAAGGATGAGTAACTAGCTGTCTTCTGTGCTTAATCATGTCACGTCTGTCTTTGGATGGCATCTGATTACAGCTATGTATATTATTGAAAAGGTTCTTTTAAAACTATGACCACCAGGGAACATGGCATGGCTTTCTCCTGCTATTTGTAGAAGGTTTTGATGACAGCGTGTGCAAAGACACGTGTCATCTGATGGAACCTGTCAGAACTACTAGGGCAACTTTCTGTCTGATGACAGATGGCAGCCCCAATAAGTCAGCCAGCCTGCTCTGCACTTGAAGCCTTGCTGTGCTTTCCTCTGTCCTATTCAAGACCTACATGGGATGGCCCGTGTACTGTCAGTCACTCCCATTGAAATCCTCTCCCTGTAGTGAGGCCACATTGTCTGGGCTCATTTTCAAATGCAGATGGCTCCGGGTATGTGGAGGGTCTGGGACCAGGGTAGATGAGAGGTAGCAGGGCCTCCTGCCATCGCCCTAACAACCCAGACTCACCCTCTTTGAAGGAGCTCAGCCAGGACTGTGGGACTGCAGGGCAGAAGACATCTTTCCCTCTCTCCGCCCCCTACCCTGGTCAGAATGCCCTCCATGAAGGCTCCAGTCCCACACGTTCCCCGAGTGGCTTGTGACCCACTTTGGCTTAACAAAACTCTAAAGCAAGGGTCAGCAAACTGCAACCCAAATCTGGCTCATCGCCTATTTCTGTAAATAAAGTTTTATTGGGATGAGCCGTGTGGTTTGTTTCCTTACTATGCAGCTCCTTGCCCTGTGCAGCAGTAGCGGGAAGGAGTTTTGACAGCGTTCATGCCCACGTGACTTGCAAAGCCAATGATGCTTACTACCTGGCTCTTTACAGAAAGAGTTTGCCAGCCGTGATGGTGGTTAACTTCGAGTTCACAGTCTGTGGTGGGCATTCTTGTTGCTGGCCTTCAGTGGAACAAACCCTCCGAAATAAACTGCAGAACACTCGTGATTGCCTACAGAGGGCTTTCTAGAGAGAAAGCGTGAGTTATCTTAATTTTCCCACAGTTCCTATGCTCCTAACAGAAGGATATGAAAGAATATGCAAATTTTACTTGGCTGTATGGGCTGGGCCTCTGCTTTTCCTTATCTTTAAAAACCTTTTAGGATCCTGCTAATTAATTGGTCTGAAAAATAGATGATGTCTGAGGTGTTTTCCTCCAGGGAATAGTTTTATTTTAACCAGGGCTTTTGGTGCCAGAACCTTAAGGTGTGGTCATAGAGAAACATTAGACAGAGTCAGGGTGGTATGGGAGAGTGGTTACAGTAACCAGGACGCTGTGGGTCCTGTTTAAAGTGACAGTCAAGGCTGTTACCTTTCTGGCCAAGTTAGGCCATAAAATGGTAACAGCCACTACTCTCTGTCGATGCAGAAGGCAGTCTGCTGAGCATTATAGGAGACACCTTACTTCATTCTCACAACCCCCAGAGGACAGATGTCTGCACCATGACAATAGTGTCGGCACAGAGTGCACACCGCGTAACCACCAGTGGTCACAGTTCCCATCTGAGGAAACTGAGGCTCGGGCTTGTCCAGGGTTTCTCAGTTCTTACATCACAGAGCTGAGACGCTTGTGTCTGGTGGTCACAGAGGTGGAGCTAGAGTCACGTCTGTTCACTGTGCTTGGCCCCCATGTCACTCTCATCTCCCTTCTCTGAGGGCCTCACCCTTTAGGGTCTTAGTTCTAGAGCTGCTCAAAACTGCTGTCTCTCTACACTCCCTAGAAAGCATAAGATGCAGATTCTCAGTTACTATGGCAGGATTCCTGGGAAATCTGTGTATTTTTTAAGCCTCTATAGATAGTTATGCTATAGCCAGCCAAGCCTCTATAGATAGTTATGCTATAGCCAGCCAGGTCAAACATCTGCTGCTTGGACACCTCTATTCGAGATGCTACCCAAACCTTGGCCATGTAAGGCAGGCGGGTGGGGCTGGGTGTGCAGCTGTTGCTGATATCTGAATGCTTGAACCAAGGTGACTCAACCTCCTTTGGAAACAAGCGTGATGTTCCCTCTTTGCAGTTGGGTCTCCTGCCCAAACAGAACCAGGCACCTGTGGGTGGTCCCAGACAGGCAGCAGGGCTCCCTCTGGCAGAGCCAAGAAGGAACAGGCTGCGCTACAGTTGGCCCTTAGGAAGGAAGAGACAGGGTGGGGTGGTTAGCCCAGAAACAGTGGGATTAGGAAGTTGATTGGGAACTCCAACTGCAGTTGGTGGAGGAAGACTATTCCTCTTTGTCACTTAGGCCTCATTTCCAGGTCTTGATCTTCATGTAATTCTTGGGGGGTGGGGTAGGGGAAAAGCACATTGTATAACAAATGATGTCCCTTTTCTCATAGTTTATGGGGAGTATTCCCAGCGTTCAGACTAGTGATCCTATCTAAAACCTGAGCATTTACAGGGAGGACTCCAGGGCTTGTCCAGCCCCTCTCACTCAGTCCAAATTGGCTGGACTCTAGCAGCAAGCTAACCTACCAGTCGGAGCATCTGCCCCCCTGGTGGTCAATGCACATCATAGCAAGTGGTTGAGCATCTAAGGCCTGAGTTCAGTCCACACAGGTCGAAATGACATACCCACTGCAAGTATGAGGGAGGAAGGCTGTGGGTTGGGCATGGCCATGGGGCCCAGGAGGCGAGCTTGCCAGATTCTTGATGAGAAATTCGAAGCACTCAGGACAATTAGAGCGGTGCCCTGTGTGTGCATGTTTGCATGTGTACATACTCGCTAGTCTGCACTGTTCTTTCAGGGGGTCAGAACAATTAACTTTTCTTTCCCTTTTAACTAGACATTTGGAAAGAACTTGCAGCATTTCAGGTTTGGAAAGTATGTGGGGAACAGACGTATTTATGTTAAACTCGATATTTGAGTCTTCTTTGCTCCTAAGCAACATGAGTAACTACCAGTGGGAATTGCACACTCTGACTCATGCGTTTAGATTTGTGTGGCTTTTCCTGGTGAGCCGATGTCCCTGGGACCTTGGGGGTATGTGGAAATGTCATTCCTAGCATTTTTCTAAATGCTCCTCTCCTAGGCCAACCCAGGGGGCCTGCCAAAATTGAGATGTAGATTGCATATAATATTTCAGCTAATTGAATTATTAATGATACACATTAGTCCCTTGCAAACTCACACTTGCCTAAATTCTTTCCTGTGCAAACCTGCTTGGATAGAAAGTTCGGACTGGGATGCAGTTCCATGTCTGCTAGTTTATGGATTTAAGAAGGGACAGCAGATGGAGTCAGCTAATTAAAATGAAAATCTAATTAGTGGAGGAGGAGAGAAATTCAGTTCACACTAGCATGGAATTAATACTCACACATTCCCCCAACTATCTTACCTTGACTCAGTTATTCTTATTTAGAGCCCAAGACTTGAACTCGATTCCCTAGCTGGCTGCCCCGAACTAGAACCAAGACTTTTCCATGGAGACTTTTGAAAATTGCCAAGGGGGCTGCCTTGTGTATTGGGGACTATGTTCATTATAACCCAGGACCTGGGGTTAGGGGCTCACTGCCCTGTTATCCATCACCTCACCCATTATTCCTTGAAAATAAAGCTATTTCTCTTCTAACTGCAGGTGGATACAGAAGTAGAACTGGGCCAGGCTTAAGGGAACAGCTGAGCACCAGCCTCTGACCTGACTCTTCAGAGCTGCTCTTGGGGTGGGTCACTTATGGGAGTGGCCTGAGGCCTCTGATTTTTTAACAGCTTTATTGAGATACTAAAGGCCAGGTGCACAAATTCGTGCATGGGTGGGGTTCCTCTGGGTGGTCTGTAGGGATCAGCCAAAACCAGCTCTCCAACATCACCCAAAGAGTCCTGGATTGCGAGAGGGTACAGGCCAGGCTGAGGGACCCCACCAGTGCACGACTAAGCTGCGGAGGGGCCATAGGAGGGCTCCAGGGCTTGTCCAGCCCCTCTCACTCAGTTCAAATTGGCTGGACTCCAGCAGCAAGCTAACCTACCAGTCAGAGCATCTGCTCCCTGGTGGTCAATGTACATCATAGCAAGTGGTTGAGCATCCTTAGCATATCATTAGCTTATTACACTTTGGTTGTTCGGTTCAGCCGTTCAGTCTATTTGCATAGTACCCTTTTACTATATAGGACTAGAGGCTCGATGCACAAAAAATTCATGCAAGAGTAGGCCTTCCTTCCCTTGGCTGCCAGCACTGGATTCCCTGCAGCACCTGGGATCTGGGCTGCTTCCCTCCTCCTGCCACCAGCAGGTACCCAGGACCTGGGCTAGCTTCCCTTTGGCCCTAGCTCGGTCAGGAAGGACGTCCAGAATGATGTCTGGAAGACGTGCAGTCTAATTAATATATTACCCTTTTATTTTAGATAATTCACATACTATATGACTCACCCACATAGAGTGTACAGTTTGGCAGTCATTAGTTGTGCAGTTATCACTGCCTAATTCCAGAACATTTTCTTCATCTGAATTAAACAGCCCATCCCCTGAGCAGTCACTCCCTGGTTCCCCTCCAGCACCTGTTTCGAGGATCATCTATGTTGTAACAATACCAGTACATTACACCTTTTTATTGCTGCGTAACCTTCCACTGTACAGGTATACCACATATTTTTTATTCAGATGGGCATTTGAGTAGTTTTCACTTTTTAGCTATTATGACTAATGCTCCTATAAGAATTCAAGTACAGGGTTTTGTATGGACATACTAGTATGTTTTATTTTCCCCTGGGTAAGTAGCTAAGAGTTAAATTGCTGAATCTGGCAGTAACTACATCTATAATATTTTGAGAAATGGTCAGACTGTGCCAAAATAGAAGTACCTTTTTTGCATTCCCACTAGCAAGGTGTAAAGGTTACCATTTCTCCACATCCTTACCCAGACTTGTTATTTTCAGTCTTTTGATTATAATCATCCTGGGAGCGTTGAGTGCAGTAGTGTCTCAAGTGCTTTTGATCTGCATGATGGCTAGTGGTGATGAGCATCTTTTCATGTTTTGGCCATTGAGAAATGTCTATTCAAATCCTCCACCCATTTTTCAATTGCATCATTTATCTTTTTATTGGTGAGTTTTAAGTGTTCTTTGTATATTCTAGATACAAGTCCCATATCAGACATAAGTGCTGTAAATATTTTCTTTCATTCTATCAACTGTCTTTTTATTTCCTTCATGGTATCTTTTATAGCACAAAAGTTGTAATGGTGGCAAAGATGAAGTTATCTATATATATATTTTTTATCACTTGTGATTTAGGGTCATATGTAAGAAACCATTGCCTATCTTGAGGTTATAAAGATTTACTCTTATGTTTTCTTCTAGGAAGTTGATAGTTTTAACTCTTACATTTAAGTCTGTGATCCCTTTTGAGTTAATTTTTGTATATGATGTGAGGAAGAGGTTTAACTTCTTTATCTGGCCTTTGGATATCCCATTGCCTCAGGACCATTTGTTGAAAAGACTGTTATTCCCCTTATTGAATTGTCTTTGCACCCTTTCTCAAAAATTGCTTGATAGCAGATACATGAGCTTATTTCTGTGCTTGCAGTTCTGAGCCAATAATTTCTACGCCTGTTTTTACTCAGTACCACGCTGTCTTTATTATTGCAACCTTATAGTATGTTGTGAAGTGGGGAAATCCAAGTCTTCCAACTTTGCTCTTCTGTTTCAAGATTGTTGTAGCTCTTCTGGGCCCCTTGAATTTCCATATGAAATTTGTCACTTTCTTCAAACCAGCCAGTTGACCTATGCCCCAAATTTTTCAGAGGTCCTAAATTGTTAGTTGTAGGCAGTATGTCAGGGAAATAGTTCAGAGAGAGCCTAAGAAAAACAGGGGATTCAGGAAAAGTAGCTGACTTCCTGCTGTGACTAGTCACACACACACACACACACACACACACACACACACACACACACACCTACCTCCTTCCCCCCACTCCCCCCAGGCTCATAGATAAGGCAGCTCCAAATCCTCACTTACCTCCATCATCACTAGGTTCTGCTAGGTTCTGTGCACCTTTGCTATTATATGTGTGTTGGGAGTAATCTAATGATTCCCATTTTACAGATCACGTGGATATTCCCTGAGATGGTGCAGGGGGTTTATGGCACCGTCTATGTTTGCTGCTGTTGCTGTTGTAATTGCTGCTGCTTCCATGAGGGATATCAGTTGCCTAGAGAAGCGAGCAGTATGTCCTTAAACAAAACCCACACCTCGTAACAGATGGACTTTGTTCCTTAGATCTGTGACATAGGGAAGTCTGGCCCTGGAAGTCCAAGGTAATGTCTCAAAGCTTAGTGTATAGGAATCTTTTGGGGATTATTAAAATGCAGATTCTGAGTCAGTAGACCCAAGGGCTCCCGACAGATATCTTTCTGAGGACCACCTCCGAGGAGTAAGAGGGTAGAAGTCCTAGAGGGCATGCCCGGATAAATGGCTTTCAAGGTGGCTTCTGACCCTTGGGGACAGACTGGAGTTGGGCAGTTGTGGACAGACTGGGAGGTTGGGAGGCAAAGCTTGTGTCAAATGGCAGATGAGAAGCTTCGCTGTGAGACTTGCTTATATAGTTCTTTTTAATGTGGTCACTCTCCTTTCGCCAGGCTGCATCCTCCAATATCGTCTGAGGCAGAGGTCTCCAAGCCCTTTTAATTGCACACTCTCTCAGTAGGAAATGTTTGAACACAGGCTGCCAAAGTGTGTATATGAACTTATCAATAAATTATACACGTATACTCCTGTGATTAGCTAAAATAGGCAGTTCTTGCTTTGCACAGCAGTATGGGAGTGTAAAAATAACGACGCAAGCTAAAGCTTCACGAAGCAATCTTAATAAGCAGTGGGGGAAATTACAATTGTACTGTGACCTTTAAAAAATTTTTTCAAAACGGTAAAACTCCCTTACTGTTGATTATAAATGCGTAGGGAAATAAGAAAAAATAAAACTAATATTTATTCAGTCCACTGTTCTTAAAACCTTAGAAACAGTGAGAATTAAAATGTTTTATTTCTTCCCAGAGTACCTATGCAGACTGGTTTGAGAGCTGATTCTTGCTTTTCTCAGAACTATGGCACAGACCTCACACCTTCTCCCGAAAGCGGCGAGGTGCCGTGCTGCTGTGTGGGCTCCACTTGAGTTGTGTGCTTATGGTTGTGCAGTGTCTCTGAGAGCTCCTTCGGTTGAACTTCTGTCATGTGTCACTTCCTCCGGGACACACATCTTCATTCTTTTTTTGTCACAACTACTTTCCTACTTATGTTCAGTCCATCCTCAGTAAACCCGCTGGGTGCGTATCCAGACTCTGTGCAGCGATTTCTTCTGTGATTCCATTTGAATTTCACTCCCAGCATGATCACCTTTTGTTTCTTTGCTGCATTTGCAACGTTGATGGCCAGCCAATCCGTGCGTTTGTGGAGAATGTCACATGGCAGTATCTCCGCGAGACAGGGAGACAGCGCAACCCATGCTTCACTGCCTCTGCGTGGACTGGTAGTCGATGCTCGGTGACCAATCCCTGACTGCTTTGACAGAGGTGACATGATTGGTCACCGATCATGATGGGCCTCTGTTATTTACATAGTGACTTGTGGGTTGAAGCAGTGATGTTTGTGCTTTATGCACATCACTCACAGTTGCTCTGCCATGGAAACTGAAATGTGAGTCATGAGGAGAAACTGATATTATTTCACTAAACTAGAGTAACTGAAATGTGTGCATAAAGAATTGTGCAAAGGGAAAACTGTATTCCAAAGCATGGTTTATACATAAATCAAGGTTCATACTTAATAATAGTACGAAACTCCATACTTCAAAGAACCATCTTGATCATTATGATTTTTTAAAAATCCTCACCCAAGAATATGTTTTTATTGGTTTTAGAGAGAGGAAGGGGAAGTGGGGGAGAGAGAGAAAGAGAGGGAGAGAGAGAGAGAGAGGCATTGATTGGTTGCCTCCTGTATGCTCTGCACTGGGCATTGAATCCATAGGCTTTTGGTGTATAGGATGACCTTCCAACAACCTGAATCACCCAGCCAGGATCAAATTATGACTTTTTAAAAGCCAAATTATGATTCATTCTCCTTGTTGTATTTATCTTCGACTGTGGCATCAAAAGGGCCCATACCAGGAGTAAGAGAGACACCAACTCAGCCATTAGACAATTACATGGTGTGGATTTTTTTGTAGTAATTTATTTAGGCCATTTGCAAAAGTTAATTCAAGTAATACCAGATATCGACAATTCCCTAAATCCACTTAACCTGGCAAACTCAGTAATATGTCACATTATACTAAAATGTAATTCTCAGAATCCCCAATGTCAGCTGTCCCCTGTTGGCACTCCTACCCTCTCTCAGAGTGCTGTCCAGGCTACTTAGGAGGCATGTCACCTGGTCACCTGACAGCACGCTCAAGCCTGGGCCGCTGTGTCAAGCCATACAGTAAATATCAGTAAAGTCTACGCCCCTAAGTTTTAGGTAAAAATCAACATAAACTCTAATATTGGCTCTGATCCACTGTGGAGACCAGAAGCCTAATGTTCTAGTTCTAGTTGTGAGTTATGCTCCAGTTAAGAGAAGGGCCCTAATGCCAGGATGAGGATTGGCTCTTGACGGTCCTGGAAGGCAGAGCTGTCAATTCTTGTTGCACAGTAGGTTCACCTGGGGAATTTTCAAAAGTATCACCCCCAAACCCTTTAAATAAAGTCTCTGGGTGGGAGCACAGAACACATATAATTTTTACAGCTCACTGTCTGCTCTAAGGCATAGATAGGGTTGGGAAACTACAGCCTCAAGGAGACGGTCTTCTGTCCACTGTCAATCTTGAAGTATTATGTATTTACTAGAGGCCCAATTCACAAAATTCATGCAAGGGACTCAGCCCCAGTCGCTGCCACAGCTGCCTTTGTCTTGGCCCCCACCACCTCAGCTTCGTCCAGAAGGTCATCCGGAAGGATATCTGGAAGGACATCCAGTCTAATTATCATATTATGCTTTGATTGTAGGGATGTGTGTGTGTGTGTGTGTGTGTGTGTGTGTGTGTGTGTGTGTGTGTCATAGGTGTTATGGCACCTCCTCTGGCAGGCCGCCTTTGTACTGCCTTCTTAGTGACATGTATTTGCCAAGAATGGTGCCTCTTGCAGCCACCTAGACATCCGTGGAAGGGGGTAAGCTAGGCAGGCAGCCCTTGCTGGTGCTCTGCCCTCCAAGGATGACTGTGGTGGCAGGGGCGTCCTGCAGGTGCTGGGGTGGGAGTTCGGCCTTAGCCTTCCATCTGGAGCTTATTCTGCAGTTTAGAATGAAAGGGCCTACTGGACACCCCAGAGGCTATTGCTGACTCAGTGACCATGTATCCAAGAACTTGTCACCCACTGGAGAAGTTCTGAAGCAAATGAGACCCAGTCAGCCCCAAAGGGTGGGGGTCAGGGATACCAAGAAAGACAGAGTTGCTTTTCATACACAGAGATACAAGAGCTTGGTTGAGTTCTTGAAGGCCTGAGACAAACATGCCACTAAGCTAGGATCTTGGTCCCCAATTACCACCCCTTCTGGATCTGTTTAATGCAGTGTATGGTCTGAGATCCACCTGCATCCAAAGAACCAGGGAGTTTACTTGGGCTAAGATTCCTGGGCTCCTCACTAAGGCTAAATCATAAGAGACCCAGGAATGTGCATTTTATCAAGCTCTCTCAGGTGTATGCCCATTAAGGCAAGTTAAAAGCTAACATTGTAGAACCATTGTCCTGGCTGAAGATGCCACCGTACAGTGACCTTCACCCTCCACACTCCTGCACATAAAGTTCTAGAGTTTGAAGAATAAATGGGAAAGATATGCTTATAAGATTGAGATTTATATATTGAGTACTTGTCCAAATGAGTGATCATCTCTCTTTGGTAAGGGAAATACTGTCAGACATCTTTGTATACATTCATTATGTAAACAAGTGCATTGAGAGTTACTTCTATAATGGGCATTCAGAACCATGGCTGGGCCCGAAGCTTTGCACGACTTGCAGAGTGATGGAGGGGCTTTGCCCTCGGACAGATCCGGAGTACAATGTTGCCTCTGCTGCTTTTTAGTTATATAAAATTGGACGTTATTTAAACTCTCTGAGTTTCAGATTCCTCATCCAAAAAAATGATGCTAGTTATATCAATCTTGAGGGTTACTGGGAAGATGAAATGAGAAAATAAATACAAAGAACTCAGTGAAAGTAATACTATTTCTATTCTATAACTGACATACTGTTGTTCTGCTTTTGAAGCAATCAGATCATTTTTCAAATGTGTTGACTGAAGAAAACCTTAGGTGAACTCTGTTGTAAGGGACAAAGATTTGTGAAAACTGGCAACCCCTAAAAGCCTCCACTCTATGTTTGACATTATTATGTGGTCATAATGTGGTCAGAGGTACAAAGAAGGTGTGTTAAGAGGGAGGCACAAAGAAATGCAAGACAATGTCTTTTTTATACAGAAGTGGCTCCTTCAGGGTTTCAGACTTGATAGCTGCAGCTAATATGCAAATTGAATTCTGCCTCTTCCTCCCCATGAAGCAATCAGAGAATGCAGAATTTGTTAAGAATGCCCAGGTGTGCAGCTGAGGGTTTTGATGAGCTGCTTCTCTTACACTCGCACCTTCCCAGGCTCTGTTTGCAGGGCCGAGGTGTGACCTGTGCTGATTTCTGAGCTGGGCCAGGATGCAGTAGAGGCTCTGGAATTTACTCGGCCATTCTCTTTGTCACCTCTCTACCTTAGCATTTTCATTCCATGTCAAGTTTGAAAAGGCACATACCACCGGCTACAGCTCATCTCCTTCGTGCTGACTTGAAAATAATTAAACACATGTAAAGTCAGCATATCTGACGTGTGTTTTTATAAAATGGGTGTCTTGTTGAAATTGAATTTACTTCTGGAATCAAGAATGCAGTAACTATTTTAAGGAATTCAGTTATGCTTTTTAAAAATCTGTTTTTTATTTTATTTTGTATTGATTTTTTTTTGAGAGAGAGAGAGAGGAAGGAACAGGGAGGGAGAGAGAAACATTGATGTGAGAGCAAAGCATCAATCAGGCACTCTGATTGGAGATCAGGGATCAAGCCCCACAACTTGGGCATGTGCCCTGACCAGGAATCCAACCAGCAACCTTTCCATGCATGCACAAATACCCATCCAACTGAGCCACACCAGCCAGGGCAAAAATCTGTCTTTTAATATATAGGATAGATGCAGGGCTGCTTTCCCACCTGAGGGTAGAATCCTGGGACTTTAATGAGTGATTCTTTGATAAGGGCCAGAGTTAGCGTCCGCATCATCATTATTATTTTTATCACCATCATCACCATCCTGACTTTCATCATCCTCATTATTTTTGTTATTATCACCACAGACAGCTCCCTGATATAATGACTGTGCTTCAAGGCCACAGAAACAGCTTTTTAAATAAGCTCCAAAACTTTTTCTTCCCCTCCTCCCAACTCCCTCTCCATTTCTGTTGCTCTGGGATTTGGCAGCCCAGTTTAATTTATGATGAGAAGACTCTGAAAATTGAAATGAGATAACATGAGTTGATTGGGGGGAAAAATAACTTCACGTTAACTCTTGAAGCTGAAGACATCAGGTTCCCTGATTCCTTTCGTCCTTGAGAATAGGATCGGCCACAGGACGCACTTGTGCTGAGTTCTAAAATGAATCCCTCCAGCCGTTGCCAGAGTAGCAATTAGACAATTAAAGCTAAATCTCACCTGCAGAGGCAGGCTGCAAAATACTGGCAGTCTGACCTTCCACACTTGGGAATGAGGTAAATAATCCGTGGGAGGGGGTGATGTCATGAAGTTGGCATTGGCAGGGAAGTCAGACAGCGTGGTTCTGCTGACCTCCACAGCCTGGGGGACATTGGACTCAGGCCCATCAAAATTCAGCTTCCCTTCTGCTTCTCATCTGTGATACAAGCACATTACACTTTCCTTCCTCCTTGTAGAGTTGTAAATAACCAAGGAGATCTCCCAGCCTATCACCCTGCTGTTGTTTTTTTTTTCTCCCTGAGAACTCAACAAGCTGGAAAGATGTTTTTGATTATTTAGTTATTTTGTCTCCTCCACTCTCCTCCACTCCCTCACCCCAACTATAACCTCCACAAAGACAAACACTTTCATTTGTCTTGCTTATCTCTCCATGTCCAGCTCCCATAATGGCCTCTGGTATGCAGCAAGTGCTCCATACATATTGGTTGCAAAAATGTGTTAAAATGCATTGGATACATAAAGCAGAAATCACAAGGCAAAATCCTAGAGGCCAGATTTGGCTTGCTAGCTTGTTATTTTGTTGTTGTTGGCTAGTAGAGTATTGTTTAAAAAAAATACTGAATTAGTGGCTAGCATTTAAATATAGTGAGCCTTTATAGAAGACCACATTTCTGGCTTCTCTTAAAATTTAATCAGAAAACCTGGAACTTTAGAGCAATCTTAGGAGGGGAAGAAGAGCTAACAGTGGCCCTGGCTGGTTTGGCTCAGTGGATAGAATGTCAGCTTGTGGATTGAAGGGTGTCCCTCTCTCTTCCTCTCTGAAATCAATAAATATATATTAAAACAATAACAAAAACCAGCTAACAATGGTTTTCAAAGTGGGCTCCTGCATTGGCAGAATTGTTAGAAATGTAGACCCTTGGTCATTCCCCTCTCCTGAACTACCTGCAGTTTTTATTTTATTTTATTTTTTTAATATTTTTATTGATTTCAGAGATGAAAGGGGAGAGAGAGGGAGATAGAAACATCAGTGATGAGAGAGAATTATTGATCGGCTGCCTCCTGCATGCCCCCTACTGGGGATGGAGCCCACAACCCGGTCATGTGCCCTAACCGGGAATCGAACCGTGACCTCCTGGTTCAGGGGTTGAGCCATCCTGGCCAGGCTGCAGTTTCCATTTTAACAAGCCCTCCAGGAGATTCTAGTGCACCTTAAAGGCTTGACAGCCACTGGCTGCCCTTAGAGGTGAAGAGAGTGACCACAGCATGAGAGTGATAGTGACCTTCCTCCTGGGGTTCGGAGGGTTAACTGAGTTAGTATATGGAAGGCCCTTAGACCTAGAGCAATAGTTTGACAAATGTTTCTTGCTGTTAAAATGGCTATAGTGAGCTGAGATGGAGCAAGCAGCTGCCTGTTCTAGATGCAACATTAGGTGGGTCTGTTTATTAGGATACCACCCAACATGCTGCCCTCCATCATGTGACTGGCTTGGCCCCTGTGCGCACTTAGGTTGTCATGTCTGACATGACGCAGCTTTCTCAGTGTCAGCAGTGACTACCACACCCTCCTATCAAAGAGCTGTAATATGTATTTTGTGCCTCCTGTATACCAGGCACTAAGCAAGGCTCTTGGCATATGTTCTCCCCTTCTATTTCCCAACAGCCCTACAAAGTTGATTCTGTTATGCTCTTGTTAAACTCGATTTGCAGATGAAGAACTGGCAATTCAGAGAAATTGAGAAATTTGCCTAAAGCCATACAGCTGGTAACTGACAAGCAGGAGTCCAGCCAGGTATTTGTTTTCTCTTCTGTGTCCTCCCAAAACAGGACACCTGACACAGCAGTTTACAAGTTATTTTCTGTGGCACTGAGATGGTTTCAGGTGGTGAGGAAGACAGTTTTGGTTATTGTACAAATTCTGCATGAGATAAAAATAAAGAATGTAGTGGAAAGTTAATACTGTACATTTTTAGTTCTCCCACAAACCTGAGGGAAAAGTCTGGGTTGGTGCTGGTGAGTCTTTTCTCGCGTCCCCCTCCCCCAATGAAATTCCAATTTAATGATCTCTAAGAATAAGTGTTTTAGTTATATTAATTGACGATGTATTTTGAAGGCTGGCATAAACAAACCAGGAAAAGAAAGCCTATTCTTATGTTGGCACTTAAATACAGGAGCATCTGGAAATATATTTGTCTTTATGTCTTGAAGCATAATTGAGTTAAATGCCAAGTTATTTATGTACTTATTTCTGAAGGGACTCTTATTAAAATGGTTTATCAAGGGTAACCAGCACTGTTCTGAGCCAAAGGAGATGCCAGAACAGGTTTGCTGACCTAAGGTGCTTCATGTTCTCTCCAGTTTTTTTGAAGGGCATGGAACTAGGGCTGCCCTAAGATTCAAGGTCACTAGCTAAAAAGTCATAGTACCTCTCTATTTCTTGTAATCTCCCTCTTTTCCTTAAACAAAATGAGAGTTAGCCACAGGCTCATGGCCTTTCATGGACATGTGTTGTGTCTAGTACAATTGAATACGTTTTAAAATTTTTTCCAAGGTATTTTCTATTTATGACAAGTAAAAAATAGTTTCCATATGTAATTATTATATAAAACTCCCTTTTCAAATGGGTTTAATGAAAAAGCAGCCAGGGAAAGCTGAGTTGAATATAATATTGAAGGCGGTCAGGAGATGGTGTTTGTCATGGAGGTGGGACACAAATGATATGCATCGAGAAAGGACTCTCTTTCGGTCACACGGGGAAGGATGCCTGGGTTCTGGCCAATAGAGCCCTTAGGCCTCTGCTTACACCCAGAAGGTCTGTTGCCAGTTCCTTCTCCCATGGTTCTGATGGCCTGCCCTCCTGCTCTCCTAGGTCTACAGCTGACAGACAAGGCCTGCTGGCAAGGCGAGCCTGGCTGGGAAAGGTGGAGGACAGGAGTCTGCTAGCCCAAGCCGGGGAGGCAGTCGGTGCTTTGGGAATTGGAGCGTGGGTCCTACTCGCCCCGGGCAGAGACTGTGCTGCCTGCCTCGGTGACTCACTCAGACCAGCACCACCTGCAGGTGTTGAAACTGACAAAGGGATCCCAAAGGATCTGACAGGGAAGCAGTGCTGGGGGAAGGTGGGCAGGCGTGAAGTACAGGAGTGGTCTTGCTGCTTCTTGTAACTTGAAGTGTGCTGGCCTAACTCGGAGAAAGCAAAGAGCAACCTCAGGAGTTTCCTGAAGACAGGCAGCTTGCCTGGTAACTGAGTCCTTGGGAAGGATCAAGGAGACCTGCATTGGATTCCTGGTTCTCCCAGTCCCTAGCATTTTGACTTTGAGCAAGTCTTTTACCTCTCTATAAACTGGGAATGGTGTATTGGGTAGTTAAGTTGATGGGAGCAAAGGATGTCTCATAGAACTTGGTGTGCAGTGGGTCTGATTACTGTGAGAAATGGAGGGAGAGTGGGTGAAGGATACTAGCATTATTCTTTTCCCACCTACAGCTCTGAAGCCAGCATGTTGCCCTGGGTCACTATTTGGTAGTATAGTAGGCTTCTCTAGAGAAACATGTCTATGTCAGTCTCTCTGTCTATAGAGGGATTGATTTGAATTTAGAGATTGATTTTGAGGAATTGGTTCAGGCAGCTGTGGAGGCTGGCGAGTCCACAATCTGCAGGGTCAGCTGGCAGGCTGGAGACCTAGGGGTCTGAATGCATCTGTTGGCAGTTTCCTTTTCTTCCAGGGAGGTGAATCTTTCTAGTAAGCCTTCAACTGATTACATGAGCTCTACCCACATTTTAGAGGTAATTTGCTTTCCTTCAGGTCTAAGATACCCTTTTAAAAACATAGGACCAAATGTTTGCATACCTTGACTTAGCCAGGCTGACACACAAGCATAACCAGCACCAACAGGGTTTCCTGTCATTGGGTGGCTGTTGGGAGAATCCCTGGTGGAACTCCATTCAGTTCGTTCACGGTACCCAGAATCCTATATGGGGGCGGGGGAGGGGAGGAAGAGGCAGAATGCTAGTTCAGACTGGTTTCCGAGAACAAAAGGCTAGTGGTGGGAAGAATCACTGACTCTAGCTTGAACTATCAGGCGTTGTAGCTCGTACATCAGAGTCTCATATGAAGGAACACCTCTCCCATTTTGATGCAAGTATCCCCGTGTGGTGGCTAGATTGCTGCCAGCTACTCTGGGCTTAAAATATTTGTCCTCTCAGAACTCTCAACAGCAATCCTGGGGCTGAATCTGATTGGCCCAGTTAGATCATGTGCACATTCCTAAACCAATCACTGTGACAAGGGCAATGAATGCTCTGATTGGCCTATACTAGTTAATGGAGCCTCTTCTGGAACTGAGCTTCAGCACCACCCAAACCAAATGGACGGGAGCACAGAGAAGAGGGGACTCTGCCTGGGAAATCGATAGCTGTTTGCAGGAAGACAGGTTACTTGGAGGGGCTAAAACATCACATGACTGCTCCTGCCTCTACACACAAATCTGTCCTCCTCCCTGCCTATCCTATTGCTTTCCTCTTTCCCTTCTTCTTTCTTCTTCTCAGACATACACTGCTTTCTGGCCCTTTAAAAACCTGGCTCTTTCTTTCCTAATTTTGAAACTCTTAATTCATCTAAGGAAGCAGATGCTTCAGAAGCAGGCTGCCTCGGAGAGCAGTTTGGAGTCTCATCCTGTATGTGTGATCATTGCCCAGGGACAGTTTGGTACCAGCTAATCAGTCAGTGCTTATGTTCCTGGTGTGGGAGGATGGAACTGGGAGTAGCTGAATACTAACTGATGCTGGGAAATGGGCAAGTTAGATGCCCTGTATCTTTGCTTTGTCCACTTAGCCAGTGGTCTACAGTAGGGCACTTAGAAGGGGAACTAAGGACTTAACTCTGAATTGTAGCAGACACAAAGAAATCTCTTGCTAGACAGATAAAAATTGGGATGGGAGATGAAAGCTGCCTGTAAATGTTTTTTTTGGGGGGGTCATAATTGTATATATATATAAGGCAGCTTTTTTTTTAGATATATCACATATCATGCACTTTATTCATTTGAAGTGTTCAGTTCTTGTGTTTTAGATATTCTCAGGGCTATAAACCATCAGTAAAATCTAATTTAGAACATTTCATCCTCCCTAAAGGCAACCCCATACCTATTTGTAGTGCCTCTCCATTCTTCTCTTCATCCAAGTCCCTAGCAATCACTAATCCACTTTCTCTCCGTATAAATTTGAATAATCTGAGCATTTCATGTCAATGAGAGTATATTCTATAGTCATGTCATGAAGTATATATTCTATAGTGTTTGTGATTGGATTCTGGCACTTAGCATAACGTTTTCAAGGTTGATTCATATTGTTGCATGTATCAGTATGTCATTCTTTTATTGTTTAATAATTTTCTATTGTATGGATGTACCACAGCTGTTGGATATTTGGATTGCTTCCATTTCTTGACTGTTATGAATAATACTGCCATGAACATTTGTGTATAATAATTGTGTGTTGTATATATTTTCATTTCTCTTGGGCATATGCCTAAGAGAAGAATGAAATTGCTGAGCCATAGGGTAACTAGGCTTAACCTTGAGGATTGCTGAGCTGTTTTCCAAAGCAGCTGCACCATTTTATAGTTCACCAGCAATTGTGGGGGCCCAATTCCTCCACATCTTCTTTCACATTGTTATTGTGTCATTTTTATTATTGACATTCTACCGGGGGGAAAGTGGGGTCTCATGGTTTTGATTGGCATTTTCCTAGTGGCTAATGATACTGGGTATCGTTTCATGTGTTCATGGACCATTTGTATATTTCATAGGTTTTGCCTATTTTCTAATAGGATTGCCTTTCTCTTATTGAGCTCTAAATATACTGTCTGCAAACATTTTGGACATAGGCTCTTGGAGTCTTGTGAAGCCTTAACTTTTAACTGCCTCTGTGTTAATGAGAATATATCATTCAAGCCTAAAAGGAAATCAAGGGGTAGACTAAGCTGTAATTGGTAGTATTTCCGGTGAGATGGGTGTATCATTTAAAGATGTCTGGGACTCTGATTCCTCATTCCCTTCCAACTTTTTTTTTTAATGTCACAAATTACTGAAATGAAAGAACAGCACATGGAATATCCCTATACTTTCCTCTAAATTCACCAATCCTTAACATTTTGCCACTTTTACATTCTGAATCTGTGTGTGTGTGTGTGTGTGTGTGTGTGTGTGTGTATACAGTTTCTCAGAGCTGAATCCTTTGATAGAATGACCTTCACCTCCAAGAACTTTAGCATAAATAGGCTATAAAACAGAATATGCTCCTACATAGCCATCATAATTTTATCATATCCAAGAAATGTTATATTAACTTAATAATATCTGAAACCTAGTCAATATTTAAATTTCTCCAGTAGCACCCCCCACCACACACACACACACACCCTTGCCTTAAAGAAAATCCAGAATTGCCCTAGCTGCTGTGGCTCGGTTGATTGAGCATTATTCCATGCACCAAAAGGTTGCTGATTCAATTCCCAGTCAGGGCACGTGCCTAGGTTGTGGGCTTGATCCCCTATAGTAGGCATTCAGGAGGAAGCTCTCATATCGATGTGTCTCTCCCTCTCCTTTCATCTCTCTCTCTCTCAAATAAAAAATAAAAACATATTTGAAAAAAAAAAAGATCCATTCAAGAGTTACATTACATGTCTTTGTCTTTTAATCTCCTATAAACTAAAAAATGTATCTCTCTTTGTCCTTTATGACATTGATATTTTTTTAAGAGTCCAAGCTAGTTATCTATGTACTTCCCATGCATCATGTGGAGGTATGCACTGTCAATATTGCCTGTAATTGGCAATGCTTAGTTTGATCACTTGATCAAGAGGATATCTACTAGACATTTCCATTGCAGAGATAAGTTTTCCCTATAATAGTGCATAATAATCTGTGTGAATATCTTGTTCCTTAATCCCCCCAATTGTATAATTCCTTGCTTTAATCAGTTATTACATTGACACTTGCAAAATGTTGATTTGATTTTTTTAAATATATTTGTATTGTTTCAGAGAGGAAATGAGAGAGATAGAAACATCAGTGATAAGAATCATTGATAGGCTGCCTCCTAGAAGCCCCACACTGGGGATCAAGCCAGCAACTCAAACTGTGACCTCCTGATTCATAGTTCATCGCTCAACCTATGAACTGAGCCACACTGGTTGTGCTAATTTTAAAATTTTATTATTCACTCTCCATTTCTTAGATGGCATTATTTTGTCAAGAAGAAGCTTTACCTTTTATTGTCTTATACTTTTAAAAAATATTTATTTCTATTTTCTCCTCTTTTCTCTTTTGAATATCACCATGAACTCAAGAATCATTTTAATCACTGTTGTTTCCTCATTAAAGACATTAAGCTATGTATCATTTCAACAGGCATTTCTTAATGCCTACTATGCACTAGGCATTATAGTTTAAAAAATTAAATTGGATTAACTTGAAGGCCTCTTTCAGGCCCAAATTATTTTGTGATTCTGTGAGCAATAAGTCACATCCTTATACCTGCATTTTTGTATTTTTCTCTGCCTCTAAATTGTGTATTTAATTCTGCCTGTTTATTAATGTTATCTTAGTATCTAGTCAAAATGTTTTATAGAGTTGTATTTATTGAAGGAGGCAAAAACAAGGAAAGAATTTCAGGATAATCTGTGTCTCAGTGTTCAAGGCCTGCGGGAGTCCAGCTCAGGAAGCTTCAATGGTTTCCCTTCTGTTGAAACTGGTAGCAGCTTAGCAATGGCAGCCAAGGCCCCTGAATAAAGTAAAGGGCCTCTTAAGGTCACAGGCATTGTATTAGACACACTTGCACTGACTAAGTACTTGGTCATCACCTCCCTTCCCTAAATAAATGTAATGCTTGAGGTGCTTCAGGCGATTCTGCTGCCAGCCTATGCATCTGTGCCCAGGTTCTATGGGGCAGGAGGTATATGCCCCTGCTTTACAGAACCCACTTGCCTCTCATAGGATGGGCTGTTCACACACAGTGAGCTCATGTTTCAGATTCTGTCTGAAGTTCTTATGTAATTAACCATGTAAAGTTATATTCTGCATATATGCACTGTTATCATACACTATACATTTTAGTCGTGTCATACATTTATATTAATCTCTCCCTATATGAGATGATCGGTTATATTGTACTTCATTGGTAGTTCAAGAGATAAATTTGTTGTGACTCTCTATTTTTTTTGCCTTATATCTAACCCCTGACTAAGATGTCTTTATTATTCTTTTCTTGCAAATTAATCTCTAGATAGTTTTGACACACATCCCTTTTCCTTTCTCCTTCCTCTTAGGCTGATAAGACCCATGAGCCTTGCCTAATTAATCCCACTAGAGTGCTGGTCCCATTTACATCTGTGCCCTCTGCCTCCCACCCTCCACTCTCCCCCAGTAACTGGCAGGAGAAATGGGGATTATTAACCCTAAAATATCCTAAGTGCCAATTTTATTGCTGTCTTGAAAATAGCTCCTTGCCTGCAACAAATAACAGGGCACACCTAGGAGGTACAAGCATGGCAATTTATTGCTTTTCTGAACCAGTGCTTTTCCCTTGGGAAGGCTACATTTAGAGCTGATATTTCCATTCTTTGATTGCAAGCAACAGAAAGTGATTGTGCTAGCTTAGAAGAAGAAGAAGAAGAAGAAGAAGAAGAAGAAGAAGAAGA
>JAAGEH010000020.1:8298983-8319930 GCA_011751065.1 Lasiurus cinereus
GGGAGGGGAAGGGGGAGGGGGAGGGGGAGGAGAGGAGAGAGAAGAAGATGAGGGGAAGAGGAGGAGGGGGAGGAGGGGGAAGAGGAGGAGGAGGATGAGGAGGAAGAGGAGGAGGAGGAAGAGGAGGAGGAGGAGAAGGGAAGGAAGGAAGGAAGGAAGGAAGGAAGGAAGGAAGGAAGGAAGGAAGGAAGGAAGGAAGGAAGGAAGAGAGAAAGAGAGAAAGAGAAAGATATAGAGTATCTCCTAGAATCTAAGGCAAAGCAGATCTGGGAGAATAGGACCTGAGGATCAAGGGAGCAGGAACGGATGTCTGTTGGTCCGACTTGTTCCATCTGTGCTTCTATGCTGAAAACTGTGTCATGGAGAGAAAACTAAATGGGCTTGACTGGGGTGTATGCCTAGTAGGGGTGCAGTGAGGATGGAATTTGGTTGACTTTCTCAACTGGGAGGGAGCATGCTACCAAGGGAAACTGGGGCTGTTCTTTCCAGAAGAGGCAAAGGAGGCTGGGCAGATATGAACAGCACTGTCCTCAACCCCGCAACACCATGCATCTTTGTAAATTATCATCTGTGCTGTCCAGTACATTGGAGAGCAAGGCTTTCAGCCATCTTTCCTCTCCAAACAGCCACCAATCTTGTAGCAAGCTTTGCCACGTGATCCATGTACCTGCTTCCTTTTAATTCCTCTGCCTCCGTAGTTTTTGGCAGATCTAGGAGCAAAAGAAGTGGAAGGCAAGAGAGAAACAGACAAAGAAGGCAAATGGCTGAGAATGGGTTAAAATGATTAACTATCCTCTGGGACTTTCCAGTCTTCAAATATTTATTTCCAGGGGGACCAGTCGGTTTCTCATTAGAAATTCACTAGCATGGGTCACTGCTGCCTGGAGTTGTGGGTCTGTAAATGTCATGTTTCTCATGGGCAAGTTGGTGAAATTTGCTGATGACATAAATATGCTAAGGTTTAGGAGAAGGCGGGACTGTGAGACACTCCAGAGGCATCACCCAAACTGTATGAGTCCCTGGGCCCTGTTGGTCCCTGGAGAGTCTGCTTGCTGGGTGTGGTGGGAAGGGAGAGAAAGAGAAGTAGCATATTTAGTGCCAGAAGCCAAGATGTCAAACTTGAGGACAGCAGCACTATTAAATGGCCTCCCACGACATCCTCTCGTGTTCTTTCTCTGATCTGTGTACTCATTATGACCTTTCCTGTGTTCGAGAGGAAAGGAGTAAACAGAGCTGTACACGAGTTCCAGGCTGAGAGGAGCTTCTGCTTCCCACACCCAGAGGCTATTTCTATTAATAGGAATGTTGACCATAACAGTTGATCATTTATTGGTTACTTACTAGGCACTGGGCAGTATTATTGGGCATTTTACTTACATCATGAATCCCTCAGTAACTAACCATAGGAGCAAATGCAAACACAAAACTGAGGTTCGGGTTAATTGTCTAAAGTGCCACAGGTGGGAATGGATGAGGAGGGGTAAGAACAGGCACCCTATACGTCTGCCACGCTTCTTCATGCCTGTGCAGTGGGAGTTGGGAGCTCTCTGGGCGGAGGAAGTTGGTAATAAAGACCTCAGGGCGAGCCCCACCCTGGAGGCTTAAGTGTGTATGGATGTTTTTATTTAACTAATATTTATCGAGCTGTTCCTCTGTGCTAGATCTGCACCCTTATAACTGAGTCCCACTAGGAAAGTCATTTTCTTAAACTGCAGGCCAGAGGCTCTTAGATGTTTCTTCTATTGGGTTTAGAATTTCAGCATTTGAATTTGGGGAGAAACAAACAAACACTGAGGTTTAATTTCTGTTCGGACACCGGTTTTTGCTTCTCACACCCTCAGTTAACCCCTTGACCAAAATTGTAGAATGTGACTGACTTTGGTCCCTCCTTTCTGCATTTATAATTCCTGACAGGGATGTCCCCAAGACATCCATGTAACTTGTTTGCTTATGTCCTTCATGTCACCTTCCCAGTGGGACTGTCTCTGTCCACACTATTAAAAGTATAACTTTACAGTAGGCCCAGGCTAAGGGTGTGTGGTAGGCAGGAATTGCCAGATAGCTCCCATGGTCTTGGTTCCTTGATGCTACTCCCAGGATGATGTTATGTTATGTTATCTGGAAGAAGAGAGGTCACCTGGGTCTTCAACTACAAGGAAGGAGATTCTGCCAACAACTGAACAGGCTTGCAGCGGTTCCTCCCCAGAGCCAGCCCGCCCACCAGCACCTGACTTCAGATTGATGAGCCCCTGAGGACCCAGCAAAGCCCTCTGCACTTGACCTACAGGCTGTGACAAATGAATGTTGTTTTAAGCTGCTAAGTTTGTCGGGGTTTTTTAGAGCAGCAATAGAAAACTAATACAGATGGCAAATGGATTTATCTGTCACAGCAGGTTGGCCGCCCAGCTGGGCCTGCCTCACAGCTGTGTTGGAAGGGTGCTCCATGCAGGCTCCATGAGGACCGGCAGTGCCTGAGGGTGGCTGTTGGCTACATGCATGCCATGCTGGTCTGGGCTCTGCCACTGAACTAGAATGATAGGGCTAGAGAGAATTAATTAAGTTGTTAGGCTAGAGACAGAAACAGAGAACACAGAATCATTGAAGAAAACCAGCCAGCAAAAATAAGAATTAAGACTCAAGAATAGATGACTGTCTTAGTTCATTTGGGCTGCTATAAGAAAAATATAGACTAGCTGGCTTATAAACAACATTTGTTTCTCCCAGGTACTGAGGTTGGGGAAGGTGCCAGCAGATCCAGTGTCCGGAGAGCTATTGCTAAGCATAGACGGCTGTCTTCTTGTTGTGAGCCCTCCCTCTGAGGTCTTTTTAATAATGACACTAATCCCATTTATGAGGGTTCCACCCTCATGACCAATCACTTTCCAAAGGCCCCACCCCCTAAAACCCTGGAAATCACTCTGGGGATTAGGGTTTCAACATATGAATTTGGGGAGAAACAAACATGTAGTCTATAGCAAAGACTTAGGTTGAAATTTCTATTAGGGCACAGGTTTTTGCTTGTTTTGACTACTGTTCTATCCTCAGTGCCTAGAACAGTGCCTGCCATATAGTATATGCTCAATAAAAAATTTTGAGTTGAATTCTAGATAACAAGAGATAGGAGTTAGGAAGTAGCCAAGTGGTTTATGCCTTTTGGTACTAGAGGGGCCTGAAATCAGATTACATTCCTACTACACAGTTTCCTTATCTCAACAGGGAGATAAGAATGATCCCACTGCAGTGTGTTTATAAGAATTGATAGTGAATATGCATAAAATGCTGATCCCAGTGCCCAGCACCCTGTCAGTTCCACCCAGTGGTAGCAGGTTAGAATTCTATCAGTCAAGGTTCCTGATGTGCTCAGGCTGAGTGAAGCAGGGAGGCTGTTTAAAAAGCTATCAGGAAGCTCACTGACTTTCCCAGAGGCTGGGAAGCCAGACTCTGGGCAGAGACAGATCAAAGAGAAGCTCTCAATGGAGTCAGACAACTAGAAGCTTCCAAAATGGGTCCCCATGGACACGGCTGTCGCCACTGCACACAGAGGCCCCAGTTCCCAGGGTTCTGCATGCTGACCTTACCATGCCCCCCTAGAAGCCCAGGTTGCATCTTTCATAGTTCACTGAAAGACTCACACCACCTTCACCCCTGCTCCTTTGTGTCTGTATGTCCAGAACCCAGATTGGTCAGGCCTGGCTCATGCTCACGTTCCAGCCGCCCGGAGAGCTGGTGAGAGAGGTGCTGCCTTTCACCCTCTGCTGTGAGATAGACTGTCTTCCATTTACAGGAAAGGAATTCTGAAAACATAGGAAAAAGTTGAGATGCCAGGAAGCATTCTCCTACCACACCCTCCAAAAGGCAGAATCTATTACTACATTCATCAATAGGTTGCTGATCCAGGGTCAGAAATACTCTTGCAAGAGGACAGGGGAGGCCCAAAGGTTCCGTGTCAGGTTGACTCAGGTAGGAGGGATGCATTGAGAAATTGTCTTTCTCCTTCTTATGCTTTCAACTTGAGCCCTGCTGACCAATTCTGTAGCAGGTCATGCATAATTACAAAGTCACTTATGTGGAGGTTCAAAACAGGGTTAGAGCATTACGGTTCATTGTGTGTGTGCACTGTCTTTGAATCTAGTCCCAAAGCTTTTTGGCCCTCGTGCTTCAAGCAGGACATGCAGAGACTGTGACACATCCAATAATAAATAATTCCATGGTGATACCATCAAGAGTTGACTTTTTCTGTTTCTGTGGTTTTTATACCTGAGAATACCCTCTCAAAATAATTGTATGACAATCAATAACATTTATCTAACACCATTTTGTAGCTGCTGGCTAAATACTTTAGGGTGTGCATGATTTCATTTAATCATTCCTTCTGTGAGGCTTGATGTAATTATTCCCATTTTGTAGGCCAGGAAACTGAGGTTTAAGGAGCAGGTCATCCACATTGCAGGTGATAAAACTTGGACTTGCACCAAGGTCTGCCTGACACCAAAGTGTATGGTGTTAACACAAATTTATGTGTAGCTGACAGAGTGCGAGCAGTAAAAGTCCCTTTCAGAGCAAGCTTTGCTGTTTGTCATTGAGCATTACGAAGGGGTTGTAGCGTATGCAAGTTCAGCATAAAGATTGTAGAAAACCCACAGATGTCCTTTTAGATTTAGATGAGAATTGGGAAATTTGGATTTCCAGGTCTTTTCTCAAGAGTTTGCCTGCAGATTAAGTATTTTTTTTTAAATAATGATAGCAATATGAGAGAACATATATTTTTTTTCTGTAATCAAGATAATGAACTTGGTTGCCTGTATTTATTTCCATTAGCACAGTGATTACATATAATTAAAACCAAGACATCATCAGAAAAGGTCAGCTAACAAAAAACATAGGACAGGAAGGATGCATGATCTTTTCATGGAGAGGAGTTTGTGCTCTCCTGCCCCTCTGATGCCAGTCCCCAGCACTCTATCACTGCACCTTCTAACATTCTGTCCAATTTATTTATTTAAAAATATATATTTTTTATTGATTTTTTACAGAGAGGAAGGGAGAGGGAGAATTGGAAACATCTGATGAGAGAGAAACATTGATCAGCTGCCTCCTACACACCTCCCACTGGGGACACGCCCACAACCAAGGTACATGCTCTTGACTGGAATCGAACCTGGGGCCTTTCTGTCCACAGGCCGAAGCTCTATCCACTGAGCAAAAATGGTAAGGGCTATTTTAGTGATTTTTTTACAGAGAGGAAAAGATAGGGATAGAGAGCTAGAAACATCTATGAGAGAGAAACATTGATCAGCTGCCTCCTGCACACCCCCTATTGGGTGCACCACATTTTGTTTATCTATCCATCCTCCAGTGGACATGTGGGTCACCTCGCCTGTTGACTACTGTGAATGATGCTGCCATGAACAGAGTGTACCACTCTCTGGTCCACCCCCTTCTCAATTCTGCTGGGTGCATACCCTGAAGCGGAATGGCTGTGTCATCTGGAAATTCTCTGCTTCAGGAACTGCCCTTCTGTGTCCACAGCAACTGCACCATTATACATACAGAGAGGGAGCTCTTTTTAACAATCCGTAATAATGGTACAATAATATCTCATTTCTTTATAAGCGATAGTCACCACTTTTACTGGTGTTGAAGTTTTCTAACTGTGCCTTTTTTCCCCCTGCTGCTGCTGAAACATGTTCTTAACACACATTTTTCCTCCTCCTTTTTTTTTTTTTCCATTTCTCCCTTCCTTCTTCCAGGTGTGTATGGTCCTGCAGAACTAAGCTTGTGCCAGGTTTCCCCTCATTTCTAGGCAGTGCCTCCCTTTTCAGGGTGTAATTTCCCTGAAAAGCTGGGAGCATCGCCCCAGAGGACAGCTTCAGAGCTCTCTCTGCTCCCAGCACTGCCAGCCCTCTGTGACTAATCTGAAAATGAATCTTTTGGGAAAAAGAAAAGGAGGAAAATAAAAAAGCACCCTCCCAAGAGAAATAATGAGAAATTGCTAAAAATACTAGACACTTTATTGTTTCTCTTCCTAAAGGCCATAGTGTTGGCGGGCTTTAGCTGGTGTTCATTCCCCCAGGGCACATTTTCTCTGGAAGACTGAATAGTGAAGACTGTATAGTGAAGGTGAACAGCTTATAATTTAAGCTACAAATTGTGTGCGACATTTCCTTATCTCAATTGGTGGTTCTTATCTCTATTGTTGTCTAAGAAAAGCTTCTCTTTCATTATCATTGTGTGAAAGCAGTGAATGCCCCTCAAAATCAGGCACCCTCTCTTCTGTAAAGATGTATAATGTGGCTCATTTCTGTGCTTTTTGAAGGATGGGATTAATAAGTTTACCTCTGACATTTATAATATTGTCCTATACCCCAATCTATAACCAGAGTAATTATATTCTTCACTCTTGAAAGCTTTCAATATTGAGAGAAGGCCCAATATTGTGATTTCTCCAGGCTTTTTTGGAGTGAGCACATACTTCCATTCTCCTTTGAAGGTAATCTTTGATTCAAAACTTTTCAGGATTCAACCACCCAAATGGAGATCCTGGTAAGAGCCAGGGTTCTGTCATCTGGCACAGGTGGGTTTCAGTTGCTATATGCCCATGCACTAACTGCATTATTTGTGGCAAATTATTTCATCTGTGCCAGCCACAGTGATTGCATCTGTAACATGCAGAAATCAAAAGTGCCCACCTCCATGGATTGAACTGAACAGTCAAGGACCAGTTCCTGGTACAACATTAAGTTAACTGTTATTTGTTCCTGTTATTAAATTATAAATTCCCTGAGAGCACAGTCTATTCCTTTTCATCTGTGAATGCACTGTTTAGTGGTACATGGTATCATATCTAATGAAAGAGTGATATGCAAATTGACTGTACCTCTACTACACCCACAAGCCACGCTCACCAGCCAATCAGAGCAAGTATGCAAATTAACCTAACCAAGATAGCTAAGGCCACAGAGAGAGCAAGAGAGAGGGTTGGGTTGCCCCTGGCAATAGAGGAAGCCAAGCTTTCAGCAAACCATGGCCAGCCCAGGCCTCCACTTAAGGCAACAAAGTTTCAATGGCTGTACAAGTAGAAGGCTTGGCTCCACTCCAGGATACAAAGTTTCAATTGTAGAAGATAAATAAATTCCAGAAACCAGGACCTCTGCTTGGGTGGCTGGGGGGGGGGGAGTGCGCGGGGAGGCGGGGAGGGTGTGGTCAGCCTGCAAACCAATACAGGCCTCTTGCCCAGGCCACCCCATCCCCAAGGGAATACTCACCCTGATCCAGGACACCCTCAGGACAAACCAGCTGGCCCCCACCCATGCAGCAGAGCCTCTATCCTATCTAATAAAAGAGTAATATGTAGATTGACCATCACTCCAATACACAAGATGGCTGCCCCATATGGTCAAAGATGATTGTCCCCACGTGCACACAAGATGGCCACCACAAGATGGCCAGTAGGGGAGGGACCAGGTCTGCAAGGGAGGGCAGTTGTGGGTGATCAGGCCAAAAGGAGAGGACAGTTGGGAGAGACCAGGGCTGAAAGAGAGAGCAGTTGGGTGAGACCAGGCCTGAAAGGAAGGGCAGTTGGGGGAGATCAAGCCTGCAGGGAAGGGCAGTTAGGAGTGACCAGGCCTGCAGGAGAGGCAGTTAGGGTTGACCAGACCCACAGGGGAGAGCAGTTAGGGGCAAAGAGGCTGGCAGGAGAGCAGTTAGGCATCAATCAGGCTGGCAGGGTGTAGTTAGGGGGTGATCAGGCTGGCAGGCAGAAACAGTAGGGGCAATCAAGAAGGCAGGCAGGCAAGCAGTTGGGAGTCAGCAGTTCTGGATTGAGAGAGGGATGTCCGACTGCCCGTTTAGGCCCAATCCTAAATGGGCAGTTGGACATCCCTCAAGGGGTCCCAGATTGGAGAGGGAGCAGGCTGGACTGAAGGACACCCCTCCCCATGCACTAATTTTGTGCACCGGGCCTCTAGTTTATAAATAATCTGCTGAAAGGAATTGTTACAGAAAACTAGTGTACATATTATAGAGCTCTGTATAATTAGTTTGTTCCTATGCTATATTTTAAACCAGAATAATGACTATAGCAATGAAAATTGTTTTCTTTGAGAAATCACTGTGTACTAGGCTTTGAGGTAAGCATTTTACATTTATCAACTCCTTTAATTCTTACCATAACCTTAGGAGGTAGGCACTATAATTATGTCCATTTTACAGATGACAAAGAGAAGGCCAACAAAGAAAAGTTATTTTTCCCCCCTCAGTAAGGCAGTAAGTAGCTAACCAAAATGTGAACTCTCGTAGTCTGGCCAAAGTCCATACTTTTAACTTCATGAGTTTTCAAAGTTTTTGTTCGCAAGACCCCTTTAGTCTCTTAAAAGAGCTTTTGTTTATGTGAGTTATATCCATATTTACCATAATCAAAATTAAAGATGAGAAATAAAAACTCATTAATTTATTTAATTATAAAATAAGAAATATATGTTAACATAAATACCATATTTCCCAAATAACACCAAAAAATTAGTGTGCACAATGATGTTGTTTTTCAAAATCTTAATGTCTTGCATCAGAGAAGACAGCTGGATAACATCTGCTTTTGCATTCAGTTTGTTGTGAAGCCACAAATCATTAGCCTCTGAAAAAAATCATTGAACATTCATTAGAGAATGAGAGTGAAGATGATGAATCATATCTTAGCAAATATTATGAAAATATTTGTTACCTGCTGGGCTCCCTGGGAAGATTTTGGGGGGCGGTTCCTGGGAGTTTGCAGATAATACTTAGAGAACTATTGTCTGCTTTTCCCTGATTTCCCAGTAAGAACTTTATGACTTAGAATAGAAAAGGGAAGAAGTATTAGGAGCTATTTCTAAAACACCGAACAAAGGAGAGATGGCTGGCATCTTTAGTAGCCTACTTTTATCTGTTTCTCATTTAATTTACATAATTGGCCCAGTGGGTATTTTCAATGTTCATTTTATAGTTAAGAACAGAGGCCAAGGGATTGCAATCAGCTTAAAAACACCCAGTGGAATTTGGGTTTGAACCCATGTCATCTGAGTCTAAAGTAGCCTGCTTGTTCTGCATTTTCCCAGTAAGCCTCTGAAGTATTTCATTGTTGTACAGGCCATTGTTGAATTAGGGATCTGTATTAATCAGAACTTTGGGTTATTAGTAACAAAAGTTCAATTCAAACTTGTTTCAACCAAAACACAAGGGCTGTTTATTACCAGCAAAAGCAAGTGTCTGATTGTCATCAGCATGAGTAGATCTAGAAGCTTAGTAACAAACTCAGTCCTCGAATTTTCTCTTCCTCTCCGGCTTGGCTTCCCTCTCGGTCAGCATCTTCCTCAGGCAGGATCTGACCCTAGCAGATTGAGGCTTTATCTAACCAGGTGGACCATCTCTTCAAAAAGAAAATAAGACTGTCGCCAGAATTTCAGCAGTAGTCCTAGGTATGACTCTCATTGGGCCACTTGGGTCAAGAGTCTGTCTGTGAACCAAATCCTAGACCAAGGAGGTGGCAGGATTAGAACCATTTGCTGATCCTTGGAGCCTAAGGAAGAGGTGGGCAATCCACCTACTCTAGTGTTAGTCTTCATTACCTCATCTGAGAGTGCTGGATAGGTAGTTTCCAAATCAAAGCGGATTTCTTACCAGAAAAATGGGAAAGAATTCTGGGTAGCTAAACAGATGTCCAGATTGGATCCTATTTTTTATGTATACCATTTGAACTCACAGCATAAGTGGAACTCATTGACTTTTTCCCTCTCCCTTTTCTTATACTAGTATGGGATGCTGTAGTCATATCAAGATGTTCTTTGAAAATTAAAATGCCATCCTGGAGACAAATCAGACAGACACATCAAATGCTCTAAAAATAATTATTAATCAACAAATTAGTATATGAAAATGAAATCATTGCAGGGGTGGGAACATCCAGGCTTCAGGCCATATAAGGCCTGCAAAATCATTTGGTCTGGCCCTGGCAAGGCATTAAGGGTGAAACAAAAAAAGCAGGCAAATTTTTAAGTTCATAATTTTGTATGTCCCGTGAATAATGTTATAAATATGCAAATGGCCCTTGGCAGAGAAAAGGTTTCCCACTCTGCCATGATCACAACAGCACACATTTGGGACAGAGCAGCATCTTTGGTGTATAAATTGGAAAGTATCAGACACACTGTGGCCTTTCTTTTGTAACAGAGGGTTCTGAGGAAGTCTTTTTCTCTCTTCCTGGGAGGGCATGTATTGAAGTGGAAAAAGTACCAATTGTCAATCAGCTAGCTCCTTTCCCACTCCCCTCATCACCCAATGATGGTATTTGCTTTCTAGCCAAAATTTTCACATCCAAGTAGAACCCGAGAAGCACACATCCCTGCTTTTTCCATTTTGCTGCCCTCATGCATGGGGTATGTACATTTCTAACAAGTGGTGTCCAGGTAACTCTCCAGTCCTGCATCCTGATGAGGGACAAGCAGGAGCAGTTTGCTATGTGGTTGCTATTTTCACCGGCAAGAGATGTAATTCAGAAGAGTGAATGGCTGATTGTTGCTGTAGTCAGAGAACCGAACAATACTAGGACTGATAGATGGCCAGGGCCTGCACTTACTGACTATATACAGCGAAATTGGGAAAAAAAAATCAATATTAAGAGAAAACTCTTTAACCAAGTTGTTATTTAGCAATTTAGGACTTCTATTCAAAAAGTATTTTAAAAGTATTGCAAGCACTTCATACACTGTGACTGAGCATTATTATTAACTGCTGTGATGCTTTGTTTCAAGAGAGAAGGAAAATGGAATTTGTATTTAGTGAAACCTGCTTAGCTGCTAACCTCACTTCAGGAATCCAGATTGCCTTACATTTATTTCAAGAGTCAAAACAGCTCACTCTGAATTAGGTTTTATTTGATGATTTTGCTTTGAAATTTTCAACGATTGTTTTCTCCGAAGTTCCCTTTTTGAACCCAAACACACTCAGATTGAAATTTCCCTCTCAGCCATTGCATTGCTCACTTGCTCCAGTACAGGCACGGAAGGAATTGGCATTTTTACAACCAGTTGGAAGCTTTTATCTCCAGATTTTGGTTTGATGCTTAAAACTGTGCTACGTGCATTGGCCTGAGCTCTACTTTCACTCCGAGTCCTGAGTGGTCAGCGGATGGAGCTAGCTGCCTTATATTATCCATTCACAATGTGCTCATTTAAGTCTCCACTCATCCCATCCCATTTGGATAGAGACTTACCTGTGCTGTAGTTAGTGGAACCCCATCTGATGAAATGGGACCCACATCTCTTTTATACTTAGAAGCAATTTAAAATCATTGTATTTGTCAGGCCAGGCTGCCAAAGACTGGGAGACATAAACAACACACATTTCTCCTCTCACAGTTCCAGACGCTTTGAGTTCAAGATCAAGGTGGCAGCAGGGGCCATTGCTGGGGTGATCTCTCCTTTTGCTGTGTCTTCCCCTGACCCCCTCTGTGTATGGAGAGAAACCTCTGGTGACTCTCCCTTCTCTAAGGACACAGCGTTATGGGATGAAGGTTCCACCCTCCTGACCTCGCTTCACCTTTATTATCTCCTCATAGGCCCTGTCTCCAGATATAGTTCCAGTGGGGGCTAGGGCTTCATTCAGTAAATGACTTTTGGGGAGGAGGGGGGACACAATTCTGACCCAATAATTTGATATGTTTTTTTCTTTCAAGAAGAGTATGTTGCGTGCTTCTAATTGGACATTGTCTGCTAGAACTCAGCAAGCATGGCATGAGTGGAAACAAGTCACCGTAAACTATTTCAGGTGATAAGAGTGGCATGCAGGATTAAAAGCAGAGAAAATGTCATCTCATCTCTTCTTGCTCTCCTTTCTGGAAATGTAGCCCGTGCTATTTGTAACTGCCTCTTTATTTCATGGCCCTCTTCTGGTGGATGCCTGCTATTAATGTGGAGAGGGCCCTGAGTGGTAATAGCAGAAGCCATTTCCCAGGGTGGGGAGACTTGCTTAGTGTGGAGATTAGTCCTGTGGTCAGCAGTCTCATCTTTATTGGGACCCAAAGAAAAGATGGGGAAGCACTTCTGTCTCTGACTTTCACATTGAGTGGAAATGTGGGAAGGCTCCATCTCAAACAATGGGCTTTAATCCCCAATTTCATACCTGCATGTGCCCACTGGGTGCCCACTTGCTTATCTATACTAATAAAAGGATAATGTGCAAATTGGTCAGGATGCCCTCACAGTAATGACCAAACAGCAGGCTGTGTGAGGCAACCAGGCTGGCAGGGCGGCAGTTAAGGGTGGCCAGGCTGGCAGGGGGGGAAGTTAGGGGCGATCAGGCCAGCAGGCAGAGGTGGTTAGGGGTGATCAGGCTGGCAGGGAAGGCATTTAGGGGTGATCAGGCAGGCAGACAGGTGAGCAGTTAGGAGCCAGTAGTCCCAGATTGTGAGAGGGATGTCCCTGGGATTGGGCCTAAACCAGCAGTCAGACATCTCCCAAGAGGTCCTGGATTGGAGAGGGTGCAGGCTGGGCTGAGGGGACCTCCCAACCCCCATGTGTGAATTTTGTACACAGGGCCTCTAGTATATTTATAATAGAATGATGTTTGGGACCTGGTAGAATTATCCCCTATTGTTGCAGAATTTTGGCCAAGACCCAGAGTGGGGACAGAGGACACAAGTATCCCATATGCTGAGTTCAGAAGTTAGAGCCATCAGGGCCGTTCAGTGGGTGAGAGGGACCTGTGAGGGACAGGTCTGCGCCAGAGGAGGGCTGTGAACAGGCAGTTACAGCCAGCACAGGCTACATTACAGGAAAGGAGAAGAGTTTACAAGAAGAGACGAGTTTACACTTGGCCTTGTTGGCTGCACCCCAACCCAAGTTGATTTAAGACAAACTGGAAGGAGAGAAAGGAGGTCTTTTTAGGGAGAAGAGTGCTTACCAAAGCCATCATTTCCTTTCTCTTCTTATAAGAGCAAGGTGGGGAGCAGGGGCGGGGGACTGTCCCCTTGAGAGTTGACCAAAATCAGTTCCATCCCTGGAGATTCATTTGGAAGCTGCCAAAGGTTAGAGTTGGTGAGTGTAGCTATTCTGTAACCTTGCTTTGATTTTGATGAAAGCAGGCATGGGACCAAATTCTCCCACATATACAGACATTTTCTAAATGAATATTCATTAGCCGAGCAAGCTCAGAACAGCTCACAAATACATTCTGCAAGCCCGGTGCAGTCCCAGCACGCTGTGCTGTACAGTGCTGCATGCTGGAGGCACCGGGACCTTTCTGAGCTGTGGGACCGGTCCTCCCTCCTAAGACTCCCACATCACTGGTCTGGGTGAGGCCTGGCCCTGGGATTCTAAGAGCTCCCTTTGCAATGCCCATGTTCAGCCAAGGCTGAGAACCATTGTGTTCGATGCTTCCACCATACCCTGGATGAAAGGTTCAAGGTCATCCCAGCATCACAGAGGTAGATTGTCTTCTCTAGTTTGGACTCTTCAGTTAGAAAATCGCCTAAGCCTGGGGCTGCACAGAGGTCAGGGCATCAGGCATAAAGTGCGCAGGGCACACACCTAAGTGTCAGTTTATGCAGAGATGAGACAGATATTCAGATTATTTTAGCCACCCATCTCCTAACCATCTCAGCAGTGACTCCCTGTCTCTAATACCGTTATGCGAATTAACAAGTCACTAATCTCACTAATAAGAACCTGTTTTGGGGTCTCTGGTGCTAATTAATAACAGCCGATTGTTGATTAAGCTCAGCTAAGAGAGGTGCAGATGGCAGCTGGCCCTGGATCACGGCCCTTTCCAATGGGCTGTTAACTGGCCCCCTGAGTCTGTGTCCCTGGTAGCAAATTAGCTGACCACCCCTAAACTAGCACATACCTGATGTCGGCCTGGTTGTGCAGATTTATTTTAAAGTAAAGTCATCTCTTGTGCATCTTCCCAAGGCCAAAGGAGGGTGACCCAAGAGAGCCGTGTGTGAAGTTTGGACGTGTCCCAGCTGCCAGCTGTCCGCTCTCTCCCCTCCAGTCAAGTCGGGGCCTGGCAATCTCTGGGCTGCAGGCTGCAGAGCTGCAGTAGCTTATCCCTGAGGTGACCTTCACAGAAAACCCCGAGAGGTGTGGCCAGGGCTAGAAGGCTGCCCCTTGTTCTGCAGAACCCAAGACGTTGCCCCACTCTGCCTGCCTGTCCCGGGGCTGGAGGACAAAGAGATGAGGTGAGATGAGGCTTTAGACCTGAAGACAGACCACATTCTCCCCCATGGCAAGCTTTTACCATCCTACTTTGGTGGGATGGGGGAAAGAATATTGATTCAAATGCAAAATAGAAGTTTTACAAAGAACAGAGTTTACTTAGCCTTAGACACCAGAATGAGACACTTTCAAGCATTGAAAGGACTGAACATTTATATAGACATGGATGAGATGGTTGTCGGGGAGACATCTACTAACAGGAACGGGGTGTTCGGCACAGCAGAGCTGAGCACTGAGGTTGCTAAAGTGAAGCTGTCTCATGGTTATAGCTCCTCGGGGCGCCGACGCCTTGCTAATCTGTTACATGTGCCTGCTTTGATGTTGGCGAGGGACATGCCTCCTTAGCCCCTGGTCAGGTGGTTCGCTGTAGGAGTACATTTCACTCGAGTGCCTCGAAAAGTTCACTCAGCCAGCAGTGCAGAGGGGACAGAACAGGATGTCCCAGGGAGCTGTTTCCACCTCAGCCTTTGGGGTTCTGGTTGCCCATGTTTTCTATAGATAATGAGGCCTGTTCACAGAGTGTGCGCTAAAGAACCCTGCTTTTGATGCAGGTTAGAAAAGTCTCTCTGGAAAGAGAATTCATGCTCAACTAAACTGGGAGAAGTTTGGGTTAAACAACAAGACAATCTGACAGTAGTAAAGGCTGGGAGGAAAAAGAAATGTTTAAGGAGAAAATGTTGAAAGAAATAAAATCAGTGAGACAATGAACACATGATGTCATCATTGCGTTCTTTCATTTCTAGGTTAAAGATCCTAATTACAGACCAATCATATCTTTTGAGAAATGTCCGGGAATTAATTCTTGCCTCCAGTAGCAGCCCATCTTTCCTGTTCCTCTTCTTGCCTCCAGCAGCAGCCTGTCCTCCCTGAGACTCTCTGGCCAGTTCCTGTGACATTGCTGAGAAACACACTTTCTCTGTCTCCCCATCGCTGCCCACAGCCCCGACCATCAGCAGCCCTGGAAAGTCCTGTCGTGCAGCTTTCTGTCACTGGTTCTGGGTGCCATGTGTGTGACATCCCTGCATAGAGGGCATCTCTTGTCATCTTTGCCATAGTGACTTCAAGGGGGTTCTTCTTTCCTATGCACCCTCCCCCCACTCACTGCCCTCAGCACTGAAAATAGAGGCGCTCATTCGTTACATCCTCAGCTTGGTGCTTCTCCAGTTCTAGGTCTACCTGCTCACCATCTTTCCCCTGAACCGCCCTCCCACACCACCACCCAATAATAATAGCGAGTTCATTTTATCTCTTTAAGTAGTTCCTATCATTATGGGCATTTTCTATAGGAGGATGCAGAGGCACAGGGAAGTGCAATGATTGGCAAGGGCCACACAGTTAACAGGTGTCATGTGAGTGTCCAGAATCCTGGCAATCTATTTTGTTCCTCATTCTGATCAGCTTTCTAAAAATGACAGCTTTGTTGAGCCTATGATTCACGTATCATAAAATTCCCTTTTTGAAATGAACATTTTAGTGGGTTGTAGTATATTTATGGAATTGTACAACCCACACCACTTTCTAATTTCTAAACTAAACCTTCAACTCATTAGTAGCCATTTCCCATTGCCCCCTGCCCCTGATAATCACTAATCTACTTCCTGCCTCTAGATGTGCCTGTTCTGGACATTTCACATAAATGGAGTCATGCAGTTTGTGGGGTTTATGGCTGGCTTATTTCACTTCGCATAATGTTCCCAAGGTCCAGCTGTTTGGTAGCATATCTCAGCATCTCATTCCCTCTTCCTGCTGAGTCATATTCCACTGTATGAATTTATCACAGTTTGTTTTCCACTTGTCAGCTGATGGGCACTTGGATCGCTTCCACTTTTTTGACTGTTATACATATGTTTCTGTGAATATTTGCACACAAATTTTTGTGTATTACATACTTTTCATTTCTCTTGGGTGTATGCTGAGGAGTGGAATGGCTGTGTCATGTGATAATCTTATGTTTAACTTTTTAAGGAACTGTCAATGTTTTGCAAAGAAGGGGCACTATTTTATAATCACACCAAGAACCTATGAGTTCCAGTGTTCTATATCTCGTATAACATGCCTGTTTTATTCTAGACATCCTAGTGTATGTGAAGTGGTATCTCATTGTGGTTTTGATTTGTGTTTCCCTAGTGACTAATGATGTTGAATATCTTTCCATATGCTCATTGGTCATTTGTATATACTTTAGGTAGAAATAGCTAGTAAAATCCTTGTCCATTTTTAATTTGGATTATTTGTCTTTTTATTGTTGACTTGTAAGAGTTCCTTATATATTCTGAATACAAGTCCTTTATCAGATATATGCTTTACAAATATGTTCTTTCATTCTGTTATCTTTTTAAAAATTTATATACTTGTATTGATTTCAGAGGGAAAGGGAGAAGGAGAGATAGAAATATCAATGATGATAGAGAATCATTGATCAGCCACCTTTTGCATGCCCCACACTGGAGATTGAGCCCACAACCTGGGCATGTGCCCTGAGTGGGAATTGAGCTGTGACCTCTGATTTGTAGGTCAACACTCAACCATGGAGCCACACCTGCTGGGCAAATTAAAATTTTCCCATGTGACCTTCAGCCTGAAGGAGTTCCTTTCATATTTCTTATAGCAGTGGTTCTCAGCCTTTTTTAATGCTGTGACCTTTTAATACAGTTCCTCATGTTGTGGTGACCCCCAATCTTAAAATTATTTTCATTGCTACTTCATAACTGTAATTTTGCTACTGTTATGAATCATAATGTAAAAATCTGTTTTCTGATGGTCTTAGGCTCTATAGCAGCGGTTCTCAACTTGTGGGTCGCGACCCACAGGTTGAAAACTGCTAGCAAGGTTGCCTAAGACCATCAGAAAACAGATATTTACGTTATGATTCATTAACAGTAGCAAAATTACAGTTATGAAGTAGCAATGAAAATAATTTTAAGATTGGGGGTCACCACAACATGAGGAACTGTATTAAAAGGTCACAGCATTAAAAAAGGTTGAGAACCACTGCAGGGCAGGCCTGCTAGGAACAAGTGCTCTCATTATTTGTTGGTCTCAGAATGCCTTAATTTCTTCTTTATTTTTTGATGGATGGTTTTTGATGGGTCTTGGCTGGCAATCTTTATTCTTCAACACTTTGGACATGCCATTTGACTGTTTTCTGGCCTTCATAGTTTCTGATGAGAAATCAATGCTCAGTATTACTTGTATAAAAGGAGTCACTTTTTTCTTGCTGCTTTTACATTTCTTTGTCCTTGACTTTTGGCAGTTTGATTATGTCATGCATGAGTATTTTTTAGTTTAGCCTACTTGGAATTTCTTAAGCTTCTTGGACGTGTAAATTCATATCCTCCATCAAATATGAGAAGTTCTTGGCCATTATTTTTCCATATATTCTTTCCGATCCTTTCTCACCTCTCCTTCTGGGATCCATATTATGCTACAGTTGATGGTGTCCTTCAGGTCTCTGAGGTGTTTGTTATTTTTCACGTTCTTTTTTTCCTTCTTATTCTTCAGACTTGATAATCTCAATTGGTCTCACTTCAGGCTTACTGATTATTTCTTCAGCCACCTCAAATTTGTTGTTTAACCTCTCTAGTAAAATTTCTGTTATTGTGTTTTTCAACTCTAGAATTTTAATTTGGGTGTTTATTTTTAAAAATTTTTTATCCCTTATTGATAGTCTCTACTTAGTAGACATTGTTTTAGTATTTGCCTTATACTTTATACATTTTTAGACAAGTTTCCCATTAGTTCTTTGAACATATTTATAATAGTAGATTTAAAGTCTTCATCAAGTAAATCCAGTATTTGAGCTTCCGGGGGAATAGTTTATGCTGGATGTATTTTTTTCCTATAATGAGCCATACTTTCCTGTTTCTTTTTACCTCTCATAATTTGAAATAGAATCTAGACATTTGAAATAACATAACAATTCTAAAAATCTGCCCCTGCAAGGGCCGCCTGCCCCCCTCACTCCAATGGTTTTTTATTGTACTGTTGCCTGTTTAATGGCTCTTGGATGAATTCTATAAGTTTGTATTCTTTGTCATGTGTGTCCTATGTCCACTGAGGTCTCTGTCCAGGTAATAATTGGACAAATATAGTCCTAAATACATAGGACAAGTAAGTCCCCCCTTGTCAGCAGGCTTCGTGTGTATATTCATCATTCAGGCAGCTTATAACTTTACATTAGCTTTCACTTCCTGCTTGTGCAGATATTCAAGGTCAGCTAGAGGTGAGAGTGCTTTCTTAAGTCTTCCATGGGCATGCACACAGTCTTTTGCATGCCTGTGACTTGCTAGAGAACCAGGAATATACTGGAGCTTTTAAAAATATCTATATATTGATTTCAGAGATGAAAGGAGAAGAAGAGAGAGATAAAATCATCAATGATGAGAGAGAATCATTGATTGGCTGCCTCCTGCACATCCCCTACTGGGGATCGAGCCCACAACAGGGACAATGTGCCCTGACCAGGAATCAAACTATGACCTACTGTCAACCACTGAGCCACACTGGCTGGGTTTTACTAGAGCTTTATAAAGCCCCTTATATTCACTTCATTCTCTAGTCTTTTCTTTCTTTCTTTCTTCCTTTCTTCCTTCCTTTCTTTCTTTCTTTATTTATTTCTTCTTTCTTTCTTTCCTCCTTTCCTTCTTTCTTTCGGCAGTTTGTTGTTTCCCCAAATGGTATAATTGCCTTAGACACCTGAGATGTTAGACAATTGCTGCTAAATGTTTTCAACAAATCGAGAATAGGGCTTTTTCCTTGGAGCTGGTTCTAGTTTAGGTCAACTGAAAATAAGCCATGTTAATGGGTTTTTTCCCTGGGACTTCCAGACTGGTAAAATAGTGACAAGTGTCTGGGGGCCCAGCCTCTCCTGCCCCTCCAGTGCTGGTAGGGTACTGGTTTTTACCATTAGCATTCTTGCAAGATTGCTGTTTTCAGGGCTACTGCACAAATGAGGGGAGGCAGATGGAAGCAGTACCAGTTAAAATGCTATAAACCTTTCTGTTCTTACCAAGGTTCAGCTGTTTTTCTCAAATAAATGCTCCCCTGGTTGTTGCAAGCCTTTGATTAATGTCCAGAGTTCTAAAAATTAATTTTGAAAGTTTTCAACAGTGTTCTTGTTGCTTTTATGCAGGAATAGACTTTTGGAGGTCCTTACTCTGTCATCCTGGAGTTTCTTCTCTGGGCACTCTGTTGTAATTTATGAACAGAAAATGTAGAAGATGCTTAATAAGTACTCTGAAGACCTAGTTAAGAATGAAGTAGAAGTCTGTAGTACTGCATTTGTGAGGGAGAACTCGAGAAGTGATTTCGTTTTATTTTTCGCCAGTTCAAGATCATCAAGAGGATATTTATAGCCAGCATGTACTATGGGTGCTTTAAGAAACATTTTTCTGGAACTGGGTAGTATTACCTTCATGTGGACGAATCCTGATCTTGTTGATCAACATTTTGTTTTCTCCGAAGTTTTTACTGCTACAAAGAATGATACAGGGCAATTATCAGGCACATATCTTTGTGTGTATAAGTCAGTACATCAGGTAAATCCATTGCAGTGGATTTTCTATGGCAAATGTACAAGCTTAAAAGATATATGTGTTCAAAATCTTGATAGCTAGGGTAGCTTATTCAGTTTTAAATCTTCAGAGTTTATATTTTCTTTCTCATGCTAGTGTTGGGAATATTTTTTTATGGTTCAGTCTTTGTCCTTATTTTATTGGTTTGGTTTGAAGTTCCTAACTCTGTACAGAATGTCTGAAACATTGGGAAATAAGATAAACTAATTTAAACTGTATGTTAATTATATTTTCAAACATATTTTTCTGTTCCCTCTTGGCATCTTTTTAGATGAAATACCTCTAAATTTAAAGCAATGAGGCCAATTGTTAACCTGAAAAGATGGCAGAGTACATTGTTTCCCCCAGGTGTTCGAACTTTTGGACATCCTGTAGATTGGCAAGAAGATGTTTTATTTTACTTCAATGCATAGCTTCTATACCAAGTACCAGCCTGAATGGCTAAAAGCTTGCTTGATATGCCAAAGCCTAATGTGTTAGCAGCTCTTTTTTAATGTTTTCCTCTTTTAAGTGTGTGTAGTAGGATGCCTTATTTTCCTGGGTTTGTTCATTATAACATATGTGTTCTTCCAGCTGAGTTAGATGAGAGCATGACTGAAAGCAACACAGTACAGGGAGAACCTGGGTGTGTATAGTACCTTTTAAAAAGTATCTTTGAGTTGTGATTGACCCTTTTTCAGTGCATGAAGGGAGAATAAAAGTGATCTCTTGTCGACAGCCTCCCTCCCCTTGACTTTCATCTTTATCTGCTGCCTTTTGATTTTTTTATTACTCACCCTCACTTCTGATGAGCAAAGCAGTAAAATGTGTTTTAGGCAGACCACGTTGCAGTATAATTGCCTCATTAGGAGAGAGCTGCTCAGGTGCCAGTTCCCTCCCACATGAGGATTCAGGAAGTGGAAGTGGCCCCTCATTAATCTCAATTACGTTATAGGCCAAATCCCCTTACAACAAACCCAACCCAACTGGACCTTTATATGGCATCAGGATTTCCAAATCTCAGCCCAACTATTGCCCGCTCATCGCTGGCAGCAACATCCTAGCCCCCCACAAGCATCAGTAGTTTTTCATAATGGAATCTGACCTGTGGTTATGTTGGGAATCAGAATTATGCTTTGGGAATGCTGC
>JAAGEH010000020.1:8320030-8552171 GCA_011751065.1 Lasiurus cinereus
GTCCTCAGCCATCAAACAGACATAAAAATGCTCCTCCTAAAGAAGATACAGTGGTACCTCGAGATACGAGTTTAATTCCTTCTGTAACCTTGCTCGTATATCAAGTTGCTCGTATCTCAAAGCAAATTTCCCCATTGAAATCAATTGAAATGCTGTTAATTTGTTCCAGCCCCTAAAATGCCACCCCAATTGTTCTTGTTACGTGTTTTTGAATAAGAAAAATGTATTTATAAATGACAAATATTGTATAAAAACATAATAAAAGAGAATGTAAAGGAATAAACTGGTTTTATAAAGTGTATTTACCTACTCGTTGCACTCTTAATGCTACACTTTATTCCTAAACTGAATGTAACTTAACTAATCTTCACTGAACTTAATTGCTACTGGTCTTTGCATTTTTGGCCGATTTCAAATAAAACGTGTCCAACGAGGTTTGCCTCTTCCTCCCTTTCAGAATGTTTCTGAAATGGGTGAGGCACGTTTCATTGAACAGCTCCGATGCACAACCAGTAGCAACTTTTTCGGGGTGTTTCTTTTCCACAAAGTGTGACACCCTCTCCCACATTCCTAAGATCTCCTTTCTCTCACTTGTAGAGATCTCCTCCACCTCTGGCTCCTCCTCGAAACCAATTTCTTGGAGAACCTCCGCATGTTGCTGAGACTGCAACTCTTGTAACTCCTCCGTGGTGAGCTCCAGAGAGTGCTCCTCAACGAGCTCATTCACGTCTCTCTCATCCACCTCCAGGCCCATGGATTTTCCCAGAGACACTATCTCCTCCTCCACTGGCACCTCGGGTTCGAATCCTTCGAAGGGCCTTTCGGCTATGGCCTCAGGCCACAGCTTCTTCCATGCAGAGGTCAAAGTCCTCGTTGTAACACCCAGCCAGGCCTGATCAATAATTCTGAGGCATATCACGATGTTAAAGTGGTTCTTCAAGAACTCTCGAAGGGTGAGGTTTGTGTTCTCCATCACCTCAAAGCAGCGCCGGAACAGGTGCTTGATGTACAGCTTTTTAAAATTAGAAATCACCTCCTGACCCATGGGCTGCAGGATACGAGTGGTGTTGGGAGGTAGGTAGACAACCTTTATAAACTTGAACTCTTTAAGGAGTTCATCTTCAAGGTTCGGTGGGTGACCAGGAGCATTGTTGAGGATGAGGAGGGCTTGCATGATTACGTTGTTTTCCTGTTGATATTTCTTAACAGAAGGGCCGAAAACCAGGTTTACCCACTCCACAAAGAACTGCCTGATGACCCATGCCTTCGGGTTTGCCCTCCACATAACTTACAGTTTATCTTTTAAAATCTTATGTGACTTAAAGACTTTGGGGTTTTCTGAATGGTATAGGAGCAGAGGCTTGATCTTGCAGTTGCCACTTGCATTGGGCACAGTGCGAGAGTTAGCCTATCCTTCATAGGTTTGTGGCCTGGCATCGCCTTCTCCTCTGCCGTTATATAAGTCCTATTCGGCATCTTCTTCCAGAAAAGCCCTGTCTCGTCACAGTTGAAGACTTGCTGGGGGATATATCCTTTGGCTTCTATCAGTTCAGAAAAAGTTTTGAGGTAATCCTCAGCTGCCTTCACATCCGAACTTGCTGCCTCACCATGCCTGACGATGGAGTGAATGTCGGACCTTTTCCTGAAGTTATCAAACCAGCTTCTACTGGCTTTAAATGAGTCTTTCGCTGCTTCGTCTGTGGAAGTGTGCGGGGTCTGCTCCAGCAAATCAACGTAAATCGCTCGCGCCTTCTCCCATATGATGCCCTCTGTTAATGTATCTCCTTTAAGCTGCTTCTCCGTCACCCACACCATCAGTAGATTCTCCATCTTTTCATGGAGAGAGCTACGGAGCTTAGAAATTATTGTAACGCCCTTAGCTGGCGTTATACCCTTTATCGACTCCTTCTGTTTAAGCACAGTGCATATCGTTGAAGTACTATGCCCGTATTGCCTCGCCAAGTCAGCCACTCCCACACCTTGCTCATATTTTTCTATGATTTCACACTTTAATTCAATAGACATCATCCTCTTCTGAGCACTGACCTTTCCACTTGCTTTCTTCAGACCCATGGTTATAAAAAGAAATGTGATAAAGTATGTAAATGCACAAAAGATGCTTCGACAACGAGGTAAATAAGCACCCTGACTGAGGCGTGGGAAACTATGAGTGCTCGAGTGGCGGTAAACTGGTGGGTCGTGTGCAGCCGGCTGATCTGCACACGACTTCAAATGTTGCTCGTATTTCAAAGCAAAAAATCGCTTGCTCGACGGCTCGTATCTCAAAAATCTCGTATGTTAGGGCACTCATATCTCAAGGTACCACTGTATTAATAATGACGGTAGCAGCAAATTCTAGAGCATTTTTTCTGTCCCAGACCCTATTTGGAGACTATATTTGCTTATGTAATTAACCAACAAGGCCACTATGAGGGTAGGAACTCTTTTCCCTACTTCATGACGAAACAGGTACAGAGAGATCAGGTGTTTTATCCAAGGCCTCACAGCTATCAAGAGCTGGAATTTTACCTCCATGATCCATGCACTTAACCATTTTGCATCAGTGCATCTGATCTGTAAAACCATTGTGCTAACCAGTAGTGTCTTTCTGAGTTACTAACTATGCAAGTGTATTCAGAAAGCATTCATTGAGCACCAGGTACAGGGATTATTATGGTGAACAAAAGTAGACAAAGTGCCTACCTTCTCTTGTGAAGATGGTCTTGTGGTCGCATGCAAAAGGGTGGGACTTTGCCCCACAGAGATCTGTGATGGAAGTACCCGCTTCAGGACAGGAAGAAACAACACTGAGGCTGGTCTACAGGAAGAACAGTGGTGTTCTACACCTGTGAAACAGTGTGTGCAAAGGCCTGGGGACACGCGGGATCCTGGCCTTTTCAAAGAATTGCAGCCCCAAGGATGACAGGAGGAGATTGCAGAGTTGGCCAGGGCAGACCCCTGAGGGCTCCAGAGGGCATGTTAAGGAGTCCTACCTTACAAGCAATGAAAAGCACTTGCAGAGCCTGGAATGACTAGATTTGGGTTTTGAACAGTGTCTCATGCAGAACAGATGAGGAAGGGTCACCAGACAGGGCACTGGGATGGCAGTCAGGAGGCTTGTCTGTAGTCCATACAAAAGACAGAAGCCACTTGGTTGGGCTAGAATGGTGGCAGTGGGAAGGAGGGGTGCACGGGTATGAGTAATACTTAAGGAGTAAAATTAACAGTCCCTCGTGGATGAAGTTTGGAGAGGTAGCGATGACTGCAGCTGTCAGGAAAACCAAACATCTAAATGGAAAAGCATGTGGAAGGGTTAGACTTAGATTTTGTTCTGGGGTCCTTAGAGCCATCGGCCCAACAATAATGATGTCCTTAGCTATACAGTTGGAGAAAGACATTTTGCAGTGACATAGAATTTCTTAATCACCTACTGTGTGCCAGACCCTGGGTCAGGCAGTAGGCCAACAGTAACAAGGACAGATCCTGTCCTCAGGGTTTTGATAGCAGTGGTTCTCAACGGGGAGCAATTGTGCCCCACCCCTGTCCCACCCCTCCCCTCCCCTGGAAGTTTGTTACTGGCAATTGCAGGGGGGGAGGGGGGAAACGTGGGGCTGGGAGAGGTTGCTAAACATCCTACAACTCAAGGGCCGACCCCTGCAACCAAGAACTGTGGCCTCAAATATCCATAGTGCAGAAGTTAAGAACCCTGGTTTATACTTGAGTTGGGAAGAGTTTGTAATACAGACAGTGTGATGAGGTCAGAGAGGGCATTTTGGCAGCACAGGGAACGAACCTAGCCTTGTGTGGGAGGAAAAGACAGCGCAGGTTGCCTTTAGCAAAGGTTAGAGAGGACAGGCAAGGCAGACCTCCTGGCACAGCCCTTGAGTTCTGCTTAATTTAGATTAAAGTATTAGCTATAATTGTGGGCTTTGAGTCCAAGAGTTTAAATCCCCATTCTTCCTTTACTTTGGCATCACTGTGCCTCGGTTTCTTTATTTCAGTGTTTGGTTCTCCCTTTATTACCCTGTGTTGAAATTAAGGGAGATAGTATGAAGGCCCGACCACAGGATCTTGCACAGACTGGAATCACTCAATAAATGCCCATAATAAACACGTTTCTTACAGTTGCCTGGTTTACATAATTTTTGTTTTCCACATATTTTCTTGAATGAGCAGAAGACATCACACTGCTTGGCTCCAGCACAGTGGCCTCCTTCCTGCTTGTGACAGGAAAGAAAAGATGAAAGAGAAGAAAATAAAGCAATAACTGTTTATTTGAACTCTAATAATCAGGTTCTTGTGAGAACATCTGATAGAAAATTTGAGATTTGAAATGGGACGTCAACGTTCCCAGTTGAGTGGTAGGTGGTCTGCTGAGAGGGTCCAGGTTGAACTGCAGTCAGCATGTGCTTCTCACGGAGTCACTGGCTCAGGAGTCTGAATCTGGCTCATCCTGATCTGGTCCCGTGCTAAAACCAGCTGCATTCAAGCAACTGTGTTTATGAAGAGCAATGCCGATTTGTTTTAATCCCCAAAGAACTTAACACTTCTAAACCCTTTTAATTTGATTCCTTTGTACCAAAAGGAAAAAGCACTGGGGAAATTTCCCAATTGTGACAGAACTATCTGACCTCAAGAAAAAGAGTGCATCTGATGAGTTGTTGGTAGTGTTAACTGAGTCTGTACTGCTGCCACCACCGTGGGGTGAGAAGTCGGGTTGGGTGGAGACCACACCTCCCGGGACAAGAATGTGTTCAGTTGTCTTATAGAAAATCAGAGAGTAAATCCTATTGGACGGGGTGCCTGTGCTCTAGACTATAATTGGTGAACGGTGGCCTATGGGCCACATTGGGCCTATAGCATTTTATACATAAAGATGTTCGAGCACAGCCTTGCCTAGTCATTTGTGTATTGTCTTTGGCTGATTTTGTGACAAAGTTGAGTGGTGACAATGGAGACTATATGGCCTGCAAAGCCCACATTACTTTTATCTGGCCTTTAACCAACTGCAGCTGCTCAGGATTCCAGTCCTCCACTAGCTGCCAAGTCCACGCTGGTACCTGTGCCTTCCATAGGCAGAGCTGGAGAGAATATTCTCACTGGCCTTAAAGCCAAGCTCTCAAGACAGAACAAGAGAAAAGGAAAACCTTATTAACTGCTTTAGCTAAGCCTTGGTTCTCTTTGAGCCAAACTGATACGTGGTAGGGATATACCAGTAAGTTAGGGACTGCATGGTGTTTTTTAGAGGACCTCGTTGCATGAAAATTTTCTAAAGGTTGGCAGGTGACCTAGTGGCAATCTGAAGTGTTCTGTGACCAGCCTAGCCTAGCACAGGAGGCCTTAGGTGATGAGTGCTCTTACAGCTCTTAAGTGATTGACCTATGCCCACCAATTTTGTGGCCTTGGATTCTAAGTTGTCTCTTAGCAACAGCCTTTAATGTGCACATTAACCCACCACAAAGTTTGTCTGACCAGACGTGGGTCTGGTGACAACCACAAAGTCATCAGTCTGTGAGGCCAGCTCAAACAGCAGCTTATGCTTGTGTTCTGCCTTGTGCTTTCCCCTCCTTATGACAAATGACACAAGACACCAAGACAAAAATAATGAAAAATAAGTAAATAAAAAGACAAACAAAAAACAATGACAATTTCTGTGAATAAAAGGATCAATAAAAACTAAGAGCACTTACAACAAAGCTTTACCAGAGTACCCATGCCCAAGAAACTCGTTCCACAAAGATTTTCACCAGCTCATCTAAGTTGAGAAAGGGAAAAAAACTTACCACTCTCGCTTCCATCAGGTTCTGCAGGCAGAGACCCAGGAGCCTGAAGTGGTGAGGATTCTTAGATTCAGCAGCTCTGGTCAGAAGTCCCAGGATCTCCTCATTGTAGCAGCCTCTGAGGGCACACCATGTGGCCAGGAAACTTTATCCTGCCAACTATACCAATTTTGGGGGAGGAAAATTTTTCCATCTGACCATCTAGTTTCGTTGACTTGCCTAATAATAAAATTAACGTAAGGCAGATTGATAGGAGAAAACAAATTAAGGAATGCAAGAGACCCCATAAATATATGAAACCCGAAGGCAGACAGACAAAAATGGCTTATGTGCAGTTCTGAATTATGGAGAAGGGAGTACAGATCTAGGACTTCGAAGGGAAGGAAGGCAATTCACAGGAAGTTGAAGCGTTTGGTGACCAATGTTCGTTTTGCCATGCCCTGCAGCGGCAATGGACACAGGGACTCTGCTCTCCAGGCTCTGCTGTGCCTTCCCAGCCCCTACACCTGACCCATGGTCTTTGTAGTTCTCTCTGGTGATAGTCTTCTTCTGGGCCAGGCCCTTGTCTAATTCTGTAGGCACTTAAAGGGGAGGCAGTAAGCTCTTCTGAGTCCTTTGGAGCCATGATTGTCTTTAGTTCAAAACCTGTTTGCTTGCCAGAGTGGCACATTGTAAGGAGGCTTGTTCTAAAGCCCTGCAGAGGTCACCTTAGTGGCAGGGATCGATGTGAGTTTCTTTGGAGCCCCTGAATTTTTATTTAATGGTAGGATTATTTGGATTGCTTTGATTTTAAAACTTAATATTCAATTAATTGAAAAACCTAATATTTTTCAAGTTCAGCATTATCATATTTATATATCTCCTGTCTCCATTTACAAACTTAAATATTTTTTTATATTTTAGATACATTCATAAATGCAGAATATTCGGCTTCTTTTTACATCACCTGACTTTGACAGCTTTTTCCCCAAGAAAAACAACACCTTTTCCTTCCTGTTTAATAATTTGTATAATCCTCACAAATGAAATGTATAAATATACTGAACATAATATTAACTTAAATATCCTAAAATGATGTGTGTCATATATTTTAGTTTAAAATTGTAATTTATACCAATTACTCAGTTAAACATTTTAAATTGGAATTATAAGAACAATTTGTTTATATGAGTAAACAAATAAATGGTAAAATGATTGAAGTACCAAATATGTACAGATCCCACAACACAAACTATATACAGATTATAGGTTTAGTTCTTTTAAATATTATATCTCATTATAAATCTTACAAGGTTAAAAGATGCTTATCCATTACAGAAACAATTTGTCATCCAAAGCAGTTTTGGGGAATACCTTGTCAGCTACCTTATGATCACATGACTGTCAGAAATTTCAGGTGGGATGTGGATTGGATTTTTATTTTTAATGCCACTGGAAGTCCTGAGTCCTGTTTATAGTTTCTGAGTCATTGAGTTCATAAATTAATAATATGGGTGGTCAGATAGCCCATGGCCCTTAGATGCAAGTTAGAGGTTATGCACATAGAAGATTCTTCCAAGCTGCTCCAAACTTGCTATCTCTTAAGGAATGCAAATATTTTGCCAGCTAACATTAATGAATTTTGAACTTGTTGGAAAATGGCATCTTTCAAAAACTTCCTATTTCTTAGGGCTACAACTTTTCTAGATATTTACATGAAAAGCTGCTAATTTTGAATATTTTGATTGACATGTTGTTACAATTTCTAGGCTCATTCTGCTAGGGGCGTTAGCCCAGGTCATTGAATTTATTTGATATTGAAGGTACTGAGAACAGTTAAATATTATCTTTGCTGTGTCTTTGAGTAGTTTAATTATAGGAAAAATATTATAGTTGTAGTTGGTTAAGACTATGTAGACTGTGTAGTCCAAATGTTTCATTTTAAGGAAGAGAAAAGACAGAGATGTTCAAAAGAAGGTTCAAATGCAGACAGAAGTTCTAAGATATGCCTCACTTTGTGCTAGATTAGATGGTTGTCTTGCTTGGGAGATCAATGTTACCCACAGCTCCCTCTTTTAATAATGGAACTTTTCATAAAAGATTGTCATAATTGGTATGAGAGAAATGACTCCAGAGATTAATTTTTGCCTGCATATTTTTTAATTTGAAAATGTGAGTAAGTCTTGGATTACATTACCATAATTTATTTAAAAGACAGTAATTTAAAAGATAGTATTACTTCTAGCTCTTGCCATTTGATACACGGCTGCGCTGGGTACCTCCTGATTTAGATGTTTTCACCACAGCAAGCTTTTCTGGGAGTGGATCCAGTGCACACTGAAAGGTTTATCTTAATCTTTGTTACCAACTTTTACCCCATAGGTGTGGAATTCACTGTCAGGCATCTCAGGTCTTCTCTACTGGAGATGGATGTATTTTTTATTTAAGGGCAAAAGAATATTTTTAACCATTTTAGGCGTGGAGGCCCAGAAGTGAAGCCCATTAGTGGTGTTATAGGTATTAGATATGATCCTACTAGCTTGAAAGAAATTAAATCATTACTTCCTGCTCATGGTGAGGATAAAACCCCTGTGGTGAAGCCGTCTCTTTATCTGCACTTGACAGTTTTGAATATTGAAGGATTGTTTTAAATGATAGATGCAGAGTTGATAGCCATACTAGTTTTTGCACATGTAGATTTTCATAACACACCCAAACACGTGACTTCCTCCCTTTCTCAGGAATCCGTCCACCTGCATGTGAATTGCGTCTGAATTGCACACTCCCATGCAGAGTCTCACTTGGGCCCCATTGTTGTTGTCACTGAAGCATGTGAGAGGCAAATCAGCCTTTAAGATTTCCATCAAGATTCCAGATATACCCATTGTTGCTCAGAGTATTTGAATGTGCTATAGTTCTGGGAGCTTTAGAAAACAGTTGATTTAGTAAATGTTGGAAACTGTCAACATCTTCATTTTGATTTGAGTTGAAAATTCAAGTGCCCAGGTTCATGTTTGGCCCTGGAAAAGCATGGTGATGCTAACTAGGAGCTGACACGGGTTCCATGTCCCCAACCTGGGGACGTCTTCCTGAGACTGGGCTTTTAAAGTCTTACCTGATCTGCTCCCGCCCTCTACAGTGCTGTGCGAGGCTGACTCCGGTCCATGAGACGGTGCTTCCCAAGATGAGTAACAGGGAGTCTGCATTCCTCGGAGCTCCCATGTTGAATTCAACTTCCTTAAAGACAGTCAACTATTTCCTAGCTCAGTCTTACCATTTAATCTCCCTTCATTCAATGAATCAATAAATAGCTGAGTGCCTGCTGTGTACTGGGTACTGTTTGAATCTGGCATTTTCATGATGGATAAATGTGGGCCTTGCTGTCTTGTGCTTTTATGTTCTAGAAAGGAAGACCAACATAGAACAGATGATCACATGATCATTTAGTCCCAACTGTAACACATGAGTACTGTTCCACACTGCATTTAATATAGTGGCGTTCACCCATCAATGATATGATGAGAAATGTTTGGAGATTATTGGAGAGGAACTTCCAGGGTGCACTTCGCCCAGCTCAGGCTGCACTGCAGTGCTGGCCAATGTGTTTTCAGAGCAGTTTCTTACCTGTGTGTTCTCTATGCCAAACTCCATTGTCTGGAAAGCTTTAAAAACTAGGATTTAAATACTTAAGCAAACAGAAAAACTGGGTTATTTTAATGTTCCTTAACTATGTGTGTCCAGGGGTGTGGCTTCTTCTGGTTCCTTATTATTATCATGAATATGACCATGTGTGGCGTGACTGTGTGTATACATTCATGTGCATGTGCAATTGATCTGCATTTCCCCTCAGGTTGCTTTAAGCATTTATTCTTTGTTAGTGACTTAAAATATATATACATATATATTTCTCCCTCTCATTCCACCGACTCTATTAAAATGCTACGTTTTGATCTAACGATTCAGCAGTGACAGATAAAGATGGGTTCAAACCCAAAGAAGGCTCTAAACAGAACCCTAGTAAAGCACAGTAATGATGAGCAAGATGCATGCCAGAGTCACAAACAGAGGCCACTTCACTGATTGTTTTTCATAGGCCTGATTCCAGTCCTACTGCAGCAATAATCTTCCTGGTCATAGGAAACACATCAGGCCTTAAATGTGCCTAAGAACAAGAGATTGCTGTATGCTTTTCCTCAATTGATACTGAAAATTTTACCAGTCCACTTCATGCTGTCTGTTAACACGTGGATGGCAGGCAGTCTCATGAGGGCTTGGGCAATTGTAGATGCCTCAGCCCGAAGCAGAACATTTCTATTTCATCCAAATGCAGAGGCATCGTGCAAACGTAAGCATAGCCAAGTGCCAATGCACAGTTACTATCCACGCTGAGGAGACCATGATCTGTCTGTGCTCACCCACTCACATAGGGTGGCACATTCTCCCCAGGTGGAGCCCCGCCCCCCTGTTGCCAAGGTTCCAGGTGAGAAATGTTTCCAGCTGCGTTCAGGTGCTGACATCTTAAAGGATGAGAATTGGCTCTGAGGATCCCCAGCCAGTTGAGTTTCCTGGGCTGCACCCCTGACTGGCATTAAGTGCCCTGTGGCCCTGTGCCCTCACTGTCCATGCACACCCTTCCATAAATGCCGTTATCTCGGTAACGAGTGTACTGAAATGCCACCTTGGAGTAGCTGAGGCACTTGCCAAGCCAGATACGTTTGGCAACAGAAACAGCTGTTTCCCTAAAGGCTGTTGGGCCTCTCTTATTATAAAAGAACGGCGCCAACTCCTGCCAGGTGTTCGGGCTGCTCCTGAAGCATGTTGGGTGGTTAGGAAGGTTGTTAACACTTACAAGCTGCTGGATACCCGAGGGGGAGGAAGGTGAGGAGAGGAAGTCAGTGGAGGCCACTCTGGAGGACTTGCAGCCCACAGCTTCTTGAGGAAATTTACATCCACTTTGTCTGATGTAAATTTCTCCAAAGAAGCTGGAAATCCTGCTTTTTATGTAAAACCTCCTGATTTTTACAAGTTGCCAACTAATCCAGAGTTTTTAGAACACCACATGAGCCAAACATAACACATCTGTTGGCCAGGGTCCTTTGTGTGCTGGGGTCTGCCCACTCCAAGTGTGGTCCCCACACCAGCAGCCTCAGCCTCACCTGCGAGCTGGTCTGGAATACAGACTCTCAGCTCCACCTAGACCTACCGGGTCAGAAGCTGTGTGCACAAGGTCCCATGTGACTTGGATGCACATTAAAGTTGGAGAATTATTGTGCTGGGGACCAACTCAGGTTCACTCTCTCGGTGCAAGAAGCTTCAGAGTCATTAGCTAAGAAATTAAATAATTTAAATGGAATGCCATTTTAAAAGTCCAAATGTCACCTCATCCTTGATCTATTGGCTTGGGTATACCTTCTCTGAAGAGATCTTCCCACAACCAGGTTAGGTTTGTCACAGTGCTTGGCACATAGGTGTGTTCAGTGAATGAATGAATGAATTCAGTGAAATGGCATAATCATAATCATTAAGCATTTCTTGCTAACATATTTAGTATTTAACCATTTACCTGTTGACTTACTTACTGTTAGACTATTCAGAAAGAAACAATCTCAGCAGCTATACAATCTTTTTTTTATACTTATAGTCGTCTTGTCCACTCGTGTGGGGTGAGTCTTCCCTTTCACTATATATCTCATTCACCCTTTCATCCCTAGGACCTGTCCCTTGACCTGGTATATAGTAGATGCTCAAGAAGGACATCTTGAATGGGTGAACTGGCTCAGTAGTAGTCTCTGAATTAAATTAATGCTTCTTTCATCATCCTTAATTACCTATCCAAATTATGGACTCATGGCTTAATTACAGACTTAAAATTACTTACCTATATAGATATATCTTTTTAAATATATTATTCACCGGCAGTATTCTGAATTTTAATGTGGCTTTAGGGCCCTTTGAGATGCAGAGTCTACTCCATTATAGAAATAACTAGAGACTTGGTGCGTGAAAATTCGTTCACTTGAGGGGTCCCTCAGACCAACCTGTGCCCTCTCGCAGTCGGGACCCCTCAGGGGATATCTGACTGACGGCTTAGACCCACTCCCTGGGGGATCGGGCCTAAGCTGGTGTTCAGGCATCCCTCTGGCAGCCCATTAGCCGGACATCCTTAATGCTGCCACGGGAGGGAGGCGGAAGAGGCTCCCGCCACTGCACTGGCCAGCCACGAGCTGGCTTTTGGCTGAGCAGTGCTCCCCCTGTGGAAGCGCTTTGACCCCGACGGGGCAGCTCCTACATTGAGTGTCTACCCCCTCGTTGTCAGTGCACATCATATTACTGATCAATTTGCATATTACCCTTTTAATAGGATAGAACAGTATCCTCATGTTTATCTGACCCACATAGAAGGGTCAGAAGCACCTCTCTCCCTCAGTCTGAATAGGGTGTCCTTATGAAAACTAACATAAATCTTAACTTTCCCCTTCTGATCACATTCTTTACTCACACATTCTCTAGATGAGCATATTGTTAAGAAGGAAAATGGGGCAAAGCAGATACAAAAATAAAGTGTCCTATATTGGAGTTCACTTTTTATATATCCTATACAAAAGTCATTTGTCATTGGGGCACACATCTTTTGATCCAGATAAAAGTATTTTTAGTTGGATTTTTAAAAAATAATCAGACTTCTTTTAATTTTTATGGCATTGCTTTGCTCTAATTCTATTATCTGATAGAAATTGACTTCCCATAGTTCTTATCTATTTGCAATATATATCGACATTCATGTCTTCTAAAAAAATTACAGTATTTCCTTCTGTCTTATCCTAGACTGGGTGGCTCTCATTTTTATATTGTGCTTTTTATGTGCATTTTTTTAATATGTTTGTGTGAGAGATTGTAATGGCTTGTTTCAGACTTGCTGGGCTGCCATCAACATGGCCATTCTGACAGTTGACTTTCATATGAGAATTCTATTTTATACCAGAACACTAGCTTCATGAATATATATGAATTGTACAACTGACCTTTCTGTGGGTTGTATAAAGTGAAGGAATAATTGTCACTTAAGTTTTAAAGTATAGTTAATGTCATAGGTACTTGATTATAATAAGCTGAGGTCTCTATAAAATACTAAAGGCCCAGTGCATGAAGACTCATGCACTGGAGGGGCAGTCCATTCAGCCCAGCCTGCCCCCTCTCACAGTTTGGGAGCCGTCAAGGGTGGGAGGTGATGCCCCCATAACACCTCTGTTGCTGCCACTGCCAGCAGTGCAAGCCTTGGCCAGCTCTAGTTACCTGAGCCTCAGCTGGCCCTGGGCAGCTGGGCAGCCACCATCTGAGGCTTGCCTGTACCTCATGCTGGCCCTGGGTGGCTAGGGGCCTGGTGGGGGTCAGACCACCCTGCACACCTGCCATCCCCCCTCCCCACTGCAGGGCTAAAAGGACTGGGGGACTCCAGCAGGGCTGAGGGGACTGGATGCTGCCATATTATAGTAATGGGTGCTGCCATCTTTGTGAAGGTGTAATGGTCAATTTGCATATTCCCTCTTTATTAGATAGGATGCTCTTTAGAGTCAACTGACTTCTTATTTTTTGTTTTATGGATAGTAACTTGTTAGGCTTTTAGTAACTACGTTTGCATAATTAAAAGAAAAGTGTTAAAAGATGGACATTAAATTAATAATTTGTTACATAGCAAGGTGAAGTTCAAGGTTGAGAGCAAGGATACTGACTTTGTATACTTTATATTTTAAAAGCTTGTACTGCTTTTGTGATTTAAGTGACTAAAATAAAATATGTGAGGACTTGAGAAATGTTTAAGTAATGTGTGATTGAAGATTATTATTTACTATAGGTTTTCAAAATTCACACATTGTACCTGCTTAATTTTTTTAATGGAATGTGGTGCATAGCTGGCTGGGGGTACTTTTGATTTATTGCTTTTCGTGCCCAAAATATATTTCTATGTTATTTCCTTAGGGCACAATAGTCTTTTGTGTTCTTGATCATTGACACCGTTTTTCACTCTAAACAGTGCTCTTCATAGCTATTGTATAGAATAAATATTTCTATAGAAGAAAAATAAAAGGACTTGAGAGTCAGTATTATATTATTAGGGAGCTGGTACTCTGGGGCTAAATTGACTGTGTGACCTTGGGCCTAAATGTGTGACCTTGGGCTAGTTATCAGGTCTCTATGTGCTTAAGTTCCTCATCTGTGAGATCAATAACAGCATTGCCCCAGAGGTTTGTTGTAGGGAGTAAATGAGTTGATTTATGTAAAGCTTTGAAGAATGCCTGACATGTGTAAACCTGTATCAGCTAGCTTATGCTACATAACAAAGCATTCCAAAATTTAGTAACTTAGAACAACACTCATTTGTTACTTCTCATGATTCGAATTGTGGCAGGTCTCCAGATCAGGGCCATCGTGCTGGGGCTGGGTAGTCCAGGATGGCAAAATAAAGTCAAATGAGGAGAAAGAGGATGGGCAGAGCCCAGAGGAGCAGTGTGATGCTTACCTGTCCAGTGTGATGCCAGCTGAGATGATGGCAGCTGGCGCTGCAACAGCTGGGCTTGTTCACATGGTTGTGGCCACAGGGTTCTCAACAGGAGCAAGAGGGCAAAGCCCAGATGCACAATTGTTTTTCAAGCCTTTGCTTCCATTACATGTGCTAATATCTCATTAGCTAAAGTGAGTTACAGGCCAAAGTCAGTAGGACAGTGGACCACTCAAGAGCATGGATGCAGATGGAAAATGATTCAGACCATCTTTGCAGATAGTCTGCTTCAACGGCTATATAAGCATCAGCTGCTGCTCTTACTACTACTACTACTACTACTACTACTACTACTATTACTATGATCAATATTAACTCCCCAAACACAAAGCTGCTGAAAGTAAAACCATACTCAAAACTCTTGAGCATCTCTTTAGTTAGTCATTAGCATTTGCCATTTCCAAATATTGTGGAGCCTCAACAATTAACGCTTGCAACAAGAGAGTTTTTAAGAGGAGCCTATTCCACAGGGCTGAAATTATTATTTTTGTTATAAACTGTAACTGTCCCTACTGATCTCCCTGGGAGCATTTTGCAGGTTATAAAATATAGCGATTACTATGGTAATCATATTGCAAGTATAAAATGACTTTGACCTATTTGTTAAAATGCAATGCATATTAAAATAAAGACTGTGAGCTTAAAGCTAAATGAACTCAGAATACAAATAGAATCACAAGTCCAACATGCTAGTGAGATCTTCAAAGCAAACCAGAGCATTTGATAAAGAGAGACCATTTTTCCTCGTTTTGCACACAGAATTTTTTTTTTATATAATAAGAGCTACCATTTGCAGATCTATTTACTTTGTGCCAGCCATGTGCTAGGTCTCTCAGTACATTACTTCAGTTTCTCATCATGACACCTGCCCAAAGTAGGGATTATCATTCTTTTGCGATAAAAGGAAGCTGAGGATCAGAGAGAATAAATGCTTGCCCAAGAATGGGAGTCCCTGCCCCGGAGCCTGGCATCCAGGGGGTACCCGAAACCTAAAGGAAACTGGTTACAATGACAGGAAATGCACTTTGTACATTGACATTTGTTTAGTCAGGAAATATTGATTGTGTGCTAGATAGCATGCTAATTGCTATGTTAATCAATAGCAGGTTCACTGGGAAGGTCTCCTGCGGTCAAAGAAGGCTTCTTAGATGTCCAGAATTCAACCTGGAGGATGGGTAGGCATTATTCAGGAGAGAGGACTGAACTGTGATTTGGATAACAGGAGTAGTTAAGAGAAAGAAAGCAGAGGACCTGCAAACAAATTAGTTTACTAGTAGCTATAGCTGGGGGGCAACTTTGATACAGAAATTTAACAAGGGTCAGATACTGAGGCCTTTGTGAGTGGGATTCCTTTACCGGAGGGCACTTTGGAGCTGTAAGAGAGTTTTGAGCAGGAAATGAGTGACATGGAAAGATGGGTTGTTAGCAAGATCATTTCAGCCCCATGTATAGAATTGTATTGGGCTGGGCTGGGAGTGAGTGAGACTGGCACCACCGTTCAGGAAAGAGAGAACAATGCCAGGATCCGGGAGCAGCGGCAGAAATGGAGACATGAACAAGGTTGGGAGCATTTGGATGTAGAGGGAGCAGAAGGATTTAAGGATGACATCCGGCATCTGATTTAGGAGTCGGGTAGGTAGGTCTGCTGAAGAAGAAAGCTTGGAAGAGGATGATGCATCCATGGTGGACACCGTGATCATGTTCCTGTGGGACTGCCAGGTGGAGATACCCAGGAAAGACTTAGGATACATGGGTCTGAATCTCAGGAGACCTCTGGGCTGGAAAACAGGCCGGAGTTCATCAGCACTTTCTAAATTAGCACCTCTGGGCCCTGCCCATCCTCTTTCTCCTCATTCGACTTTATTTTGTCCCTCAATGCTTATTTTCTTATTTACTTATTATCTTTCTCCAACACAATAGAATAAAAGTTCCAAAAGGGAAAATAATGTGTCTGTTTTGTTCACTGCCACATCCCCAGCAGCTAGAACAGTGCCGCTGATGGGCTGATGGATGCTGCTGGGTAAAAAGGGTGAAGAATAACCCCTTGAGAGGATGTGGAAGAGAATCCAGAACAGAATCTGGGAGGACTGCACTGCAAGGAAAGGCAGGGAGAGAAGATGCCTCCATAGAAAACGAAGAAGATGCTCTAAAGGCAAAACATTTAGAAAGTTCAACTTCCCAGAAAGAGTGGCTGTTGATGATGATTTTTGGAAACAGCGAGAGAATAGAGCTGAGTAGAAGTGCTTTGGTTTCTTTGTCATTTTTTTGTTGTTGTTGTTATTTTTCTTTTCTCTTTCCTGCATTAAAAAAAAAAATTCAAGGCCCTGGCCTCGGTAACTCAGTTGGTAGAGCATCGTTCTGATCCAGGGGTGGGGAACTTTTTCTGCCAATGGCCATTTGGATATTTATAACATCATTCATGGCTCATACAAATTATCAACTTAAAATTTAGCCTGCTATATTTGGTCAAACATTTAATTAACTCACCCCTAATGCCTTGGCAGGGCCAGACCAAGTGGTTTTGTGGTTTCTGTATGCCAGTGGGCCGGATTTTGCGCACTCCTGAAACACAAAGGTTGTAGGTTCAACCTCTGGTTAGGGCACATACAAGATTCAAAGTGGAATGACAAATCGATGTTTCTCTCTCTCTCTCTTTCTCTCTCTTAAATTCAGTAAATAAAAATTAAAAAAAAAACATTTAAAAAAAAATTCAGCCAAATGCAAGCCTGGTGAAGAAGGAGAACTGGCAGTATATTTAATTCAATTGGAGGCTAATTGATTTTATCTTGCAGGCCAACAGAGACCACTTGGTAGGGTCTATCATTCCAGCAGAGTTGTGTTAAGAAAGAATCTGGATCCCTTCCAGGCCCTGCTGGCGAGGGTCCTGTGGTTATTTCATGGTCTTTGCTGTGGAAGCTGGACCAGGGTGGTAACAGAGTTGGAGAACATTGACTGCCCTCACCTAGAAAATTAGTGCTATGAATAATAACTTCCCAGAGACACCCTCATAGCATGCATTTACCAATGTGCATCCTACCTCCCAAGACCCTGGGACTCGGCCTGGTAATGTGTGGTCCTCTGGTTTCATTGGCACAACTCAATGAGGACAGAGTGAAGGTGGGACTTTTCAGCCAGATGAATTTTATACCACCAGGGAAGTTGTTACTCCATAGCTTACAAGCTCAGGCTCTCAATAGTTTTTATAATTACTTATTCCTTAGCATAGATAATTGCAAGCATTGCAATTATCAGTCATATTAATTGACTTGCTGCTGATAATGACAAAAATGAGAGGCAACTACACTAAGGCTGGGTAAGTAAATGTAGGTCCCAGAAGCTCTAATTCCAGAATCCACCTTGGAAAGAAAGCTAATGATGAAGGTTTTAGACAACAGATAGATTTTTTTAAGTGTTCAATTATTTTGAAATTTGGATTCCACAGTGAAGAGCAATCGGTCATTAGGGATAAATGATGCCTTTGGATGTAACTTCTTTTAGTTACCCGTTTCTATGTACTCCTTTATTTGTGCTCATTTTTTTCCCCAGAGAAAAGTGAAGCTCTGAAATCCTCTGGTTGCCCCTCCAGAGGAGGATAGAATATTTAATGGACAATGCTAATGCAAAGCTCCCTCTTGCCAACCTCCCAAATTGGGTCTCCTAACTAGGAGAATAAACTCCAAGCTGAGTAGCTGGAAACTTCAAGCTTATGTCCACATGGGACGAGCAGCCAGAGAGTGGAATGCAGTTTTGGGCTGGCAGTTCATAGTAACTGATTAGTCACTTGACCCTTAGAAGCGAAGTGACCCAGGAGATGTCACTGTGACTTGAGAGTCACCATTATCTGTGAGAGTGATGAAAGAGAATCGTTGATCAGCTGCCTCCTGCACATTGAAATAAAAATGGTTCTTTGAATGCTAGCAAATTGCTGCAGGTCATAGTATGAAGTTTGGCAGTGGTAAACACCTCTTCTTCCTTCGTGTGGGGGTTAGTTGGAGGGGAGGCATGGCAAATAATCAGTGATGATTTACTAAGTGTCTACATTGGGCTGAACACTGTTATAGGCACTATGAGAAACTCAACGGATCTTTGAAGAGATGCACTCACTGTCTTCTTAGTGCTGACTTTTTTTTGGGGGGGAGGCGGGGTGGAGCCAGGGGAGGAGCAGACAAAGGAGCATGCAGTCATTCAGGAAATAATCAATGGCAGACAAGACAGTACTTCATCCACAGGAGATGCCACAAGAAGATGAAGGCTGTGGTCAGCAGGATCAGCATGAGCGAGTGGTGATTTGAGGGAACTTGCAATGGCCTGACCTGGTCTGTGGGCACAGTGGGGAGAGGCTTCATGGAGGAGGAGGGTTTAGCTGGACCTCGGAAGATTGTGGGAACAAGGTTGTATTCGTTTGCTATTGCTGTTTAACAAATGACCACAACCTCTGTGGTTTGAAGACCAGGCACGATGTGGCTGACTTCTCTGCTCAGATTCTTAGGAAGCTAGCGGCAACATGGTGGCCATCTGTGTTCTCAGCTGCTCCTCTTCCTGGCTCATTCAGGTGATCGACAGAACTGTGGTGGTGGGACTGTGGTTTCTGCATGCTCTGTTGGTTATCTACTAGGAGCCATGCTCACATTTTAGGTCCTTGCCCACGTGGCCCCTCCATCTTCAAAGCCAGTGACTGAGTCTCCCTCACATCAATGCCCCTCGCCCTTTGAATCTGTGTCTCTAGGAAGATCCCAGACTGTTTTAAGGGCTAATGGGATTAGGTCAGGCTCACTAAGGATAATCTCTTATTTTAAGGTCAACTGTTTTGGGACCTCAGTTATAGCTATAAAAATCTCTTCACAGCAGCATATGCATTAGTGTTTGATTAAAAGGCTGGGAGAACATGTGTGCAACCCCAGGGCCAAGAATCTTGGGGGTCATTGCAAGTTCTGTCTGCCACATGGTGAGATAGAAGGCACCCAAATTAATTACCCAACTAATAGCTTCTAATGCGCATTGTGCCTGCAGGCAGGGATTGGCTGGAGGCCCTTTTAAAGGAAATGAGCTTTGGATTGGCTGGATGCTTATTTAGACTGAGGGGCCCAACTAACTGGCTGATTTCATGATAAGACACAAGCCACCTCACTGGACTTCTTTCAGCCCCTGGTCCTTTTCTTCATTCACACACACTTTCAAACTTTCCCGTTAGTCTAGGTTCTCAAAGCAACGGTCCTGCTGCTTAGGGCATTTGGCACTATCTGGAGATACTTCTGGTTGTCTTAACCAGGGCCAGTACTACTGGCATCCAGTGGGTAGAGGCCAGGAATGATGCTAATACCCTGCATGCATAGAACATCCCCACAGTAAAGCATTATCCGGACCCCAGTGCCTATGGTGCCAAGGTTAATTAACTCTGAAATGTCTGTCTTTCCTGCCCCTCCTGGCTCTCTTGCAAGCTTTCATCATTTTGCTCACACTGTTGTATCTGTCTGACAGTACCTCTCCCCTTTTCATCTCCAAGATTCCTGCTCATTCTTAAGATGGGCTGCTAACACCACTTTCTTGTGTTGGTTCAGTACACTCCCTCCACTGTTCCTGAGCACTCGCCCTTCCTGGGCTATGCACTCAGGGCTTTGTTTCATGTGTATGTGTATAACATAGATCTTTGTTTCACACATGTGTGTATAACATAGATCTCTCTCCCACCAGGTTGCAAGTCTCTTGAGTGTGAACTGTGTTTTTTTATATCTGGGCCCTCAGCGCTTATTACCATAATGCCTTGTATATAGTAGTAGCTCCTCAGTAAGTGTAAGGTGGGCAGTTGGGTGGATAAATGTACAAGCACATGCAAAGTTCCTAGAAATCAATTATGATTAATTCTAGGCCTTTCTTCTTTAAAAAATATTTTTTATTGATTTCAGAGCGGAAAGGAAAGGGAGAGAGATATATAAACATCAGTGATGAAAGAGAATCATTGATCAGCTGCCTCCTGCACACCCACATTGGGGATGGAGCTCGAAACCTGGGCATGTGCCCTTAACTGGAATGGAACCCCGTCAGTCCGCAGGTCGACTTTCTATCCACTGAGCAAAACCTGCCTTTCTTTTAAATATCGCTCATGACTAGGGTCCAACATGCTCTATATATTAGCCAGAGTGACCAATACATATGAGAAGGTCTGTCTTGTGAATCTGGAAGCTGCACTGCCCAGGTTTGAATCCCATCCCTGCTACTTACATGTTGCCTTCCTAGGGGCAGGTTATTTAATTTTTCTGGGCCTTGGTTTCTTCCTCTGAAAAGTGGGGAGCATCATAGTCCTACTTCAAAGGGCTGCTGCAAGGATGCATAGAGTTCATAGAAAGGCAGAGTGGGAGAAATTCCCATAATGCTTCCTTGTTTTCCAAATGCTTGACTCATGAACTTCCCAAGGAAGCCAGGAGGTGCAGATCGGCAGGCTGGAGGTAGACCACACCTGAAGTACAGGACCACACCAGGGAAAGAGATGCCAACACGTGGGCCCAGAACATTAAAATGCTGATACCAGCCTCTCATGTCCATATGAATTACCTCATCTGGAAATGAACTTAGAGCTTAAGAGGTGTTAGTTTCCCTGTGAACTATCGAGAAAGTTTGTCTTCACAATTTGGGAGTGGCCACTCTGAGATAATAAAACTATTTCCATTATTTTTCCCCTCCCCAGATGTAACGAAAATATTCTATTCAATCTTCAAGTATCATTCATCCTTAAAAAAAAACCTTGATATAATGGAGAAATAATGAATATATTAGTTTGGTTTTAGGAAAACTTGAAAATACAAGTTCAAGGCCCTGTCCCCAACATAATGTAGTTGAATGTCCCTCGTTGAGGCACAGGAATCTGCAAAATTGACAACATTACGTAGGCAGAGTCCAGTGACGGAAACTAATAGACTAGATGCTACGTAATATTAGAAGCAGACTGAGGACCCACATTTCTGCACACAAAGAGGTAATCGGCTGAAAGTAAACATAAAGAAATGAACAGACCTGCACTTGGAACCAGAAACCCAAGTACTCAGGTAGAGAAGAAAGTAACCGTAGTCTAGGGAGAGGTTGTGGAGGGGGAAACCCTAAACTTAAACAGGTTTTGGTTAACAGTTCCCTGAGAATCAAATTAATATGACATTGGAATCACCGTGACAGAAACCGAAGGTCATAAACCCACTGTGCCCTGGTTAACATTTTCAAACATACTCAAAAGTAGAAAAAATAGTACAATAATCCCTACATAATGGATTTGATTATCAAAATTTGTCTATTTACGCTGCATCTTTTTTCCTTTTGCTTAAATTCCCTTCTCCCCCTCCTATTCCCACCTTCCTTCTCTCTTTCATTTTTTCCTTTTTAAGTATTTTACAGCAAATCTCAGCCATCATGTGGCTTTAGCCTCCTGTGCTTGAGTGTGTTTCTCTGAAAAGCACAGAGGTTTTTACATGACCACATCTCACCTGCAGCACTGACCATGCTTTTGCGCGGCTGGCATGTCACAGGCTTTGCAGCCATGTCGCTTGAGGAGCAGTTAACTACAGGTTGAGAGAAGACAAGACTCGGGTTTGGGGAGGATGTTGAGTGGAAGAGTGGGCTGAGCTGGTTCTTGGTGACCATCCCAGGGGCATGTTGGCGGCCAGCTCCCGAGCCAGCTGGTGGTGCTGAACGAAGCTGCCCAGGAATTGTTTCTCCCAGAAGGTGGATGTGAGACATGGCAGAGAGGTGTATTCTGCTCATATTAGGAAAGTTTATCCTGTGCTGGTGAGGGTAGGAGAAAGGCGGGTGCAACCCTTCCATCAAGGACCTTCCTGTCTGCAGCACTCTTTTCCAAAATGTGACATGGTTTTGGGTGGTACCAAGTCTGTTCATAACGCACATTGAGTTACACAGAGTTTTTAGAAATCATCTTTTCAGTCTTCTATACTTGGTAAGCACAGCAAGGAGAGCTCATTGGGGGCTAGAATTGCCACTTCTGGAAAATTTGATCCTCTCCCTTTTTAGTGAAAAAAGAGCTGCTTCATGGGTGTAGTCTTTGGCAGACCTAAGTAATAATTTTTTGAATAATTTATTGAACATATTTACAAAAATAAGGGAGCTAACAAGAAAATATTTAATGCAGAAAAAATTAAAATCACAGTGGTAGTGCAGATGGCTTTAACTTTGTTTTGTTTTATTTTGTTTTGTTTTTAATCTGTTGTTGTTTTTTGTATTTGCTTACAGTGAAATTCACTCTTTAAGTTACGATTTCATGAGTTTTTACAAATGCACACAGTTATGTAACCACTCCTGCAATCAAGATACGGACCAGTCTGTGTTTTTCTCATGCTGCTCAATTCCCAGCATAGCCCTTGCCAACAACTGGTCTGCCTTCTGTTGCCATCATTTTGCCTTCTCTGGAGTGCCATGTAATGAAATGATACATTAGGTAGCCTTTCAGCCTGGCTTCTTACACTTAGCACAATATGTTTGAGATTCATCTATCTTGCTGCTTATATTCATTCTTTTTCATTGAAAAGTAGTATTTTATTGTGTGACTATACCACAATTTGTTCATTCATTATAAATAATAATATAAGGCATATTCCATATGACAAATAGTGAACCTGATATTTAAAAGCATATTTGTTAGAAATCCTGACAGTGGTATGCAAATGAATATGTCTGGGAGGAAAAAAGTAATCTGGCCAATTGATGGATATATCAAGAGTTGTTTGCATTGGGTCAGCTTTAATTTTTTTCTACCCAAATTTTCAACAGTGTATTTGGTTGAAATATAAATAAGCTTCCTGTCTCTTAAGTCAGGATTTACCTTTTAGAGCATCAAGAAACACCTAGTGTCCTCTGGAATGCCTTTTCACATTCCTTTCTTCCCTCCTTCCCATACTCCTTTTCCTTCTCCTCATACTCATTCTTATATTCTCTTTCCCTTTTTCTTGCTCTCCCATCCTGCCACCCTAATATTTCATTGAAATTTATGTAACTGAATTAATTAGACCTATTTCTCAAGGAGTTGGTTTTCCATAAAATTCACTTTGTGGTTAGCATGACAGGAGATCTGGCATATCAGTCAAATGCTACAATTTGTTCTTTGTATCTGAATCAGGCTGGAGTTAGGCTTCCTGCTTATCTCTTGTTCATTTATACCATTCCATCCTTTGCAGCGAGTGAGCCCGATTCTTTGTGATTGGACTGGGTGATGGTTGTATTTATAAATTGGGTGTGGAAACACTTAACAGGGACAGACCCTATCTCTTTAGTTACTGTTACAGAGTCCCCAGGATATAAAGTGTCTGTATGAAAATAAATAAGGGCTTTTCTTTTCCTTTCTTTGGCTGCTGCTATCTGTACCATTTAATAGAATTAAGTGATAAAAATCTTAGTCCTTTCTTAAATAACATGTTAATTACAATTCTATGTGTTTATTCATTTTGTGTTTCCAAAATGTATTCACTTTACAGACATTTCTGTTACCCAAAACATTTTAAATCCATGATATACATTTAATATAATCTTTCGTGTGTTTGGGGGTACACTTTGTAGCTAAAAGGGAAACCAACATTTATTGTTTTCTCTGTTTAGCCAGCTTGCTGCAGAATTCAAAGGCTGCTAAAGGATTTGAGTGGATATCTTAAAAGCTCATCAGAAATATTCCAAGCTATAGATTTTTTTCTCTCTCTCAGCAACATTTCAGATACGGAGGTTCTCCTCGGTTGCCCCTGCTAGAGCTGCTGGATTTAAAATGCCACAGGAAGAAAGAAAGACCTGTTCTGTTTTCTCATCTGTGGAAGCAGGGCTCCATGGGACATGTCAGATTCCCAGCTCTACTACTGCCAGGCCTGCTTCATCCACATGACAGACATGACTAATCAATCACATCACCCTTTCTGCCGCATGAACCTGGACTTCTTGTCAAGTCAGCACTCCAGGAAGCCACTACTAATCGATCAGTGTTTGTCAGAGAGATGAAATCTGTTTGTCCTTCTGAAACACAATGGTGTTTAATATCTAGCACAAATTTGAGATGGCTTTTATTATTTTTTTCCTTGAATTTTATTATTTATTTATTTATTTATTTTTCCCTATTGCCCTCCCCACCCCCCAGTACATGCCCTCATCCATCTCCCTCCATTCCCCCCATTGCCCTGTATCCACTGGCTATGCCTACACACATGCATACAAGTCCTTCAGTTGATCTCCTACAGGCCCCTCCCCGCCAACCTCCCCTGCCTTCCCACGGTAGCACCACAGTCTTCTCATTGCTTCTTTGACTCTGCATCTGCTTCCCTCCAACCCCCTGATTCTTGTCTTTAAAAACATCTTGCCCCTGTAGGCTAGAAATAAACCCACAAGAGCAAAAGGAAAATGTTTGAGTCCCAATTTCAATGTCCGATAGCTTTGGGTCCCAGTTTCAATATCAAACAGTCCCTTATGTGTACATATCATCAATGGTATCTGGATAGTGGACAATTGGTGGCAATGCCGGTCTGACCCTCTCTGGTTTGGTCCTAGGCATCCTGTAGCGATACACAGCTGCTGACTGCTCGCATGGCAAGGCGTCGTCTGCATCTTCCATCTCTGGACTGTTTCTCCTCTTGTCTTCGTGGTTGGAGCAGACCTGTCAATTCCTCTCTGTTGCAGGAGTCCACTTGGTCTTGGAGTTGTTTTCTGAAAGTATATAAACATATTTTCGACCAAGAGTTAGTAAAGGAATCTTTTCTATAAAATTGACTTGAGGTCCTTTTTATTTTTGCCTACCCGCTTTTCTTTTGGCTTATTTTGACACCATTTGTGTTTTTTCATGGGTGTCTTGCAAAAGTATTACAAATGGAAATTAATTTTCTAAAGTGAAAATTTTCTAGATGTAATTTACTTACCAGATATTTTTCTTTACATATTATCCTACTCCCCCCCATTTTTTTGATTAATGGAGAATTTGATAAAATTTTTAATGCAATCTTGATAATTTTAAATTTTAATTTTTGCACACAAATATGCCTGTTTTATGTTCATTACATATTAAGCAATTTTACCATGAGATGAACTATCAATAGAAATTTTAATTAATACTTTAGAAACAGCTTTTTGTCCAGTGCACTTAAATTTTCTTGGGTGTTGGCTTATTTCAGTTCGCCAATTTAAATTAATCTGAAAGCTTGATAACTCTTTTATGTCAAATTTAATACTCTACCAACAATCTTAGATTACCTTGTATATATTAGTGGAAAGGTTTATTTGCATTTAGTAGACACTGAGCATTCCTAGTGCTAGACTGAATTTAGATATAGGGCAGCTGCTGTTGGCATGTTTCTGTCTGTTACCTGGGTCCTGATCTGAGCTGGGCCACGTCTCTGTCTGTTACCTGGGTCCTGATCTGTGCTGGGCATGGGAAGTGAGGTGTCCATGGGGGCAGGAGATCTCTCTCAGAAGGGGTGAAAGTTCAGACCCCTGCAAGGTTCGGGGGGGTGGGCGGTGAGAGTCTGTGCCCTACCTCTATTGACCTTCAAGTTCTCTCCTGATGGCCCCTCTGCGACTGTGCCTGTCTTAGGTTGTTCCTTCCCTGAGGAATCTTACCCGTTTCTGGCTAACCAGTCATCCTCCGGGGCCAAGCAGGGTGTTGTGAGGTTCAGTTCTGTCTCCATGGTAACCTATGCCCCCGTGGCCTCCACGCCCAGCACCTGCCTTGGGGATACCCTCACCTGCTGGCGGGAGCCCCGGCACTGGTCACTTACCTCGGGGAATTCAGGTTCCTTTTCCATGGAGGGCCCAGCTCAGACCATTTGGCGAGAGACAGATCCATTATACCAGCCACATTGAGGCTTCAACCTCAGCGTGAATAGAGAGCTCAGGCTACAGCTGAGGGCCCTTGGATTGTGAGAAGAGAGTCCCTCTTGGCAAAAGAGAAAAGAGGGGCCAGTATAGAATGCTCAAGTGCCTTCCCAGTGCCTTAATTCCTTCTAAAAGGGATTAAATCCTTTCAAGTCCTATTCTTAAATTGTTGCTAAACATTCAAAGAATTAGTTTGTAAGTTCGTTTGGGATAGTTGTATAATATGCTGTTGTGAAATATCAGAAATTAAATGATATTGTAGGATAATATCATGTAAGGATATTCTTTGCTCTAGGCCATGGCAATTCAATTTCAAACGGGCTGTGAATTTCTTTTTGTAACTTTATATAAACTTTTTCAGGGAGGCAAAAACACAGATTACTTACCTTAGCTCAAGAGGCCAAATTTGAGATGGCTTTTAAAGTTTAGAGTACCTTTGCCTTGTGAGGGAAGAATGTTGGGGGGCATGGGTGTTAAGTGAAGAGGATTTCTGATCACTACCTTTTATGCTGCTTGAAGACAGGCACCATGTTTTATTCATTTTTTTTTCATGTTGACCCAGCCTAGAAGGCAAACCCTTTTTTATAGTAGACATTAGATAAATGTTTGTTAAATGGTACATGGAGGAATGCATGGAAGGCGTGTTCTTGGCCAATTCTTTCCTAGGACTGCACAGTTCAGAGTTTCTTCCAAAGGGCAGAAACTGCCATTATTAAATTTCATCTACTTTAATTCAGGCCATCCCTGCAGATGGGCCCAATCGCTTTGTATTCTCATCTGGGAGCATTGGCAGAGCCCAGCAACTTGGAATCGTTGGTTGGACTTTACGAATTTCTTCCTCATCCATCATCTCAGTCATTCACAAACCTATTGAGCAACACTGAGAGGGTCCATCTACTCCTTCTCTGCTAAAATGAATTCTTCCAACTTCATTAGTGGTTAGAAATCTGAAGGTTCAATGATATAGATAGGAAGTTTTTCACAGTTTGGGACTTAAAAGTGGAGATAATCACATTTGACACTTAACATATGCACCTTCATTAGTTATTGGGGATGGGTGGAGGGCCTGTATTTTAAGTTCCTTTATGAAAAGGACCAGATCTGATATCTCTTTACATTTGATAGCATAATAATGTACTTTTTTCATTAAAAAAAGTACATTATCAGCTTTGCTCTCTGCTTGTGCTGAGACATCCATATTCTCCTACCCTGGGCATTGGCCCTCCTGGTTTTCAAGCTTTTGGATACTGAGTGAAGCCTCTATCTCCTTCAGCATTTAGAAGAAAATTGACTTTTAAAACAAAAGGCATATTTTCCAGCAATACACTGCATTTAAACTAATAATAATAATGATTATTCATTTAGTGAAAATCAATTCACAGGCCAGGCCTTCTGCTAAATGCTTTCTATATACATCATATATATCATCCCTAAACCTCAAAACAATCCAAGACTGGTAAATGAATTTCATTTTACAGATGAAATGAATGAAACGTAGAGAAGTTATAGCTTGGCCAAAGTCATGGCAGTAAGTGGCAGTCCTGGGCGTCTTCCCCGAAGATCCCAGTTCCCTCCGTGCTGATGTCACCTCCTCCTCCAGGAAGCTTTCCTATGGTGCCACCTCTCCTGCAAGGCTGGTGGAGATGTCCTTCCATTTTTCACAGCAATTTACACTCCCTTATTATGACTCCCTATTCTGCGATGGCCTGTCTGTCTGCTGCCTTCACCCCGGAATAAGATTCTTGAGGACAGGGGCTGCATGTTCTTTTTCTTTTTCTGCCACTTTTGTTTGATGTCTGAATGCATACATCTTTCCCAGAAGATCTCTGTCACTTTGCCTGGGTACACGGGCACTATAGACAGTGTACAGTTTAGGCCTTCAAGAACCTTCTGTAGTTCAGAGTTTATTATACAGGGTGCAGCAAAAGTAGGTTTACAGTTGTTCCTATGGAAAAGAACACAATAATTAATAAATAATAATGAAAGTATAAACTCTGTGTTTCACATGCTCACAGCTGTACACCTGCTTTTGCCTCAGCTTGTGTTTGGGGGTGGAAGAGGTGGGGACATACAGTGAGGGGGAGTGTTGCCTCTCTTCTGCACACTATGAGCCTCTGCTTACCTCTCTCACTGCATTCCTGTTTCATTTCCCTCACCTCGGTTTTTATTAACTGTATCTTTATGAATAATTAATACGTGCAGATGTTCTTACGTTTATCCTGCTTGAGATGCTTTATGCTTCTTGAATCTGAGGATTTATGAGGATTATAAATTCTAGAAATCTCTCAGCCATTATGCTTCTCCTCATTCCCTCTGTTCTCTCCCCCTGGGACTCCTAAGAGACATATATTGGGCCTTCACATTCTAGCCTCCATATCTATTAACCTTTCTTTTAAAATTTTCTGCTCTTTGTCCTTTTGTGCTTCATTTTGTGTAATGTTCTGAGATCCATAGTTCTCTCTTCAGCAGTAATTAACCATCTGTTTAACTTAGCCATCGAGTTTTTAATAGTAATGAATCTACGGGAAGAGATAGATATCATATTTTGTTCTTTTTTAGAAGTTCAATTCTAGCTTTAACATTTTTAAACATTTTAAACTTTATTTCATGTTCTTTTTCAGGATGTTGTTTTATGAACTCTAACTCTTAGCCTCTGATCCTCCCTTGTTCACTTGTGACTTGTCAGTTTCTTGGGTTCTGTGACTGTCCTGGGAGCTCATGCTCGGCCGGCCCCTGAACAAGATAGTATGGAATTGGCTCTCCAGAACACTTCATTCTTGCCACATCACGAACAGGACCAGATTAATTTTTATATTAAATTCCCAGGTACAACTGCCTGATTCTGACTTTTGTTATTAGTATTCCACTCTCGAGAAAGGCATAGGATGAGGGTTTCTAATTCTCAGCTCTTAAACTTTTCCCTCCTATATAGAACACAGGTAGAGACAGAGAAGTCATGCTGGGCTAGTTGACAGTTTTTCTACTCTATTTGTTCACTGGGAGTACAGCCCGTAGTGAGTGTTCCTGGTTTTCTGAAGAGGTCTCCCAACAACTTTCTGCTTCTCCTTGTGCCAAGCAAGGCCTTGTCTTCTCTCCCGCATGGGCATTAAAACCCTAGCTCCTAGTGAACCAAGACAAACTTCTCCCCTGCTGCCAACCACTTTCCCTCTCCCTCATAGCAACAGTGAAGTTATATGCTTACCATTCTTGTTTTCAGTTCCTTCTTTAGTTCTTCCTCCTGAGGCTTTTCCTTTCTTTATTGTGTGTCAGCTAAGCACTAAAAGAATTTTTGGTGCATTTTATCTCTCATATCTACGTGTTTGAGGGTTGGAGTTTTCAGGCTGTCATTATTTGCCATCTTGCCAGAACTAGGAGTTTATCATGGCAAAACATTTAAATAATATACAAGGATATATGGTGAAATATTAGTTTCCTTCCCATCTTAAGACCCATAGTTCTTAAACCACTTTGCCAGATATTATAACCTTTACTTTTTTTGTAGGCCTAGTTCTAGAAACATTTTATACATATACAGCATACATATGTGTACACAGTACATGATGATTTGTGTATGTAACCAGGGATACATATTACCTTCTGCACTGCACTTAGCAATATATTTTGGAGTTTATGGTGTATTAGTGCACTTAGCTCTCGCTCTTTCTTTTCTCATGACTGTGTATTGTGCCATGAAATGGATGTAGCATAATTTACTTAACCATTTGCCCTGTTCTTATTGGATCATTTTTTCCCATTATTTAAATATTATAAACTATGCCACCACAAACATTCCTATATATGTCTTTGCTTGAGTATCATTTAACATCATTCTCTTTGTCTACTCTCTCTCTTCTCCCTAATCCTGTGATGGTTAATTTTATGTGTCAACTTCACTAGTCTAAGGGATGCCAAGAGAGCTGGTAAACATTGTTTTGGGGTGTATCTATGAGGATATCTCGGAAAGAGATTAACATTTGAATCAGAAGACCACCCTCGCCCATGTGGGTGGGCATCATACATTCCTTGGGGGGCTGAGTTGAACAAAAAGGCAGAGGAGTGTCGCTTTACTCTCTGCTTGTGCTGAGACATCCATATTCTCCTACCCTGGGCATTGGCCCTCCTGGTTTTCAAGCGTTTGGACTGAACCTGGAGTTGACAACACTGGCCTCTGATTCTCAGGTCTTCACACTAGGCTGAATGATATCATCAGCTTTCTTGATTTTCCAGTTTTCAGACTGCACACCATGGAACTTCCACCTATAACCATTTAAGTCAATTCCTGTAATACATATATATCTATATTTTTATGTCTGTATTTCTGTATGTGTATATCTATAGAGATATAGATATATAGACATACTCTATTGGTTCTATTTCTCTGGGAAATCTTGACTAAAACATAGCCTAACTCCCCACTACGATTTCCTTGTGGTTAAGGACATTTGTCTTTCACTGGTGACTGCACCACCTTGTGTGGGTCCTGGCACAGAGGTGGCATTTATTTCATATCTGTTTTATGAATGACTGTGTACACACCAAGAAGCCATACCAGCAGTCAGAACAGTCCTAGCCTACAACAAATGTAGTTTGATTTCAGTCATAACAGCAGCTCCTGACTGAGCAGCTCCTCAAGTCCAGAGGTGAGCTGGTGCCGTTTTTGCAACAACCCAGGATGATGGGAGGTTCCATGATCATGCTCCACAGACAAGGAAACTGAGGCACAAGTTATGGAGGCCATATTTGAACACAATTTTGTCAGAAAGGAACACCTAGTCTCTTGCATACTGCCTCTTAATTTACATTGGTATCAGCACAACTAACAGGACATATTTCTCCCTCCCTACCTCCTTTTGTTCCTTCCTTCCTTCCTTCCTTCCTTCCTTCCTTCCTTCCTTCCTTCTATCCATCCATCAACATGTATTTACTGAGAGCTCACAGTATTCCAGGCAGGGAGTGATACAGTGTGATGATGGATGCAAACATCCTGCTCTAGTGGAATTTACAGTGTAAAAGAGAGACAATTAATGCAAGAAAGGGAAAGTGATGAGGAACTGGAGTGGGAATAATAGGGAGGTTTAGAAGCATATAGTTTGGGGGCTCTTCCCAGGAATAGAGGTCTCCAGCTGTGTGAAGAATTGGATGTGCCTTGAAGGATGAGTGAGTTGTGGGGAGGTGGGCAGAGAGATGAAGGCCTTGGTCCCGCATGCCCCTGACTTCCTCATGTGCTCTGCACCTTATAATCTTGCTCTTCAGCCCCTGCCAGCTTCCAAGACCTCTGTACGCAGGGGCCAGAGAGCCTGTGCCCTGCTTCTGAAAAATATCTAATACCCACCCCACCCCCCATATCAGCCCTTTCTAATTTTAAAGCAGTAGCTCCCTTGATTGAAATCTCAATTTGGGAACAGGTCTGGGATTGGTTTGTGGCTCAGAGTTTTCACCAATAAGCAGAGCCGGAGGTGGGGAGGCGTCCCTTTAAGCAGTTCAGAGGCAGCCTGAGAGCTGGGAGCTTCTCTCCCCAGGACCTATGGTTTTTCTGGATCCGGAGCTTTGCAGGGGGCAGCTGCCACCCCCCGGAATGTCACCCCTCTTGTACGGAGCCCCTGAAGCGCCCTCTCTGGCTTCGTGCAGTTGTTGGCCCACGTCCCGCTGGGCTTCTTAGCCTCAGCTGCACCCCTTGCTCCTGGGTCTTCGGACCCTTCCGGGCTCCAGCATTTCCCTGGTGGTGGAGGCGCTACAGCGGCGAGCAATGCGAGGCTGAGCCGGGTAAGTGGCTCCGTGGCCCCTGCGCACGGAGGCGGGCGCTGGGGCGCATCTGCTCCTGGTTTTTACCACTTTCCCAGGGAAAAGGGGGGCCTTGAGCTGGGAAACTGGCCTCTGGGAGGGATGCTTCTTGCCACATAGACTGGAAGGTCCTGTGCTCTGGGGAAGGGACCTAGACCGAAGCATCATTTTGGCCTGAGTCTCTGCCAGCTTTTGCGCAGCCACTTTATTAACCAATAATAGAAATAATGATATAATCAGGAGGAGGGGATAATTATATTATTGTATTAAGACGACTTCAGAGGAAACATTGAACTTGCTTTTCTAAAGTCTTTATACACTTACAATTCATTTTCCTCAGATAGTTTAAATTATGTTGCTAATGACCTACTTATTTCTGTCAAAAAGACTTTTAATGTCTTCAGAAAGGTCTAGTTTAAAAAGTTATTTACTCTTCCCACACTCCTTTTTGCTTATCTTCCTATAGCTTTCCAAAAGCATTCCTTCTCTCGTTGGTGGATTTGTATAATTACAAAACTCTGGGCTTGTTCATTTATTCTCTCTGAATAGGGGGTGGAGGCTGGGGGGGGGCGGGCGGGCTTCCTCTCCTGATTTTTCTGGCACTGTGTGAGGGAGTCTAGAGAAGGAGAAAGCTGTTGGGATGTCATTAACTAGAACCTGGCCCTCCCAGGTCAGGACTGGGATCCTATAAACCTGGGGTGTCTGGCCGCTGCATCCTGGGAAATTTTAAAACCAAAATAATCCATAGGGTATGGAGGGGTGTTTATTAGACGATGCAGTTTCAGCTTTCTGCCCCCACTCCAGCCTACTCGTGTGTGTGTGTGTGTGTGTGTGTGTGTGTGTGTGTGTGTGTACCTAAGCCAGAAGTTGAGAGCCCAATGCAGAAGGTCAGAGTTGTTTTGTTTTGTTTTTAAGATGAGGCAGCTGGAAGAAATACCTTTCAAAATTGGAGCAAAGTCTGATTGCACAGATTGCTAAACTCTACTTCCACCCGCATGAAGTTATTTTGGCTTTTAGGGGCCCTCCTTTTGCTGGGCTGGCCTTTATTTACACTTGTTTAGGTGGTGTGAATCATTTGTATACTTTGGGTTCTAGGCTTTCTGCAAACAGATGTTTTTATCTGTGCAACTGGTTGAGTAATTAGAGAGATGAGCATGGCTGTGTACGCACAGAGAGAGAGAGCAGATACCACTTGGGGAGGATTTGGGCCTTTCCTTCTCAAACCATTAACTGCCAGATCTTCCCAGCTGTTGAGCAATTCACATAAAGGTGTCAAGTGAGCCTAGCAGTGAAGAATTTACATGTGCAGCTAATTCTGCTCATTCTGCAATAAAACCTCATCCCATGGGACTGAAAACGTGGAGATGAGCTTATAGAAATGATCCCGTGTTCTCAGTCACTGACTCCCCCACTCTCCCTGGATTTCTGAGAACCTGCCAGGAGAAACTGTTGACTGGATGGAAGTTTCCCAAAATGCAAACCAGAAATCAGTACAAGCACTCCTTGAGCAACTTTTCTTTCTGTGTGGAGGAAAAGAACACTTTGTTAGAACAACAAATCCTGGCTGCTTTTCAAGAGCAGAAAACAACCCTTGTTCTGAAGGCAGATTCGTTTTAAGAGTGTGAATCATTTGGTTTAGGTTTTTCTTTTTTCTCTTGCGGTGGAGGCTTGGAGATGATTAAACGTCCTGTCTGCAGGAAATTACCAAGAGATCTGAGTATTTTCCTGAATCAGCCTCAGATGGTACACAGCTTTGGGTGTAATACAAGCAAGCTCTGTTACGAGGCATCTCTCTGCACGGATGTCTTCAACCTCTCTCACCCCCCAGGGTTCTCCATCAACAAGCCTTTTATTTTTTATTTTGGGGCTTCCATTTAAGAAACTAAAATAACTCTCTCATTCTCTTCATAAGCTTTTTAAGATGGAACATACTTTGGAGACAGTTTTATCGAGCCCACTTCCTCATTGGCGTCCTCCCACTGGCCTCAGCAGGAAAAGCTCTTAGCTCCTTTTCCCAAGATTTCCTTTAAGCCAGATTGTTTTCCTCAGGGGCACAGATGTCTTGAGGAATGAGCAATGCTAAGGTTTGCACTAGTGCTCACCAATTTGGTGATGACCTTTGTGGTCTTTGTAGAGCTGCTTGCAGAGAAGGCGAAGTGGTTCTGTGTTGAGTTGACCCCAGCGTGCATGAGCAACGTGGAGAATGGGCAATGAAAGGACTTTGAGGGCAACCCGGGGACAGCCTCTGCTCTGTGTGGTTGGGCTTGCAGAGTCTGCAGTGTTCAATAACTTGGAAAACCAAGTCGTAGAGATGCTGTGCTCCCCACGCTGTGTTTTTTTTGTTGTTGTTGTTTGTTTGTTTGTTTTTAAATATTTTTATTGATTTTTTTACAGAGAGGAAGGGAGAGGGATAGAAAGTCAGAAACATCGATGAGAGAGAGACATGGATCAGCTGCCTCCTGCACACCCCCTACTGGAGTTGTGCCCGCAAGCAAGGTACATGCCCCCAACCGGAATCAAACCCGGGACCCTTCAGTCCACAGGCTGACGCTCTATCCACTGAGCTAAACCGGTCTTGGCCCCATGCTGTTTTTGTTGATCTCTCCTGAAATGTGCCCACTCACCTTGAGCACTTCCTAGCTGTACAATCAAATTGATGAGTTCTGGGTAAATACAGACTCAGTGTGATGTTTTGATGTCAGTGAGAGGAAGCAGAAGGAATAATTTTTTAGCTTCCAGAACACAGAATGGTAATCCTCATTGAATATAATGAAACTTTATGGAAATCACACTGAGAGTTTAAATGTAATGCTTCAGAGAATGTTTTCTTATTGCTTTTTTTTTTCTCAAACACTACATGGCAAGGGTTATTTTTCATGATACTTAACAATGGGTTACCGTGCAGATTTTTGGGTGACCCTGCTCTTTCATAACATGATGCTCTGTGTGACAAGCAGAGGAAGACTTGTTTTTAGCAAAGATTGTCTTTGACATCCTCTAGGAGAATGGCAGGTATAGGGGTGGCAGAGGGAATAGGCAGACACAGGCACTGTGACTCAATGTCTGGGAAAATCCATGGACGGTTCCCTGCACATTTAACCCAGAAGCCTTTGAGAATTGCTCCACAGTTGACATTCACCAGCCAGCCTGTGCATGGAAATCCTTGTCCCTGTCATGAGAGTCTCCCCCTTCACAATGCGCCTTCCCAGGCAGGATGCCAGCCCACGAGGGACGGGGGAGGGGGGAGAAAGGGAGGCGGAGCAGGGGGTTGTACATGATACTTCTTATCACATCTCTGAAAGTTTGCTTTGTACTCCTGTTTGTTATAAAAAAGAAAAGAAATAAAAAGTATGACTATTTGATTTATTGGGAACATTTGCAAAAGATTACTTTTCAGTTCACCTAGGCTGCTGTGATTACTTACTGATTTTATTTTTATTTTTCCAATGTTGGGCACTTGGTTTAAGCTTCTGAGGCTAAGCAAATATCTCCTGAGTTGGATTTCAGATAAATTCTAAGTTTGAGTGGTAGGCTGTCCAGCCTGGAGAAGATATATCATATTTGCATATTATAAATTATAACAGGAACAAAAAGAATGATAACTCTTAACTTACCAAGCTGTTGCCAAGCACAGACTTGTCTTACGAACCTTTCTTAGATATTCCTGCTCCTGAGAATGTCCTTCAGAGTCTGTTTCAATAGGTCTGGAACTTGCATTTCAAGATTCATCCCAGGTGGGACCTTGGATTTTGTCTTAAAACACACTTTGCTTTTTGTTCATTGTAACTTAAAGTCCTCACACTGTGGAGTACGTGCCATTATTATCCGTTTCCTAGATGAGGAAGGGTAAGCTCAGGGAGGTTCAGTAACTTCCCTGGAACACACAGCTACTAAGTGGCCACTCAGGGAGCTTGAACCTGTGACGGTCAGACTCCAAAGTCCAGGTGCTCCAGCTTATGCTTTGGGTAGTTGCAGGGTGGGGGATGTCTTCTTGTTACAATTTGAACCTAGTGCCCCCTCACCCAAGTCCCTCTGCCGAAGGGCACTCAGTAGTGTGGTCCATAAGGCCCTGCTATTGGGGTTCACTGTGGCAGAACATAGGGAGTTGCTTGGAGGTGCAGGCACCGATATTAATATACGGGAATGTCTCATCACTGCTGAGCTGAGACACGATCAGATGGATTTCATTGTGAGGTCCTTTCAAGTCCCCAGCTTTCGGGATCCTTCAGGCAGCTCTGCCTCCTTCAGTAGGTCCTACCCAGCTCCTTGGGGCCATCTGCTTTGTTCCTGGCCGCATCCTCCCCACTGCATTCTCCCAAAAGACCTTTCCTAGAGCACACGCCCAGTGGTGGGGGCCTTTCCTGACGCCATGACTGAGGCTGCCTGTGGTCCCTTCTTCCTTTGGCTCCAGCCTGAGCTGCTCCCGCCCTGACTGGGTCCCTGCAGACAGCAAAGGCAGGGCGGTGCTGGGAGGAGTGGGCAGAGGCCACAGTGCGTCTCATTTAGACCTCTGGCTTGGTCCCCCTCTATCTGACCTGATTCCTCTTGCCCTGGCACTTGGGCATGGGCCAGTTTGTCTGGCTTAATTGCTGCCAGAAGGACCCAGAACAAACCACTTAACCTCAAGAGCTTGGCCTCCATTACCTGTAAATGGAATGCTCGTGTCAGCACTTCCTTCTCTAGGTGCAAGTGACATGCGTCTATGGGAGCACCTTGACTTTGTCCAAACACATTTTGAAGACGTGATTATGTTGCCTTCTAGCAGCGGTTCCCACCCTGGGTTCCCAGGAACCCCCGCTTGGTGAATTGCTCTTCCAAACAAGAGAGCAGAAAATAGTTCCATGTCTATTTGTAAAATGCTGGCGGGTAAGAATCTCCCCGACCTGGAGTCAGGAAAGCTGTTGGTCTTGACTTTGCATGTCCCATGCCCATGTGACCCAGGAGCTCTTTGCAGCCTCGCGTGTGAATGTGCTGCAGACACACGTGGGGGAGCTGCTGCGCTTGCAGGTGCTGTTCCCACCAGGTATAAGTGTGTCACTTACGTCGCTGAGCCCTGGCTTCCTTCCCGGACAAAGGGGTACAGCAATAGCCCCTCTCCTACAGAGTGAGAGGGAGAGTTAGCTAAGGGACACAGAGGTCACCATCTGTCAGCCTTTCAGGAACATGTGTCAGAGGGCGTGGCTCTCTCCTATGGCTCTTTTTCCTTCTGTGGCTTCTGTGTCCCACCTGCCGCCTCTTCCTCTGACCCCGCCCCTTTGTGACACTTTGTCCTTGTTGCCGTCCTCCCCTCCTGGGCTCTCCTTCACGGCTTCATCCTCACCCAGCCAGAGATATAGCTCCACCTCCAGCATCATCAGGACACAGCTGCCTGCGGGACGAACAGGTTCACATCTTCAGCCTCATTCTCCCCTGAGCTCCAGACACGCACACGACTCTGTCCTCAGCGTCTTCCTGGGAGGATAGACAGGCATCTTGAACTGAATGTATCACAGCCCCAACTCTATTCCCTTCCCAACCTTTGCCGGTCAGCAAGTGGCACTGTAGCCACCCCACTGCACGAGCAGAGGAGTTTTGGCATCTTTGATCTCTCTCTTTCCCACACACTTCCATGTCCAGTCCAGTGAGAAGAAGTCCTCAAAAGCATATCCCAAGTCGGGGGTCAGAAAGAAGAGGGAAAACTGGCTAGGAGGTGCTTAGAGGAAGGGGCTTGGAGTCACTTCTGGGTGCTGATATGCTTTCTATCTTGTTATGTAGATTTCATAGGTGTAGGTGTTTGTCAGAAATGAAATTTTATAAACTGAACACACTCCCCCTTTGTTCCCAGTACACAGACTATGAGTAAAATGTCACCAGTGCCCAGAAACCATTCTGTGTCTCTTTCAGCCTCTGAACACTAACCATTCCCTCGCTTCTGGGAACATAGATGTTGCCTGTTCTCGTACTTTACAGAAATGGAATCATACAATGTACTCTTTCGTATCTAGCTTCTTTCATTCAACATTCTGTCTATGAAATTTAATCATGTAGTTGCATATAGCTATAGATCATTCATTCATTTTGTTGTTTGATAGGTATTCCAGGGTTAAATAAACCACAATTTATCCATTCAATTGTTCATGGGCATTTGGTTAGTTTTAGTTAGAGACTGTTTCAAAGACAGCTGCTGTGGACTTTTTGATGCGTGTCTTTGAGGGGAACATATAATGCTGAGAGCAAATCCTTACTACTTTTAATCAAGAACTCTCACATCACTGTCACCCCAATCACCTGATCTGACATCCCTTCTAAGCCATTGGCCAAGTCCATGTTTCCTTGATGTGTTGAAATCTCATGAACCATCACCACACCTCCCAGAATATTTTTCCCTTGGCTTGCTTGCAGCAGGCTGGGACTGGATGTGGTAATTTCAAAGGAGTCAACACCCAGTCAGAGACACAGCTCCACCTCCAGCATCCCTCTCAGTGCCACCTCATTCATCTGCTAGGGCCCCACCACCAGGGTCATGCCAGCCTTTTCTTCCCTGACTGCCTAAGGACAGACGTGATGCACCATAAATGTCCCTCTCCTGCTCCATGTGGGGCCTCAACTGAACCAATTCTACACCCCCATGTCATCATCCTGAGCCTGGTGTTTGGACAACCCAAGGTTTTACAGATTAGAACGTGCCTACCCGAAGGTTGTGGACACAGGATAGAGGAAGTACCTGGCACAGGCTGGCAGAATGATATGGGCATGAACCAGAAAGTTGGCACATTGGCCTAAAATGGTTGAGAGCTGCTGCTTTAACTCAGTCATATGATTTTCCTTTAGTTGGAAGGTTGAGGCTCAAGCTTGAACTGCTTCTAGGTGAACTCCTCACATTGAGTTTGGTCATGGATGAAGCATTACTACCATGTAGTGAATTGTAGAATCATACATGTCTTTGCCCTGGGTTCCATTTGTGCCAGATGAGCATTTATACGTGTTAAATCGGGAATTAGCTGGAGAACCATAGGATGGGTATTTATTCTTTGTTGTTGTTGTTAGATTACCTTAACAATACACCTGTGCCAGGTGGAATGGGAGGGAGGCACGGAAAACAACGCATCATCAGTGGCTTCGTTGTGTTCTCCTGTTTATTTGTGATGCCTGGTGACCAAGAAGTTGGAAAGAAGGTAGGGGTGCTTTAGAGGAATTAAGTTAACTCTGGAAGAGTTTTCATCTGTTCAAGTCCACAAAGAATTAAGCCCTGCTTTTCTCCCCAAAAGGAATAGATAACTAGGCAGCCTCGAGGCCAGACTCTTTGGGAGATTCCATGACAGCACCAGCTCTTACTCATGTTCTGTGTGGTCAGTCGTATTTGGGAATTTTCTACACCCTAAGTCAACAAACATTTTCTGTCCAGAGCCAGCTAGGAAGCATTTTAGGTTTTGTGAGTCAAGAGACAAAAATCAAGGACAGTATGTAAGGTAATTTATAACAAAAAACAGATTTTCACAAAAATATTTTGACAATCAAAGCTATATCAAAATAATAACTGAGTATAACTCAACTTTATAATACAGATCTACTAAGAAGGGAGTTCTTTTTTAGGAAGTAAGGATTAGAGTTCCAGTTCCCTATTATCAGATTGATTGACAATCTTCATCTCTAAACATGGGTGGTGAGCCAGATTGGCCTTGCAAGCCATAGTTTACTTGCATTATCACTGAGCTTGTTTATAAAGTTGGGCTGCATAGGACAGTGAAAAACTCACCAGTGGCACAAATGAGTTAGATTTATTCTCTCCCTGTGAGAAGTTTAGAGGTGGCTGTGTGGGTTAGTCTGGTGGCTTCACTGTATCATAGTGACCCATGTTTTGTTATTCCTGCCCTGCCACCTCAGTGTGTGGCTTCCTTCCTCAGCCATTCCATGACCCCAGCTGCTGCCACCAGCCCTGCCTTCATGCAGCAAGAAAAGAAAGGGGAAGAAGTACCCATCTACTCTTTTTTAGGAGGCATCTCGAAGTCCCACCCAATCCTACCGCCCTCCCCTTGGCCAGACTCCTCGACCAGATCGTGCCTAATGCCGTGACTGCACCAAGATCTGCAGAAGAGGCTAGGAAACACAGTTGCCTACTCTGAGGAGTTCACTTAAGAGCAGTTCATGCTGTTGGTGTGCTTGGACCTCAGTGGGAGTTCTACAGTGGGAGGAGGACAGATGTTGGCATAAGTGACTAGAGTCCCCTGCCACATGTAACAAGGGCAGAAAGTGAGTCTTGCAGAGATGACCATCTTTCCCAGGGCCATGTGGTGGCAGACTGCAATTTGGGCCAGGTTTGTCCAACTCCAAAGTCGCCTCTCCCCATGCCTGTGTCTGTCCTCAAGCACTAGGGAGGATAGGTATGAATAATATTAGGGATGAGCTGATGGTGACTTGTACACTTGCTCCTTCCAAAGATGTTCCCAAAGTACCTATAATGAAGGAGGACAACAATCACGCAGCAGTGAAAGGCCCTGTGAAGGCTGGACCAGTGTACATAGCTACAGTTGAAGCTGAAATGGGGCCTCTTGCTTCCCTTAAACATGAACACATTTATTGGTATTCTACCCAACCTTCTCTTCAGTCATGAAGAGCAGGAAACAAGTGCATGGCCACAAGCTCAGAGGAGCCTGCTGAGAGAACGCTGGCAGGCCTTGTCATAAGCCCACATACCAAGCTGTGTAAAAGGAAGAATGTGGGAGCTAGAAAACAGTGCCTGGTGTGAGGCCTTTTAAAGTGACCCTGCTCACTACTATGGCTTAGAATTTAGCCAACCTGGTTCACAACTTTGTATCCTGAAAAAGGGAAGCTGGGGGAAGGTAGATATGAGGTTTTCCTTCTATGGACTACTTTACTGCATGCAGCTACATGTGTATGTAGATATGAAACCTCATATCTATATGTATGGATATTTACATCTATACTAATAAAAGGGTAATGTGTAAATTGGTCACAATGCCCTCACAGTAACAGCTGAACAGTAGGCTATGCAGGGCGACTAAACCGGCAAGGGGTTTAGTGAGGGATGACCAAATAACTGAACAACAGGCTGCATGGGGCAACCAGGCTGGCAGGGGGGTTGGCGAGAAGTGACCAAATGACTGACCAGCAGGCTGCATGGAATGACCAGGCCAGCAGGGGAGAGCAGTTGGGAGGGACCAGCCCTCTACCCAGCCCAAGAGGGCAGTTGGGGACAATCAAGCCTGCAAGGGAGGGCAGTTAGGGGTGACCAGACTAGCAGAGGAAGGAAGTTGCAGGTGACCAGACCTGCAGGAAAGGGCAGTTGCAGCGGGGGCGGGATCCAGGCCTACAGGGGAGAGCATTTGGGGGAGGGGGGACCAGACCTGCAGGGTAGGGCAGTTAGGGGTTACCAGGCCTCCAGGGGAGGGTAGTTGGTAGTGACCAGGCCTGCAAGGAAGGGCAGTTAGGGGCAATCAGACTGGCAGGGGAATGGTTAGGGGGTGATCAGGCTGGCAGGCAGAAGCAGTTAGGGGCAATCAGTGATGCAGGCAGGCTAGCAGTTGGGAGTCAGCAGTCCTGGATTGTGAGAGGGATGTCCGACTGCCCGTTTAGGCCTGATCTTTGGGCAGTCAGACATTCCTCAAGGGATCCCAGATTGGAGGGTGCAGGCTGGGCTGAAGGACACACCCCTCTGTGCATGAATTTTGTGCACCGAGCCTCCCTCTGTGTGTGTGTGTGTGTGTGTGTGTGTGTGTGTGTGTGTGTGAGATATAGATATGGATATCTAGCTATTAGAATGCTTGAATGCTTGCTAAGGAGCAAATTATCTCACAACACTGCTTTTGGGTGCCATCATCTCCATTTTGAAGATAAGCAAGTTCAATGTGGAGAAGTTAGGTAACTTGCCTGAGAAGTGTGTAGGTGGGAAGTGGGGAGCCTGGGCAGTGGACTTGAGTCTTCAATTCAACTCTGCTGTTTCTGGCTCTTATACTAAGCCACTAGGGAGATTAAAGCTGTAATAGCCTTTCAGTGAAGCACAAGAGATTGCAATGAAAGGAATGGTGCATTTTAACTTGGAAGGCAAGGTGGAGGAAGTTTCCAGGAATGGTGACTTTTGAGCTGGACTCATAATGACAAGGGCCATGTGGTTGGGAAGAACGGAGAACACTGAGAGATTATTGTTGTCAAATATATAAGATACTATTATAATGCTAACTAGCCCTGGCTGGCCAGGAGGTAAGCACTGAATTCAGGGCCCTGGCTTCCGCTCCCTTCCTCTAAATCTGACTGTCACCATGCAAAGAGCTGGTCCGTGTTCCTGAGCTGGCTTCTGGTCTGGTTCTGTTTCTCTCTTGTCTGCCACTGAGGGACAGGACAAGCCTCGTGCCAGAATATGACTCACATCCAGTTTTGATGGTCTGGTGGAATTGAGTAGTTTGTTCCCATTTCTACTATATGCATGGCTCAGTTTGCCAACAGTTAGCTGTGTGTTAATGTAAGGGAATAAAGCTCATAAATAAAAAAGGAGGTGAAGGTAGGTTTTAATAATGAGGCTCCTGCTTAATCGCATCAGTAAGCTAAGGAAAGGGCCATTAAATATTTATTGAACTGTTGCCTCCACATTTCACTGCGCCTGCTGCGGACCAGGGCTCTCTGGAGAGTGCAGCAGCCCTCTACCCAGCTCAAGAAGAGAATTGCTGCTACAGAAACATCCACCTCTGTTTTCACTCTCCTCCCTCCTTCCCAGCGCCCCAGAGAGACTGTGTTCATAATCACCAGTGGCACAAGGAGACTTAGTTGACATTGAAGAGAGTGGACAGTAGTGCAGGCATGGAAGGGGCAGCAGCAGTTTCGCACAGTGAAATGCTCTCAGGGATCAGCTGGCAGGTCCCGTGCATATTTCGGGCTGCCCTGCATTTTCCCCAAGGCCACTGCTTCTTGAGAGTTTTATATATGATTAACCACAGTAAGATGTAGGTTCTTGGTTCTTCTCTTTTCTCTTTCTTCTGGGTTTAAGGAATCCTAAGTGGGGCTGTGAGCCTGGTGAGTGCCGGTTGCATCAGCAGACCCAGCCCTGATCTTGTGGTTGCCTTCCAAATAAGGCCTGCTGTAGGTACTGCCACCACAGAGAGGTCGTGAGCTGGTTGGGGGTCAAGTATTATACATTCAAAAGCAATTCATCATCTAAAGTAGCAGACTCGTGTTATTTTTAGGCCAACCTTTTAATTCATGTGGCATGCAAGAGCAGAGTTTCTCACGTGAACTTCTGGAGGGTGCATGGAAGAATAGCCAGGGTAGGGATGGAGCAGTCAGCGGGGGTAGGTCTCTGAGCAGTTTTGTGATCATCCCATAGATCAAGAGTTTTGAGGAAGGGCTTTAGCATCAAACAGTCAAAAGTCCAAATCCCAGCCTCCTGCTGTTGTGCCCAGAGTTCGGGGTCCCCAATAATCCACCACTAAGGAGCCTTTTCCGATGCAAAAGCAAAGAGTCTTTATTCAAACCCGGGTTTGGCTCTCAGCCTCTTTCTGACGCAGCAGCGAGGCGAGAGAGCGGACCGGGCTGACACAATGAGTTTTATGGGGTAGGATAATTAGGGGGCTTGGGAAAGTGATGAAGGCTACAGAGATTGGTCACTTGAATTGGGGTCTTTCTGTGGTTAAGCCTAATTAGGACCTTAGCTGTGTCCCTGGAGCTTCATTGGTCCATTTGGGTGGGGGTCGGGGAAGTTAAGACATTGCTGGCACACCTGTGGCCACTCCCAGAAAAGGGAGGGGTTTTAGGCAGGGGTCCCAGCCCTATAGGACAAGATTGAGGGTTCGAGTTCATTTCCTTTCATTCCCTCCTTGTCTTGGGACACACGTCTCAATCCTGAGACGGGCTGCAGTTCTGCCTCTTCTGTTCCTAGAGGCTGGTACTGGGTTTGTAACCATTAATTGGACTACTCCTATGCGTTCTTTGACAAATTGGACCAGTTTGTTAATACAAGGACCGAAAGTTAACAGCATTAAGGGGATTATAAGGGGTCCAATGAGAGTGGAAATAAGAGTAGTTAACCATGGGGACCAATTAAACAGTGATTCATACCAAGACTGAGATCGCTCCCTTCTAGTCTACGCTTCTGCTATCCCTCTCTTACAAGGGCCATGGATTCCTTGACAACTCTCAAGCAGTGAAGTCTGACTCTGGGTCAGGTTCCCTGTGGTGGGTGGGCCCAGGTCACGACGCAGTCTACTTTGAGGGCGGTGAAGGACGTCAGCACTAGATGTAGGGACCCTTCCAACCTGGCTCAAGGGTCTCCCAGCGATGTCTCTTGACATAGACCCAGTCCCCGGGCCTATGCTGATGAGGAGTCGGGGCTGGGCTGGTTTCATAGATGGCGCAGAGGCTTGGCCAAATGTCCCCGTGCGCCCTCTGGAGCCCTCTCAAGGAAAGAAACAGTTCTTGACTTTCAAATTCTGCAAGAAATTTGGCTTTAAGATTAGGGATAACAGGGGGTGGCCAGCCGAACATGATTTCATGAGTAAAACCCAAGGTGTAGGGGGAGTTGCTAACCCGATTAAGGACATATGGAAGGAGAGCCACCCAGTCCCCGCCAGTCTCCATGGTCAATTTGGTAAGGGTCTCCTTTAAAGTTCTATTTATTCTTTCTACATGCCCTGAACTTTGGGGCCTATAAACAATGTAATTTCTAATTTGCCCCAATGACCTTGGCCACTGCCTGTGTTACCTGTGAGACAAAGGCTGATCCATTGTCCGACCCTATCACAGTGGGAAAACCGTACCTGGGCACGATGTCTTCCAGCAGCCTCTTAGCTACCATCTGAAGCTGTTTCATGCTTAGATGGGTATGCTCCTACCCATCCAGAGAAGGTATCTACAAATACTAAAAAATATTTATAGCCATACTTTCCTGGTTTAATTTCAGTGAAGTCGACCTCCTATTGTGCTCCAGGCTTGGTTCCTCTGGGACGGGTTCCTTTTTCACTTGGCCTGGTTCTTGCGTTTGTGAGTTGACAGGTATTGCAGGTGGATACAACCTATTCTATTTTGATGTCCTGTTGTGGGTCTTAATTCTGCCATGTAGGATTAATTCCTTTAATTTGCGTGCCCCCAGGTGAGTAGACCAGTGCATGCTTTCTAACACTGTAAGAAAGCCAGTCCAGTAGTATGAGCTCCTGGTTTGGTGTGTACCACCATCCTTTAATTTCCTGGATGTGGGGAAGCCTCCTGATCTGCTACAGCTCTTCCTGAGAATACCCAGGCTGATCTGGCAAGACTGGGTCCCCGGGGTCTGGTAGTTGTAAGGCCATGGTAGGGACCAAGGTGAAGGCCGCTGCTTTGGCTGCCTGATCAGCCTTTTGGTTACTTCTTGCCACTGGGTCATCTGCCTTCTGGTGCCCTTGGCAGTGGATAATGGCTAGCTTAGGTGGGAGCCACAAAGCCGCAAGTAGGTCAGGAATTTCCTATTTATTCTTTATTGTCCATCCCTTTGCTGTCAATAGCTCTCTCTCCTGATAGATCGCCCCGTGAACATGAGCTGTAGCAAATGCATAATGGCTATCTGTGTAGATGTTAAGCCGTCTCCAGTCCCCAGTGTCAGTGCCTTGGTGAGTGCAATGAGTTCTCGCTGAGCTGATGTCCCAGGGGGCAGAGCCTCCGCCCATACAGTGTCCGTGTCGATGACCACCGCTGCACCTGCGTACCTGCACCCATCTCGCATGAAGCTGCTTCCATCCGTGAACCAGGTGGCCTCTGCATCAGGGAGGGGCCTGTCAGTCAAGTCTTTCTGGAGTCCATGCACCCGCTCCGGGATTCCCGCACAGTCATGTAGCGGGGCATCTAGGTCAGGGTCAGGCAGCAGGGTAGCGGGGTTGAGGGCCACACTTGGATGGAACCGCACTCGAGGAGGGTTGAGCAGCAAGCTTTGATAGTGAGTCATACATGCATTGCTAGGCTATTTTAGGACCCCCCTTAATGGCATTCGGGGTTGTAATCCAGATCTCCTGTCCTAGGGTCAGTTTGTCAGAATCCAGAGGCAGCAATAGCCAGCCGACCCTAGGAACTCCCTGACTTCTCTTCGGGGGGTGGGGGCAGGGATCTTCAGGACAGTTTTCTTTTCTAGCATCTGATAACCGCCGCTGTCCACCCTCCAGGATGTATCCCAGGTAACTCACCCTCTCTTGGCATATTTGAGCTTTCTTTGCGGAGGCCCTATACCCTAAGGTCCCCAGGGTGGCCAACAGGTCTCTGGTTCCCTGCTCGCAGTCTTCGGCCGTGTCGGCAGCAATCAAGATGTCATCTATGTACTGAAGGAGGGTGAGAGTGGGGTGCTCTCTCCTGTACTCACCGAGGTCATCGTGCAGTGCCTCGTGGAAGAAGGTAGAAGAATTCTTGAACCCTTGGGGCAGTCGCATCCAGGTTAGTTGTCCACTGTATTCCTCCTCCGGGTGGTGCCATTCAAAGGCAAACAGGGGTTGGCTTTGAGGCGCTAGCGGCAGGCTGAAGAAGGCATCCTTCAAGTCTAGTACAGTACACCAGACTCTAGAGGGTGTCAAGGAACTTAGGAGAGTGTATGGTTAGGAACAGTTGGATGTATATCCATGACTCTCTTATTTACTTCTCAGAGGTCCTGCACCAGTCGATAGTCATTGGTGTGAGGCTTTCCGACCAGGAGAAGAGGGGCTGTTCCAGGCAGATTGACAGGGGACTAGTATCCCTAGACTTCGCAGTCTCCTGATGTGAGGCTGGATTCCCCTCCGGGCCTCCTGGGACATAGGATACTGCTTGACTCTCATTGGGCCTTCTCCAGGCTTTAGCTCCCCCAGGATTGGGGCCCTGTGAGGAGCCAGTCCAACTCCCCCCATCTCTGCCCAAGCTGTGGGGAATTCTTGTAGCCACCCGTCCACACCCCTGGTGGAGACGATACTCATCCTCCAGTCTCAGAGTCAGAACCTGCATGGTGTGGCCTTTACCTTCGGTGATCTGGGGCCCCCCTTGCCTGAAAGTTATTTGGGCTCCAATCTTGGTTAGCAAGTCCCAAAGACTCTTTTCTCCAAATCTATCTATTCTCTGTAGTTTCTTTCTGATGTCTGCACCTGACTGGTCTATAAAACTCATGACTACAGCTGCCTTATTCTCAGGGGCTTCTGGGTCCATGGGGGTGTAAGTGCGGCATGCCTCCATGAAACGTTTTAAGAAAGCAGCTAGAGGTTCATCCCTTTCCTGCTGTATGTTCCCTACCTTGGTCAAATTGGTAGGCTTTCTAGCAGCCATGCGGAGACCCCCCATTAGAGTCTGGCGGTAGACCCGGAGCCTCTCCTTACCTTCTGCCGTGTTGAAGTCCCATTCAGGTCTAGTCAGGGGAAAGGAGGTGTCTATCTGAGCCTGGTTGGTGCTAGGGTTCCCGTCCATGCCTGGGACTAGCTTCCAGGCCTCATTGAGGATCCTCTCCCTCTCCTCGGTGGTGAATAGGACCTGCAAAAGCTGCTGACAGGTAGGCTGATGGGTGAAAAGAACAGAATCTAACAAATCGATAAGCCCTCCGGCTTCTCAGAAAACTTAGGATTCTGAGCTTTCCAATTATAGAGATCACTAGTGGTGAAAGGCCAGTAGTGATGGGGCTGAATGCCATCAGCGTCCAGGGGGCCCGCAGCTCGCAAGGGCAGAGTCTTAATGGTGGAGTCAGGGCCTGCAACATGTAGTTCCCTCTGAGCCCTTTCCCTGGTAAGAGGTGGGCTTCCTACCAGAACTGCGGCCATACCCGGAAGCCCGCCCCTTTCCGGTGCCTGAAGCCCGCCCCCTGCCGCCGCCGCCGCCGGAAGCCTGCCCCCTTCCGGTAACCTGGGGAACTGGTATGGGGGAGGGAAAATTAACTCTTCTCCTGTTCCCCCCTGTAAAACCGGGTGGAGGGGATCAGGAGCTGATGGCAGGGTGGCTTCCTTCTCCTTCTCTGAAGTAACCGCCTTCTTTTTCTTCTCCGTTTCCTGCAAGGCAAGAATGGGTTCCGGCTCCTGAGGGTGCGGAGCTAGGAAAGGTTTAATCCAGACGGGAGGGTCCTCTACGAGATCCTGCCAAGTAATAATGTAAGGGAGTTGATTAAGATGGCCTCCCCTTGGCCGAGAAATGATTTCTCTGACCTGGCGAACGGTGGGGAGGTCAAAAGTTCCTTCTGGCGGCCATCCGGTACTGAGGGCCTGCCACGTGCTGGAACAAAATTTTTGCCATCTGCTTTTCTTCACTTATAAACTAAGGTTGTTAGCCCTTCTCTTAACCTCTCTAAAATGATCAACCATAATACTCAAAGGGGTAGCCTGAGTCTGTCCCATAACTTCTGTCCAATGAGCTCACAAAAGTACACAAAAAGACACAAACTGATCAAACAGATAAAAACATCCAAAGCAGCATTCCTGACCCTCAGAAATAAAGCCGATCAAAAACATCCAAAGCAGCATTCCCGACCCGCGGAAATAAAGCCGATCAAAAACATCCAAAGCAGTCTTCCTGACCCTTGAAAATAAAGCCAATCAAAAACATCCAAAGCAGTCTTCCCGACCCGTGAAAATAAAGCCGATTAAACAGATAAAAACATCCAAAGCAGTCTTCTGGACTCGCGAAAATAAAGCTGATCATTGGACGATGGCCATGTGCCCACCCGTAGGAGCCACCCACTTCGTCCCAGAGGTTTGAGGGGATTCCACATCCCTCCTGTGAGGGGATTCCACATCCCTCCTGTGAGGGGATTGCACGTCCCTCGTGGGGAAGCAGAGCGTCCTCTGACCCTCCCCTCGCCCGAGATTCATTAGTGCGTCCACCTAGACCATTTCGGGCACTACAGACTTCAGAAGCCAGCTCGCACACAGAACAGAAACAGACAGACACTTACCATGGTCAGACAGACTCTCCGGATTGGGGTCCCTCATGGGTATTGGGAATCCCGGACGAGCCCCCAAATGTTGTGCCCAGAGTTCGGGGTCCCCAATAATCCACCACTAAGGAGCCTTTTCCGATGCAAAAGCAAAGAGTCTTTATTCAAACCCGGGTTTGGCTCTCAGCCTCTTTCTGACGCAGCAGCGAGGCGAGAGAGTGGACCGGGCTGACACAATGAGTTTTATGGGGTAGGATAATTAGGGGGCTTGGGAAAGTGATGAAGGCTACAGAGATTGGTCACTTGAATTGGGGTCTTTCTGTGGTTAAGCCTAATTAGGACCTTAGCTGTGTCCCTGGAGCTTCATTGGTCCATTTGGGTGGGGGTCGGGGAAGTTAAGACATTGCTGGCACACCTGTGGCCACTCCCAGAAAAGGGAGGGGTTTTAGGCAGGGGTCCCAGCCCTATAGAACAAGATTGAGGGTCTGAGTTCATTTCCTTTCACTGCCACCTCCCATTTTGATGATATTAAGTGGGATACTTCAATGTTGGAAACTCACTTTCTTTCTCTAAAAAAATGGATTAATGATGGTCTACATCAACAAATTGCTGTGAGGACAAAATGAGATAAGGCACATAAGGCCATTAGCATAATACTTGGTACATAGCAGTCACTTAAAAGATGGTAGCTGCTGTTAATGATTTCCTGAACTTTTCATTTAACCTAAGATGTTTCTAGCCTTTGAGACTCGCTATAAGGCCAATGGGAGGTGAATCTTGGGGAATTAAATTATGACCGTTCTGAACTGAAAGGTACCAAGAAGAGAGCATCTAACCCAGGCAGGGCTCCATGACTTTGGACCTGTGACCGAATCCAGCCTCAGGACTTTTGTAAGAAGGGCTGCTGTGATGCATCCCAGCTCCCTCAGTGATGTGTGGTCCATGGCTGCTGTTGCACTGAACAGCCCAGTTGAGTGGTTGTAACAGAGATTATACGAACTGCATGGTCCCAAAGCCCAAAATATTTACTGTCTGACCCTTTACAGAGAACATCTGATCTAATTCCCTGAGGTTTTTTTTTTAACCCTGAGAAAACCAAGGCCCAAAGGAGGCCAAAGACTTGCCAAGATACACAGCAAGTCTTTCTCGCAGACTCCCTGACTCCTGTGCCAGGTCCCCCAGGGTGTGCACCAGCCTCCTGGCTGAGTGGGGAGGATTGCATGAAGCACAAGGAAAGCTGGTGTTGCTGTGCACTGGGAACCATCACAAAAGTGCTCTTGACCTACAAGGAGACCGATTCTGCCCGGAGGAAACCACTTCTTAGAGTAAAAGACCAGCATGGGGATGAGGCAAGGTCATGCTTGCCACTGATGTTACCCTATCCGCTGAAGGGACTTCAGCTTCACACTCACTTTTCTCCAGCCAGTCAGCCAATGGGTGAGAGGAGTGTACTTCCAACTGACCCTCTGGTGTGTGGTTGACCTGGGGGCATGCTCAGTGTGACCAAGTGTAAAGTTTCCTGGGAGAGAAAGCTTTTTTGCTTCAGAGGATTGCTCCATGATGATTGCCTCATATTTTTCATTTTCTATTGAAGCACATCATGTAATCTTCCCAACAACATTATTGGAGGAAACTGTTGTGTCCTCATTTCACAGAGAAGGACATGGAAGCTCAGAATGCCTTGAGATCTTGGTCGTGGTCACAAGGTCAGTGAGTGGTGGAGCCAGGTTTGACAAGAGCTGTCAGATTCCAAAGAAAGGAAGCAAGTGTGAGCAGTGAGGGAGGGGTGCTAGCATCGTGTAGAACATGTCTATTACTTTTTAAAGACCATCTTGGGTTGGTTCAGATGCATTCTTCAACACTTTGCTATAATGTCTGAAGTGTGCTCCCTTAAAGTGTGAGTTCACCCTTAGGAAGGTCTGACCAGACAGACAATAAATCATGTCTACAGGCAAAGCCCATTCGTAGAGGGTACATCAGAACAGGAAGGTATGTCTGTGGTGCTCACTGATTGTTCCCAAAGCCTAGCACAGAGCCTGGCACACATTGGGAGCTTAGTAAATATTTGAGGAGCACTGGTGAACTAGAATTCAACACATGAAATGTTACTAGTTTAAATCAACTAAATGAAACCGGTTGCTGTGCAGCAAAAGAAATCTCGATCTGGGGGACTGAGTCCAGATGCAGACTCAGAAACCGAACACTCCAGACTTGCAAATCAGAGTGAGCAGCAGTGAGTAGCAGACATGCAGGTATCAGCAAGTTCCAGACCTGACAACTTGCCATACCTCTCTGACACGTGTGCGAAAGAGCTAGCTGTCTCTCGACAGGGGACCTTTCTTTCTTTCTTTCTTTCTTTTTTTTTTTTACTTTTCAAGTATAGTTGACATACAGTATTATTACAGTTGTAGACCATAGAGATTAGTCATTTATGTAACTTACAAAGTGATCACCCTGGTAAGCCTTAGTATTCACCTTGCACCATGCATAGTTATCATGGCTGCTTCTCCCGCCAGAGGAGTGCTGAACATGGACTTGATGCTGCAGCGAAATGTCCCAGGCAGTGGGACCCACACATGCCTAGTGTGCCTGGTATTCAGGGACAACAAGGAGGAGGACCCGGTGCTGGAGCAGGATGCGTGAGCAGGGGAAGGGAAAGATGCCAGGGCATATTAGATTCACTGTCCTGGAGAAGGACCTTGGCTTTTACTCTGTGCTGGGAGGCACCTCACACACCACAGGAAGTCAGGCCTCTCGGTTGCGGAGTTGAGATTCTAAGTCAGATCAATATTGCCAAAAGGGAATTGACTGGCTCGTGGCCACGAGAATTCAGAGGGATGGAGCCTATTTCATGTGCTACTAGGGGAAGGTTCTTACACAGCATCATGGGGCATTCTCTCTATTCTTGCTTGTATGCTCCTTTGTATTGGTTCATTCCTTCCCACCTGCTGTCAGCAATGACATTGGCCTCTCTAGACCTGAGAGAGTTATGCTCTCAGCAGTGAGACCCCTCTCTCTCCCAGTGTCCTAATCAATAATCTCCCACCAAAAAATGCCGACTGGCCCTGCCTTGATGACATACACACTCGGGCTGACCAAGGGCAGAGGAGGGCAATGAGGGATACTCTATTTGGTTAATTTGGGTCTATGCCTACCTGCAGGCAAAGTGCACTTGGTTTTTCTATAGCCCAGTGATTCCCATCCAGTGTGATCACTTTCCCTCTCCCCCAGGGGACATTTGTCAACTTCTGGAGACAATTTTGATTTTCAGAATTTGGGGGAAAAGAGCTCCAGGCATTCCATGGATAGAGGCAAGGGATGCCGCCAGGTCTCCTCCGGCGCACAGGGCAGCCCCACAATAAAGAATTATTCAGTTCAGAACTTCAAATAGTTGAGAAACTGGATAGGTCCCCATGAGAATGGAACCCCACAAGCACAGCTATAATGTGAATGCAGTAATGGCCACTGGTGACGTGACAAAGAAAGGGAAGGGAAGCAGTTGTGACATTGGCCATCCCAGGTTTAATTCTACCTGTGCTCCTTAAGTGTTAACAGGCCTTGACAGACTCATTAAGCTCCTGTCTACTCTTCAGGAAAATGGATGGAAAAGGCCCACATCACCCAGTGGTAGGGAGGGTTGGATTTGACCTCCATGTGCATACAGTTTATAAACTGATAAGCTACATGAGTCACGCATCCTAGTAAACAACCTATTGTGCAGGGCACTTCACTTCATATTGGTGTTCCCCCAACGGCCTCTGCCCTTCAGGAACATCCACTGGATGTACAGTGTGGGTGAACATACTTGTAATAAATACCAGCAAGCAGAAAAGTACCCTCAAAAGGGATTCAGACCTCCACAGCAGAATGTTCTGGAATGGAATGCAATGGATGAGTGATCGGGCTCCAGGAAGAGGGTAAGTCTTCTTCAGGGCATGAACTGTGCACTGATGTGCAGCATGCTGGTGGGGTTCACTGCGCAGTGACGCACAGTGCGCTGTGGGATTTATTGTCGAGTAATAATAATCCTCAGTGAGCCGCCATGTGACAAGACTGTCACTACCACTAGTGCAGCTACAGTTTTTTTCTTGGATTTTTAATGTATTTATTTTATTTTATGAAAGGAGAAAGATTGCCAGAGTTTTAGAGACAGTAAATCATATTGAGGAAATATTTAATATATTTGTAAATCGAAGGAATTTACTTTTAATCACAGCCTTAAATTGAGGTTGGGTGAGGATTCAAAAAGGTGTTTCCCTTAAGAGTTAAATTCTCAACTTATTTTTCAGCTTCACTTAAATTCTGTTACTATCAAGGTTGTATGTGATGGTTTTCTATGGAGGGTGCTGTAATTGTTTAATTCTGTTCTCTGGCAGAGTCTATCAGGATCAAAGATTTGCCTCATTTTGCATAATGGAATTGTGGGAGGGGGTAATGTTTTTTAAGAAGAGATGACACATTATAAATGAAGGGACAAGATTTTCCAGCTGGCCTGGCCTCTGGCTTCACCTCTGGCTCCTTGGATGTGATTGGTGATTATCTGTGTGGTTCAAGTCACCACCTGTCTGATAGCTAGAGACGGTGACCTTTTGCTGTTTATGTGACTGACATTAATTATTCACCTGCAACTCACTGAGTGTGGGGTCCCTGCAGCCATCTGCCTGTTGCATATTAATTACCTTCTCCCTGCCCTTTCTGGTTGGAAACTTAATGGGGAAGGAAGGCAATTTCCCTTTGGAGTTGACTGGCAAGTTTTGTGGGGGTTTTTTGCCTTATTTTCTGCCATTTGCCCATTGTTAACTGCTTTGCTTGAAATGAATAAAGAAGATTGAAGAGGAGTTAAGTGAAACAGTTTTCTGCCAAGACAGATCATTAGCAAGAAGTTAATGGGAATGACTCACGAAATTAACTGATGTTCAGTGAATTATTTTTAATGTGCATTTTAATTTTCATCTGGTGAGATGGTGGGCTGCCTTTTAAAAAATGAAGTATTATGTGCTCAGCTTTCTGTTGCAAAAACTTTCAATGAGTAAAGTTTCAGTTACATAAGTTCTATAGAGGATGGTTGAGTTGCACTTCTGTGACTTGGGATGTACAGACCACGGAAGGCTGTCAGTTTTCCTGATCCATATAAGGAAAGAATGGCTGGTTCCTCTGTTGGTGACGGGCTGGTGAAAGCCAGCCCATACTCAAATCACTTCTGTCACAAAATGATTTTACACAGCCACTCTAGGCCCATTTGAAAATGAAATTCCGTGCTGTAACTTCTAATTAAATTAATTATATTCATTAAGAATCAATTTACATTGTCAGCTCAGTGGTATCTCACACCAGTAGGCCTCTCTCACGTGAAGTCTCTACATCTCAGCACAAGACTAAAGAAACTTCAAAGGAAAAACATGCATTATAGCCTATAGGTCATAATCTAAGCAACCTATCACAGGACTTAAATCTGCACACTCCTTTCCAAGTGGCATCTTAGTAAGGGGAAAAACTTTTTGCTTTGCTCCAAACTGCTGCAAAATGTTGCATAGCTAAACAATGGGATCAAAAGAACCCACCTACAATGAAAGCCTCATTCGGTAAGAAACAGAGGTTATACATGATGCAAGACAAAAAGATTGCAAAAATAAAATGTCTTTATTCCCTGAAGATAAGTCATCTTGGAATGTTACTCTTTTAAAACTAGAATGCTTAAAGGTGATGCATAGCCTATAGATATGTGCCCAGGTGATATAAATAGGATGGCGCTACGGAATAAAACACCATCTCTGTATCTTCTGTGCACACTGAAATGCATGCACAGGAATAGCTGCAACTATTAAACGATATTTTAAGAGTGTTCTGTTCAAATGAGAAAAAATGTGCTATGGATCATGGGAATGTCTCATCTGATAGCGAACCTGGCTGCTGGAAGGGTTCTGTCCTGGAAACTGACCAGTCCAGAAGCTGAGGTCCGAAGTGCAGCCTGCTGGCCCTGTGACTGTGGACAAGTCACAAGACCTGTTGTGTTTTCACAAAATGAATGTTCAGGTATACCTTCCCAAATGCGATCTTCACAGAATGGACTCCAGATAGACCCCGGAGGACCTTTCCGTGCCATTCAGATAGGCCACACCCCTTCTTTTTGACAATCCCTCACTGGTTAGGGCAGGACAGCTCAGGGAGACCCGAGAACTTTCTGAGGGAAAGTTTTCTACCAGGAACTTGACTGAAATAGCCACAGCTGAGTGAAACCTTTGGCTGGGAGCTAGACTGAGCTTTCTAGGAGTGTCTGCATCTGTCCCGTGGCAGCATCGAATTTAGTGGTCCTCCAAGTGGTCCATAAACAGCATCAACCTCACCATTACCTGGGGCCTTGTTAGAAATGCATATCCACAGGTCCCACCCATCTCAGACCCACTGGCAAGGAGAAACTCTGGGGTGGGGCTCAGCAATCTGTTGAATAAGGCTTCCAGGTGATTCTGCTGCACATTGAGTTTTTAGAACCACTGTTACAACTGAACCCAGACCATAGGCTTCACAAAGTGGAGAGACTGGAAGATCCGAAAGGGAGTAAAGAGAGTTCATCTGATGTTAGTGGGGGGGTGTGGCTGTGTGGGCTGGGTCAAGGTTACCTGAGACCTCTCCAGCTCCACAGTTCTGTTTTAAGAGTGTCACCAAGTTTTAAAATGACAACTAAAAGAGGTGCATACAGGAGGGATTTTTAAAAATATGTATTTTATTGATTTTTTTTACAGAGAGGAAGAGAGAGGGATAGAGAGTTAGAAACATCAATGAGAGAGAAACATCGATCAGCTGTCTCCTGCACACTCCCTGCTGGGTATGTGCCCACAACCAAGGTACATGCCCTTGACCAGAATCAAACCTGGGACCCTTGAGTCTGCAGGCCAACGCTCTATCCAGTGAGCCAAACCAGTTAGGGCAGGATTTTGTTTTTTAATGATATTCTGGAGAGCCCAAATGAATAGGAGAAGTCCCAGTGAACTGTCACTTTAAAAGAGAGAACCTCATTGTTACAGAACTACCTGAGATATTGACAAAATGGAGAGCACATGCAGATCCAGATGCTTAGTTCTTTCAGCCTTCTTTCTTTTATATCCGAGTGTTCTGTGGCCAAATTTGGCTTTCTGACCTCAGGTTTTTGGCTGGAGAATGCTCAGCTGCCAGTTACCCTGGACTGGAAACTCAGCAATCAAAAGTTGGCAGTGGAAGAGGAACCTCCCCACGCCTCTCTGGACTTGGGTAATGACCCCACTGGCAGGACAGTGATATCACAGTTGGAAACCCTGGCATCACTTTGTGCATCCTCCCAAGTCTGAGGAACACCTGTCTCCCCTGCAAGGTCCTCCCTTTTCTTTGAGATCTTCTAGCTCTCTGACTAGACACCGCAGCTCACATGAAGGGCATGGGTTTCTGAGTACTGCAAATGCTCCAAAGGTGGAATATGGTAGTGGGAGATGAGGGCCACAGGTTTGTAGCCTTGACTACAAAAACTTCTAATACATTATTTCCCCCAGATTGAAAAATCCAGTATCCCTTCCAAAGGTGGCTTTCCTGACCTTCCTCATCTACCAATCCAACCATTTCTATTGTGGAGCACTTGACAATACTAAAATTTTTGGGAGGACAATTTAGATTTAGAATTGAATCTTTTTTTAAAGTAAGCTTTGGAAAATTGGGGGGAAAATCCAGTGTTTTATCTATACAGTGAACACAGTTTTTCTCTGAGAAATATTGGTTTGAAATTGTCCTATGCTTCTTACCTTTTATTACTAATAATTCACTGCATTGACATGAAGTGGCTAAATAACTTAATTGGGGAGGATATCAATATTATAGTGATATCTTTGATTACAAAGATAATTTACACACATTAATCAAAATTTGTCCAATTTCGATGGATTCAGGGTACACTTGGATGCTAAGACATTCTAGTTGAGAACTATGTAGGTCTACTAACACCCTCAATGTAATCATGTATTTTTATTATGTATGCAATTGTGTATATCCTTCTATTTTGAGCTGTGATCCATCTAAATCAAAGATTATGTCTTAGTCTTCCCATATCTGGTGACCAAATGAAGCCAAGATCATGCTAATGTATGGTTTGTTGAAGACATATATATCCATCCTCTCTCTCTATCTCTTTTATACACACACACACACACACACACACACACACACACCAACCACATTCACTAAACCCAGGGTAACTGAAAGTCAATTCCAGCCAGAAAGAAAGGAAGAGATCCCCTAAATATGACTTAATAGTTATCCCCAACATTTTTAAGTGAGAAACTAATTATTGCATCTACTACATGATTCCCTCTACCAGCTAGTTCATCTCATTAGCTTCCTTCAAATAAGCACAAATAAATATACAAGTTGCATATTGAGATGGTATTTTTCCACATGAACTGAGAACCCAGGGTTACTAGCTGTGGTTACCAAGTGGTGACAGAAACATTTTCACTGAGCAAAATCAAACACCATGAGCTATTCTACTGGAGTTGATTTCAGTAGAATATCAGGGTCAAAATACTGTAAGTTCTGAAATGTTGGAAAGGCCCTTGTGAACCGTACTGATACCACACAAGTTAAGACTTCTTCTCTCTTACTTGTTTTTGTGTCGATTCACTGCTCCATCAAAAGGATGGTAGGTACTTTCTGAAAAGACTCAACTTGTGCCACTGCATAATTTGACTGCCACAAATTGGAACACTAACAATGATGAGATGAAGGAACATGGGTAGTAGAGAAATAACATATCAGGAAGCTCAGAGAGACCTTTTTTATAAAGATAAATGATCAAGGGCATTGGGAGCAGTCACCAAAGATGTGTATTTATTAAAGAACTCAACAAAATCCTAATTAAAATTAATGCCCCCCATTTCTAAGTCACAGTCTACTCAGCTATATGATAAAGCAATTAAATTTAACACCTTCCAATTCTGTTTTTCATAATCACAATAACTAATACTTTTGCTCTATTACTGTGTCAGGCACTCTGCTAAAGACTGCATCTGCATTTTCTCTTTAATCTTCAGAAAGTTGTTATCTGGCCCAGTTGACACTGAAAGGCTCAGAGCAGTTGAATAATTCATCCCAGGCCACAAGGCTAGTAGTGGCTGGGCTGTAGTTCTGACTCAGGTATATTTAATGCCAGATTGGTGCTGTTCACCTCTATCTTATATAGCCCTCAAAGAGGCTGGAATAACTTGTTGCAAGGTAGACTTTCTCAACTACCTCTAGATCAGTGCTTCTCAGTGGAGGGGGGGTGCTTTTTGTCTCCTGGGGGACATTTGGCAATATCTGGAGACATTTTTAGTTGTCATAGCTAGGGAGAGGGGTGCTGCTGGCATACGATGGAAAGAAGCCAGGGATGCGAATAAACTGTGCAACAGGTCATCTAGAACCTACAACAAAGAATCACTTGGCACCAATGGTTTTCTATTGATTGTCAAGGTCAAGAACTCCTACTCTAAACACAGCCTCAAAACACCCTCTTCACCACTGTCCACAGAAAATAGATAAACGGTGCCTGTCCTCAGGGAGGACATCCCTGCCTTGAGAGTTGTGTGCACATGTGCATCACAGTCCAACCCGCCCAGTGCACCACTGTAGTTAAGATCTGTGGGCTTTGATCAGAGACAGACCTAAGTTCAAACCCATGTTCTGTGACTGTCTGTTTTCCATTAGGTCCATCACTTCCACTCGGAAGCTCCATGTTCCTCAGCCCTCAAATGGAGATAATCACTCTCTGTGTTGGGATGACCGGGACATAATAAGCGCTCAGTTAATCTTTACAGCCTTCTCTCCTCATGGCCTCTCTTTCCTTTTATGAACAACTCAGTCAGCCTGTGCTCCTCTTAAGATGGCCAGGTATGCTCTTGGCTCCCCTGTTAGCTGGCAAGAGACACAGACTGTCATTTGTAGACTTAAACACAGAGGATGGTGTCAGTGAAATGCACCAAAGAGGGGCAGCTGTAAAGTACTGGCGGCCGTGCAAGTGAAGACGGTGGTGATAGAAGCAAAAGAATCCAGGAATCTTGGCCCATGGCCAAGGCATCGCTGCAGTGGACTCTCAGGGTTGGCTTGTTAGTATAAATTGTTGCTCTGTCATGTAAATGGAAAATTAACTTGTGCAACCAATCAAAGAATCTTTGAGATGCATTGTGAACCATGCCATCCAGATAAGCTGAAGGTGTATGTATTTTCTTACAAGAGACCTTTCCTTGGGTAAACAGGGTGGGAAAAGTTAGAGAGATGAGGAGAGGGAAGGGGGAGGAACTTGCTTTGTGAAAACAGTGCGCAAATAATTCACACTGAAAAGTGTATGGTTGCAAATGGTTCATGCAGCTTGGGTTACAGTGCAAGGTTCCAGCTAGACCAGTGGTCAGCAAACTGTGACTCATGAGCCAGATGCGGCTCTCGAGCCACGGTTTGCCACTTTGTTGACTAATGAGTTTGCCAACCACTGCACTAGACTACTGAGGGGCATTACATAAGCCCTTTCCCTCTGCCAGAAAAGATCATTACCTGTGAGCACATTATTTATTTGGGTCAGTGGGGTGTGGGAAGGAGAGGAAAGAAAAATGACTGCAGGTGGAAGGCTCCAGATGAAACCTCTGTTCCCTTAAGCTGCTTACAGAAAAGAGGGGAGATTATTGGAAGTCACACCTGCCACTTTGAGCTTTCCACAGGACCCTTTGGCGTCTGTACAGGGAGGGATTCTCAGCGCTCTCTGGTGTGGGGCAACGATAAGCGGGCCAGTGCCATGGAACATTATCCATTTTGAGTTTAGATACCTGGTGTAGGAGAAAATACATTTCCCCTGCTCAGCCAGCCTGAAGTAGACCTTAGGCTGCTGACAGGCCACTTTGTGCTCCTTTCCGGGCCACACTGCTGGCTTGCTCTCGCAGCAGGCCTGGGAGGAAGGGAGGCGGGCGTGGTTTCAGCACTTGGATACGGAGCCTCTGTGTGATAAGGGTCACCCTCTTAATCAAATTGTGGCATCAGGTACAGATCAAGGGCTGGAGCCCCAGCCTGGAATTGTAAACCAGGCTTCAAACTATTGTACTATCAAAGCTCTTTAGAGATCATTCAGGTGTCTCCAGCATATAAAGTACTGAAAGCTAGTGAGTGTGAAAACACACACACGTGTGCACACACACACGTATACACACATGTCTATATACAAATCACAGATATGTCAACCTAAGTAGATGAATGGGCAGTATAATTAATGCGAGCTGACTCCCTGCCTGGGATATGAGAGAGAATAGGTTGGTGAGACTGGAAAACTAGTGTCCTCAGTGAACAAAGGGGACATCTACTCCAACTGGTCGCTGCCTCTTGGGAACTTGAACTCAGAGAGGCCAGATCTCCTGCCTTATTTTTGTTTTATTTTTTAAGAGAAGCTGTTGTGGTTGGAAAACTATAACCTGCAGGCCTCTTCACCCAGTACCTTCTGGGATAAAATTTTATTGCAACAGAGCCACTCCCATTTGTTTATAGACTGACACTCTTCAGGCTACAAGAGGAATTGAGTAATTTCGACAGTGTGACCACATGGCCTGCAGGGCTCACACATATCCTACTCCACAGTTCCCTGACCTCTAGACCCAATGAACATACATGGGTGAAGTCCACTTCCCAGCTAGATCAATCAGAGGCCATCCAGTCTCATGCCACTGCTCACCCCTCCGCCTCAATAGCAGTGGAAGACGAGGATAGGGTCTCAAGCTTGAACCTGATGCAGAATCCCTTCGCAGCTTGGGAAAGTGGATTGAGCCGGCTCCACTCAGACTCAGTGGGTCTGGGTAGGGCCTGAGAACCTGCACCTTCAGCAAGTTCCCTGGTGGAGTTGTGCTGCCGGTCAAGGTCACACTTTGAGAACCAGGGACTCAGACACGCCATGCTGTTTGGGAGGTTTCAGAGCACCTACTCTATCAGGAGGACGGTTCACTTGGCCCAAGGAGAGGAATGACTTTGGAAGCCCTAGGGCAGACTCGCTGAGGCACTGCACAGCCCCCACAGAGCCATGAAGGATTCTTGGTCCTCAGAGTCTTTCAGAGTTGCTGTGTTTCCTCAGTTTGCAGAACATATCTTGGGATCCATCCACGACCAACTGCATAGGCTTCTGGGGACTCTGGCGATCTATAAATAGTCTGTATTCCCCACATCCAGTAGTCATGGAGTACCTGGTCCTCCCAGCTGTTTCCCTTGACTAGCCAGGTTTTGAGGAGAGGGGGGCGGGGGGATATGATAACCAGCTCAAACTAAGAGATCTTATGTCAAGATTAACCCAAATCTAGGATGGAATGGGAAGAACAGATTCAGCAAGCTAAATAAAAATGTAAGACAGTTATAAATAGAAGAAAAAGGAAGTACGTTCTGAAATAAGAGGAATGCTTGCAGTTAAAAGCTATTTTGATTTCTCTGAGCCTCAGTTTTTTTTGTCTACTAGCATGGTAGGGACAGTTGGTATAACCTTGAAGGGTTGTTGTGAAAAATGCTGTGTATGTGGTAACTGTCATTTACAAATCTGGCTTATAAACCTTCTCTCTACCTGTTTCCCTGTGGCTCTGCACTTCTAAAGGCAGTCATCTTAGAGACTCCAAAGGACCCCTTTGCAGTGTCTGTGGGTGGCACCTGGCGGCTCTGATTGGATGCTGCCAAAGAAGCATCCTGTTTTTCTCTGGGCAGCTGACTCTAGCCACTAGCTGACTCTAACCTTTCATTCCTGGCATTTCTGGTTGCCAAGTGATATGACTCTCTCATCCCCCTAGCCGAACCCCCTCTGTGTGTCTCCTTTTTGGCTGGGCTCCTAATAGCCCTTCCTTCCACAGCCGCCCAGCTGTGATGAGTTGAGCAGCAAAGACTCTGCCAGCCCCGGCCCCAGCAGGGCTCTGTGCGTGCCATTTAAGGGAAGAGAAATGTGGCTCCTGCTGGATGAGTCAGGGGCTGCCACCTCAGAGGAGGGGTGTTAAATAATTCACCACGGCAGCCTGCTCTGTCATCCATCCGGCCTGTCCCCTGGTGACCCTGGATGCATCAGCAGGGCTCTTGCTTGCTGTGACGTCACAGGGAGCAGGAAGAATAAATAAGGCAGCACAAACCCGCCCTGGCTGTCAGAGGCCCCACAGGCCCAAGAGTCAGGGAAGAAAGCATCTGGGGTGGCCTGACTGGTGTGTGCTGACAGCCACTCAAATCAGAGGGCTTCAGATATCCTCACTGTACCAGGTGTGACTGATGGTATGTTAGACTCTATACACATTTTTATTTTTTAATGTATTTTATTTTCTTTCCAAGAGGGAGGAAGGGAGAAGGAGAGATAGAAACATCAATGATGAGAGAGAAACATCAATTGGCTGCCTCTTGCATGCCCCCAACTGGGGATGGAGCCCGCAACCCTGTGCCCTGGCCAGGAATAGAACCATGGTTTATGTGTCGACATTCGACCACTGAGCCATCCTGGCCGGGCTTCTATACACATTTTTAAAGAACCTGATGTGTACTTGGCAGTTTTACCTGTATTATCTCAGATAGTCCAGAAAATCCATGAAGCAGAGGCTGTTAGATGAGGCCCTGAGAAGAAAAGTGATGTCCCAGTTCCCTCAGCTCATAATAAGGGGCAGAGTCAGGATTCGCCCTTGGACACGTCCCACTGATAGGGCGCCTGTCACCCAGCTGTCCCTGGCCAGCAGGGGATTCCCTCTCTCCTCCCGACACTGGCTCTTGGTAGTTCAGACTCCCACAGGTTAGGCCCAAGGCAACCAGCCTCTCCGAAGGGAAGCACATTATGGTGCATCGGTAAAGCTGCTCCCTGTGGCTGGAGTTTCAAGTTCTGATACCTGGTTTTTGTAGTTTGGACCCTGCCTTGGCCTAGTCTCCTGCTGAGCAAGTTGGTGGCTAGGAGGCGGTGTTCAAAATGACGACCTAGTCAGGGAAGTCCTGCCTCCGGAAGGTACATGTTTTCGGCAGTATTCCCAGTTCCCGCAAGGCCTGACAGCCTGGGGTTGAAGAGCTGGAACACAGGCCCGGAGGGGAAGAATGGTGGACTAAGAGAGACACAGAACGAAGGCGCATTTCCTCAGCCCAGCAGCCAGGAAGACTTGGTTCTGTAGCTCTAAGGAGGTAATTTTGCAAAACACATCTCACAAACCATCTTTTATAGCCCACTCTCCTTAGATGACAGAACACCCCAGTGTGATGGATGAGCAAGTCTGTGGTTATTGTGTACAGAATGCTTTGTGAAGATGATTTCAACTCATAAAGTTATCACCGCTACTTATATTTTTCAGAGGAGCTTCTGAAGAACAGAGAGGTTAAGTAAATTGCTCAATGGCACACAGCATGAGCCAGCGCCTAGAATCAAATACAGAGTTCCCGATTCCAATTCCAGGGTTATTTCCATCATAGAAGGACTTAGTTAGATAAATTACATGTCCTTTGTAGCAAGCTATTTATACATGTTAAAGAATATTTAAGATGCAAAGGAATTGAGGCAGCATCTAGCATGGTGGGCTGAGGGACATGTACGCCATAACTACATTCTCTCTTCTGCATCAAACAACTGCCTGATTACATTCACAGGTATGACAATCTCCCAGGGTTGTGATCAGTTTCTGAGGAAATTGCAAAAAAAAAAATATTCTATGGAAATATAGAACTGAAGTTATTAATAATTGTCACAACTATGAGTGGATCCTCAGCCATGGAATATATAGACTAGGCTGTGAGTCATGAGCAGTCCACTCATTCACCCATATTTATTAAGGCCTACTATGTGCAGACACTGTTCAAGGCTTTGAGGATATTTTTTTTTTGAAACTGACAGAAAAATCTGTCCTCTCCTCCCCAAAATGGAGCTTACATCCTAGGGCTCCACGGGGAGCCAGACCATTTAGCAACACAAACAAGTAAAATGCATAGTGATTTAAGAGAGCTGAGCTCTGGGCATCCACTTCCCAAAATGCAGTGTGAGGGGCACAGCAGACCCTTTAACCAGGAAACAATCATTTGACTGCTGAAAATTATTTAAAAAAACAAACTTTTAGGGTTTCTAAAAATTGGCCCAAGGTTACATAGCTAATGGGGAGACAACTATTCAAGAAAACCTACTAAATCTTGGTAACAGTGAGTCTGTGGCATGTGAGCCATACCACTCATCTCCCCCTGCCCTTCCAACACAGATCGGTGTGATGGAAACTCTACTCTGGGGTATGCAGCCAGGACAATGGGGCTCCTTCTCTTCTGGCTTTCAGTCTAGGGAGGGACCCCCTCAAAATCTGGCAAAGTCCTGTCCCTGTAGAGGAGCCCTGCTTTCCTCAGATCAGACTGTGGAGTAATTTATGGCCCAAGATATTGTTGGAGACAATAGAACAATCAGCTGGCAGTTAGTGGCGGCTAACTTCTGGGTGTTAGCAGTAAAGATAGACCAGCCACCTGATTGCTCAGGGAAGCTGTGCCTCACCTCTGAGGGGCACACAGAGCTGCACACAGCTGGGGAAACAGACCTCACTCAACTTGTCTAGCCATCTACTAAACAAACAAGCAAACAAGACATCCCAGGAAAGGGAGGGGGGTGGGCCTGTATTCAGAATTGCTATAATACGGTCTCAACAAACTATCAGGAGTCATAGTACAACCTATACACAGGGAAAAGAGTAGGCAAAAGAAATGGCCTGTGAGGGTGCCTACATGTCAGATTTACCAAAGGCTTCTAAGCAGCTAGTATACATTCAAAGCACTGTAAGAAACTGTCTCAAGTATTCAAGGAAAGCATGATGACAATATTCATTAAATAGAGAATATCAATAAAGAAAAATTATTTTTTTAAAAAATTGTTAAAAGTGAAATTTTTGCAGTAAAATTTAATAACTGAAATGAAAAATTTACTAGAGGATATGAAAAATAGATTTCATCTGAGGGAGAATCAGCAAACTTGAAGGTAGATCAATAAAGATTATGCAATCTGAAGAATGGGGAGAAAAAAGGAAAAAAGAATGAGGAAAAATGAGAAATGTGGGGTATCATTAAGCATACCAACAGATGCATAATGAGGCCAGCTAAAGGAGAAGAGGCAGAAAAAGGAGCAGAAAAAAGTATTTGAAGAAATAATGGCAGAAACTTTCCAAGTCTGATGAAAAATTTTAGTCTGTAATCCAAGTAAGTAAAATGAGACACACCACAGTCAAATGTTGACAGACAAAGAGAAAATCTTTAAAGCACTAAGAGAGAACAATCCATCACATATAATCCAATAGGAATAACAGCTTATTGTTCATTCTTGGCAAAGAATTTGGCAGTTCCTTAAAGTGTTAAACAAAGTTTCCATATGACCCAGCATTTCCATTCCTATCATTATATCCAAGAAAAATAAAAACATTCATCCTCACAAAAATTTGTACGCAAATGTCTAAGGTAGCATTACTGAACATAATCAAAAAGTAGAAACAACCCAAATGTCCATCAGTTGATGAATGGATGAATAAAAAGTATAAAGATACAATGGAATATTATTCAGCAATAAAAAAGAATGACACCCTGTATAAGCTGCAGCATGAATGAACCTTGAAAATAATACACAAAGTGAAAGAAACCAGTTGTGAAAAAAACATAGTATATGGTACCATTTATATGAAGTGTTGTGAGTGAGCAAATTTATAGAGACAAAAAGTATATGTGTTTACCTAGTGCTGGAAATAATGGGGCAAATGGGGATTGATTACATAGGGGTGTCTTTGGGGTTGGTATAAGTGTTCTAAAATGATATCGTATATAATAAAAGCCTAGCAACCAAAAGGCAGAATGACCAGAACAGCCAGCCGACCAGTCACTATGACATACATTGACCACCAGGGGGAAGACACTCAATGCAGATACTGCCCTCTGGTGGTCAGTGCACTCCCACAGTGGGAGTGTTGCTGGGCTGACAGGGATGAGCGGTTCTCCCACAGCAGGCCAATCCCCACAGGCCACAGCCCCACCTCCCCTACCAGTGCACGAAACCCATGCACAGGCCTTTAGTTGTGATAAAAATTGCCTAACTCTATAAATATACTAAAATCTATTTAACCATATATTTTAATTGGATGAACTGTCTGATATGTAAGAAGTCCTAAAGAGAAAAATATAGTAGGGAAAATTTTGGCATTATTAGGAAGGTGGAAGGGAGGACAATCTCAGGGCAGGAAGGCTATAAGTAACACTTTTAAGAATTGAAAAGGTGACAGAGTAAGCTATGCTACTATCTGCACAAGGGACATTTCAGAGGGAAGGGTAAGTGCAAAGACCTGGAGGCAGGCAGGTGCCTGCTGTGTTTAGGAACCAGTGTTCCAGAGCTAGCAGGGCAGAGAGTAGCAGTGGAGGTGCCAGGGGACATAGATATCAAGGGCCTTCCTCGGAGGTGAGCGGCACTGGGGGGTGTGGAGCAGAGCATGACAGGCTCTCGTGTTGGTTTTCAGAGAACCACTCAGTGCAGTTAGCAGGTGTAGCTGGGCTGATGGTGGCTGTCACCACCACCCAACAGAGGTGCCAGTGGCTTGGAACAGGGTGAGAATAACGCAGGTGGTGGGGAGAGGTCAGATTCTGCTTACATTTTGACGGCAGAGCCAAAGGACTGAACAAGGGTTACAAAATGTTCAGTGTAAATGGTCAGATAATATGTTAGGCTTTGCAGGCCACACGGTCTCTGTTCCAACTGCTCAGCTCTGCTTTTGAAGTATAAATATAGACAGTGCTTGATGAATGAGCACAGTTGTGTCCCAACAAAGCTGTATTTGCAAAAACCCGAAGCAGGCCAGATTTGGCCAGTGGATGTGGTTTGCCAGCTCCTGGATTAGATGTTGGGGGCAGGAGAAATAAAAGAGTAAAGAGTGACTTGAAGATGCTAGTTCTTAACCACTGGAGAGACGGGGTTGCCATTAACAGAAAGAATGAGTCCTGCAGAGGGAGTAGGTGTGTGATCTGGACTTAGTAAATGTGAGAGAGAAGCCTTTTTTGACATCCACATGTAGATGTGACAGAGGCAGGGAGATTTGGAAGCCTTGAGTTCATGGGAAAAGTCCGGCCTGGAATCATCAGCACAGAGGTGATATTTAGAACCCTAAACCAGATCAAAGAAGCAAATGGAGAGAAAAGCAGAGGCCCCAGGACTGAGCCCCAAGTTTAGCTGTCAGGGAGATGAGGGTGAACCAAAAAAGGCACCTCCTGGAAGCTGGGAAAGTATTTCAGAGAGGAATACAAATGAACTTAGACATGTTCTTCCAGGAATAATTCTGAATTCCCTCTAACTTCTAGATAAGAAAAATCATTGTCAAACTTTTTACTCATCCGACAGATGTTCATTAGCTGTCAGGTCTCCAGGCACTGTGCTGGGTGCTTGGAATAGAGTGGTGAGCCAAAAAGGCACAGTTCCTGCCCTCAGAAAGCATAGAGCGAAAGAGCGATGTTAACCATAGTCATTAACTCTCACATACCCACAGACCAAGACTGTAGCACTGTGAAACAGGACGAGATGTCTGAAGGAAAGGGCACACACCCGAAGACAGCAGTAACATGAGTTTTGTACAAAGGACTGATCTCAGTGGAGGACCAGGGACTCTTCTGCATTTTTCTCTGTTCTTAATGATGTCTTTTCCTGCATACTGCACCCTGATAGCGACACTCCTAGTTTTTGAAAGGCTGACTGAGAACCTTTGAATTAGAGGGAGAAATATGGACTTTGTAATCAGAGCCAGCACCAAGTCTCAGCTGTGGGTCTTAGGGCCATTCTTGTATGCTCTGGGACTTGCGTCCTCACCCATCCAGTACAGAGTCATAAAAGCCATAGGTTCTGATTATGGTGAGGCCTAATGGGAGAGAAAATGTACAACACACCTGGGATAGAAGTTCTTCTCATTTCTGGAGAAAAACAGCATGTCAGTTTGTACATATGTGACATTTTTTCTTCCAGGATAATTTTCCCAAGACAGATATTTGCTGCCAATTTGCGACTTTATGAGGTCGAGAGCTTTTTCATCTTTTCCCAGGGCATCTCCCCCATATCAGCATCTCTCCCGAGAGAAGCATGTAGGAGGTGGAGTGCCTGCATTAGGAAATGCTGGGAGACCAAAGCATCTGTGTGCAATGCCTGCTGGTTCTCCAGTCCTTTCCAGAGAGAAAATGCAGTGTTTTCTTCAGCTATTTAATGAAAAAATTAGTAGTTCCAAAAGCTGCTGTAAGTGCAGCTTTCATTATCTCAAACAAAAGTAATGTTTGCTAACATATCGTGTCAATTTTAACAATATTTTCGTGGAAATGTGCGGTGGTAAGCATGTTTAAATTCTTGGTGCAGCTTTTAATCTTTTCTGGGGACGGAGCAAAATCTCCAGCATCTTTCATTTTTATTTGCCCAGTTTATCTGGTTCAGATTTCTCCTTCAAATTAATGCAATTAAGAAAGGATAACAGGCTCTGTTAAAATTTTGTGCAATAGATTTGGTATTTGGATCTAGAATAATTAAAATGCATGAAATGTGGCTGATTCCTAAGATAATAGAAAAAAGAAAAGGAAGGCTCTGGATTTAAAGCATGACAGATTATTTATCACAAGATATGGAAATGTGCCCGTGGCCTAAAAAGCATTTTTTACAATGGAATCTTAAACAAATGGAAGAGAAAAAAGAGGTCTGGGAAGGAGTTGGGGTGTGTGTACAAGAGTCATCTTTATGTTTATCATGAACAATTTCTGGTTGCACCTCTCATTCTTCCTCCTTCTTTGAAAACCAAGTGGGGAGTCATAGTGTCACCTACAATCTGCTGGGTACTGTACTTACATCATTTAGCACATCTAATCTTACCCACACCTCTGGTAGATAGACGTCTTCATTTTTTGATGGAGAGACCGAGTCTCAGAACAGGTGAGTGGCTGTTATTACCAGGAGCATAAAGCTAGCAGACAATAGATCCAGATCTGAATTGAGTTCCTTGTGTTGGGCTCTTCCATTAGCAAGGCCCTGCTTGTGTTTGGGACAGATTATTATAAATCTGAGTTGGGAAAGTGGCTAGAAACTACTGAGGAGGATCTCGTCTGAGCGTTTCTTTCCTAGGCAGGGAACTTGCCTCTGAGATGCCTTATTCACCTTATAGCCACTAATATTGCCTTATTAGTGAACTTGCCTCTGAGATGCCTTATTCACAGATGCAGCAGTGTCACAGTCTCATCCTCTGCATGGTAATGGGGTGGATGTTGTTTGTTAATTTTAAAGGTTGCTAAAAATTGGGAATGTTTTCTCCCTTTTAGGACAAAACAGATGCAACTTGGACTTTCAGTATTCATTTAGGATGATCATTACTTCCTTGACAATAAACATCCCTTTGCTTTAAGATATTAAGGATTTAGTAGATTGTGCTATTTAAAAAAAATGAATTTACGTAGCAAAAATAAAAATTGCCAGCAGTAGACATTACCAAGGTTCTTCATAGTTTGCTCTGCTCCTCTTCCTGGGCTTCTACTTCCCTGCCCCCTTGTAGGTAGATGAGCTCATGGAACTAGTGATATCATTCACCTTCAAGTTAAAACACCTAAAAACGCCAGTCCTCTCTTCCTCTGTAGTCTGGGAATGATTTGTTAAGATCACAGATACACAAGAAAGGATCAGGCTAGATCTCTGAGTCAACTGCTTGGAATAGAGGTTCCAGAAGAACCGCTTTGTGTATGAGTGAGAAATCAAATTTTTTTGCATTAGATCCCTGAGATCTATGTTTATTTGTTACTGCATAATAGTCTATCCTAGCCCAACTTATATAACAATTCTTTGTCAGCCTCCTTTCCCTCATTTAAAAACTTTTACTGGGCCGAAACCGGTTTGGCTCAGTGGATAGAGCGTCGGCCTGGGGACTGAAAGGTCCCAGGTTCGATTCCAGTCAAGGGCATGTACATTGGTTGCGAGCACATCCTCAGTAGGGGACGTGCAGGAGGCAGCTGATTGATGTCTCTCTCTCATTGATGTTTCCGGCTTTCTATCTCTTTCCCTTCCTCTCTGTGAAAAATCAATAAAATATATTAAAAAAAAAAACAAACTTTGACTGGGTTTTAAATTTAGATGTCTGAGAACCACACTTGAGTAGGTTACTTAAAACTATATAACCCCCTTCTATATAGATACGTGTGTGTGTGTGTGTGTGTGTATTTGTATGGAATTTCTGCAATAATACTACATAATAAAAGACTAATATGCAAATCGACCAAACGGTGGAATGACTGGTTGCTATGATGTGCACTGACCACCAAGGGGCAGACACTCAATGCAGGAGCTGTCTCCTGGTGGTCAGTGCGCTCCCACAGGGGGAGCCCAGCTGGGCTACAGCTGGGGAGTGTGGCAGCGGTGGCAGAAGCCTCTCCTCTCTCCTCCCTGAGGAGTCCCGGACTGCGAGAGAGCAAAGGCCGGGTTGAGGGACTCCCCCTCCTAGTGCATGAATGTTGTGTACCGGACCTCTAGCTAATAAAAAATAATACAAGAATAAACTTTGTGTTTCACATATTCACAACTGTAAAACTACTTTTGCCAACCAGTATGTGTATATTTGTATGTTTGTGTGTATAATTTTTAAGAACTATGTTCTCTCTCTGTCTCATTATATATAGAGAATATGGTTCTTTAAAATTATATGTCATTATAATACACACAATAATACATACTTTTTAAATAAAATAAACTTCAGTGAATTTATGACTTTCATTAGATATGTGATTTGAGATTTTGGTAATATCCTTCATAGTAATTAGTATTTCTCACTTGTAGGTTCAGAAGGTACTGATCTGAACCAGCTAGGACTAGTGCTGTCTTTACCTTTTTTTTAATTTTCTGTTATCCTCACTGAGGATATTTTTTGCATTGATTTTTTAAGACTGGAAGGGAGGAGGAGAGATCAAGAGAGAAATACCAATGTGAGAGAGACACATCAATTGGTTGCCTCCCATAGGTGCCCCCATCCAGGGACAGGGATCGAGCCTGCAACAGAGATACATGCCCTTGACTGGAATTGAACTCAAAACCCTTCAGTCCACTGTCCTACTCTCTAACCACTGAGCAAACTGGCTAGGGCCATCTTTATTTTTTTAAAGTCTTCTTAAGACCAAGACATTGCCATTGCTCTGAGTGACCCAGGCCAGTCATATCATCTCAGTATTCAAAAGTCTTCCGAAGATCTAGGAAGTCCCTCTGTGGTTCATTTAAAATCTATTTCTTTTCATTTTACACCTATGGAAATAGAGATTAAAAATTGTTTTATGCCAGCCTAGCTGGTGTGGTTCAGTGGTTGGGTGTCATCCCAGGCACCAAAAGGTTTGTTTCCCGGGCAGGGCACATGCCCAGGTTGCAGGCTCCCTCCCCACTAGGGGTGTGCAGGAGGCAGCTGATCGATGCTTTTATCTCTCTCTGCCTCTCCCTTCCTCTTTCTGAAATCAATAAAAACATTTTTTAAAAATTGTTCCCATGCCTGTCCTCATTGAAAGCCACAGTCTGGGATGTCACACATCCTTGTCTTCTGTGAAGTAACTAGCAGTGATCAGTCCTGTCCCCTTAATCCTCTAACAAGATTTTGACTAATGGTGGCGAGGCGGGAGAGATGATTTGATTTTCCTGCATGTGTGGAGCGCTGCTTAGTCATGACCTGCCCGTGTCACGCTGGCTCAGTGCCCATGCAGACGAGTCTTTTCATTCTGTATTTGTGTGAACACTTTTTTTTCATATTCATGTTCTTTCTCTTGTATGCGTCACCCTCTCTAGCAACTAAAGTTTGACATTGGCTATTTTAGCAGTCTTTTCACTTATGGTTTCTGGATCATTTCTGGATATTTTCTCATATTAAAATAAATTATTTTTGGCTGTCCACCTGACTCAAATTAGACTTTTGTTGGCTTCTGATGACCTCAACCACAATCAGTCTTGTCCTCCTTGACCCTGTTCCTAAATACTATAAGTAGTCACGGTCATGTATGTAAACACCTTATCATCCTAGCTAAATAGACAGTTTTGAAGGTTGGCAGTTGCGTCCTTGTCTCCAACAGTGTCCGGCATTCCACAGATTCCCATTAAGTGCCAAGTGTCTCATAAGTGTTGCCTGTTCTCCCTCACCCCGCCCCAGAAGTTTGCTGTCACAAATGTGGAAACTCATCTTTTTTTTATAAAAACGGTGTGAGTTTTGTCCCTATTTACCAGATCTCTGAAATTTCCAAAGTAAGCATTGCCTCACCTTGACTAATAACAGATAGCATATTTTCCAAATAATTATCACCAGGAATTATCCATCCATGGCTTGCGTTATTTCAGTGATCTGCGAGGATGATGCACTGATCCCCAGCTCCCCTCTACCTCCACTCCCATGGGCGGTCACCGAAAACAGGCCCTCAAAAGGCCTTCTTCAGCAGCTTGCTTTGCACCATCGCCCTTCTGCCTGTAATTTAGACCTTTGAGAACCCTGCACCAGCACTATCATAACACGAGTCTACTCTCCTCTAGTCACTTGCTGAATTGTCTTCTCGCATTTCCAAGCTCAGTTAAGGCAGGGCCCACTTTTGTATTGGTCACCATGATGTCCACCAGGCCTGACACAGTCACGAATAGATCTTAGGAGTTCACGAATGGAAACATGGACGAGTGGACAAGGAGCCCACACTTTCCAGACAGAGCCTTCCTGTCCCCAGTGCAGCTACAAAGCAGGAGGCCCAGTGCCATTGGTCATTCTCGCTCCTGTGTCCCCATTGCAGAGCAGACCAGGTGTTTGTGATGTTCCTGTAGGAGCCTGGCAGCAGCTCACCCACATTAGGTGGGCTTTTGAGCTGTGCCCTGGGAATGGAGGTGATTCTGCCATCTTCCTGAATCCACTTCCTTCCCGTCTTTTGAACCGAGTCTGGTGACTGAGCTGATTAGTGCCAAAGTTCCCAGGAAAGAACCGGCACGTCCACCACCGTTAGTTGATATCTGTTGAATGTCTGCTGTATGCTCCGCTCATGCTAAGTGCTTCACATTTATTCTCATTTGACCCTCAAAACAGCCCTGCAGGGGTACACATTGTTGTTCCAGTCAAAGAGAACCAGATCGTCGAGTTAGCAAATGTCCAAGGCAGGGTCTGTCCTCAGGCAAGCCACAGATCCCATGACAGAGTGTCACCTCTTATGAAGTTGAGAGTCACGTGTCTTATCTATTCCAGATGAAATTTAATCGGTCACTTTGTGTTCCAGCTTTCCTCTTTATTGCTTCACTGACAATCACTGTAAATTGCTGCTCATAATTCTGTTATGATCACGCTGACCACAGGGCAGAGGGCAGTGGGCACAGATGGAGAAATTGGAACATAGAAAGTTGGGGTGACTGTCCATGGCCACACCGAAGTCAGATGTCACTGCTTCCCCTCGGCCATTGGTGGGTTCACACTGTTGTGTTTGGTGTTCTACTTCTTGATGGGTGTTGAAGTTTCGGTGCTCTGTCCGCTCTCCCACATGCTCTGGTCTATGTGACGGAGACTGAAGGTGAAGTTTTACTCCTTCAACCACACTTTCTATTGGTGAAAAGTTATTCCAGGTCCTGCAATTTTCACCATGAAAGGTCTGTAAACCAGAGAGAAGCATCTGAAAGAAGTAATTAAGCATTATTAATACAATTACCTCTAACAAAAGACAGTTTAACTTCCCCACATCCAACAAAAAATTCATGTGCAGCTTCGGGAGCTCCAGCTGGAAGGACTGAGCACAGCCCAGTGCCTCATTCAGGTGGAGGAATGTCGGCCCCGGCGCTGGCTGCTTAGGCCCGCTGTGTGCATAGTGGAACACACCTCCCTCCCAGCCCACGAACCTCCTTCCCAGCCCACGAACCTCCTTCCCAGCCCACGAACCTCCTTCTCTCCCCCTAAGGAACCCACCCTCACCTGTTTATCACAGGCACAAGGCCCAGACTATTGGCTTGTGCTTGCCTTTCACCTGGCCCAGGGTACCATATTGGCAGCATGAAAGAACAATTGATTTTAAACAATGAAAGGTGACCGTGGAAATAGAGGGTAGAATCAATGGCCATCCTGGTGGAAGGAAAGCCTTGGTGAATTTTTCTGAATTCGTTTATAATGTCAAAAATAACTTATGTGACATTGTGTCAATCCTCACCACAGTTCCTTTCAGTATTTTCACGCTATTGCACTAAAATATGAGCTCCGGGAGAGCAGACAATATGCATAGCACAGAGTACGTACCCCGAAAATATTTATTGACTGAAGGATGGTACAGACAAAGAAATTGAAGACCGCCAAAGTTACTTTTCTGATGTCACATTACTAGCAAAAAACTAAACCAAGATTTGAACCCAGGGCTGCCTAACTCTATGGAGTTCTTTCTCTGTGATTGCTTGGATAGGCAGCTTTGTTGGTGCAGAGAAATGGAGATTGGGAGACATAAAGATGTTTAACCAGGAACAAAGCTCCAGCCAGAAGTCCAGGAAATGTGAGTTCTGGCCCATCTTTGCTGAAATCCCAGTGAGACCTTGGAAAGGGCCCTTCTCCACTCAAAGCCTCAGCTTCCAATTCTGTAGAATGGAGAGAAGGAGCAGTGCTGCCTGAGGCTCTAAATGCCCCGGGGCAGATGCATGCTTTGTCATCTCCCATGCTCACTCGGAGCTGGAATCAGGGGTGAAAAGAGGGGGTGACTAATTCACTACCCAAGCATGCTGAGGAAGGTAGCCCAATGCGTTTTATTTCAGGAATGCACAAGAATTCAAGGACAGCATCCTCTCAAGATAACAAACACCCTGAAGTAAAAGTTGAAGAGAAAAGAAAGTAGAGGCATTTGAAGGCTTAACAGCTTTTAGAGTGGCGGGGTTGCCAGGAGCTGTGTTCACTCCTGGGTTGTTGCAGCATATAATCTGACGCAGGCGCTCACGTTGATAACTGCCCAGATCTGACACCCTGCAGATAAGAGCACCACTTTCAAAAAGAAAAGGAAAAACAGATGCGTATCTTTCAAGCCTCCCTTCTTGTCTGTGATATTTTTGTGCGCCATTAGAGGATGCATATCTAGGGCCTCTGCACCCAGCCAGGGCTTTCTTCTGTCTCGCTGGCTTGGGGATTATTGATTTGGAAGGCAGGGCTAATTTACATGTAAATAAATCTCAGCGCTGGGCAGCGGGGACAGGATGTCCAGATGCCGGGACTGGCTTGCTGACGTCACGGCCTCATTAGCATGCGGAGGATGCAAGCACTGCAACAGCGACTTCTCAGGCACCTCCAGCAGCTCCCGACAGTTATTATTTTTTGGTCAAGCCGCACATTTCCTGGTTCAGAGTCTCGAGCTCTGCCACCAGCTGACTGGTTGCCCCAGGGGCTGGCTCAGGATCAGCTGGTGACGCTCAGGCTGGGGTCTGAGACTTCCTGCAAGACAGAAGGCAGCGAGATTCTCAGGAAGGCGGTGGGATCCGATGGGATCCTCGGGAGAGAGGGGAAGAAGTCACACTTTCCCCTGCCTGGCGGCTCCCCAGCAGGATCGGGGCAGCCGTGCTGTTTGCTGTGCGTGGAGGCTGAGATGCTGAGCAGCTCGCTCCTGCCTGCTGCCGGCTCCAGGGAGGGTCCAGATTTGCAGAAGGGTTTCTAGAAGAAGATGCGTTGGCTGCCTGCACTCCTGCTTGCATTCCTGGAAGCCAGGCTCGGGGCGAAAGTGAACTGGAGCAATTGACAAGCTCAGAGGGTCTGGCGGAAGCTCCCGAGAGAGTGAGCATTTCATCTTTCTTGGAGGTAAGTAAGGAATTTGCTCTAAATAGCACTTTAGAGAGCAGCATGTTTTCTAATGAGGATGAGAACGCTAGGTCTGGAGGCTTAGCACTGGGGGAGGACATGAGGCCTCCATTATCTTAGCGAGGTGGCATGTTTAGTGGCCCCGTGCACAGCCCATTTTGCCTTCCCTATGCTCATTAGAAAGCTCAATTGTAAAGTGACATGTCACAGCTATAGGGCTAAGTCCTATTGCGTTAAAGCAGTATCTAACAGAAGTGCAGTTATCTTTTTAAAAATAATAATAGACAGGGAGAGGGTTTAAAAACTGAACACCTGGGATAGCACACAGCAGTCATTTCAGCTCCAAAGTCAGCAACCATCAGAGGAACCGGGGAAGGAGGATGTGGCTGAGACATCCAGGTAAAGCCATGACGCTCCAGCTGTTTGGGGTTAATTTTAGCCAGAGCATTCAGATGAGAATGGTGACATAGCTCCAGAACATGACTCAGTGTGTTCTCCACACTGGGTTTCTCACAGGAGTGTTCATGGTTAGGTCTCCTCTCTCTCTCTGCTTCCTGAAAACCAATCCTAGCATCACTAATCTGCCTTGGAGGTCTTGCGATGAATACAGGTGTTTAATCCCATTATTGTTATGGGATCTTAGAATATGCTCAGGTCCAGCAGGACTTTTATGAACCATAAAAATAAATAATCCAGGCTGGGCCAAATCACTCAGGGTAAGTGGTCTGTTCCAGATGCAGTGCCATCCACCGTCAACCAGGCCAAGCGTGGCTCTTGTGTAACTTAGGCACAAGGGTTGTCTCTCCAGCGAGAGTTCTGCCTCGAGCCCGTGCATCCATGACCCCAGCCGGGGCGGGGTCATACACAGACACGGATTCCGTGTACCAGAGCTGCGGCGTGCCAGGCTGCAATCTACTTGGCTTGAACATCTTTTCTCGGAGCGTGTTTTAAACCATCTCAGTGAGACTTAAAGTAAATGAAGCTGCCTTGCCTCCTTTGGAGGCCACCCTGGATGCTCTGCTCCTGCTGTCCTGGGGCTCCCTGGCTGCTGATGGCTGACCCAGAGAGGTCAAGATGAGTGTTCCCTTGGGCTCCAGATGAAGTCACAACTTTGACCGAATTGCTATATTTTGAAAATTTGGATTTTAATCCCTCCTTGACTTCTTGTAAAGGTTTTACCTTTCTCCAGAATTCTTTTTTAATGTGAAAATTAAAACATATTGGATTCATCAAACATTATTGTCTGTAAACAGTCATGGGGCAACCAGAAAGAGTAAAATAGCATAGTTTTAAATGGCAGGGTTGTCAAGGTTTACCATGCAGTGTCTGTGTGTGGGGGGATGGGGTGGGGTGGAATGAATAGAAATATAGGAAGATGCATAGATGGAAGCTTAGGGGTTGGGAAGGGAATTTAGAGGTTAGACAGGATGGGATGATGATTTTAAGCACTCAGATTGGATTCAGAAAGGCTAAAGACACTGAGATTTTCACCTCTGAGCCCTAATTCCAGTCTGTATAATCGGAGAGCAATGGAACCTCTAGGCAGGGTGATAGGTATAAGGATTTAATGAGGCGACATATGAAAAGCACCTAGTACAGTGCGAACCACATATAAATGCTCGGTAAATGCTAGCTATTATTGTTGTTGTCATTGTTACCTGTTTAGCATATGATTAAACTCACTGTTACTAAAACCAAATAGGCCACTGAAAAGGTGCTATGTTCACAGTCATTTGTCTGCAAAAAGGTCTTGCAAGCAGAGAAGGTGCCATCTCCAGTCACTGTCATGTCCATTCCCACTCAAGGGAGCTTTGCACCCTGTTGATTGACAGAATAAAGCCTGTTATTCAGGGCTACTGTACTTTGAAGAATTAAAAGTGACTGGATGGTAAAATGAAAAGCATTTGACTCAGACACCCTTAAGGAAGCCCCCCTAGTTGGGCAGCTGACAAGTCACACGTCAAAAGCTGCAGGATCCAAATAGAGGCATTTCTGGATTTCTGTTTGCATTTCCCTTCTGTTCCAGCTTTGCATGTGAGAGGCAGTTCTGTTCTTTCTTTGCAGTGTAGACACTTAGCATTTTCTTCTCCATCGAGGGAGGGCTTTGAATATGTGCTACACCTGCCGGGTGGCTCCTCAGAATTGATGCCACCATGTGGGTGACTTCTGTTTGCTGGTCAGCTATTCGGGGAAAGGCCCATGGCCCAGTCCTTTGCTCTGATTTTTGTCCCCTGACACAATACGCCTTTGCCATCCTAGCCCTTCCTCCTTCTGTCACGAGCATTCTTCAGTCGCATGATTTGATGGCTGTTTCTTCCTTTCCTCCCAGCATTTTCCTTTTAAAGTTAGGAACTTAGAAGCAGGGGTGGGTCTGAAGGACAAACTAAACATGAATTAAAGGAGCCAAAGGAGTCTAGCCTGGAGTTTTTTCTCAGGAAACTCAGAATTGGGACTTGACCATTTTGGGTTGCCACTGGTTTTCAGTAAAGTTGTGTTTTGTGTGGAGAAAGGTATTTATATGTTGACAATAGCCCACCTCCCACGTCTCCCCATTGAAGAGTTGCCTCACCTCTCTGGACTTTGATTTCTTCATGTGAAAACTGGAAATAAATTCCCCTGGACTCGTAGCTGTGACACGATGGCTTGCATGCCCGAGCCCAGTTCTCCGTGCCTCCTAGGTGTTGGCTTTATTTTCTCCTGGTGCGGAGGACCTTCATATGCCCATGTAATCCCAACCTGCGAACACCAGGGGGCAGTGGTTATAATGCTCATTTTTACAGGAAACTGCCAACCGGAGAGGAAACATAAACATGACTTAGCCTAAATGACACAGCTGGTGACAAATTTCGACCCGTCAACTCCACATTGACTACAAAGGCCGAGTGGGCAGGGCTCAACGCCACCCCTCTGCCCACCACTCCTCAGCCCACCACCCCTCTACCCTGCCTTGAATTAGCAGAAACCTCAGTCTTCAGAAGCCCCAAGCCGTGGTCTGCTCTCTTCTCTGCTGTTTTCAGATACACAAGAGTCAAAATGCTCTGGCTCTCAGACAGAAATTCTAGGTAGCTTTGGGGTGAAAACCCACTAAAACCTTTCCCTATCCTCTCCTTCCGGGTTATAATCAATAGCTGCTCCTAACTGTGAATGGTCACAAACTAAGAAGCTGTGGGGCGAGGCATTGATAAAATGTTTCCCTCGTTGACTGGCACTTACCACTTGGCTCTTTTCCTAACCTGTAAAGATTTTTAATGAAATGTTCTCATTGTTATTATACCGTGTGTGTGTGTGTGTGTGTGTGTGTGTGTGTGTGTAAATGAAGCAAAGAAGAACATGTTGCAATAAGATCACACTGAGCTTCCAGCAGTGCAAATCTCCAAAATCTCCACTGGGGACCTGGCCAGTTGAGGTTGGAGACTGGTTTTCTTGTCTCTCTGGCCTGTTGTTGGAGCAGTTCTTTGTTTGGAGTCTGAAACCCGCAGGCTTGCTTGTTCTGTAATTTCCCTGGGGACAAGGGAGAGGAGAAAAGAAGCAAGGAGAGCCAGAGAAAGAGAGATTGGATGGAATAGCTAGAGGAGGGGAGAGGGAGGCCGAATGAAGAAGCAGCTGGAAGACTCTCAGCGCCATCTCCGACCCCCGGGAAGGGCAACGCTGAAGAAGGCAAGAGCCTCTGCTCCTTCTGCTAAAATGCTTCTCCCTCCCCACCTGTCCCTCAGAACTCCAGTGCAGCCATTTCTGGTCCTAGACCCTATTCTCAGTCACACACAGGGTGTCTTTTCCCCAGAGCACTACGGACCATTTTAAAAAGTGCATTTTTCAGTACAGCACGAGCCTGCCTTTCCTTGATGGGTGCAGAAGGCAAACACAGTTGGCTATCGGATCTATAAACATCAAGCTGGCTGAACCGAGGTCTTGGCTTTCCTGAGAGCTGACACAGAAGAGGAGCAGCAACACGGGGGTGGGGGGGGGGGCAGGACGTCCAGGGACGACATCACAGTGGACAGGGAAGGCAGCAGGAAGGCAGAGCTGGCCTGTCTGAGAGTGCTTCCAGAGTCAGGTCCACTAGAGCGGTGGGATGAGCCTGTGCCAGGAAGAAGCAATAATGATCTCCTCCTCCTTCTTGGTCCCGCATCTGAGCTGCTACATGGAAACTTATCCTGGGGCCCAGGAGGGCCAGGCACCATTGACCCTGTGGGTGGCACAGAGATGAAGCGAATAGGGGCCGCCTTGAGTTGCCTCTGTTCCGCTGGCACTAGGAGTGCTTTGGGCTCAGCCCCCCTTCCCTCACCTTTTGGGTCCTTAAAATTCAACTTTGCAAGTATTACTCAGCCCCATCCAGGGTTAAAAGTAACCGGGACAGGAATTCTCAGCATTTCATTTTAGTTGGGCGGGATGCCATTTTTCCAGCTCTTTTCTTGGCATCCATTCATCAGTTGTGAGTCCTCAGAGATGCTTGTTCATGAAAATTCCAGGACTCAGCTGAAAACAGCCCTGCTTTCTGTGGTCGCCGGGTCAGCCGGCTTTCAGGGCAGCTGTTAGTATATATAGAAGTGTATATTTTGGGTGTCTATGTGTCTGTAGATAGTCTGTGTGTTAGTGCTTATGCAAATGTATAGACGAAATAATAACTATGGCAGATTGAGCACCGACTGTGTGCTAGCTGACAGGAAAGCTGAAGAAACCAAGACTCCTAGAAGTTAAGTAAGTTGGCCACATTACACAGTAAGAAAGAGTGAAGCTGGGGTTCAAATCTAGCATAACCCCAGTCCAAAGCCTGAATGTCCACCACTCTAGGCCTCTTTACACTTTTCCCTATAATATCCTTTTTTCTTTATGGATCCCTAATTTGAGAAAGACCTCGTGACAGTGGTACCTCGAGATACAAGTTTAATTCCTTCCGTAACCTTGCTCTTATATCAAGTTGCTCGTATCTCAAAGCAAATTTCCCCATTGAAATCAATTGAAATGCCGTTAATCCGTTCCAGCCCCTAAAATGCCACTCCAGTTGTTCTTGTTACGTGTTTTTGAATAAGAAAAATGTATTTATAAATGACAAATATTGTATAAAAACATAATAAAAGAGAATGTAAAGGAATAAACTGGTTTTATAAAGTGTATTTACCTACTCGTTGCACTCTTAACGCTACACTTTATCCCTAAACTGAATGTAACTTAACTAATCTTCACTGAACTTAATTGCTACTGGTCTTTGCATTTTTGGCCGATTTCAAAGAAAACGTGTCCAACGAGGTTTGCCTCTTCCTCCCTTTCAGAATGTTTCTGAAATGGGTGAGGCAAGTTTCATTGAACAGCTCCAATGCACGACCAGTAGCAACTTTTTCGGGGTGTTTCTTTTCCACAAAGTGTGACACCCTCTCCCACATTCCTAAGATCTCCTTTATCTCACTTGTAGAGATCTCCTCCACCTCTGGCTCCTCCTCGAAACCAATTTCTTGGAGAACCTCCGCATGTTGCTGAGACTGCAACTCTTGTAATGCCTCCGTGGTGAGTTCCAGAGAGTGCTCCTCGACGAGCTCATTCACGTCTCTCTCATCCACCTCCAGGCCCATGGATTTTCCCAGAGACACTATCTCCTCCTCCACTGGCACCTCGGGTTTGAATCCTTCCAAGGTCCTTTCAGCTACGGCCTCAGGCCACAACTTCTTCCATGCAGAGGTCAAAGTCCTCATTGTAACACTCAGCCAGGCCTGATCAATAATTCTGAGGCATATCACAATGTTAAAGTGGTTCTTCCAGAACTCTCGAAGGGTGAGGTTTGTGTTCTCCGTCATCTCAAAGCAGCCCAGAAACAGGTGCTTGATGTACAGCTTTTTAAAATTAGAAATCACCTCCTGATCCATGGGCTGCAGGATAGGAGTGGTGTTGGGAGGTAGGTAGACAACCTTTATAAACTTGAACTATTCAAGGAGTTCATCTTCAAGGTTCGGTGGGTGAGCAGGCGCATTGTTGAGGACGAGGAGGGCTTGCATGATTAGGTTGTTTTCCTATAGATATTTCTTAACAGAAGGGCCGAAAACCAGGTTTACCCACTCCACAAAGAACTGCCCGGTGACCCATGCCTTCGGGTTTGCTCTCCACATAACTTGCAGTTTATCTTTTAAAATCTTATGTGACTTAAAGACTCTGGGGTTTTCTGAATGGTATAGGAGGAGAGGCTTGATCTTGCAGTCGCCACTCACATTGGCGCACAGTGCGAGAGTTAGCCTATCCTTCATGGGTTTGTGGCCTGGCATCGCCTTCTCCTCTGCCGTTATATAAGTCCTATTCAGCATCTTCTTCCAGAAAAGCCCTGTCTCATCACAGTTGAAGACTTGCTGGGGGATATATTCTTTGGCTTCTATCAGTTCGGAAAAAGTTTTGAGGTAATCCTCAGCTGCCTTCACATCCGAACTTGCTGCCTCACTATGCCTGACGATGGAGTGAATGCCGGACCTTTTCCTGAAGTTATCAAACCAGCCTCTACTGGCTTTAAATGAGTCTTTCGATGCTTCGTCCATGGAAGTGCGCGGGGTCTGCTCCAGCAAATCACCTTAAATCGCTCACGCCTTCTCGCATATGATGCCCTGTGTTAATGTATCTCCTTTAAGCTGCTTCTCCGTCACCCACACCATCAGTAGATTCTCCATCTTTTCATGGAGAGAGCTACAGAGCTTAGAAATTATTGTAATGCCCTTAGCTGGCGTTATACCCTTTAGGTATAAGCACTGACCTTTGGAAAGCACTGACCTTTCCACTCGCTTTCTTCGGACCTATGGTTATAAAAAGAAATGTGATAAAGTATGTAAATGCACAAAAGATGCTTCGACAACGAGGTAAACAAGCACACTGACTGAGGCGTGGGAAACTATGAGACGCTTGAGTGGAGGTAAACTGGTGGGTCGTGTGCAGCCGGCCGATCCGCGGGATTACTGGTATCTCAAATGTTGTGAAGGTGTGTGATTTGCATGGTGCACTGCTCTTGGGTGGACAGCTAAAAGGTCAGGTTTATATCAGAACCTGACTTCTCTCTGTTGACTGTGTGTTGGAATCTGAGGAGCAGGTAACGTTAGAGCAGCGGTCACCAACCTTTTGGACCTCACAGATTACCAGAGGTCCGCAGACCACCATTGGTGACCACTGCTCTAGAGAATGACCTGAATCTTCCTGAAAAAATATGGACCTTTGGATGTTTCAGAGGAGTCAGGAGAGAAGAGGGTCCCTCCACGTGCTGCCGTTGCTCTGAGAAGCCCTCCAGGCTGCACTGTGTCTGCACACCTTCCGCAGAGTGCTGGAGACCCAGGCTTCTCTAGTTACTGTGCACACCTGGGGGAGATGCTGAGATGCAGATGCTGCTTCTGACAAGCTCCTTGGTCATACTCAGCCATCTTTACTATAGGACTAAAGTGTTCCACAGCAAAGAAAATGCCACTCATTCAGAGGGCCCGGGTTCTAGTCCTAATGTTATCATTTCTTACTTAAGAAATCACTTAGTTGCTCTATGACTCAGTTTCTCCTTCTGATAAGTAATACAAATAATTAACAACTGACATTTACTGATAGCTTACACTGTGGCAGGCAGAGTGCTCACTGTTTTATGTACTATATCTTATTTATTCCTCGTGATAGCCTGATGGTATCATCTGCACTCATCAGAAACTAAGCAAAGAGGTTAAATGATTTGTACCAGGTCACAAAGCTAGTAAGTGACCAAGCAGGATTTGAATTCATCCCATGTAGCTCTGGAGCCTTCACAACTTACAGAGGCAATAGATGTGAAGCATCTTGGAACTTATTTGTGTGTATATTGCACAAACATCCACAAGTAAATACATTCACTTATATGATATATTATGCACTTATACATATTTAGGCCACCTGATATTACAAGACATAACTGTTTGCTAAATGAGGTTATTCACTTAAAATGCTTTGGTTTATTTATATAAATTAAAATCAAATGCTTTGTGAAGCTTTGAAGAACGCAGGTGTGTTTGCTCTGTTGGCTGGGATAGTTCAACCAGGGGAAATGTTAGCTCAGAGGAATGTTTAGAAGAATGGGAAGTTATAGTTAACTGAGTTTCTGGTTATTTATAATTAAAGTCCATTAGTTTTCAGTCTCTTTTTTTTTAATTTGGACAATACATTTGATCACTTTTCTGCCTTAATAGAAAGGGTAGGGTTACACAACTGAGAATATCTTGTGATTCCGGATATGACAGCCATGTACATAATGATCCTGAGCCTGACTTCCCAGTGAACTTGCCTTGTGAGTACAAGTCAAAGGTGGTTGATCGTGAGCACCATTTTGGTTTGATATCTCTCACCTCACTGGAGAGCGCCTGTGACCTTGCAGGGTCCACAGACGCCTGCTTTCTTCCCTTATTCCTCCTCGTTATCCTTCCAGAAGCTCCTATGTAAATGGTAGGGAAGACCTTTTTCAGTGGGGAAATTGTTCTTATTTGAGTGTGTATAATGGTTTAACTTCATTCTTGGGAATGTCAGGACCGTGGTATTAATAAGGCAAAGATCAACACTTGCATCAGCAGGCCCTGTCCAATGCAGACCTTACTGATGCCCACCACATTCTTCCTATTGAGTCCCAACACAACCTCAGAATCCTTCTCAACACAACACTCCAGGCAGCCTACCCATCAGTTAGAGCTGACCCAGGAGGTTTAACCTTGCAAACTCCCTGGAAGTTGGTTCTCTTTTCAGTTAGTAAATATTTATCAAACACCTGTGAATTGTACAGGTATGCTGAAAAGAAATTCTACTTCTCCCTTATTCTTCCTCCCCAAAGTGGATGACCTGAAGATTTATTGAAAGTTTTAATTGACTTTTTGTTTAATTAAAGTTGTCATTGATTTTTTTCTTTCCCTGGGATATACAACCTGTTGTTCTGGTTAACACGGTTACTATTCTTGGGGCTCCTGTCGCTTTTTATGACTTGTGGTTAGGCAGCGTCCCTGCTGTGAGGCTCCTGGAGGAGTGCTGCCTTTGCAGAGAACTGTTTTGGGTAGGCATCCTCTGGGCCAGCAGTCATCAACCTTTTGGACCTCACAGACCACCAGTGGCCCATGGAACACCGGTTGGAAACCGCTGCTCTGGGCAATCCAGCCATTCGTTGGTTGTGTGGGCAGTGCAGAGGGGGTGGCTGCTCTTGGCTCAGCAACTGCAGCTCCCCTGACAGCTTATCCATCAAAGTTCAGGAGGTCGTTTAAATTACTTCTTGGCATTTTGAGTTCGTCATATCAGAAATCCCTTAGAATGCCTATCAAAGCTAGAAGTTTGCCATGGGTTGGAGCAATGTACAGTCTATCCCCAGCCCACTGCCCTTGCATGCTTCCTGTGCAGGTTGGGCCACTTTGAAACACCTGCCTTGTAGGAAGCACAGTGAACATGCAAGCAAAGAATTCAGTGTTACTCCCTCAGCAAAAGGAGCCTGGCCCTAGCTAGAGTGGCTTCTGAAAGATGAACAGGTGGAAAGCAGCCTAGTCCCTGGGGTCAGTTTAGTCAGACGAGCTTGGACTTGTCTTTCTTTCATTTCAATTTGGCTGCCTGCACATCAAGGTGGCTTGCCTTTGCTATGCATAAAAATTGTTTTAGACCCTGTACCATTGAATTGCTAAGATTTGGCATCCTCACTGGTAACTCTGATATCTAACGTGCTCTTTTGAGTTTTTAAAAGAACATTTGCAGAGCATGAGAAATATAACAGCTGGAAGATATGAGGCACTGAATCTGCATTATGGTAAATATGAGAGAAGATGTTTTACACTTACCCACTTCTCTGAACCAGGTGGATTGAACTTGGAATCCAAGAGTATCAAAGGCCCAGAGAAGGAAGACTGATGAACTTTTTGAAATTAAATGCTAAATTTTCTGTGAATGTGTATATGTTCATTTTTTAAGGGTGAGGGTCCAAGCTTTCAGCAGATTCTTAAAGACATGAAATCACCCAAAAGGTTAAGAACTGCTAGAGTAGCTGGAAGATCGTTGTAAATGCATCCAGTAATGTGGGACTGGAAAAAACTGTCCTCTGTGGAAATACGTTTTCTCAATGGCTGTCCCAGCTGATGCCAATCTCAACAGAGAATCCTCTGCTTCTCTTTCATTTTACAGATGAGCAAATTGAGGTCTGTGGGCTCAGATACCAAGGCCACAGGTATACTTATTCTTCTATGTTTCAGATACTTCTTACTACTCATTTAACAATGTTTTGAACATTTACTTTGAGGTAAGCCAGGAGTTTTCAGCCTTTCTATATTTAAGGCATTATCTCAAATATTGGACATTTGCAATACATGTATCAGAATAAATTACACTACAGTTACAGTACAGTTCTCAGTCTCGATCTTTCTCCACAGTAAACACATTGCCCTCTGCCCTAACCCTCCTTTTTTGCATACTTCCACTTAATCCAGGAAAAGAGGCAGTCTTCCTCAGGCGTGGTTTTGAAGATACACTTGTAGTAAAATATATTTTTAATTGTTTTGCATAAAATAAATAATGAAAAATGTTACATGCTGATCCTATCTTGTTTGCATGCCCAGGAACAGTCCTTGCCTGCTGGTTCAGAACTACTAAGCTAGATTCTGGGCTTAAGCATTCAAGGTTCAACTCTATTAAAAACTACCTATCGAATGTTCATTGTCCTAGATAGATACAAGGTAAGCTCCTTGTCCTTACAGAAGTTACATTACTGGGGGAGAAACATACGAGGCACATCAACAAGTAAGGTCGTTTTTGACAGTGAAAATGTTAGAAAAAAAATGTAAGGAAAATAGAATAATGAATGAGGAGGGGATATCTTCTGGAGAGTCCTTGTTGGAGGTACCTTTGAGTGATGACTGAACAATGAAAACTGGCCAGGTACTAAAGAGCAGAGGGGAAGATATTCTGGGCAGAGGAACAGCCCCAGTAAAGAACCTAAAGGAGGGATGGGCCTTGGCAAGTTCAGAACACAAAGGAAAGGTCAGTGAGACTGAAACATGGGAGATAAGATGGGCAGTGGGACAAAATGCAGTGAAGAGAGAGGAAGAGGTCAGATTCTCTGTCAGATCTGGTGGACCAGAGTCAAGGAACGTGTACTTCATTTGAAGTGCAGGAGCATGCCAATGCACGTTTGAAGCAAGATTGTTGAGTGTCATCACAATTGTTTAAAAAACAAACACCTGGTGGAAAATAGACTCTAGAAGAGCAGGATGGAAAGCGAGGACTTAGAAGTAGCTGCTGCCATGGCTCAGGCAGGAGGCAACGGTGCAATGGACTAGGGGAGTAAAGCTATGGAAATGGTGAGACGAGGTGATGCATGAATGACTGAGGCTTACCCCATGCACAAGAGTCTGGGCTGGGGGCGTTCACTGTATCAACTAACCGAGCCTATGTGGGCATTGCTACATCCAAACAGATTTTGGGGAAGAAGAGTCTTCTATGGGGCAAACATCCTTTAACCATCACCTTGTCAAATCTGAACGTAACAACTTTTAAATGATTTCAAAACCTTACTCCTGTAGACCATCCACAGTCAGTTCACCAAGGGCTTCATTCCAACAGCATATGGAACCAGGAAGTGCTATTTCTCTGTGTCCTCCCCTCTGTTCCTCGTGATGCAGAAGGAGGAGGCTAGTGCTGCCTCGTAGCAAAACTTTAGATCCTCTCTAGAGACCCAGCTTGAAGAAGGGAAGCCAACATCCTGCCTTTGTGCCTGTCCCTGCTGCGAAACGCCCTGAGAGACTTGTTTTGTTTTTTCCCTTGGACTTGACGGCACCAGGTCTCTCCTGAAAGCAAGGTCTTTCCCTGGAGTTCTAATTCAGTCTGAATCGAGAAGTTCACCACCAGCATCAGTGTTTGGTCAGCACACAGAATCTCAATGCTCTTGTTTCCCAAGTGCGCTGGGGTGAGCTTGAGCCTTTGGCCTCCTTCGCAGGGGAACACGGATGTCTGGGAAGTTTTGCCTTGAGCCTCAGCACGACAGTTTTGAAGGGTGTGACCATTGCCAGATTCCCCACAAGCCGAGCCCCTGAGGGATCTCTTGCCAGCTGGCCCCCATCCACCCCAGAGATGGCTGGATCTCAGTGGTTCTCTGTGTATGGGGCTGGCCGAGTTCCCCTGGATGAAAGGCAGCCTAATATAAACTGAAAATGTTATTAATAAGCAGCCACTTAAGAATTTCCTATGACTTGCCAGTGATTTGGGGGGTGGGGGGGCCCTCTCTGTGAACAGAGAAAGAGGCACAACTTGTTTTACATGGATTCAGGGACCAGCACAGCCAGTCGGAAGGGGCCTCAGAAAGGCATTCGGGTGTTTGGTGAAGAGCACTAGGGCCAGCACATTTGGGTTTGCTTTTCATTTTTATCATCTGGCTGCTAGAGCTTGGGTAAGTTCCAACAACTCTGTGAGCCTTGGTTTTCCCATCTGTAAAATGAGGAAAATAATCATTTCTATCTCAGATTGTGTTTTGAGGATTAAATAAAGAATATGGGAAAGTGCTTAGCATCGAGGCCACCGACCCCTCAGAAATGTTTTTTTCCAAAGAAAATTGGGAAAATCATATCCTAGAAATGGAACCAAACCGACATTACTTCCCATGTCTTGGAGAGAAACCAAGTCGACTTGCAACTGTAGACACTCCAGTACAAGCCCAGCCCACGGCCTTCAGGCCTTCACTGTCTCTCTCCAGCTCTACAATGGCAGTGACCAGCTTGTACTTTTGGTAGTTCAAAGACTTGCCTGGGTTAAAAGTGTATAGTGAGCTCTGAAGTGCTTAATTAGTCCCAGGGTCATGCATTTAATAGTCAACCTGTCAATCTTACTGTATCTTGGTAAGAAAAAAAAAAGGTTACTTGTGTAACCTTGAAATATTGAAAGTATGGTAAAGGTTTAGTAATCTTTTGGTTCGGATGGCAATTAAATCACTTTGCTCCACCTAGCACATCTTTACTATATTCTAGATGTTTCATAAAGACATAAAAATGACTTGTTCATCACTGGTTTAGTTCTGTCTCCATTCCAATTAGAATACAGTACTAAGGCCCAGATCAACTTCTGCAGAGCAAACACTATGACGATATCTATTTACCTGTTTTACTTTCTATCCCTACACATAGCATGTGGCCCAGCCAGCATAATCAGGTGTCGCTGTGCCAAGCATGCTGCATGTATTAAGTTACTTAATTCTAACAGCAACTCAATGACGTGGCAGAGTTAGGATTCAAACCCAAGTCACGGTGCCTCCAGAATCAAAGGTTACACTATGTAGACTGCCTTCAAGTCCTTAGGGAATATTTAAGGTCAAGCTTTTGTCCGCAAGGCAGGTAGAAACTGTCAGCAGATGGCATGGAAAAGAAAAAGAGAAAGGCAAAGATACTTTGTGGCATCTCCCAGTTCTTGCCTTGCAGTTTGGAGGTGGGGGTGTTAGTCTGCAAAGGGCTCGTCTATAAAGGAGGAGCTCTAGGAACTTGCTATGCTGTGTCTAGTGCAGCAAAGACGAACATGCTATAAAGTCACGGTGAGCCTGTGGCACAGTGAAGTGGAGGAATCTACCCACAAGGAGTAACCGCCACTCACCACTTTGCTTTTTTCTTAGCAAAGCAGCGGGCCTGCCAGCAGCTAAGGAAATCAGAGCTTCTCCAGATACGCACAGCTTTGGGTAAAAATGCAGAGGGCAGGTAGCAGTGTTGCCATGGAGACACCATTAGTGGCCATGCTCTTCTGCTTTTCAGGCTCCCTCTGTCTAGTCATCACCATCTGAACTAGCTAACTGGCTTTTGCTGGGCAGATTTCTCCCTGGCTGTGAACACGTTTTCAGTAAAGGAAACCTCCTTCCCATGGATTGCATATGTCAGCCTCCAGCTGCCATCTTGTCACCATCTAAAACTCCTCTCCATATCTTTTTAAAAATATATTTTTATTGATTTCTGAGAGGAAGGGAGAGAGAGAGAGATTGAAACATCAGTGATGACAGAGAATCATTGATCAGCTGCCTCCTGTACACCCCCTACTGAGGATCAAGCCAGCAACCTGGGCATGTGCCCTTAACCATAATCAAAGCTGGGACCCTTCAGTCTGCAGGCCGACACTCTATCATTGAGCCAAACTGGCTTGGGCTCCTCTCAATATTTAATGACTCCATGTTCTCTCCCACCTCCACTCCTTTATTTACCTGTTAGAAATACCCCTTTTTTCTACTTTTGCCTAGTCACCTTCCTCGAGAAGGCCCTCCTTTCTCATGAATAGGGACTCTCTGTAGCACAGTGCTTGGTTTTCTATTAGTCTTGCCCCAACAACAAAGTCAAAGTACTTTTCACTTTTGTTTAAGATATATTGAAAAATCACAATGCTATGTAGAGCTCAAAAGAATAATATAATGAATTTCCATGCACTCTTTTAGATTTCTCCATTGTCCTCATTTTGTCACATTTGTGCTCTCTCCTCCTCTTCTTCTTCCTCCTCCTCCTCCTCCTCCTCCTCCTCCTCCTCCTCCTCCTCCTCCTCCTCCTCCTCCTTCTCTTCATCTCTCTCCCTCCTGTTACCCCACATCCACCCATTATTGGAAGTAAGTTGCATATACCATGCTGTACCTGTATATTTTTTCACCATCTATCTCTTCAGAACAAGGACATTGTCTTGGACATCCCGCAATTACTCTTCACTTCGAAAGTTATAGTCTAGTGTGGCTGTATCTTTGTGTCCCAGTGATATAGGGACTCCTTACTGGTTTTTATTTGTTTGTTTAATTCTTTGCAACACCTATCAGAATGTATAGGACATAGTAGATGCTCAGGGTATTACTGTTTAATAAGTAAAGCAGCCTGCAGCAAATATTTTTGGCATTCTCTTCTTCCTCTTGGCATTCACCATTCCAGAGTACTTGACCCATGGTTTCTGCCGCAGTAGGAACTACAGCTTTTGTTGAGCTGACCTGTCTTGTGTGTGGAGTAGGCCAGGGGGTCCCAGAAGTGGTCCCCAGTGGCTGTAGGAATGGTGCATAAGTACCTGCGACCTTGACTCACCAGTGGAACATCTCTGAGGACTGTCTATGCCATCCTGTACCTCCTCAACTGAATTGAGTGACAGCTGAGCAAAGCTCCAGCCTGCTCATCACCTTGCTGGGTGTCAGCATCCTTCCCTCCCCTGCTTCCCTTCTCCAATTCCCTGCAGGACTCTGGGGATTACCCTCAAACTTCGTTATGCTCACATGACTTTCGAGGTTCCAATTCTGGGGAAACCCAATCTAAGTCATTGCCCATGTTGCTGAGACCTCATACCTGTAAGTCACAGTGTGGTGAGAGATGTCCAAAGTAGAAAAAGTCATCCAGGATTTCTTATGTTAAGAAAGAATGTCTATCCACTACTAAAAAAACACAAGGTAATTTATCTAAAGTAGGACTCTGTATTTCTTAATTGAAGTATGAGCTGACATATGAATTAAGAGAGGAAACAACTGCCACTGAGAATTATCCTATCTGAGCCTTGGCAGTGCCAGGGAGAGAGAAGCTCCTCATGGCACAGATGGCCAGAACCACGGGGCCTGGGCGAGGGCAGGCAGCAGGACAGGGCAGGCAGCAGGGTTTTGGCTCCCAGCACACACCAGCCTCGTACCCAGCTGGTCCTGTCATGGTCTCCGCCCTTCTGCTTCTGTGTTTATTAGGAAACCATTTTTTCCCTTTCTCACAGAAATAGAAATCTTGCTCCCTGACATGGCAGGTGTCAAGGTTCATGCCTAGGTCCCTCATTCAGATGGAGTGTTTGCCAGAAAGAGAGGGAAACAAAATATTGTGGCTCAGTGAGAGAGTTAAGGAGCCAGGAAGACTGCAAGTAACAGAATATTCTGATATCTGCGTATCAAGACAGAGGGACATAGGAGTTCCCAGGAGAAGGGAATTCAGAAGAAGGGAAAAACTTTCCTACGCCCACTAAGGCGGCACCAGTGGCTCAGCCAGTTTGGTCACTGTCATCAATGCAGACACTGATGGGAGAGGGGAGGACACACACCACCTCCTGAGAGTGACTCATGCCATCCTCTTCCCACCTCATAGCCTTGGTACTTGCCTTCCCTGTGCTATATGTCTGATATCTTCATATAGTGCCTGGCACACATTAGATGCTCAACCACTGTTGTCTGCTTGGATAGTTGGTTGATAGGTTGAAGGTATCAATAGATATGGATGGGTGGGTGGGTGGATGGATGGATATGGATGAATATGGATGGATGGATAAATGGATATGGATGAATATGGATGTATACGGATGGTGAAAAGGATGGAAAGGTGCACAGAAGAAAAGAAGGAAGGCAGATTTGACTACGCTACTTAAAACAAGATGGTAAACATAGCACTGGTCTGGAGTCAAAAGCCATACGTTCTAATTTGTCTGACTTTAGTCAGCTGGTTTATGAGTGCATAACCCACATTTTTAAATCTGTGAAATGGATACAAATGCCAACTTTCCAGGACTGGTGGGAATGAATAACTGAGATAAACTATGTAAAAATAATATAAATATTATAAACCCTCCATAAATGTAAGAAATGATGTTAATAGTGAAAATAAAGCCATGGTGCTCAGGCTTTATTTTCTCATCCCAAAGTGCATATTGGGATGAGAGGAGGGAGGCAGGGCCCTGGAGGTCTCACTTGTGTTGATTCCTTGATCCTTTGGGGGCAGACTGTCACCATTTTGAGCACCCTCATTTCATTTTAGGCCAGCCCTCACACATATTTTTTAAATATGTCTGTATTGATTTTTAGAGAGAGAGGAAGGGAGAGAGATAGAGAGATAGAAACTTAGATGAGAGAAAAACATCATCAGTCGCCTCCTGCACGCCCCCTACTGGGCATCGAGCTATCAATCTGGACATGTGCCCTTCCTGGGAATCAAACCAGTGACCTCTTGGTTTGTTGTGGCAGAATGCACAGGAGAATGATCAGCCAGCACTCTGAGGGAGGAAAGTTTAATCTTTGTTTCGCAGATCTGCTAGTCCAGGGGAATTCCGGATCCAATGCCTGAACTGAACTTGTGGGAAGGCTCTGACTGATGTATCTCCTCCTGTGGCGGCCCTGAGGGTCCCCACAGCTCCACCCAAGTCAGTCTTGGTGGGGCCTTGGGAGCATGCTCCACAGCTCCGCCTAAATCAACTGTGGTGGGGCTCTGGGGTTAGGCTCTGCAGCTCTGCCCAAGTCAGTCAGAGTGAGGAAGTAAGACTACAGTTTTAACCAGACACTGAACTAGGTTGCAAGCCACCCCACCTCCTATCCCCCATTTTCCTTTTCAGGTTCATGGGTTGACACTCAACCACTGAGCCACACCAGCTGTGCCCCACACATATATTTTTTGTCAGCCTTCCCCTCTGCCATTCTGATCCTCCACTTATTTTGGGGAAGGTGGAAGGTGACACTTGGGCCTGTGACCTGAGCAGTTTTGGGGGGACAGTTCAGCTTGTGTTCTTTGTGATAGCTCAGTTTCAACAACTCCGACTTACTCACAGTGGGATGATCTCAGCAATCTCTTGGGGCAGGGTGGTGCTGCTTCCCATCCTTACTGGCTACTCATCACAGTGGGGTGATGCCTTTTTTGTTATGTACAACCACTGTCTCTTTATCCATTTGCTTTCTGGAAGCTTGCAACCCAGTAAGAACTCTCTTCCCAAGAAACTCTTATTTACCTCCTAAGGCCTGGGAAAGGTGTTCACAAAGGGCAGTAAGCTCAGAATAACTTTGGGCTCATTTGGGGCTGGTACTTTGCATCACATGAGAAAAGGCGATGCTCCCATTGGCAACCCAGGGGACTGGGCAGCAGAGCAGACTGAGAAAGCCAGAGTCCTGCCGAGCAGCGCCGAGCCCATCCTGCCAGGGCAGGTCCCTCGGATGGTTGGCAGAGATGTAAGTTATTGCAGCACCGAGAGTATGTGACTGATGTGCAAAGAAGCAATACAGAGCCAAGGCTTGGTGGTTTTAAATTTAGCCACGCCCTGTCTCTCCCCACCAGCACAGAAAATGGCAAGTTGATAGATGTTAAAATCTGGTTTTCAGATGTTCTTTATCTGAGGGACCTAACTTAACTCTGAGATGCCCATTTATATATATGCAACTCACGTGGCCAGCATCTTCCTGGCTGTGTAAATAAATTCTCTGATCCTGCTACAGGGAACCAGATCAGAGCAGGCCCCCCTATCAGGTGGGATAATGGACCTCTCCTTGCAGTGTGCGCACACGTGGGTGTCTCCGGCTCGGTCGTCATCCCAGGCCACGCGCGGCTCCTTGTGCTCACCCAGGGGGAACAGACTGAAATCTGGACTCAAATCTGGTCTCAAATCTGGTCTCGTTTCCTACCACCAGGGAACAAGAGGACCGCAGCTGTTTCTGTTTAACAGGGTTATCTCTGGGACTGGGAGGGTTTTGAAATATTTTCCTTCTTCTGGTTCTGTGTAATTCCTGATCCTTTTCCACATTAACTGCATGTTGCTGTTGTTTAGGGATAAGGAAGCAGTAACTTTAAATTATAAGGAGAAAAAGATTTCCTCTCTGGAAGAGTAAAAGGAGCCTTTGGTGAGCTGGCGTCATGGAAGAATCTGAATACCTAGGACACATCTGTTGTTTAGCAAAAAGCTCTGGACGCCTTAGGGTTATTTCAGCACTTTGCCTTGAACCAAGGTGTATTTTCCCACACCTGATATCGGCTGCCTGAAGCGTTGCCCCATTGAGTCCAGCCTTGTGCATGCCCATCAATCACTTGGTCTGTGTTGGGGCTGAGCCACACTGTAAGCCAAGCATGTCAAACTCAAAGGCTAACACAGGCAAGTAGACAAGGCATGTGGCCCACAGGCTGCAAGTTTGACATGTTTGCTGTAAGCAGTCCGCCCCTTGCCTAAAAGTGGCCTGAACTTGATCTGGCTGGCCATGGTCTTGGGCAGAGAAGCCCATTCCATAGCAAGAGGACAGATGGCAGGGCTGGCAACGAGGCGCATGCTGGTGGCTGGTGTAGTCCTTCCTCTCACCAGCACCTTCTTGCCAATGCCCCAGGGGGTACCCAGCTGAGTGAAAGGTGGGCTTAGTGATGACAGCATTTAAGACATGGTAATCAGGAGGAGGTGGCACAGGAAGAAATGATATTTTTTCATGTATGTTGCCCAGCCCTAGCCAGTTTAGCTCAATGGATAGAGGGTCGGCCTGCAGACCGAAAAGTCCTGGGTTAGATTCCAGTCAAGAGCACATTCCCCTATTGCAGGCTCAATCCCCAGTAGGGGGCGTGCAGGAGGCAGCTGATCAATGATTCTCATCATTGATATCTCTCTCTCCCCCCACCCTCTCTGAAATCAGTAAAAAAATATTTTAAAAATAATAAAATGAATGAATGAATACATGTTGCCCAGGGTTGCAGGGACTATCAGCTCTGTTGGTAGGACACACAGTGGTTCTCAGGCTGTACTCTGCCTAGGAGCTGCCTCCTAACTAAGAGACGAACTGCAGAAAAGTGTCCTCCAAGTGAGTCAGAATCACCTAGGATGTCGGTGGAAATGCAGCTCCTGGGCCAATGGGACTATCCAGTCAGAGCCACTGGGGCATGTCACTGCTCTGAGAGCATCTTTGCCAAAGGACTTGAAACTGGAATCATAGCATTATTTATGTGCAGAGCTTCATGATTAGGATTGCCTTTTAAAAACCATGGTCAGACCTCCGCTTCCTCTCTCTCTCTCTCTTTCTCTCATTCTCTCCCTTCTTCTCTCTCTCCCTCTCTTCCTCTCTCTCCCTCTTCCTCTCCCTCCTTCTCTCCCTCCTTCTCTCCCTCCCTCTCTTTCTCTCTCCCTCTCTCTCTCCCCCCTCTCTCTCCTTCTCTTCCTCTTTCTCTCTCTCCCTCTCTTCCTCTCTCTTCATCTCTCTTCCTCCCTCTCTCCCCTTCTCTCTCTCTTTCCCTCTCTCTTCCTCTCTCTCCCTCCTTCTTCCTCTCTTTTTCCTTCTCCCTCTTTCCCTCTCCCTTTTCTCCCTCTCCCTCTCCTCTCTCTGTCCCTCTCTCCTTCTCCCTCTCCCTGTCCCTCTCCCTGTCCTTCCCTCTCCCCCTCCCCCTCTCCCTCCTTCTCCTCCCTCTTTCTCTCTCTCTCTCCCTCTTCTCTCTCCCTCTCCCTTTCCATCTCCTTTTTCTCTCTCTGTGTTTTTCCGTCGTCTCTCCACAAATCGGGCACCTCCTTCACATTTGGCTAAGTGCTGGAAAAGACCTGAGAGGTCCAGGGCGCATGCTGCCTCCCACACTGGTGCCTGTGGGGCCTGGGACCGTAGGACAATGGAAATGCCTGGGGTTAGGGAAGGAAGCTGAGCCTGAGAGCAGCTGAGTTCAGGGCCTTCTCCCCTCACATCAACTAGGGCAGCTCTGTGCTGTATACTGAATTATTTCCATGTGAGTCCTTCTGCAGAAGGTATTTTCCTCTCATTAAAAAATGGAGGTGGGAGTGAAAGAGAGAGAGCAGGAAAAATTTTAAAGGGACTTAATGATTATTACAATCTCCTCCAAATCTAGAAAGCTGCAGTCTATGACTTGAACATGTCAGAATCATGTGATAGACGGTCCATTTTTTTGCCTTCATTTTATCACTTCTCATGCTAAACAAGACGTAGTGGCTCGCAGTTTAGTGTTGCAGATAACCTGTCAACATCTCAAGGATAAGACCCCTCACACATACCCAGGCTTTTTGTAATGAGTCCTTCCACTTTACGGTACATAAGTTAATCGATATAAATTGTTAGTCAGCCTCCAGTGTGGTCACTGGTGCAGATGACCAAAGAACTTGGAAACGGTTCAAAAGAGAGCCTGCATCTGCAGGGATGTATATTCCATGGAAGAGCAGATTGTGGTTTCTGAATGCAGGAGCGGATTAATTAATCGCTGCAACTTTTGTACAGAGGGTGCAGGGGCTGTAGCCGGGTAGAGGGAAGGAAGAGAGGGGAATTCAGGATCTCTGCTCTCTGAATCATGCTTTATTCCTTGGAAACTTGTCATTCACAAACCCAATTATGTGTAGGTAGAATGTCATTCTGACAGAATGAAACCAATGCACACTTCATATAGTTGGATTTTTTTTTAAATGAAATCCTGCTTTACTAGCAGGCTCTATTTTCATAATGTTTATTTGAAAAGGGGGAAAAAAAAAAAGACCAAATCATATACTTCCCGACACACTCCTCAAAAGCTTCAATCACTGTCCACAGAAAGCTGTTGGATATTGCTGTGCGCATTTGCCAGGATGGGGAGACTCATGAGGATCCAGAGAAACCTTTATGGCTTTGCCTCTGACCCTCAGCTCCTTTTTGAGCCTCTGGGCCTTGGGTCCCCATTTGCAAACAGAAGTTATTAAATTAATCTTTCCAAAGGCTGTGATGGGACCCTCTGAGGTTGAAGAGTCTTTGCAAATAACAATGCCGTGCCACGGGAGTGAGTGCCTGTCAGTTATAAATGAAGATGGACGGCAGGCAGCTAGCAGGGAAATACAGATCTTCCTGGTTTCGATTTACCACTTTGCTTTTTTTTACTTCTTTCCCTTTCTTCTTTTTTTCCTCTCTGGTTTTGGTTTTTCTTTATTGATTGATTTTTACAAAGAGAGAAGAAGGGAGAAATTGTTTTGTTGTTCAGCTTATTTATGCATGCATCAGTTGCTTCTTGTAAGTGCCCTGACTAGGGATCAAAACCACAACCTTGGTATATCCAGGTGATACTCTAACAACTGAGCTTATCCAGCCAGGGCCTGGTTTGATTTTTCTGAATGTTTTTGTTCTGGAGTAAAAGCCTATTCTGGCCTGGCCAGTGTGGCTCAGTGGTTGAGCATTGACTTATGAACCAGAAGTTCACTGTTTGATTCCCACTCAGAGCACATGCCTGGGTTATTCAGTAGGGGGCTTGCAGCAGGCAGTGACCCATGGTTCTCTCTCATTGATGTTTCTATCTCTCTCTCCTGCTCCCTTTCTCTATAAACAAACAAACAAAAAACATGTTTGTTTGTTTTTAAAAAGTGTATTCTTGGAATTGGGGATGCTGTCTATGTTTTGTTCAGGAATCAGATCCTTCTTTGAACCTCTGTTCAAGGGCTAACTTGGAACGTATTGCTCAGCCTCACTGTGCCTTTGGAAAGTGGCATTGGAATTGTCTTTCTTGGTGTGCAGTCTGTTACGTTTCTTGTGTATGGTGTGCTTCTCGCTTCTAATAATGTAGGGTCTACAAGGGCAGGGACTGTGCTCTGGTTGGTATCCCAAGTGCCTAATGCAGTGCCTGGCACATGGTAGGTGCTCAACAGTTATTTGATGAGAGTCTAAATGGGGTCCTTGCCCTCTCCACTTTCTTTTGTGCTCACACTTCTCCGCAGTGGGACTCATTCTGAAACTGGTTCCATCATCCTATGACTCTCCTTATCTTTTTCCTTCTCCTGGAGCTTTAGTTCATTAGATCACATCCATCCAGCATTATATATTGTGCTCTTCCTTGCATTGCTGAATAAGTTTCACTGAGGAATATTCTAGAATCTGAATTGGGTTTAAAAAAAATCTCTATCATTTGTTTTAAAAGTATGACTTTCCAGTAAAAACTGTTAGTTGCCAAAGAACTTCCTAAATTTGCTTAAATACATGAAAACGCTTCTTCTTAAGTCATAAGCAGGCATAAAAATTTTAAGAGGAAAAAAAAAACTCTGATGCCTTCCCCAAACCCTTTTGTAAGTAGCTGATTAATTAGTTACTATTAAAATGAACTCTATTTCTAAAAGGAACCGCGTGGGTTATGATTAAACATCTTTGACTTTGGAGACGCAAACCAGACCCATGTGTGCATTTCCATCTGACAAAAAGCAGGACGTGGGAGGCCATGAGAGGCCTAATTCGGCTGGATTAAGCTGATTTTTGTTTTCTCAGAACGCTTGGGTGTTAACATTCAAGCACACAATATTAATAGATTAAGGACAAAAACCAACTGGCCACTTCGGTGGGGGCTAAAAAAGCACTCAAAGTCCAAAACCCTTTGTGAATAAAGACAACAACAACAATCAACAAACTAGCCCAGCAGGAAACTTCTCCAGTTTAATAAAGGCCATCAACAGAAAGCCCACAACTAAGTCATACTGGATGGTGAAAGATTGGCTGCTTTCCCTGAGGACCAGGAGCCTACCAGGATGCCCACATGTGCCACTTCTAGTCGCCACAAGTGTGCTCAAGGCAGTGAGGCAAGACAAAGACAAGGAAAGATATCAAGTGGGAAAGAAAGAAACAAGGCTGTCTCTACTTGCAGATCTGGGCTACAGGAAATCCGAAGGAAACACACACACTATTAGAATTAATAAGCAAGTTCAGCAAGATGGTATGATGTAACATCCATATACAAATGTCATTTGTGTTTCTATACAGTAACACCCTAGAAAATGAAACTAAGCAGTTTTGTTTACAGTGGTATCAATAAGAATAAATTACTTAAAAATAAACTTAACAAAAAAAGTACAAGATATAACAGAAAACCACAAAATAGCATTGAAGGAAATTAAAGTTTGCTGAAATAAATGGAAAGACATCCTTTGTTCATGGATTGGAAGACTTAATATTGTTAAGATAGCAATGTTCTCCAAATTGGTGTACAGATTCAATGCAATTCCTGTCAAATTCCAAGCAGGACCATTTTGCAAAAATCGGCAAGCTACTCTCCTAAAATTTGTATTTTATGATGCAAATGCCAGGGATGCAGAAGAATCAAAACAACTTTTTAAAAGGGGAACAATTTTGGAATACCCTCACTTCACAGTTCAAAACTTACTACAAAGCAACAGTAACAAATACAGTATAATACTGGCAAAAGGATAGACATACAGATCAGAGGAATAATTGCAAGGCTAGAAATAAAATTTTAAATTTATTATCAATTAATTTTTGAGAAGGATACCAAGAAACTTCAATGGGGAAAGAATAGACTTTTAACAAATGGTGCTGGGACCGTTGGATAGCCACAGGAATATCAATCTGGACTCCTACCTTTGGCCATATATGAAAATTAATTCAAAATGGAACACAGACCCACATACACTAGAATAGCAAAAACCATAAAACTCTTAGATTCAAATATAGAAGTAAATCTTTATGACTTCAAGTCAGAAAATGGTTTCTTAGATATGATATTTAAAGCACAAGCAACAATAGAGAACAAATATAAATTGGACTTCATCAAAATTTAAAAAAAAAGTGCTTTAACAAGCATCATCAAGAAAATGAAAACCTACATAATGGGAGAAAATTTTTGCAAATCATATACTATCTGATAAAGGAATTGTATCCAGAAAATACATTTATAAAAATGTTTACAACTTAATAATGAAAGACAAATAACAATTTAAAAATGGACTAAGAATTTGAATACATTTTTCCAAAGAAAAGATATAATAAGCACATAAAAAGATGCTTAACATAATTAGCTATTTAAAAAGTGCACATCTAAAGCATAGTAAGATATCACTTCAAACCCACTAGGATGGCAATAATAATAATAATAATAAAAGGAATAACAAGTATAAGGAGGAAGCAGAGAAAATGGGACATTCATTCATTGATGGTAGGAATGGAAAATGATACATGTATTTTTTTAAAAAAAAAAAGTTTATCAGTTCCTCAAATTGTTAACCTTAAAGTTACCATATGACCCAGCAATTCTACTCATGGGTATCCACCCAAGAAAATAGAAATCATATGTATACACACACACACACACACACACAAATCATGTCCATAAATATTCAGAGCAGCAATAATTCACAAAGGTCAAAAAGTAAAAACAATCCAAATGCCCACCAACTGATAAATGGATAAAGAAAATATACAATGGGATAGCAAGTGGGAGAATCCAAGATGGCGGCATAGGTAAACACCTACACTGCTGCCTCGCACAACAATTTCAAAACTACAACTAAAAGACAGAACCGACATCATCCAGAACCACAGGAAAGCTGGCTGAGTGTAAGTTCTACAGCTAGAAGGAAAGAGAGGGGCTCACAGAAACCCAGAGGCTACAAAAAGCTGAGGTACGGAGACAAGCTTGCGGAGAGAGGGGGTGCCGGAGTACCTGGCTGGCTTTCTCTGGCGGGAGGGAAATGGAGACTCCCAATGGCATTGAACCCCTTATCTTACGACACTAAACCCCAGATCCAGCCGAAACTCATACAGGGGAGTTTGGACTGTGAAAAGGGAGAGGTGCACGGAAATTTAGGGGAGTCACAAAAGATCAAGTCTGGTCACGCACGTGCACAGTGCTGCTCGGAGGACAGATTGCTGATTGTGCCCCTGGCTTTCGAGAGTGGGCGGGAGACAGACCCTCCCAACTGTGCCACTTCTGAGTCCACAGGGCCCCTGTTTCAGGCGAAACCCTGGGACCTAGACTCGTGTGGTCCTGGTGCGCAGGGAAGCCGGAAAGGCAGCGGTTAGAGGCACTGCGGGCGCGCACAAGGACGGCTCCAGCCATTACCCAGTCACGTGAGACTCAGAGGCCATGGAGGGCGGGGCCGACTGGAAGGCAAGGCGGTCCCTGAAGCCCTGAGACTCCACCCATCCCAAGCTCAACAGAGGCTTCTGCGGCTTTGCGTCTGGTATCATAAGGCTGAATTCAACACAGAAGTTTCCCCGGCATAGTGAAAATGCCGAGACAAGGGAAGGGATCACAAACAAAAGAAATGGAGGAAAAAAAAACGACTGGATATAGAGTTCAAAACCACGCTTATAAGGTTTTTCAAGAATATGCTAGAAAAGATGGATAAATTTAGCGAGAGCCAAGAGGAGATGAAAACGGACCAACTAGAGATGCAAAAGAGCCAACTAGAGATGAAAAAGGTCCTACTAAAGATGATAAAGGACCAAATAGAAATTAAACATACACTGACTGAAATAAAAAATATTATACGGAGTCCTAACAGCAGACTAGAGAAAGGCAAGAATCAAGTAAAAAAATTGAAATATAAAGAAGCAGACAACATTCAACTGGAAAAGCAAGAAGAGAAAAGAAACCAAAAATGTGAACATAATGTTAGCAGACTCTGGGACAGTTTCAAGTGTACCAACATCAGAATTGTGGGGGTGCCAGAAGAAGAGAGAGAGCAAGATACTGAAAACCTATTTAAAGAAATAATGACTGAAAACTTCCCACATCTGGTAAAAGAAATAGACTTACAAGTCCAGGAAGCACACAGAACCCCATATAAAAGGAATCCAAAGAGGACCACACCAAGACACATCATAATTAAAATACCAAGAGCAAAAGAGAAAGAGAGAATATTAAAAGCAGCAAGAAAAACAGTTTATTACCTACAAGGGAGCACCCATACGACTGTCAGCTGATTTCTCAACAGAAACGATGCAGGCCAGACGGGAGTGGCAAGAAATATTCAACGTGATGAATAGCAAGAACCTACAACCAAGAATAATCTATCCAGCAAAGCTAACATTCAGAATTGAAGGGCAGATAAAGAGCTTCACAGAGAAGAAAAAGCTAAAGGAGTTCATCAACTCCAAGCCAGTATTATATGAAATGCTGAAAGGTACTCTTTTAGAAGAGGAAGAAGAAAAAGGTAAAAGAAAAAAAATTATGAACAACAAATACATATCTATCAACAAGTGAATCTAAAAATTAAGTGAATTAAAAATTTGATCAACAGAATAAACTGGTGAATATAATAGAATCAGGAGCACAGAAAGGGAGTGGACTGATAATTCTCAGGGGGAAAGGGGTGAGGGGTGTACAGGGAAAGACTGGACAAAAATCATACACCTATGGATGAGATCAATGGGAGGGAGCTAAGGGCAGAGGGAGGGATGGGAGCTGGGTGGAGGGGTGCTATGGAGGGGAAAAAAGAGAAACAAATGTAATAATCTGAATAATAAAGATTTAACTAAAAAAAAAAAAGAAAAAAATATACAATGGAATATTATCTATATACTAGAGGCCCAGTGCACGAAATTTGTGAATGGGGTGTGTGTGTGGTGTCCTTCAGTTTAGCCTGCTCCCTCTCCAATCTGGGTCCCTTTGAGGGATGTCCGACTGCCCATTTAGGCTTGAATCCAGGACTGCTGGCTCCCAACTGCTCACCTGCCTGCCTTCCTGATTGCCCCTGATTCTGCCTGCCAGCCTGATCACCCCCTAACCATTCCCCTGCCAGCCTGATTGATGCCTAACTGCTCCCCTACCAGCCTGTTTGCCCCTAACTGCCCTACTCTGCAGGCCTGGTCACTGTTAACTGCCCTCCTCTGCCAGCCTGATCACCCACAACTGCCCTCCTTTGCAGGCCTGGTCCCTGCCAACTCCCCTCCTCTGCTGGCCATCTTGCAGTGGCCATCTTGTGTCCACATGGGGGCAGCCATTTGTGTGTTGGAGTGATGGTCAATCTGCATATTACTCTTTTATTAGATAGGATGGAGGCCTGCTGCATGGGTGGGAGTCAGCTGGTTTGCAGAAGGGTATCCCAGATCAGGGTAAGGATTCCCTTGGGGTGTGGGGCAGCCTGGGCAAGGGACCTGTGGTGATTTGCAGGCTGGCCACGAACCCCAGCAACCCAAGTGGAGGCCCTGGTAACTGGGATTTATTTATCTTCTACAATTGAAACTTTATAGCCTGGAGCAGAGCCAAGCCTTCTGCTTGCTCCTGATGGCAGCTATTGAAACTTTGTTGCCTTAAGCTCCAAGATGGCTATGGCCAGCCTGGGTGTGTGGAAAGCTTGGCTTCCTCCATCACCAGGGGCAACCCAAGCCTCCCTCCTGCTCTCTCTGTGGTCATAGCCATCTTGGTTGGGTTAATTTGCATACTCACTCCTGATTGGCTGGTGGGCATGGCTGGTGGGTGTAGCAGATGTATGATCAATTTGCATATTATTCTTTTATTAGATAAGATATAAAAGGCAAGTGACCGAAATGACTGGAACAACTGGAATGACTGGTGGCTATGACAGGCACTGTGGCCAGGCAACTGGCTCAATGGGGGATGGGACCGCCTGGCCAACCTGGCCCCTAATTGGCCCCCACCCCAAATAGCCTCCCACCCAGATTGGGGGCAGGGCTGGCTGACCAACCTTGCCCTAACCCCCTGGCCAATTACCCCCCTCACCTGATTGGGGCAGAGCTGGCCAGCTGACCTCCTGTGGCCCCTCCTCCCAGCCAGCTGGCCCTGATCAGCCCTTGGGATGGGCCAGCTGGACCCCAACCATGCACAAATTCATACATCAGGCCTCTGGTATTTCAATAAAAAGGCAATGAAGGATTGACACATGCCACAACAGAGATGACCCTTGAAAATATTATATGAAAGAAGCCAGTTTCAAAAATCTACATATTATATGATTTCCTTTATGTGAAATTTCCAGAATAGACAAAACCATATAAATAGAAAATCGATTAGTGGTTGCCAGGACATGGGGGAACGGGAATGTGGGGAGTTACTGCTAATGTGCTCGGAGTTTCTTTGTGGGTGATGAAAATGTTTTAAAAGTAGGCAGTGGTGATAGTTTCTCAACTCTCTGAACATACTAAAAGCCAAATAACAATGTTTCCTCCCTCCTTTCTCTCCCCCTCTGCTTCTCTCTAAAATAAAGTAAAATAAATAAATTAAATAAGAGTTCCCATTTCTCTGCAACAAGAAGTTAATCGGTGATATTTAATCCTATGAATGAAGCAAAAAAAAAGGGGGGTATCTTACTTGTTCTTCAATATGTTTTCTATCATAAAATAACCGTGAAAAAAAAAAAGAAATTGAAATCCCCAAATTAGTTGTGTGTTTTATGGCATATGAATTATATCTTAACAAAGCTGTTATCAAAAAATTCAGGCACCAAATAGATAGATAGATAAAATAAAATTCAGGCACATGTGGGATTAGAATGATGGACTCTTTTGACTTTGTAAGGTGCTACTGGAACTAATAATAAAGATAAGAGTATACGTATAACAGCTTATTTTCATTAAAATTTCCTCCTGTATTGTTTTCTTCTCTGTTTTATTGATGGACGCTAGACATGCTTTTGTGTTGCTGAATGAACCTTTTTATTGTTTCATCATTTGTGTAGCCATGGAGAATGGAAAGATGTAACCTTAAAGAGGAATGCTCAATTTGGAGAAGAGATTTTGATCATTGGCTGTTGCCTTTTGAAAGAATTCACATGCATGATTCCTTTGTATATTACAAAAACAATCAATTTAGAGAAGATTTGGGTTTTTTATTAACATTTCAAACCTACAGGTATGAAAATGCTTTTCTTGTAAAATCGTAGGCCCAGATTTGTTTAATAGGAAAAATATTTTTCTCTTCTTAAAGAAAATCTCACCTGCAGTTTTTTTTAAAGCCAGGTTTGTTTTCCAAGGTCTCAGAACCTTTTATAAAAATGGTATGCTGTCAGTATTTGTTAAGTCTACTGGTAATATTTCTGGTCAGCATATGTATTATGTCTATTTAATTACTGTTAGAATCAAGGAAATTGTGGTCATGGTCTTTCTCCAGTGTTCTACCTGCTAAGATAAAAAATAGTTTGACATTCCTCTTGGGGAACTGATTTAGAAGGAAAGGTTGGAGTCTGTGTTTAAACATCCTTAGCATGCTTACATGGGGGTCTCTGACCTTCCACAGTGTCTGCACATGGGCACTGCCTGCCATCTACAAAGTCAGGCGTGCTGTGCTATGTTCCTTTAGATGCTTTTGCCAAAAAGCAGTTGCCAAGGAATGTGTTTATATAGTTTGGGATCCAAGGGCTGGGGACTAGCAGGCCAATGGAAAATAATGGGGGTTTTGGCCTTCCCCTCACCTCCCGCCTTTGCTGCTTTCAGGAAGATCTGTCTGCATTGCAAGTGCCCTCAGGAGGAGCACATGGTGACGGTGATGCCCCTGGAGATGGAAAAGACTGTCAGCAAGCTCATGTTTGACTTCCAGAGGAACTCGACCTCGGACGACGACTCGGGCTGTGCCTTGGAGGAGTATGCCTGGGTCCCGCCTGGGCTGAAGCCTGAACAGGTACCGCTCGGAGGAGGGACAGTGTGGTTTGTCTTTTGCCTTTGTCTTGCCCATCCTGTCTCGTTCTAGTGCAGAAGGAAGCGTTGACTTGGCTGATTCAGGGCAGTAGTTGGGGCTCCATGAGTTGGAGATGGCTGAGGCCACAATGGGAAATGAGGAAGAGAAATGAAACTGAGCCTTCTGTGAGCCATCACTTTTCATTCATTCTGTGTTGCCATTAACTATTAACAAAAGATGGTTTAGCAACTTCTCAGAAATGCTGGCTTTGGAACATTAGATAGTGAATCTATAATTTCGGAGAGGTAAGAGAATTCTACATTGATCATGAATCTTGAGGTTAAGACTCTTTGTAAAGCAGAGTGAGGAAATGTAGGTTCATTCACCTGTTCCCCCCAGTGATTTATATGTGCTGTGTTTAAATATTACTCTTGGCCTTGCTTTACAAAGAAACACATTGGCATTTCCTGAAATATTTTGGCACTACCCACAGGCTGTAAATATTATTGGCTTGATGAAATGAACTTGTTTTTTTCTGTTCACTGCATTTTCCCCAGTGATATACAGCCTCTGCTTTGCATTTCTCAGTATATGGAATTTTCTCTTCCAACAGCCTCAGTGTTGGCTTAGAAGCCCCTACTTTCAGCTAGATATTTCCATGATCTTTTCTCTGCATCTGTTATCAGTGAGGTGCTGTCCATGTCCCCACCTGTTGTCAGTGGAAATGGGCTTCGTGGGGTGCCACTGGAATAAGAATTTCCTGAATCCCCCCGACCCCCCCAGGAGGATGAGGTATCTATGGAAAGTTTTATTTCTGTGGAATTAAACCCCTGAGTTTCCAAGGTCCCAACTCCCTCTGTCCTGCCATGGAAAAGTCCCATTTTGTCTTCAGCAGGGCTGGGATCAGAGCCAGTACCAGAATTTCTGCTCCACGTTTGCACAGTCCAATCCAGCATCTGGTCAGGTTAGCCTGTGTTCCCAGCTGCAGTCCATGGTGTGTGGGGTCCAGATGGCCATGGGCCATGTAGCCTCTAGGGCTACATGGCTGTGGAGAGAGCATGGTGAGTGCAAGGAAACAGGAGCAAAGTGAAAGGGACAAGAGAACAAGAACTCTTTTGCCTGGGGGATATGACCTTCCAAGATTTTGCACACTTGCGGTGGCTCCACCCCTAGGCAATTATCTTTATTTCCAGGTCAGACTAATAGCCAAGCATCCTCCCTATGTGACACAGACTTCACTGCACATGCGCCTATCCCCCCTTTGTTGGTCCCCCCTCACTCCCCCTCACCCCCCACCCCGTGATCTGCAGGGCACAGACAGGTGGTTCTCAGGGAGTGTGAAGTTGCAGCTTCTGGTGAAGCTGCCCAGATGGCCTTGCTTATGTCTGGCCTTCCCTTTGCTCCTCAAGTATTATTAATATTAGCTAGCTGGTTATGACAGTAACACATCTTTAAGAGGCAGGTTTACCAGCATCTTAAGTGTTGGACCACTGTTCCCTTCCTCTGACACAGAGAGCTTCTAGGGTCTTTATGTCTGACAGAATGTTTTGAAATTTATAAAGCCCTGAAATTTCAAGTTAGGAACTTTAGATGTGGTCATGCTTTTAGAAAAAGTTCTTTTCTTTTCTTAATAACTCTTTATTGTTGAAAGTATTACATATGTAGAAGAAGTTCTTTATGATTAAGAAAGACCCAAGAACCTGGAAAGTGTAGCTCAGTGGTTGAGTGTCCATGTAGGAACCAAAAGATCACTGGTTTGATTTCTGATCAGGGCACATGCGCAGGTCGCAGGCTTGATTCCCAGTGGGAGATGTACAGGAGGCACCCAATTGATGAGGTTTCTCTCTTATTGGAGTTTCTAAATAACCCTCTCTCTTCCTCTCTCTCTAAAAACAAATAAAAACATATTAAAAAAAAAAAAAGAAGAAAAGAAAGAAAGACCCAAGAATTCACCAACAACTTAAGGGTGGGGCCCTGATAACATCGCTTTGATTGGCCATTTCTCACTTTTTTCTCCCAATACTGAGGTTGCAAATTGGCTGATGAAATCAACCACCCAAGGCAAGATTTTTTTAGCCAGCAAAGTATTGTTTAAAATTTTGACTTAGTAGATAAGATTGGGGGAGGTAGAGAAGGGCATAGGAGGGATAAATTGTGATGGAAGGAGACTTGACTTGGGATGGTGAACACCCAATACAATATACAAATGATGTGTTATAGAACTATACATCTGAAATCTGTATAATTTCATTAACCAATGTCACCCCAATAAATTCAATAAAAAATAAAATTCTAGAGCCATGAGGGAAAAAAACTTTTAAATTAATTACTAATGCTTAATAATTAGGAATTTTTAGTTACGAGTTTATGCTTTTGGCCCTAGCCAGTGTGGCTCAGTTGGTTGGGCACCATCCTGTACATTAAAGGGTTGTCAGTTGGATGTCCAGATTGTAGGCTCAAATTCCCAGTGGTGTGTATGTGTGTGAGGGGAAGGTGTAAGAAGCAGCTGACTGATGTTGGGCTCTCACATCAATGTTTCTCTAAAATTAATAAAGTATTCTTTAAAAAACACCCACAGAAAAAAAGCCTCATGAAAATTTGAGGATCTGAAATCTCATTTCTGCCAGGAGTGATGTTTTGACCATTGAGTTGAGAGCTGGCATTCTTTCTAGACAGAGGTTGATCTCTACAAGTTATCCTAGTCTCTTCTAAGCCCACTTTATCCCTTTGTGTTACCTTCCTAAACCCTACAGGTATTTCAGTTTTGTGATCTCTATTCTGATTCCTACCATGGAGAAAATATCTCAGAGTAGAAACATTCACAGGAAATAATGTCCATGAGAATCTAAGGGAACTTGAATATTAACAGCAAGAAATGAGTGTTTTCTCTCTGTTAGTAGGTTAAAGTTATATATTTTCCTATTTCAGTAAGGATTACATTATTAAAGTGTAAGTTTAAGAAGAATGAGAGGATTTGAGTTTGTCTGTAAAACTCATATGAAGTGGTGGGTGACTAAGGATCTTTGTTTGACATCACCATTCTGTCCCTGGTACTTGAGCAATGAGTTTTCACACCTTGATACATCTGTGAGCTTGTTTCATTTCTGTGCTAACCTCATTTCCAGCAGCTTCTAAGAGACCCATCTTTCTTTTGTTCACTTTGCTTCCTGCTAAATTGGGCCCTAAAATTTCAAAATTAAACTGTTTTCAGTTCCCTGCTTACATAGATTTCTTCTTTAAAAAAAAATAGTTAAACATCAGTCTATGATGTTCAGTTCAGGCAAAATTTTCTATTGAGCCAAGAGAATAGACAATTGCAGAAGCTAGTTCTTGGTTAAATTTGCCAATTCAAAAAGTGAGTGAGTATGGTATTTTGGAGGCCACTTCGACTCATCCAAAATGAACGTCTTGGGGAAGCATAAAGCAGCGTTCTTTAATTTGTTTTGAAAGAAGATGATTAATGCTATTAAACAAGTGTTTTGAATTATGTCAGATGAAAGGATATTCATCTCTTAAAATTTTGTTGCACTTTACACAGTTTTCTCTATTTTTTACACTTACTCAGACCTCTATGACACAGATACTTAGAAAGGGAACATTGTCTTCAGAGGTAGACTGTCTCTTTAAGCTATTTGAAGGGCTCTGTACTTGCCTAATAAAATATAAGTCTATATTAAAGATATTTGTTGCATGAAGGAAATGCACTTCAAATTTATAAATTATGAGATACAGTACCTTGAATTGTGTAGGTTTAAAGATTTTTAAAACTTTATCCAGAATGTTCTAAGATTAGAAAAGTTTGAGTCCTAAATGCCTCTCACTAATAAAAGTTTAGTATTGTGTTAGTTGTCTCTGGTTTGAAAAGAGCCACTTTTCTACCAAGAGAAATTATAATGAACATTAAAATGCTTTGTGCTGGAGGCAAAATACTAACAACTAATCAGGGTTGGGAGCAATGTGCTTCCTTTCCTTTCCATTGGAAACCTTTTATTTTAGCCCCTGGCATGGGGTTGGTTAGTAGACCTTCAGGTGGTACTCTTTATTTTTCCATTTCTTCTGAGAAATGCCTTCAATTAAATACAATGCAATTGAAAGTCACCTCCTACTTGGGGAGGTGTTCTTGAATGTGAGCTCTTAAGTTTAGAAAAATCTAGTTGTAAAACCCAATTTTCTTAACATAGAATGAAACCTAATCCGCATCACAGAGGATGCCAGTGCGGACAGGCATTGATCCTGTGATGTGTGATAACTGGCCTGGAAAGTAACCGGGAGATTGCTCAGATCCTCTGCCTTTGCTTCCTCCAAATATGTCTGATGCAACCCAGAGAGCCTTGCGGTAGCGAACAGAGAGCTGGAGTCCACCCTGACTGACCATCGAAATCTCCTAGTTTCTCTTCAAACCCAAACACTTAATGATGTGCTCAGTCTCCCAGAGATGCCATGGTTATCAACTGACAGTACATAATACTCCAGGAAGGATTTGGGGGTATTCAACAAGATTATGAGAAAGGCCAGTGATGAGCAGGGTTTCTTAATCTCAGCACTTTTGGTAGCATTAACTGGGTAAATCTTTGCTCTTGAGGTTTCCTTCACTTTGCAAGATGATTGGCAGCATTCCTGGCCTCTACCCACTAGAAGCCACACACGCCGTCCTTCCCCCATTGATGAGATAACTAATCATGTCTTCAGACATTGCCCAATGACCAGGGGATAGGGGGAGAAATGTGGATTGAGTATCCCTGGCTGAAAGTGATATTAAAACCTGGAGTATCTGGCAGAAAATTCTGTTCCAATGAAGACAAAAAAAAAAAAAAGATGCCTCGATTCAACAAATATTTACCGAACTCCTGCCATATTCCTACTGCAGCATAATGGCTGCTGCCCTCTGGGGCGGTCAGTTATTTGGCAGAGAGAAATGTGTTCCAATCTTTTTGCGTGTGTATATAACAAGTGTCTATGGATATAGGAGTACATTTCTGGGGTTTTGTTTTTTTTGGACAAAAATGTGATAATGCTACCCATCTACTGTGACTTTTCCCCACTTCGTGTATTGTGAGGATTTTTCTCTATCAGTGTATTTAGATCCAGATTCTCCTTTGGAATGGTGTGCAGTTTTCTGTCAGTGGTTCCTAACCCAGAGTGGTACCAGCACCACTAGGGGGCATTTGGATATGGGTGTTTGGGAGGAGGTAGTTATTGTGGAAAAGGCTGAAGGACTCCACAACTGTTTTCATGGGTAGGAGCTTGGGATGCTACACGTCCTGAAAAGTACCAGATGATCCTGCACAAAAGAGAATTGACCTCTCCCAGGCACCAGAGTACCACCCCTAAGCAACTCTGAGCCAACGTTTGTTTTTGAAATGTGCATCTCGGGCTGCTTTCCTTGATATGAAATAAGGTGACAGCAGCCATCCTTCCTGTACACTCACCGGTTCCTCTCCAGAATAGCATTTGCTGTAGGTGGAGGGGTCACATGAAAAGCTCCTCAGGCTTTGGTCTTGCCCTTCAGAGGCGGCCTTCATTGGTACATGTTCTTGTGGTTTTCTTATTCTCCTTCTCGCTGTGCCATGGGTCTGAAGAGGCCATCAGAGTGTTTCTCCTGATGCACGTCCTTCTCATCCATGTTCCGGATACCTCAAATACAGATGCCCGCAAATCCTCGGTCTCCACACATTGGTAATTTGACCTTGACCTTAACTGTGTTTTTGAACATAAAGAGTGATGGTTAGGTTATTTGTCCAGAACTTACAAGTTTCACTTCAAACTATCCCAGGACGGGTGAAGAGTAGATACCAGGAGTAATTGTCCAATGTTTGGCTTTCAGAGTATTCTGCTAGAAGTGGTAAAATGAACCATCCAAGACTACCTAAGAGATGGGTGCATTTATTGGTTTTGATCTCCGTAAAAGTCTCCAATATCTTTATCTGGTTGCATAGCCTTCATTATTTATGGTGTATCCATCATGTGTCAGGTAAATGTTTCCTCAAGGAGCTTCCCCGACTGCCCAGACTCCCAGTACATGCTCACTTCAATCCCTGGAACTCCCCTATTGGTGTTCATCAAACTGGTTACTTGTTGGTGTGATTATTTGTCCAATATTTGGTTCCCCCACTATAGTTTATGGTCCAGGAAATGTGCCTGACCCATGGCAGCCACCCCGGGGACATTTGTGAAGAGCAGGCAGGAGACAGGGTCCTGTGTGGAGATGTGTGGAGACCAAGATGTTCAGGGTTGCATCACACGGAAAAGATATAAGACTTTTAACTGGTTTTCTACGTAGAGAGTTGCTTCATATCCATGATTCCTGCCCCTCTGCTTCTCTTAAAAGTTGTGTTCTAGTTTGAAGTTCAAAGAGGCAGGAGCCAGGTGGCATCTAGCAAAAGCACAGTGCCCTCAGCTCCAGGATTGGGTCTGGAGCAGAGTGAGCGTGTTGGAGGTCTGGCAGACCCCCTTCTATTTCCACACCAGGGGACCCTTTATGTCACCATCCCCATCTGGAGAGCTGCAGGGAGTCACTGGGTGAGGAGGAAGCAGCAGAGCCCAGTGGGAAGGGCTTGGCTTAGAGTCAGCAAATCTGGCTGCTGTTCCATCCCTCTCTGACCTTGGGAAAATTGCTCAACTTCCAGGAGCCTTGGGTGCCTCATGGCATGATGATGACCATGGAGAACGTGACTGTGTTTTCTTCACACACTTGTTTCTGCCCACCAGCATTTTAACTGTGTGCATTACTTGATTCTCCTTTAACAACTAAATTTGGTCGTTGTTATTGCTGTCTCTGTTTTAGTTGTGAGTAAAGGAAGGCTCAGAGAAGTTAAAAACTTGCCCAAAACCACACAACTAGTGAGCAGCAGCAATGGATTCAATCTTAGATGCCCTAGGAGCTAGTACTCTGAGACTGTGAATGAATGAGGGCGTGTGCCAGTGGATCGAGGGCATGCCCCCATGTAAAGATCCTGGCATGGGGTTTCACATAGAGCTGCTCCATGGGATGGTGGTTTCCTGCCAGCCCCTCCTCTGTAGTTGTAGTGAGTGACTGTGATCACCATCGCCCTGGTGGCAGGAAGGGGAGAAGGAACTTGTGGCTGTCTGAGACAGAGGAAGGTTAGGTGGGGATGGAGGAGAGAGGTTAAGCAAAGATTGAACGGGAATCCTGGATGCCTTCTCAGCTTTCTCAAGGGCTTTTAATAAAATAATTTTGGATTCCACCTGCATGGAGCCTTCCTCCCCGCCCCCCCCCCCAAGGGACTTGATTGTAGGGCTGCTATAAATGGGCAGCTTCATTTAGATGATGTGCTGGCTCTGTGGAGCTGGAGAAGGTTGGACTTCTTTGATGCCCAAGTTGGCTTCGGGCCCTACCACTCACCTTGCTGGGTGCCTGGATACTGCAGCATCGCTGTCACCAGGCCTGGGTCCCAGGGTTGTGTCCCAGGGCATTATCTGTAGGTCCTCAGAGTGCAGAGACAGCCATCTCATGAAGAAGAAGATGCTGCACACCTCCCCTTGGGGATGAAGAGCAGGAGAGGTGGCCCTGGCACAGGCTCAGGCTTTGCTGCTCAGGCCTCTTCAGCACATCTATGATGAGTGGGCTAATGGCCTCCTGGCAGCCTTCCAGGGGCTCTTATTCCCCCAATGAGGATGTAAGGAGAGAATCAGGCTATACTGGGAAAGTCTGTGAAAAAGGAATAACGATTAGGCTTTTTTTCAATTATGCATTCGCTTATTCAACTGATAGCTAATGTGTACCTACTATGTATCAGGCACTGTTCTAGGCACTGGTGATAAAACAAATAACAAGATAATAGAGATTTCTGCTACTTTGCGGTTGTAAGCAGGGTTTTGAAGACAAGTAAATTAGGAAACAAGTGATCGCGAAAGGTGAGGCTGTGATTTTAAAAAAAGCAGCTATGTAGTAGTAGAACTTTTAGTGAACTCTTAGCTGTGCCTCGCCTGGGTGCTTTACAAGCCATGCCCCACTCAGCCTGGTCTGTGAGGGAAATACAGCAGCTGCTGTGATAGTGCATGGGGCCAGGTGTTGGCGGGATTGCTCATTTGGACGGATTGGTCAGGGACAGCCTCTCTGAGGAGGTGGGTTAGAGCTGCTACTGAATGGCATGGAGCCTGCATGTTGAGGCCTGGCTTGTTACTCACCTGCGTGCAGGTCAGAAGAAAAATGAAAACAGCACCAACTTTATATCCATGCCAAGAATTTGGGGAGTGCTGTTAGCCAGTTTGAGGAGAAGTGAATGGAACTCATGCAGTGCCCAGTCCTCGCCGAGGCATCATGGATTGAGGGCTGGGACGTCCCCCAGCCATGCTCACCCCTGCGGAATCCACAGAGCCCCATCACCCACTACCTTCATGTTTCTGCCCACAGTCAGAAGTAAGGCAGCAGCAACCCCCTTTGGGGTCTGAAAAGGTAACAAGGAATCATATACCCTTGCCTCGGAGCTAGTCTGTGAGCGAGTGTGTCTGCCCCCTTGTCATGTGCCCTGCCTTCTAAGATGTGAACCTGCTGGAGGGAGACGTACACTGTATGTTCACCCCTATTGCTCGGTGCCTAAAATGTCTGATACATGTTACTTTCAGTAAATGTTACACAACTACACAGCCACATTTCATCCTTGTACAAAACCTCCACGATTCCAGTGAATGCCTTGCAGCTCAGGGAGGATCGGGAACTAGACTGAATGCCACTGCTGGAAAGAGGCAGAGCCAGGACTCAGGCCAGCCATTTGTCCCACCCACCGCCCACTTGGGCTCTTCCTTCTCCACCTGCCTCTCCGTGGAGATCCACCCAGGACATCAGATCTGAGGGAGCCGGCTTGGCGTGTGTCCAGAGAGGGAGCAGGCATCACACAGGCTCTTTCATTCTTAGAGAAGGAAGTTTCTCCAAATCTCAGGTTGACCCTGGTGACTAAGGCTTTTCTCTCCCCTCCTCCTGTAGTTTCCCCATCACTGCAGGATGCAGCACAGCCCTGCCTCCCCAGCCTGCTCCTCTCATCAGCAACCTCTGGCTGGCTGGCTTTTCTCCCTCATCCTGGCTCAGGGCTCACATGGTGTCAACTGCATTTCCTCTACTTGCTCCATGGTCCTCAAGTTCCTGGTCCAACATCACAGACCTGGGCTCTCAGCAATGGCGTTTATTCCTCCAGCAAATCTTTGTGGAGTGCTGGCTAGATGCCAGGTTCTGGGGGACACTGGGACCCAACGAAGAAGCAGCCCTGCCCTTGTGGAGCTGACCATCTCATGGGGCTGTCAGATGAGTGACTGCTGAACAGACCCTCAGAGAGGTGTGTGCTGGGGGCGCAGTGAACACGGAGGTGGTATAGAGCCAGGCTTGGCAAAGATTTCTGTAAAGAGCCAGGCAATAAATATTTTAGATTTTGTAGGACATACAGTCTCTTGTTGCAAATAACCCAGCTGTGATGTGCTAGTGTGAAAGCATAGACAGTATGTAAATGAATGAGTATGGCCATGTGACAATAAAACTTTACTTGCAAAACAGGCAGTGGGCCTGATTTGATCCCTAGGCTGAAGTTTGCTGGTCCCTGATTTAGAGAATCTACTTAAAAAGGAAATAGCCTCTCTGAAGAGGTGATACATGGAATGATAGTTAAGTTCCGCTGTCAGCCCAGTCAGGGGTTTTGGATTGAGAGCATGAGCACTAGCAGCTCGGGTATCGTGTGGCAACTTGTTCAGAATAAAGTTTCTTGGGTCCTGGCCCCGATCTCCTGAACCTGAGCTCTGAGGCCGGCCAGTGTCTGCCTGAGCAGGGCCTTCGGTGGTTCTGTGGCATGCCGAAGTCCAGAACTGCTGTCGGGCACTGGAAAACCACAGTGGTGGAAACAGATGGGGCCAAATCTTGGCTCTTCCCCTTACTAGCTCTGTAACCTTGGCTACTGTGTAAAATGAGCTATAACTGTAAGAAGAAATGAAAAACTCTGCAAAGAACCTAGAAGATGCTGACATATAATAGGCCTATCGAATGGTAACTGCTGTCATCACCGGCATCATTTGGGTCTTCGAGACACTGAAGCAGGTTCACCCTGGGAACTAACAGTGAAGCAACTTTCATTTCCAACATCTTACTCCTGACTGGCTTCCCCTGAATGTGGCCTGAATACAAGGCTGTTTGTTAAAAGAGAATTCAAATTCTCTCATTGGTACTGCTTCCTTGGCTCTCTCATTGGCTTGTTAACCCAAGAGATGCTCCCAGACCATGAATTCTACAGCTGTGACTCACCACTGGGCTGGAGCCATAGTACCAGGCACCCGGCTTTACCATTCACTTTCAGGCAGTTGACAGTTTGCACTTTTTATGTGAGAAGCTATTTATACCAAGAAAGACAGAAGCTGGCAGATGTGGAGGGGAAGAGTGAATGACAAAGTAGTTCATCTCTCTAAGCCTGCTGGGTGGTCTGGTTCATAGGGAGGGAATGCATAATCAAACAGCCCCTCTAAAAACTGCACAAAAACCATTATTAGACTCACCAGCCATTTGCAGTGCCATCTTCATTTTATTACTCCATCATCTCATGCTGAGCTCCGAATGGAATTTTATGGCTGCATGAGATGCATGCTTCTCCACCTGCAGTGGATTACGTTTCTTCTGAGGTGCTTCTCCTGCTGTCACTCAACACAGGGTTTTCAGGGCTGTGTCAGAGATAAGTAGGGAAGGGAGGTAAGGAGATAGAAGACCCCACAACAATCTTCTGAACAGATCTCAGGAAAAATCCTTTGTTTATCTTGGCTCCAGAAATGCACTTAATCATTGCATGGCAATGGGAAACATGTCTGTGTGCACAGCATTCAGTAAACTGCCTGTTAGTCAACTTGTTTTCAACGGAGCCGTCAGAGATGGGATGAGAACCTGGGTTCAGGCCTGAGGGCCTCTGCCAGATGAAGTCAGCAGCAATGTGGCCAGGTTCCACCAGCAGGGTCTTGTCAAGGCATGCTTGCAGAGCATAAGGCCCAGAGAAGCCAAGGATCATTTGCAAATGCAGGAAAGGGAGACCTGCCATTGGAGTTTCCAGCTTTCAAGACAGATGGCCTTGATCTTTACAGTAAATGCATTCTGGGATCTTTGTGATGGGCCTCTGGGCTGGACTTCGTGCATGAGCTCACAGCTGCATACCCTTTCTGCTGACTGAGTAGCCTACTCTGTGGGTTGGTGTAAGAGTTCATTTCCTATCAAGATGATCTCCTCTGCCTTATGACTCAGGAGATGCTTTGAGTAGTTTATTGAGATGGTTGGATGAATCTACCACCAAGTCAATTAATAACTACCTTCTTTCGTCTAGCCATCTATTTGTCCATCAGTTTATTCATTCACTTGTGTATTCAGCCATTTGTTCGTTCCACAGATGTTAATTAAGTACCCTTATTCTATTGTGATTTTGGTGTGGCTGTTGTCCAGGTTTGGTATGAATCTGGAGCTTCCCAACCCCTGTGTGTACATTGTGCTTTGTATGGTAGGGAGTAGCTCATAGCACATAGAGTATGTGTCTCTTTGTGAAAGACCTACACAGACTCAGGCTTTGTGCTGGCCTCCCGTAGCTTCTAAGTACCTGTCCTCTGAGCTTCTAGTGTTCAGGAATGTAAGCTTTGGCACTAAGTAGCTCAATGTTCAAATTAGATAAGTTAATCTACCTCCATGAGTTTTCATTTCATTGTTTGACAAATAAGAATGTTATTATCCAACTACAGTGTGTTTGTGAGGATTCAATAAAATAATACCTTGAGCATGGGACTTTTAAAATGGCAGCTTTCAGCTGAAACGGGTTTGGCTCAGTGGATAGAGCATCGACCTACGGATTGAAAGGTCCCAGGTTCGATTCTGGTCCAGGGCATGTACCTTGGTTGTGGGCACACCTCCAGTAGTGGGCGTGCAAGAGGCAGCTGATCGATGTCTCTCTCTCATTGATGTTTCTGACTCTCTCTCTCCCTTCCTCTCTGTATAAAATCAATAAAAAAAAATACTCTGTAATAAAAAGGAGTGAACTCTTGCTATTTCCAGCAACATGAATTTATCTTAAAATCATTATTCTGAGCAAAAGAAGACAGACCCAAATAAATGATCTACTATAGGATTCTATTTATATGAAACTTCATAAAATTTAAACTAATCTGTGGTAATTGAAAGCAGATCAGTGGTGACTTGAGGGTAGAGGAGGTAGGGAACAGTGGGAAGGAGGAGTTTCAGAAGGGCATAGGGAGCCTTTGAGGGCAATAGGTATTTTCACTATCTTGATGATGTACAATACAACCTCAAGTTTACTCACAGAGTTTGACTTTACCCTTTCCCTCAAACATCATGAATATAGTTGCCCAGTGTTTGGCAAAATTAATTGGTTTGTATTTCTGCTCCTTTCCCTGCTTGCCTCTCTATCAAAGGTTATGATACTTTTGATAGAGAATACTGTATATGTATATATCAAAATTTATCAATTTGTATACTTTGAACATGTGTGGTTTATCTTTCACACTAGAGGCCTGGTGCATGAAATTTGTGCATAGAGGGGTGGGAGTATCCCTCAACCCAGCCTGCAACGATGCCAGCTTCCCACACCCCAGCCGCTATGGGTGCCACCATCTTTGTGACAGAGTGATGGTTATTTGCATATCACCCTTTTATTAGATAGGATGCCTCAATAAAATGATTGAATGAATGAAAGAATGAATGAAGTTGCTCTTTAGCAAACAGGAAGGCAGGCATCCTCTCTAATATCAGTGATGGAGTCTTCCTAAGGTTCCATGGTTGCCTCGGGATGTAACTGAGCCTTTTGACCAAGAAGCACTGTTAGAAAGAGTTGCTCAGTTCTAATTATGCATAATAAAAAGGAGATCTGGGACAGAAACTCATCAACATCCAGAAGGATGGCACTAAAAAAAACCATTTCCATAGACTAGCTTCTTTTATCATCTCTTTTAATTCCCTAGGATGTGCCTAACATGTTGTTGGCACTCAATAAATAGTGATGTTAGTTGTAATTGCTATAGCTAATTAGAAAGATTGATTAAAACTCAATGATCAGACCTTCCTTGTAAAGGGAAGCTAATTATCCAAGCAATTTCTGAACCTGCATTTTCTGAACCAATAAGATAAATTCGTAAGCTCTCAGTTTGGGAGGGATCAGGGCTGCCACATATAGTTGTAAGGTTTGTCATTACACAAAGGTGCCTGGCCAAGGGGATGATTGGAGGCTGATATTCACCTGGGCTCTGATGCCTCCCAAAGGAGAAGTACATTTGGTTTAACAGAAGGCACTTTAGAGCTTACCTGGCTGGGATGCAGGAGTCTTCCAAAATGAGGGGGCTTGCTTTTTCTAATTTGTAGTTGCAGTGTCTTTTTCTCATTTCCACAAAGGTAAAATTTTACTTATGGATGTATTTAAGTGTATGATTATACTATATTTTTAGAGTTTTCCTTTCATTTTTTAAAACATCCCTTCTTATGGGTTTCGTTTTTTGTGGGGTTGGTTTTGTGTGTGTGTGTGTTTTTTCTGTTTTGTTTTTTGCATTTAACTTAACATGAAATTATTTTTTTAATGATTCTTAAGAAGTTTCTAAACAGCTGCATTTATAACATTTCCCAGGAATATAAGTAGTAAACTGGCAGCTATTACTAAGTAATGAACAAGTTGTATCACTGGTAATTTTTGAAATGACCAAACGTCTATTAACCAATTATAACTTCCCTTTTTATCTCTCCTAATTGTATTTACTTAAATTCTGGTTTGTAGAAATATTAACAGTGCACACTAGCTTTCCTTTGGTGAGTAGCTGCAAAGATTATGCTTTTCTATTGCTTCATTTCAACTTTTTCTTGTAGATTTACTTTAAGTAAGCAGCGTATGATGGATATTATTTTCTTTTTTAATCCAAGTTGGCCATCTATCTTTTAATAGATGAGTATAATATATTTACTTTTATTATGATAATTTTGATGATTATGTCTACCACTTTTTTTCTGGTTTTATTGTTTGCCAACTTTTCTTCTCTGCTTCTTTCTTTTTTCTTGACTACTATTTTTAGTGAAGTTTTCTGAGTTTCCTTCTTTTACTTGTTGGAAAGCTATAGAACACGTTTCTGTTCTTATAGTGGGTGACCCCAGTTCCTAGCATCCAGCCACACTGACCCCTGCCTCTCTTCAAATACCCCAGACCCTCTCCTGTTGCAGGGCCCCCACACTGCTGGGCCTAATGCCTTCCTTCCCATTTCATTAATTTTTTACAAACATCCAGTTAATTGCTATTCCTGTCTTCCTTCTAATTATGTCAGGGACCTGATGAGATGCACCATTTCTTAGGTTTTAGTGCCAATTTTTAGATTATTTACAAAAAATTTTCTCTCCCATCTTAAGTAGCCTGCATCTCAGTATAATTCTGAGCCACATTACCTGATTTTGAATTCAGATTTGCTCTGGCGTAAGTAAAATATAATTTTGATAGTTTTTCTTTAAAGAAAAATCATATCAATAGTAATAATTTTAGGGTAATTTAATGTCTTTGTATCTTTCACTTAACATAGATAAGAAATTATTCTGAAATGTCCCGTGTTTATATCTATTTCCTAAATATATATGTATAAATTAGAACTTTTCCCCTTTTATTTTCTTTTATTTATGGCTATGCCTTTATTTTTTATGTTTTTGTAACTTGCTTTTTTTATTGTTTAAAATATTACATATAGTAGTACATATATCTCTTCCCCCCATCATTGATCTTCCCCCAGCTTCCCCTACCCTTATCCCACCCCCACTCCCTCAGTATCTTGTATCCATTGCTATGCTTACATGCATGCATACAAGTCCTTTGGTTGATCTCTTTCTCCACCTCCCTAACACTCCCCAGCCTTCCCGCTGTAATTTGACAGTCTGTACCTATTGCCTCTGTAACTATCTTTTTGATCATCAGGTTATAATGTTCTTTATTATCCATAAATGAGTGAGATCATGTGGTATTTTCCTTTCATTGCTGGTTTATTTCACTTAAAATAATGCTCTCCAGGTCCATCCAGGTTGCTGCTAAAAATGGTAAGAATTCCTTCTTTTTTTTAGCAGCGTGGTATTCCATTGTGTAGATGTACCCTGGTTTTCTAATCCACTCATTGGCTGATGAGCACTTAGGCTGTTTCCAAATCTTAGTTATGGTGAATTGTGCTGCTGTGAACATAGGGGTGCATATATCCTTTCTGACTGGTGTTTCTAGTTTCTTGGGATATATTCCTAAGAGTGGGATTGCTGGGTCAAGTGGGAGTTCCATTTTTAGTTTTTTTGAGGAAACTCCATACTGTTCTCCGCAGAGGCTGCACCCGTCTGCATTCAAACCAGTAGTGCACAAGGGTTCCTTTTTCTCTGCATCCTCTCCAGCACTTGTCATTTGTTGATTTGTTGATGATTGCCATTCTGACAAGTGTGAGATGGTACCACATTGATGTTTTTATTTGCATCTCTCAGATAATTAGTGACTTTGAAAATGTTTTCATATGTCTCTTGGCCTTCCTTCTATCTTCTTTTGAAAAGATTCTATTTAGGTCTGTTGCCCATTATTTTATTGGATCATTTATCTTCCTTTTATTAGTTGTATAAGTTCCCTGTAGATGTTGGAGATTAAACTCTTATCAGTATTAACATTTGCAAATATGTTCTCCCATACAGTAGGCTTTCTTGTTGTTTTGTTGATGGTTTCTTTTGCAGTGCGAAAGCTATTTATTTTGATGTAGTCCCATTTGTTTATTTTCTCTTTGTTTTCATTGCCCTAAAAGTGATATCAGTGAAGAAATTGCTTCGGCATATGTTTGAGATTTCACTGCCTGTGGATTCCTCTTGTATTTTTATGGTTTCCCATCAGATGTTTAAGTGTTTTATCCATTTTGAGTTTATTTTTGTGTATGGTATAAGTTGGTGATCTAATTTCATTTTTTTGCATATATCTGTCCAATTTTCCCAACACCGTTTATTGAAGATACTGTCTTGACTCCATTGTATGTTCATGCCTCCTTTGTCAAACATTAATTGAGCATAGTAATTTGGGTTGATATCTGACTTATCTATTCTATTCCATTGGTCTGTATGCATGTTCTTGTGCCAGTACCAGGCTGTTTTGAGAACAGTAGACTTGTAATGCACCTTGAAATCTGGTATTGAGATCCCACCTACTTTGTTCTTCTTTCTCAGGATTACTATGGCTATTCGGAGTCTTTTTTTTTAATTCCAGATGAATTTTGGGAGAGTTCTTTCTAGGTCTGTGAAACCCATTGGTATTTTAATGGGGAGTGCATTGAATCTATAGATTACTTTGGGTAGCATGGACATTTTAATGATGTGGATTTTATCAATCTATGAACATGGTATGTTCTCTATCTCTTTTTTCAGTGTTTTATAGTTTTCCACTTATAGTCTTTTACCTCCTTAGTTAAGTTTACTCCTGGGTATCTTAATTTTTTTTGGTGCGACGGTAAATGGGATTGCTTTTTTAGACTCTCTTTCTGTAAGTTCATTATTGGTGTATAGAAATGCCACAGATTTCTTGGCATTAATTTTGTATCCTGCTACATTGCCAAATTCATTTATTAAGTCTAATAGTTTTTTGAAGGAGTCTTCTGGGTTTTTTTATGTACAATATCATGTTATCTCCAAATAAGGAAAGCTTCACTTCTTCTTTTCCAATTTGGATACCTTTTATTTCTTCTTCTTGTCCAATTGCAGTGGCTAATACTTCCAATACTATGTTGAACAGGAGTGGTGAGAGTGGGCATCCCTGACTTATTCTTGTTCTTAGGGGAAATAGTTTTAGTTTTTGCCCATTGAGTATGATGTTGGCTGTGGGTTAATCATATATGGCTTTTATTATGTTGAGGTATGGTCCTTCATTTCCCACCTTGCTGAGAGATTTTACCAGGAAAGGGAGTTGGATTTTGTCAAATGCTTTTTCTGCATCAATTAATATGAATATATGATTTTTATCTCTCAATTTATGTGATGTATCATATTTATTGATCTGCAGATATTGTACCATCCTTGCATCCCTGGGATAAATCCTACTTAGTCATGGTGTATGATCTTTCTGATGTACTGCTGAATCTGATTTGCTAGAATTTTGTTAAGGATTTTGGTATCTATATTTATGAGAGATATTGGCCTGTAATTCTCTTTCATTGTGTTGTCTTTATCTGGATTTGGTATTAGGGTGATGCTGGCTTCATAGAATGAGCTTGGAAGTGTTTCTTCCTCTTGAATTTTTTGGAATAGTCTGAGGATGATAGGTTTTAATTCTTACTTGAATATTTGGTAAAACTCCCCTGTGAAGCCGTCTGGCCCAGTCTTTTGTTTGCTGGAAGCTTTTTGCTGACTGCTTCAATTTCTTCCATAGTCATTGGCCTATTGAGATGTTTAGATTCTTCCTGATTGAGTTTTGGAAGGTTATATTTTTCTAGGAATATGTCCATTTCTTCCAGGTTCTCCAGTTTATTGCAATAGAGTTGTTCATAGTATTTTTTAAGAATCCTTTGTATTTCTGTGGGGTCTGTTGTTATTTCTCCTCTTTCATTTTTGATTTTGTTTATTTGGGTCTTCTTTCTTTGCTTCTTGGTGAGCCTGGCTAGAGGTTCATTAATCTTGTTTATCCTTTCAAATAACCAGCTCTTGGTTTGTTGATCTTTTGTATGTGTTTTTGGTCTCTATGTTGTTTATCTCAGCTCTAATCTTTATTATTTCCTTCCTTCTGCTTACACTGGGCTTTTCTTGTTGCTCTCTTTTAAACTCTTTAAACTGTAGAGTTAGATAATTGATTGCCATTGTTTCTTGTTTTTTGCAGGAGGCTTGTAGAGCTATGAACTTCCCTCTCCTGACTGCTTTCACTGTGTCCCATAGATTTTGAATTGTTGTGTTTTCATTATCGTTTGTTGTCATGATGTTTTGTATTTCTTCTTTGATCTCTCTGGTAACAAGTCATTGTTTAATAGCATGCTATTGTTATTGTGTTTGATATTTTTGGACTGTTTTTATTGTAGTTGATTTCCAGTTTTATGTCACTGTGATCTGAGAAGATGCTTGATATGATTTCTATCTTCTTGAATTTGAAGACTTTGCCTGTGACCCAATATATGGTTTATTTTTGAAAATGACCCATGTGAACTTAAGAAGAATGTGTATTCTGTGGCTTTGGGTTGAAATGTTCTGAAGATATCAATTCCATCTGGTCTAGTGAGTCATTTAGGATTGATGTTTCTTTGCTGATTTTTTGTTTAGAGCAGTAGTTTTCAACCTTCCTAATCCCATGAGCCTTTAATATAGTTCCTAATGTTGTGGTGACCCCCCAACCATAAAATCATTTTCATTGCTACTTCATAACTGTAATTTTGCTACTGTTAATGAATTGTAATGTAAATATCTGTGTTTTCTGATGGTCTTAGGTGATCCTGCTAGTGGTTCTCAACCTGTGGGTTGGAACCCACAGGTTGAGAACTGCTGCTGTAGAGCCTAAGACCATCAGAAAACACAGATATTTACATTACAATTCATTAACGGTAGCAAAATTACCGTTATGAAGTAGCAGCAAAAATAATTTTATGGTTGGAGGTCACCACAACATGAGGAACTGTATTAAAGGGTCACGGCATTAGGAAGGTAGAGGACTACTGTTTAGAGGATTTGTCCAATGGTGATAGTGGGATATTAAAGTCTCCTACTATGATTGTATTGCTGTCAATATCTCCCTTGATATACTCCAGGAATTTTTTTATGTATTTGGGTGCTCCTGTATTGGGTGCGTATGTGTTTACTCAGAGTTATTTCTTCTTGTTGGATTGCTCCCTTTAGTATTATTAAGTGGCCTTCTTTATCTCTTGTTATGTCCTTTGCTTTGAGATCTAATTTGTCAGATATAAGTATTGCTACCCCAGCTTTTTTTTTAAATTTCCATTCGCCTGAAAAATCTTTTTCTATTCCTTCACTCTCAGTCTCTCTGCATTCCCCTCCCTGCCCCCTCCACCCCAGGTGTGTTTCTTGTAGACAGCAGATATATGGGTCATGTTTTCTTATCCAATCAGTTACCCTATGTCTTTTGATTGAGGCATTTAATTCATTTACATTGAAAGTTATTATTGATAGGTGCTATTTGTCACCATTTTTATTCTTTGCCCCTGTGTTTCTTCTTTGCTTCCTATTTCTTTTTTTTACAGCAGACCCTTTAGCATTTCTTGCATTGCTGATTTGGTGATAATGAACTCCCTAGTCCTTTTTTGTCTGTGAATCTTCAGATTTCACCTTCAATTTTGATTGATAGTCTTGCTGGGTACAGTATTCTTGGATTCAGAACCTTCCTTTGCATGACTTTGTGTATTTCATTCCATTCCCTTCTGGCCTGATGAGTTTCTGTTGAGAAATCAGTCACTAGTCTGATGGGGGATCCTTTGTAGGTAACTTTCTGTCTCTCTGGTCACTTTTAAGAGTCTTTCTTTGTCGTTGGTGTTTGCCAATTTAATTATAATGTGCCTTGGTGTCGTTCTTTTGAGGTTCAATTTGCTTGGGACTCTGTGAGCTTCTTGGATTTTTGTGGGTTTTTTCTTCCCTATATCAAGGAAGTTTTCTGTCATTGTTTCTTTAAACAGGTTTTCTATTCCTTGCTTAGTTTCCTCTCCTTCTGCAACCCCCTTATTATGCAGATGTTGTCTGTTTCATGTTGTCTCAAAGTTCCCTTAGGCTCTCCTGCTTTTTAATTATTTTTTCTAGAAGTTGTTCTATTTAGGTATTTTTTCCTACCTTGTCTTGTAGCTCACTGATGCAGTCCTCTGCTTCTTCTAGTCTACTCCTGATGTTTTCTATTGAGTACTTTACAGCAGTGATGTTATTTTTCATTTCTTCTTGGTTCTTCATTTCCTCTTGGTTCTTACACATATTGTCAAATTTGTCTTCCATTCTTTTCAGCCACCATTTCTCTGAATTCTTTCTCTGACAGGTTGCTTGCCTCCATTTCATTTACTTCCTTTTCTGGTGATGCCTGCTTTTTTTTTATATGCAGGCTGTTTCTTCGTCTGCCCATAGTCTTTCTTCTCCGGGTGTCTGGTTATGTAGTTCTCTCTCTCCTTATCCCAGGCGAAATCTGACCTTTCTGTTAGGGAGTGTAGAGCTCCTCTAAATCCACATGCTTGCATTACTGGTTTCCTCAGGTTTGCAGCTGTTTGGTGGTATCCATAGTTATATATTCCCTGGGCTTTTCAGGCTTCCAGTAACATCCACTTTCCCCTTCAAAATGGCGTGGTCTTCATATCCGAGCCGGTCACTCTGGGAGGGAACCCAGAAGCAGTGAGGGTTGCCCAGTCAGAGAAGCCCCGTCGGACAGTCCCCCAACTGTCTCCTGGAGTATAGTTGTCCCTCAAGGCACCAACAAACACTCCCCATGTGACCACACACTCTCTCTTTGTTTTCTCACTCACACACTATCTTTCAGTCTGCCTTCCCATCGGCAGCCATCCTTGGTTTTCTCTATGGTTATGTATTTAATGATGTGTTTAATTATCACATTAAGAGCACATATACAATGCAAAAACAAAACCCTAAAACACATAGCTCTAACCAAGTATATATGGTCAAAGATTCCATAAGATGTTTAAAGATACATTTCCTTTCCTTCTATTTTCAACATCTAAAATGTGCTTTTGAGGCCATTAATTAATATACATACACTTAAAATAAACCGTTTTATTGTGTTGAATAATAATTCCTTTAATAAAGTACAAATCTCTTGCATATTTCCAAAAGAGGTTTAGAGGAGCTCTTGGTTGAGTGAGTAAAACAAGGGTAGGACAGTTGAGGGCAATGAAGGGAAAGGAGATCGTCCTGCAGAGACTGGACTAACAGCACTACTGAGCAGGGCAGGGTCTCTTGCTGAACATGTGATGGTATCAGCTGGCTCTGGGTTGCAACCAATATCATGTGGGTAAATGTTGTTTTAAACTAGATGTCAGAAATGCCAGTGATGCACAGGTCCTGCCCGGACCTGCTATTTAGTCTGAGCCCAGCTAATATTGAGTGCACTTCTCTGGCAATTATTCACTAATACATTGGTTGCATCTCAGACCACTTCAAAAACAGTCAGATGACTCTGTCATGGGCTAGGAAGAGGTGCTACATAATGGGAATTGTATGATCTGTAAAATGTTGAGTTAATGCTCGAGGCTGAAAATGCAGGAGCAATTACTTGCCCGTTGAGTACTTTATTGCACAGATCTTCTCAGTGGAAACATTGCCAAGGCTTAATTCCCAGGTTTTCTCATTTGCTCTAGAGCCTGAGGGCTGGGGTCAGCTCCCTGCATTCCCTAATTGTCTCAGGAAAGTTGCTTATAAAAGGACTCAAATGTAAGTGTATGTATATTGTCTGACTCATTTTCCCCTACTGATGTTCACCATATTTTCAAACAAGTGTTACTGCAAAAGAACATTGGTCCCAACATGTAATGAAAATCACTCTCAGCTAGTCACATTCACGGAGACAGAAAGAGAACAGGGGAGAGGGATGGGGACTCCGTGCTCAAAAACAATAGAGTTTTACTTTAGGAAGATGAAGGTGTTCTAGAGATGGATGGTGGTGATGGTTGCCCAACAATGTACTTAGTATCATTTAAAAATAAAGTGGTAAATTTTATTTATGCTTATGTGTATTTTACCACAAAATAAATAAATACCTGAAATAGAATAAAATTCTATTAATAAAAGACTATGTGGTCATCCGCTCTCATACCATGATGCCCTCACGCCGCAATGAGTGACCACCAGGAGGCTGTGTGCACAATGTGTGCACATGGATGGGCAGGGCTGCATGTGTGCACGGGTGGGCGGGGGCTTGACACTGTGTGCACAGTGCAGAGTTGGGGCCTGCAGCTCTGTGCAGCGAGGCCTAGGGATTCCATGGCTCCATGCGGCATGGAGGCTGGACCCCTGGCTTCGGCTTATCTCTTTAGGGCAGTGGTTCTCAACTTTCCTAAGGCCGTGACCCTTGCATACAGTTCCTCATTTGGTGGTAACCCCCAACCATGAAATTTTGCTACTGTTATGCATCATATGTAAATATCTGCATTTTCCGATGGTCTTAGGTGACCCCTGTGAAAGGGTCGTTCGACCCGCAAAGGGGTCACGACCCACAGGTTGAGAACTGCTGCTTTAGGGCAATCCATTGAGGAGCCTCAGATGGGTGGGTCAGGCCTACCTTTTTGGGACGATTGATTGTGGGCCTCCGACACTGTGAAAGGGCACAGGCCAGGCTGGGGGTCCCCTCGAATTTCATGCACCAGACCTCTAGTAAAGTAATAAGATTAAAAAATATAGTCTCAGGAATTAAAGCAATTCCTTCAAGAACCACATGGGCTGTCTTAGACGTGAACCTGAACACATTCACATCTCCTGCATGGACTTCTGAGAAAGAAAAGTTGTCCACGTGAGCCACCTCGCATGGCCCTTGCTACATAATGTATGCACAGAACATTCAAAGTGCACAAGCTTCCATATAAGGCAGGCAATTTCCACCTTCTTTGGAATTTCAACTAGTCCGTGTGTCTTTCATGATTAATAGCCATTCTAGCCTGTTTATTATTCAAGGGTTCAACAGGAATCACAAGCTTGAAGAATAAACTGTGACTGCATTGGCCATTGATTCATGGAATGCTTAGGGCAAAGGTAATCCTATGCCTGGTTTATGGAGACAGTGCAGTGAAGCGGGAAAGAGCATGAGCTTTGCTGTCAAACCTAAACTTACGTCCTGGCTCAGCCTCTTTCTCCCTAGCAGGGCAAATGCACTGTAACCTAATCAGTGCTCATTTTTCATCTATTCGAGTATCAGTGAATTCACCTATCTGTCAAAATTTGTTTGTAACCTCCAAAATCAATATTCACAGCACTCTCAAATACATCCTCAGATATGTAATGGTGTGGTGGGGGGGAGGGAGGATTTTGAATGGGCCTGTGTGCATGTTGCCAGCCGAGGGGAGTGAGGCAATGTTCTACTTTTGTTCCATCTCTCATGCAATCATCAAGTGTGCTTTTGTCACTTACATGTAGTACCATGTTTTTTGCATTTGTGCTTTTTTGGGAGGGTGCTTTTAAAATGGCCCCCAAACTTAGTGCTGAAGTGATGCTTTGTTTCCTAAGGCAAGCCTGTGAAATGCCTTATGGAGAAAATACGTTAGATAGTCTTTGGTCAGCATGAGTTGTAGTGCTGCTGACTGTGAATTCAGTGTTAACAAATCAACAATATATATTATGTAAGATGTCCTTGGATAGAAACGCACATCAAACATGGGACATGGACTCATCCATTGACAAAAATGTTGTAACCAGAGGCTGGTGGGAACCCGTTCCCATATGTCCGTTAGAAACAATGGCTCGGTAGTCACTAATTCATTGTTCACCGTGACTTTGAAGAGCATATCTACCTTGAATGACAAGAACCAGCTGTACTTCCCATTACGAAAGTTAACCTCTTGCTCACACATTACTCCATTCTTTCCCTGCTATGGTGAGAATCAGGGCTGTTCACAAATGATTGGCTCCCTCTTCTTCCAGGCACAGGGAGCAGGTGGGAGATTGGACATTCCCACCCCCATGCATATTAGACACGGCCATGTGACTTGCTTTAACCAATGAAATGTACACAGAAGTCACATGCATCACATTGAGATAACAGTGTTTCATTGCTTGTGTTCTGCTCCAGCCTTACTTTTCTCTGCTAATATGGAAACAGCATTGTAGAGTTTCCATCACCTGACTTTCTGCCTACCCATATTAGAGATATAGTGTGAGTGAGAAATAAAGCTGTGATGTAGGTAAGGGTTTAGTATACAGAATATATAAAGAACTGATACAATTCGGCAACAGAATAAAAGCCAACACGATTTTTAAATGGGCAAGGGACTTGAATAAACATTTCTCCAAAGAGGATATTTAAATGGCCAATGAGTATATGAAAAGTTGCTCAACATCACTAGTCATTAGGGAAATACAGATCAAAACCACAATGAGATACCATTGAACGCCTACTAGGATGGTTATAATTTTTTTACCTGGAAAATAACAAGTATTGGCAAGGATGTGAAGAAATTGAGCTCCTCGCACATGTACATTGTTGATGGGAATGTGAAGTGCTGTTGCCTCTGTGGGAAACAAAGTGGCTTGCTCCTTAAAAGGTTAAGTACAGAATTACCTTATAACCCAGAAGTTCTGCTCCAAAGTATACACCCAAAAGAACTGAAAGCCAAGATTCAAACAGATAACTGTATACTAGTATTCATTGAAACATTACAATAGTAAAGGCAGAAACAACCCAAGTGTCCACAAGCAAATGATGGGTAAGCAAAGTGTGGTATATTCATGCAATGGAACATTATTCAGCCTTAAATGGAATGAAGTACTGACAGATGCTGCGGAATGAGCCTTGAAAACATTATGCTAAATGAAATAAGGTGACACAAAAGGAAAAACTTGTATGATTCCACTTAGATGAGATACCTAGACTAAGTTAATTTATAGGAACAAGAAGTAGATCAGAGATTCCCAGGGGCTGGGAGGAGGGAAAATGAAGAATTGCTGCTGAATAGTTAGAGAGTTTCTGTTTAGGGTGATGGAAAAGGTTGCAAATAGAGAGTGGTGATGGTTGCACAACATTGTGAATATAATTAATGCCACTGAATTGTACACTATGAAATGATTAACATGGCAAATCTTACATATGTTTTATCACAATAAGAAAAATTATTATTTTTTCATTAAAAAGCAACTGTAACCCTGCCAGTGTGGCTCAGTGGTAGAGTGTTGACCTGTGTATGAGCCAGCAGGTCAGATTTGATTCCAGTCAGGGCACCTGTCTAGGTTGCAGGCTGATCCCCAGTAAGGGGCATGCAGGAGGCAGCCATCGAGGATTCTCTCTCATCATTGATGTTTCTATTTCTCCTTTTTTCTTCCTCTCTGAAATCAATACAAACATATATATTTTTAAAACCTATCTTGCCTTTAAAAACAACAAATGATAGTGCAAAGCTGGTAGCATTTTGGTGGTGTTTGTTTCTATGGCATCCTACCGAAACCTTCCTTCCTATCTGTTTCTTTGGAATGGCATAATATAGAACATTCAGAGCTTTATGGCAATATTTAACATTGAACTTGCAGACCAAGCTATTATCTGCACTGATCTTTTGGCTTCTCAGAACAAGAAGACTAAATTCTTGCAAATGTATCCTTAATACATTTGCAATTTAATGGATAGGCAGTTTAACCTGGGCTGGAAGTGGCCATAGTGGTCAGAAATCCATTCTTCAGAACATATAAGTGAGCTCCTTCATTTCCATACTTTTCCATGGATTCTCACCTTCAGTTATTTTATTTTTTATTATTTGTTAAATATATTTTATTGATTTTTTACAGAGAGGAAGGGAGAGGGATAGAGAGTTAGATACATTGATCAGTTGCCTTCTGCACACTCTCCACTGGAGATGTGCCTGCAACCAAGGTACATGCCCTTGACTAGAATCCGACCTGGGACCCTTGAATCCATAGGCTGATGCTCTATCCACTGAGCCAAACCGGCCAGGGCTCACCTTAAGTTATTTTAATGTGAAAAAATGAAACTGCCTTAAATGAGCTGGTTCTGAACAAAGATCACCTATATTTTAAAATGGCCTGTGATAAGCAAGTTCTATTTAATAAAAGAATTCTTCATGGAATCATAGCATATCTGTCAATATGTATCATGTTGGACAGTGAAAAGGTTGAATTTGTCCTAGGATTTCTTCTGTTGCTGCTTCCTAAACCTTCTTCAAAATGGTTTACATGACATTGTGAGTCTGTACTCACTAATAATAGAGGGGGAAATGGACTAATTATGCTGTATATGAAGTATAGAATCAAAAACAATTATTTAACACACAGGGAAGATACTGTATGGGAAATCATAAGGAGTTCACCTAGGTACGAGATAATCCAAAACTCAGATATTTATTAGAGACACATAATGCTAGGTGTTCACCCAATACTGGTGTCTCCTCCTTTCTTACAGACAAAACCTGATTTTATTCTGGGAAGCAATATGCTCAACTAAGGATTATATTTTCCAGCTTCTCTTGGAGCTAGGTCTAGCCAAGGTCTTAATAAATGAAGTTGGATAGTACTTGCAGGAAATTTCTTTAACTGTTATTGACCCAACTGGGAGATAGGTCTTTTGCCCCTTGCCCTACCCATCTTCTTGCCTGGAACATGAACATGATGGCTGGAGCTCCAGCAGCAATCTTGTGATTTTTTAATGTAGATGCCACGAACACTTAAGATAATGGTACAGAATGATGGAAAGAGCTCAGATACTTGGTGATTTTTACAATATGCTCTATCAATTCTAGAACACTCTACTTAGATTATTATTACTAGTAGCCCAATGCAATTCTAATCTCCAGTGTTGCTACTTTCAGTAATAATGCCGATATGACAATTACTAGTATATACAGCTTTGCAGTTAACTGTGTTTTCATTCTATCATCACCTTTGACCTTTACAATCCTGTGAGATGGATGCAGTTATTCTAGTCTTAGAGATGATGACACTGATGCCCAGGGAAGTTAGGTAACTTGGCCACAGTTGCAGACTTAGCATTTATCATTGTCAAGATTCAAACCCTAAACATCAAATGTAGCTTCTTTTTCCTACATTGTAGGCAAATGTTAATATAATTGGTGTTTGAGTAAATATTTCAGAAATGGAGGTTTTCCCACTTTTTTAAATAAGGAACCACTCACCTACTAGAATACAGTTGGCTAATCACATGCTAGCTTTAAAAAAAAAAGGTTTTACTTATTTAGGTTTGGGGTGGGGTTTTTTGTTGTTGTTTTTCTTCTTCATTGAGACCTACAGTATGTTCAGCTCAGACTGTTTTTGACTTTAGAAGACAAATCAGCCAATGCAGATATGCTTTTAAATGTGTGTGTGTTTTTTCAGTCTGTTTTATACCTAGGGATTTAAAAGGAAACAATAAGGGAAGAAAGGAAGAGATATATAAATAAAGGGCAGCCCTGGCTGGGTTTCTAAGTGGGTAGAGCATTGGTCTAAGCACCAAAGGGTCTCAGGTTCGATTCCCAATCAAGGACAGGTACCTGGGTTACAGGTTTGCCCCCGGTCAGGGCGCATATAGGAGGTAACCAATGGATGTGTCTTTCTCTCTCCTCTGTGTTTCTCTTTGCCTTTTTTTCTCCTTCCCACTTTCTCTGAAAAAGCAATGGAAAAAATATCCTTGGGTGAGGATTAACACCCCCCACACACACACCAAAAAAAAAAAATTAAAGAAAGGGCAAAAGTTTGAGGAGAAAGAAGGCAGGGATATGGAAAAGACCAGGAGACAGAAAACTATAAATATTATGAAGTACATGTCAGCTGAGGTAGATAATTTGGCTTCCTTACAAGAAGTTCTATTTGCAAGAACCATCTGAGGCAGAGTAGACAACAAGTAGTTGTCATCATACCCTTTGCCAATAATCTTGAGGTGTTTACAGCTCTTCTATTCTTTCCTTGTTACCTGTTTAAAGAGAGTTTGCCAAAGAAACTGACTATAAATTTCTGCCAGTGATGTGCTGCAACTTGCTCAGACAGTATCACAAGATCCACTTGGTCAGTTTTTAGGAATTTTGTCAGCCAGTTGTCAAATGCAGCCATTTTTAAAACTTAATTATATAAACTTATAATTAAATTATATTAAAAACAAAGGTAATACATAATCAAAACTTACTTCTTTATAGTTCCTTTCCCATATTTCACTATTATCTATGCTTTCGAGGTCATGTCATCTGTTCGATACCTATGGTGGAACCACTATGTTGTGCCATGCTACTGTGCATCTCTTCCCAACCCCACATCCAGTGACATCATGTTGGTGGCTTGAAATCAGCCATAATAGGAATATTTACACCACTGAAATTGGCAAATGCTACAGATTTAGGTTTAAGAATTTAATCTATTGTTTCTTGAACCTTGTAGTATTTTTGTCTGCCTCTGGTGGCTTTTGCATTAACTTTGCATTATAGTCATTTGCCTATTTGTCTTATACACTTTACTGAAATATAATCCCCTTCAACCAAGGGTAGTTTCTTATTCATAAGTGGGTCCTTTCCCCATAAGCACTCAACAGTTCCTTGCATATAGTAGATGCTTTAGTCTGCTCTGGCTGCAGTAACAAAATAGCATAGACTGGTTGGCTTAAACAACAGGCATTTCTTTTCTCATAGTCCTGGAGGCGGGAAGTTCAAGATCTAGGCACCAGCAGGGTTGGTTTCTGGTAAGGACTTTCTTCTTGGCTTGCATATAGCCACCTTCTTACTGTGTCTTCACTGTGCATATGCACTTCTTGTGTCTCTTCCTCTTCTTGCAAGGAGTTTAGTCCTTTCTAATTATAAACCCACCCTTAATATCTCATTTAACTATAATTACTTTCTAGAAGTCTCTATCTCCAAATACAATGACATTAGGGATTCGTGCTTTAACATGAATTTTCAGTGGAGGAGGATACAATTCAGTCCATGACATAGGCATTTATGACTATACATTAGAATACATGAAAGTAAAGAAATACAGAGCCTTTACTATGTGTCTATCCCTGTACTAGTTACATGATACTCTCTGAGCCTTAGCATTGCTTCAAGGTAAATACAAGGGTTGGCAAAAGTAGACATACAGTTGTTCATATGGAAAAAGACATGCAAGATTATATTATTGTACAAGAATAAAATGTTTCGCATACTCACAACTGTAAACCTACTTTTGCCCACCCCTGTATTATTGTCCCCATTTACAGGTGAAGATATTTACCCTATAAGAGATAAAGTAACTTGCCCAACTATGGACAGATGTTAAGTGTTCCATTCAATATTCAGCCCCAAACAGTATGACTACAGGCTCCAAGCATTAACCAATGTAGGAAATTGCCATCCTGCTTTTTTCATATGTGTATGTGTGTATTTTGTCTAATGACTATTGAAATTGTTACCAAAAAGAGTGAGCAACTGTTGGGAAATTTTAGCAGGACATATATGCGAATGTACAGACATTCTGCAAAGAATGTTTTGGTAAAATTGGAATGGGGAATCTTTATGTAATTGTAGCTTAAAAGAAAAATACTTAAACTCCAGTACCTTCCATTCCTGGGGCCTTTTCTATAAGCCAGCATAAAATAAATAGCTGTCAAATAATGCTCCAAACTAATGGATAATACATTCTAAATAAACTGAGCTTTAATATTATAAATGAAAATTTTAAAAACAAAGGTTTGGAGAGAGTCAGCATGTGAGAAATAGAGTAGGTATAAAGAACAGGAGAGAAAGAGAAACATCAGTGGAAGAGACTCAACATCGATCAGCTGCCTCCTGCATGCCTCCTGCTGGGGCCTGAGCCCACAACCTGGCATGTGCCCTAACCAGAAATTGAACTGATGACCTCTTGGTGCGTGCGTCAACACTCAACCACTGAGCCACACTGGCAGGACCAAATGATTATTGTTTTTTCCTCTTCCTTCTGAAGAAACTGTATTGTCAGTTACCCAGTCCCATTCATCCTTCTCTTAGAATCTTCTTCATCCACCCCACACCAGTAATCTTTGGTGAAAAAGCAAGTGCTTTGATGGACTGAAAGGGACATTCCATGAGTTTTACTTCTTTTCCTCCTTCTTTTCCTCCTCACCTGTGTATTCTCTTGCTTCATGTCCCTGTCCAAATCTTTTGTTAAACCAGGAAGTTGGAAAGATGAGATTTATTTTTATTATTTTTTAAATATGTTTTATTGATTTTTCACAGAGAGGAAGGAAAAAGGATAGAAAGCCAGAAACATCGATGAGAGAGAGACATCGATCAGCCACCTCCTGCATGCCCCTCACTGGGGATGTGCCCGCAACCAACGTACATGCCCTTGCCAGAATCAAACCTGGGACCTTTCAGTTCCCAGGATGACGCTCTATCCACTGAGCCAAACCGGTCTTGGCGGAAAGATGAGATTTAAATATAGCATGCATTCATTCAACAAGTATCTGTTGAGCACCTACTACATGCGAGACCCGCTTCTAAAAGTATATGGTGAACAAGGTCCCAGGCATTCACATTCTAGAAAGAAGAAAGAGACCATGAACAAGTAGATTATACATCAGCAACTGGTTAAGTTCTTCAAAAAAAAGCAGGTTAAAGGTTTATCAGCACTATTGACATTTTGGTCCAGATCACTCTTTACTGTGGGAGCTGTACTATACATTGTAGGAGGTTTAACAGCATCTTTGGCCTTGACCCACTATATGCCAATAGCACGCGCACGCGTGCACACAAACACACACACACACACACTCACTCACGGTTGTGACAACCAAAAATGTCTTTGTATATTTTCAAATATCCCTTGGGGCTCAACAGTAGCCCCTGGTTGAGAAGCACAGATCTAGAGTAAAAGATGGGTATAATTTATTAGTTAGGAAGACCTCTCTGATAAGGTGGCTTTTGAGCAAAGATGCGACACAGTGACCATGGGCATCGTGTAAATATGTGGGGAAGAATGTTCCCAGCAAAGGGAATGCTAGTGCAAAGGCTCTGATGGGAGAGAACAGTAGGGAGTTCATTGTCAGCAGAACTGGACCAGAAGATGATAGAAGTGATATGGTCAGCCAGGTCTTAAGGGAGCAAGATCATGGGAAGGACTTTGGCTTTGAATCAGAGGAGGATAGGAAGTCATCAAAGATTTTGAGAATAGCAACATGAGTTGGGTTAAGGTCAAATAGGATTGTTCTTGTTCTTGCTGCTGAATATAGAATCAACTATGGGACACAAAGGTGAAAGCCAACATCCAGAGCAGCCATGGCAACAATCCTGCGAGCCCTTAGTCACAGGTAGACTGGTTGTGAAACGGTGGGGCAATGACTGGGATCTGGATATATTTTGAACCTACATCTAAAACAGTTTTGCTGTCGTAAGATGTAACAAATAGTATGTGCGTGGGGGTGGGGAGTGTTTGAAACACTCCTCTTTAAAAATACTCCAAATGAGCTTTTCTTTCTGATTCTTCTCCTAATCCTATGGGAGTTAAGCAGGATGGAGACATTGTTGAGGCACTAGATTTTAGACTGTTACATCCTAAATTACTTCCTGAGTAAACCCATTAAAATTGTAATGTGGGTCTCCTGGAGAAACAGAAAGGAGTAAAACTTGGTAAGATTTTATCGCTAAGATGCCACTTAGTAGCACTTTTTTCCTCTTGCTTGGGGAATGAAAGTCTAGCAATTAGGGGCAAAATGAGCAAACGGACCCCCCAAACAGCCTATCACCCTGGCTCATAGCTGTAGTGCTGCCTAATTGTTCTCCAGGTCCCCATTTGGGAACTAATATGCACATTTCATAAAAACCACCACGTGCTGCAAATTCAGGCATCTCTTCTTTCTCTGCAGCACCTGCCTTCTGCGACCTCAGGCGAATTCTAGATATTGCTTTCCCTTATCCAGTGGTCGGCAAACTGCAGCTTGCAGTTTGCTGCTCTGTTGACTAATGCGTTTGCCAACCACTGGATAGGGGCTTAATCACAAGGAAAAACAATAATCATTTGCATTTCTAACCGCTCCACAGGTAATAATTATTGGAATCTGGAGTCTAAGTCAGCAAACTCATTAGTTAACAGAGCAGCAAACTGTGACTCACCAGCCACATGTTGGCAGTTTACTGACCACTAATAGAAGTAGATTAACCGAGGTTCCAAACTTCTCAAAGTGCAGGAGAGGGAGACTGTGAAATAAAGGCCCATCTTCTAGTTGGTGTTTGGGTTAAGATGGGCTTTTTTGAAACTTTCTGAATGTACCAGCCGACACTGGAGTTCTACCTTTAACCCTGTGGAGTCATGTTTGCTTTCCCCTGCAAGCAGGATTTCTCCTAGTGTGGCCTAAGGCATTATTAAGAATGCAGAATTCTGGCCCTGGCTGGTTTGGCTCAGTGGATAGAGCATCATCCTGCAGACCAAAGGGTCCCTGTTCAATTCTTGTCAGGGGTCCATGCTCAGGTTGCAAGCTCGATCCCCAGTAGGGGGTGTGCAGAAGGCAGCCAATCAATGACACTCTCTTATCATTGATGTTTCTCTCTCTCTCACTCTCCCTTCCTCTCTGAAATCAATAAAAATATTTTTTTTTAAATAATGCAGAATTCTGGGCTCCTTTTCAGACCCAGAAGGATGAAAATGAGGATAACTAAGGGCCTCACATGATGCTGGAGAGCCATTGATGTATCATTTAGGGATTGCATTCATTTCCTAGCAATCGAGGTTGTAAATAAAGAAATAGTTTATTTCTCTCATTGGTAAAAGACGTTCAGAGATAAGCAACCCAGGGCTGGTATGTTAGATCCATGGTGTAATAAAAAACTTCCCTTCTTAAGGTTACTTAATGGTACAGGGTGGCTGCTAGAGCTCCAGCCATTGTATTTACATTCCAGACAGACAGTAGGAAGAAGAGGGAATGGGCAAACAGAAGCCTTTGCCAACTGTTTGGCATCCTTTAAAAGAGCCATCTCAGAATTTATATCCTTACATGTTATTGGCTAGAATTGATTCACATGGTCACTTATAGCTACTAGGGAGGTGCAGAAATATTGTTCTTAGCTGGGCATATTGATGGTCAGAGGAAAATGATAGCATTCTTATTTTTTTTAATTAAATCTTTATTATTCAGGTTATTACATTTGTTTCTCTTTTATCCCCTCCATAGCTTCCCTCCACCCGGCTCCAACCCTGCCCTCTACCCTTACCTCCCCGCCATTGACCTCATCCATAAGTGTATGATTTTTGTCCACTCTCTCCCTGCACTCCCCTCACCACTTTCCCACTGAGAATTATCAGTCCACTCCCTTTCTGTGCTCCTGAATCTATTATATTCACCAGTTTATTCTGTTGATCAAATTTTTAATTCACTTAATTTTTAGATTCACTTGTTGATAGATATGTATTTGTTGTTCATAATTTTTTATCTTTTGCCTTTTTCTTCTTCCTCTTCTTAAAGAGTGCCTTTCAGCATTTCATATAATACTGGTTTGGAGTTGATGAACTCCTTTAGCTTTTTCTTATCTGTGAAGCTCTTTATCTGCCCTTCAATTCTGAATGATAACTTTGCTGGATAGAGTATTCTTGGTTGTAGGTTCTTGCTATTCATCACGTTGAATATTTCTTGCCACTCCCATCTGGCCTGCCTAGTTTCTGTTGAGAAATCAGCTGATAATCGTATGGGTGCTCCCTTGTAGGTAATTACCTGTTTTTCCCTTGCTGCTTTTAATATTCTCTCTTTGTCTTTTGCTCTTGGTATTTTAATTATGACGTGTCTTGGTGTAGTCCTCTTTGGATTCATTTTATATGGGGTTCTGTGTGCTTCCTGGACTTGTAAGTCTATTTCTTTCACCAGGTGGGGTAAGTTTTCAGTCATTATTTCTTCAAATAGGTTTTCAGTATCTTGCTTTCTCTCTTCTTCTGGCACCCCCACAATTCTGATGTTGGTACGCTTGAAGCTGTCCCAGAGGCTCCTTACATTATCTTCACATTTTTGGATTCGTTTTTCTTCTTGCTTATCCAGTTGAGTGTTTTCTGTTTCTTTATATTTCAAATTTTTTACTTGACTCTTGCCTTCCTCTAGTCTGCTGTTAGGTCTCTGAATAATATTTTTTTATTTCAGTCAGTGTATGTTTAATTTATAGTTGGTTCTTTTTCATCTCCTCTTAGGTCTCACTAACTTTATCCATCTTTTCTAGGATATTCTTGAAAAACCTTATAAGCGTGGTTTTGAACTCTATATCCAGTCATTTGTTTTCCTCCATTTCTTTTGTTTGTGATCTCTTCCCTTGTCTCGGCATTTTCACTATGCCAGGAGAACTTCTGTGTTGGATTCAGCCTTATGATACAGGACTTGCAAAACTGCAAAAGCCTCTCTCTTGAGTTTGGGATGGGTAGAGTCTCAGGGCTTAATGGACCTCCTTGTCTTCCAGTCGGCCCCACCCTCCACGGCCCCTGAGTCTCACGTGACTGGGTAATAATCACTGGAGTGGTCCCTGTGCGTGCTCACGGTCGCACAGTGCCTATAGACCTCTGCCTTTCTGGGTCCTGTGCACTCCAGGACCATATGAGTCTGGATCCCCAGGGTTTCACTCAAAACTGGGGTTCAGTGGAGCTAGAAGTGGCCCAGTTGGGAGGCTCTGTCCCCTGCCCACTCGTGAAAGCCAGCGGCACAACCAGCAGTCAGTCCTCTGTGCAGTGCTGTGCACGCCACCAGACCTCCAGACCTCCGCCCTTTAGCGTCTCCCCCAGATCTCTGTGCACTTCTCCCTCTTCACAGTCTAAACTCCTCCCATATGAGTCCCTGCTGGACATGGGGTTTAGTGTTGTAGGATAAGGGGTTCAATGCCATTAAGAGTCTCTGTCTCCCTCCCGCCAAAGAAAGCCAGCCAGGCCCTCCAGCCCCCGCTTTCTCCACACACGTGTCTCTGTACCTCAGCTTTTTGCAGCTCCTCTAGGTCTCCGTGAGCCCCTCTCTTTCCTTCTAGTTGTAGAATTTCCACTCATCCAGCTTTCCTGTGGTTCTGGATGATATATGTTCTGTCTTTTAGTTGTAGTTTTGAAATTGTGCGAGGCAGCAGTGTAGGTGTTTACCTATGTCGCCATCTTGGATCGTTCTGGATAGCATTCTTATTAAGGCAGAGAGGAAAATAGATGGGGGGTAGCCATACTTATCATGACTCCCTTACACTGTCATGCTGTGGTCTAGTGGAAGACTGTTTAAGTTGGGAGTACATCACTTTTTACTCACTGTGAGTTCATTTTAGACCATGTGTTGGTCATTTTATGGAGAACAGCAAAGGAAAATGTTCATTACTGCAGTCAGTCAGACAAATGCCCTGGGAGTCTACTATCTGTCTTTCTTCTTGATAAGGAAGGCTAAGAATCCTCAATAAACAGATGGAAAGGAGGAGGAAGCCAAAGGTGGTTCTACCACTTCTTAGCTCTGTGCTGTTCAATCTAGTGAGTATACATACTATACCAACCTCCAGGATGAGGGTGGGTTCATAAGATATGTGTGTAGAAATACTCCGGGCGTAAGAACATTCAATAAATAAATACATTTATGGTTCCCTTCTTCAAAGACGATGAGGGATAGTTGAATCTGAGATCAACCAAGAAAATCTGACTTTTTTTGTTGTGTTCCATCTTCAAGAAACCAGGGATGCTTTTGATACTGAAAATGTCCCACCTGTGAACCCTTTCTCTAAAGAGTTTTCATTCTTGCCAGAGGTGCTGGAATTCTCTGGCTAAAATATATGTGCAGGTTTGGAAGGAGACACCCGCAAAATTGAATGGGATTGGACACATGCTTTCCCCTCCTCTGGGCTTCCTGAGTCTCTTGAGGCAAACAGGAACCCCGAGATCTTCCTGGTAGCCTCCTGGGGTTGTTGTGGAGGGAGATCCTAGGGTAACTCTAAACCTCAAATCCTAGTCGTGGGCCACAGCAGGGGCATTACCTGTGGAGCAGTTAGAAATGCAAAAGATCAGTCCCGCCCCAGGCTTACTGAAATAGCAATGTGTGTTTCAACAAAGCTTTCTGAGGGAAGGGTGGGGGGTGGGGGTGATTCTGGCGCAAGCCAAAGTTTGAGACCCATCACCTTAAATAAAGCACTGTGCCTACTTTTTAAAATTAGCACACTTGTCTCTCCAGGGAGGAGGCCCTGCCTCCTTCCCTTCTGTCTGTGCCCAAGCAGAAATGCTGTCAAAACTGCAAACAAGCCTGGTCTCTGGAACTGGGCGAGGCCTGGCCATGCGGACATTGTTTGCACATTAAGTTCTAATAGTCCGCCAGACAGACTGAAGGTACTGCCAACCTTCCTGTTGGGAGTAACACCTTAAATAAAGGCCTTCAGCTACTTGGTTTTCATAAGCCAGTATATTGTATTCAAAATGCTTTTGTGGGGCAGGACAGTAGTGGGGTGGGGAGGAAAGGGAGGTTTGGGTGTTCCTAGTACAGCTTCACCCAGGGCAGAATCACGAGGCACCTTTACCTGGGAATGTTTAAAGGGATCAAAGTTTCTATAACATTCAATAGCCCTGCTCTTAGAGAAATATGGTCTATACATCAGTACACACAAGAGAAAAAATAGGGATCAACATACCAGGTAATGGCTTGGTAATGATCATCACTGACAAAATTCTGTTGGCTTGCTCATTTATTTGTAAAAATTAACAAGTGAAACATGTTGGAGCTAAAATGAGCAATTTGCAGGGTTCCCAGGAGTGGTATCCAATTTAATTTTTGGAGCCCCAGAAAGTATACTAAGTCTTTCCTCTGGTGTGTGTCTTGGGTATATAGTCCTGTTTTTACAGAGAATGGCAGAGAGTAACATATGCAGCATTTCTGTGTTCAGCCAGACGAATTGGGAAATCAAGAGAGTGGGGGATTCTCCCTCATTTCCATCCATCGTGTAATCCTCCATGCTCAAAAAAGAGCTTAGAAAGTCAGATCAGTACCAGGTGGAGACATAGAAGCCAACATGAGAGGGTGACTTTTTCTCCTGGACTGGACCAGGAGGCTCAATCAACTCATGTTCTTCCTCAGAGCAAGTCAGATCACCTACAACAGGACACAAGGGTGTTTTGGTAGGTTGTTAATTAATATTAGTTGACCTGTTTTAATAAAGAGGCATCCCACTAATTATGTCAGTTTTAAAAGCATCCACCAAATCATTGTGAAAAAATATTTTAGCACATTCCATTATGAGGCATTATTGGAATACTGGTAGAACAGACGTTTTTCAGTGATGGTAATCCAGTGGCTTGAATTATAAAAGACAACTCAAGATATCTGGCCAGGAAAAGCAGAGCTATGTTCCTTCTTTTGATTTAAGAATTCACTGTCTTATATATGCACCCCTATGTTCACTGCAGCATAATTTACCATAGCCAAGATATGGAGGCAACCCAAGAACTCATCAATACATAAGGGGATAAAAAAGTATACATATACATATACATACATACATACATACAGTGGAATATTACTCAGCCATAAATAAGAACAAAATCTTATCATTTGTGACAACATGGATTGACCTAGAGGGCATTTGCACAGAGTGAAATAAGTCAGTCAGAGAAAGACAAACACCATATGATTTCACTTATATGTGGAATCTAAAGAATAAAACAAATGAACAAACAGGAGAAACAGACTCATAAAGAACAGACTGATGGTTGACAGAGAGCAGGGGGATGGAGGATGGGTGAAAAGGATGAAGGAATTAAGAAGTATAAATAGTTAGTTACACAATAATCACAGAGATGTAGATTACAGCAAAGGGAATATAGTCAATAATATTGTAATAACTGTGTATGATGCCAAAGTGGATACTGGAAATATAAGGGGAACACTTTTTAAAGTTTAAGATTGTCTAATCTCTATGCTGTACACCTGAAACAAATAATATTGAATATAAACTGTAATTAAAAAAAGAATTTGAAGGATGGTACACAGTGTATCAAGATATTTATTTATCGCCCAAGAACCCCTGGCGTTCTCTGTAACTGCATGTTGGACACTCCTTTGTCCTCCAGTGTCAGGTGTGTGGGACTGCTTTCCAGGTGCAGATCTTGGCCAAGATGGGTAGTCAGGGTCTTTTTCTGCGGCATTTGGGTTTGAGCAAAGCTAGTCAATCTAGGAACCGAGGTTGTATGAACTTAAGTTTTATGGGGAACCTTAAGCTTTGAGAAGGTAAGAAGCAAATATGCAGCGAAAGATGAATAGAGGACACTGGGCTTAGAGAGATGAGAATTCCTGACCGATCACCTTCCAGCAGCAAGTTCCGTTTCCTCTTGAGACCCGAGGGTACTGCTGTGTTTCTGAAGTAAGCATCACACCTTTATAATAATTTTCCATTTTACCTCTGAAATCAAACTAGTTTAAGCAGCATTTTATCCCTTGCAACCTTCTTGCTTAAACTGAGATGCGTGGGGAGGGGTGAAGTTTGGTCTAATTCTACAACAAGCTGATAGTATTGCCGTACATTTTAAAATGGAAGAAAGTCCAAGAAGCTTCTGGATTGTTCCATGTGGAGTATACCAGGCTAGATAATATACTAATTGCTGTACATTCATATCACATGTTGTTATTAGGGGGCAAATGCCCTGCCTCCACTCTCACTGCATTGCCCCGATCTTCCATTGAGACTTCTGAGTGGTTAATGTAACTTGCTGAGGACACAGGCATGGAGCATGGTTGAGCTGGGCTGGGGTGTGGGTCTCCCTGGCCATGACACAGATGGTGCAGGGAAGACTCCAGTCTGGGCCAGTTGTGGACAGTATTAGAGAGGGCCTGGCTCAGGCGCCAGATCAGAAGGGTTCTCAGGAATGACTTCGTTCTGGGCAGTGAAGAGAGGGCTGTGTGAATAATGAGGGGAGTACAGCTCAAATTAGTTCACTAGCAAGCACCCACAGAGATTTCATTCTATGTTCGCATTTGTCCCTACCATTCCATAGCGATCATGGGTGTTGTGAGAACTGCAAAGTAAGGCCTTTCTACAAGCAGTTATTTGGCTTGGGAGGCAAAGCCTTTCTCCAAGACATGGAGCCAGGTCTGCTTTTTATACCTGGCACTTACCTGAGGAGCCATATGGTGCTGCTCTCTGAGGGGCTCAGTACCAGCATCTAATTCCAAACGAACTCATCATCTGGCCTTTTATTTCTTCTCTGGAGAGTGCTGTAACCTGTGGGCGCACAGAACTTGGAGTGGCCCTCCCCTCCCAGGACATGGCTCCCTTCCAGGTGCCTCCCCAAACCAGCTGGTCTAGGACAAGAAGTCTGTTTATGGTTGCCTTTGGGATTTGATTAGGAAGATGATATGCACATGCTGGTGAATGGTTGTGATTATTTGTTAGGAAAATAAAGATGGCTTTCACATTTTTTTAAGGCCTTGTCATTGCAAAGCCTTTCCTCCCCTCTCTTCTTCTGCTTACGACTTTCTTTCTGGAGATCAGAGTAGACAGAGCTCTCATAACTCTTGGTCTCGGCATTCCCAAAACGGTGTGCATATCCAAGACTCCCTAAACTTGGGAGTTCGACCATGTTTGTGGACTATGACGAGCATGCTGAATTTAGAACCTCAAGTCTTCTTTTTTCTCTGTTACTGAATGAATGCCTTGTTTCTCAAGAGCTGGTCATGATGCTGCTAAGAGATAGCTGGAAAGTATTTTCCATGATGTCATCTGAACTTGTGTGGTTTTTTGTTTGTTTGTTTGTTTGTGTCTCTCCTATATAATATCATACCTCCAGTTTGGGTCAGTTTTTCCTTTCCCTAGTTTTGCATGCAGCTGGATGGTAGAATGTTTTCTTTTCTCAGGCAAAAATAGGTGTTTGGTGCTTCTCAAAGTCATTGTTGGGGTTAACCTAGCTTAGAAAGTACACAAAACTGCCCTGTCATAAGCAGGAGTATTCTAGGATGTACAGTAATGCTCGTATTAATAATTATTTTTCACTACATGCTCTGTATCCCAGATTCAGTGACTTTCTGACAGATGGGAGCTGCTGCCTGTCCTCACAAAGGGCTCAGGACCTGGAGGGCTTTGCGTGTAGGAGGAGGCTGAGGGAAGTGAGTGCCAAAAACGGGCTCTGACTTCAGCGCTGCCAGGGCAGGCACTGACATATCCCGCTGGCTCAGGAGGCGTGTTACATGCTGGAGACTAGCAGGGAAAATGGTAAAGTCAGCCCCGGGATCCTGAGAAAGCCCTATCCTCCGGGTTTGCCAGCATGGTTGGCCATTTTTCTTCTTCCAGGAGAGTTCAGTGCATTTTGTTTGTCCCTTGTAGAGAGAGGGAAAGCCCCCAAGAGATGGGGGATTTGCTGGCCTCTTTCCTGAAGAATGAGTTTCTCTGCTTGCAGTGAGAAACTCATGCCGCTGTGTTCCACGCAGGGTGGGACAGCGGGAAGTAGCCTGTGTCCTGCTGTGGGAATCATCTCAGATGGTGGAATGGGCCACTTATCTGTGCGCTTTTCACCCTCAGGTTCACCAGTACTACAGCTGTCTCCCCGAAGAGAAGGTTCCTTATGTCAACAGCCCTGGAGAGAAGCTGCGAATCAAGCAGCTATTGCACCAGCTGCCACCGCATGACAATGAGGTAAGAGGTTGGGGGGGCCTTAGGAAGCCTTTCCTTAGAACCTTCTCTGAATACTGACCTTTCCACAGTTGGAATGCTGTGATCAAGATCTCCAAAGAAACATTCTGGCAATTCAGTTTAGGTATTAGCTTCCTTAATTAGAGCCAAACGCAGCTGTCAGATACCTTCTGGAGAGCATTACCAAAAAGCAAAATCTCACCATGGGCTGGATTCGCCTGGCACTGCTAGTGCCCTGGGGTTAACCAGGGAGCATGAAAATTGAAGGTAGAGTCCAGGCTTTCTTAGTTGAAGAAGAATGTGTGAGGCTGGTTTCATGAACATGTGGGACAATTGAGATTCCCTGGGCAGTTCAAACCCTGCAAAGACTTTGTGATTCTCTTAAATTTTCAGCATCATCTCACGTTAAATGAGTGCACACATTTCCCATGCTCCGTGGCAGCAGACGTTGTGTGTTCAGATGTATAGTTCTGAAAATCTGTGTTTTTGTCATTTAAAGTCCAACTTGCTGAGGTCACCCTTTGCACCCTTGAAAGTAGGGCTTGCAGGCTGTCCTTTCCTCTGAACCCACCCACAGTGCTGTGAAGAGGCATTTATCTTTGGAGATAAATTGATCATAAAGAGACATTTGTAAATATACTTCTAAAAACTCATCATGTTGAGGGGTTTCGATTCATAAACAAATAATTAATTTTTAAGTATCTGGTTTGTAAGAATTGTAATCCCATAGAACTGAATTGCCCACTGAACTTGATTACATTTTAAACAGAAACATAATTTTCGATTGAAAAGAAGGTAACCCCTTGGTGAGACACCAGCTTCCTTCCCACTGCTCCACCCACGAGCTGGATCCCAGGGAAATGACTATGCTTTTTAGTCTTTATCTACCCACTTTTTAGAGAAAAGGGTAAATCAGGAGCCACAAAAGTACATTTGAATAATGGAGCAAAAGCTTAAATACTGAGGCCACTCCTAGAAAGAGGGCCCTGATTCCCTTTCCTTTTGTTTATTTCAGACTTCATTAAAAAAAAAAAAAAGTATAATATTTTCTCTTTAAAGCTGAGAGCAAACCTTGTAACCTGATGCCCAGTTAACTAAGGAAGTGAAAATGCTGGTTTTCACAAGCAGGAGGGTGTGCCTTTCTTTAAAAGCGTGTCCATAAAGTGTCAGGGGTGTAACCATATAGTCTGGGCTGCTGAGGGCCCTGGGTTCTCTCCCAGGAGAAACATCCACATGAAGATGTTTTCTTTTTCTGTTAACTTTTTTCATGACAGAAGGACCTGACCCGCTCTGTTCTGCTTTTAATGGCTTCTTCTGTTTAAGGTTAACTGTGGTTTCATAAAAAGAGGCCTTTCCAATTCCCCCTTCCTGCTGGTGAGGATTCTTTCCATGTGGCCCAGGAGGCCGTTTCCCCCATTTAGACTTGGCCCTGTGGAGAACAAAGGGTGATCCTAAAATGAATATTTGATTTTTTTTTTTCACCCAGAAAAGACAATTTTGATATCTGCAGCTGCCTGGTTTACAAATACGGATGCACCAGTCTAGTTCAAAGGCCCTCTGTAGCCATCTGGCTGAAGGTTTTCTGAGCATTCAGGTAACCTTCTGATGCTCAGATTATTCTAAAGCAGTGGTTCTCAACCTTTCTAATGCTGCAACCCTTTAATACAGTTCCGCATGTTGTGGTGACCCCAACCATAAAATTATTTTCATTGCTACTTCACAACTGTAATTTTGCTACTATTAATGAATCATGATGTAAATATCTGTGTTTTCTGATGATCTTAGGCTCTACAGTTGCGACCCCCAGTTTGAGAACTGCTAGCAGAGTCACCTAAGACCATCAGAAAACACAGATATTTACATCATGATTCATTAACAGTAGCAAAATTACAGTTGTGAGGTAGCAACGAAAATAATTTTATGATTGGGTGTCACCACAACATGAAGAACTGTATTAAAGGGTCACGGCATTAGAAAGGTTGAGAACCACTGTTCTAAAGTAAGGCAGGCAGTGGGATTAGGGCAATATTTGCCAAAGTGTGGTAGACATGGGACTTTAGGTGGGACACAGACAAGTATGTAAAATTGAACCATGTAATGAGAAAGCACTTCCTTGTAAGTTGTATGTCATTCCTCGTAAATAATAAAAGGAGACATTTCGGGCGGGGCCAGCAGCTGTAGCACTTCTGCATATCCTCCTGGTGTCTGCTTAGAAGCTGCAGCATTAAGAATCTGCATTTCAGGACCTCCCACAGGCAAAAGCATCCAGGTAGAATCTAGCCATGTGGTTTCGTTCACTCTATATAGTTTATGGTCGCCCTCTGATTTTTACAGGTAATACAGGTTTGCCACTGATAATCATAATATACTTTCTTTTAAGTCAACCTATTCAAGTTTTAAAAAGTGAGTCAGTGCTAAAACAGTATTAAGTGTTATCGGTGGAATTGGGATATCTCGTTACTCACTGAGTGCTGCAGGTGGTATCCTTACAACATCTTGAGAAAAGGAATTTTCTGAGACTCACATGAGAGAATAAGTGATTTTTTATTTACATAGAATTATATCCCTGGGTTTCCAAAGTCCCATTTCCGTTAGTCCAGTCCTAGAAGAAGTATAGCTGGGGCTTCAGGAGATAAAACCAGAGCCAGTGTCCAGGTTTCCTTCCATGTTGGAGCCAGGTCCACTTCAGCATCAGACTAGCTGCAGTCCATTAGCCCATTGTGTGGGGGGTCCACATGGCCATGGGCCATGTAGAGGAATGCAGGGGAGCCCCACAAACCAGGAATCAACCAAAACACACCAAGAGCCAAGAGAAAACCAGAGAGTCAAGGGGAATTAAGAGAGTGAACTCCTTCATTCAGGGGACCAAAAATCCCAAACTTCATGCTTTTGTGATGGCCATGCCTACCCTGGCCAAGGACCTGCTCCCAGGTGTGACTAACAGGAAAGCATCTTCAGTCATCACCCCTCAACTTTACCTAGCATTGTCTCTCACCCCTTTGCTGGACCACTGGGGAGTGCAAAGTTTTAGCTCCTGGCAAAACTGCCCAAATGACATGCCCATAATATTTGGCCTTCCCTTTGCTCCTCTCCTGTTGTTAATAATTGTTCTATTATTAATCACAATAGTACAATTAAGTAGTTAATACTTCAAGACTCTGACAAAATTCTTAAGGTGTGCAGACATAAGGGAAGCGATGCAAATACTGGATCGAATTTCTGTGATGTCCCTCCCTTACTTGTGTGTCTGTGTCTGACAAAAAGGACCATAGCTTAACACAAGTTGATGCATTAACCAAAGCGCAGCAGGCAGGCTTTTTCCTCCAACTCACAGAGGAGCAGGCGGGGACTCCGAGGAAGCAACACAGATGCTTTTGAGCCAACTCTTCAGTCTCAAGCCTTTGGTTCCCCATTTTTCTAACAATGCGTTGGGAGAAGAGAGCTATGAGCCCATGAAAAATGGTTCTGGCTCGCAGGCCTGGAGCTATCATTGGTGTGATGGAGCACTTACCTGGGCACCGGGCCATGAAAGTATCAGAACCCCTTCCCCCACCCCAATCAATTTGAAGATGCAAATCCATTTAAAAGAAGGAGAAAGTCTCAGATCTGGGGTTAGGGTCTCTGTGGGGAGCAGAGTGAGGCAGTGAGGATGAGGAATAGCTACAGATCTTCATCCTGCCCGAGCCTTGGGTTCCAGAGTACCTTTAGTCAGCTCCTTTAGATAGAGACTTATTTCAAATGTCCCCAAGCCTAGTGGTGTTCAAGTCCAGGCCAGAACCATAACACTGAATAGGAGCATGTTTGCTGAGAAAACTGAGGCCTGAACTTTGGGAATCCTAAGGGGAAGAGCAAAGAGTGACTCTTCTGTGCCACCTCTGTGTCCTTCAGGTCCGATACTGCAATTCCCTGGATGAGGAAGAGAAGCGGGAACTGAAGCTCTTCAGCAACCAGAGGAAACGCGAGAACTTGGGCCGAGGGAATGTCAGGCCCTTCCCAGTCACTATGACGGGAGCCATTTGTGAACAGGTGAGCGTGGAGGCAGGACTGCCTGGGCTGGCCTTGCCCTTCACACTCACTTTATGAGTGCCTGCTTGGACCAGGCACTGTTCTGGGCATAGGGATAAAACAGTGAACAAACATTTAAAAGCTTGATCTTGCCCTTGTTAGGTGTTATGTTCTCGGGGGGAAAGTTGGACAATAACATAGATAAGCAAGATAGAAAATAATACGTCAGGGAAGGGGTTAGGAAGTGCTGGGAATGGGGGTGGGTTTACAGTTTTCATAAAGTGGCCTCAAAGGCGCCCCTCCTTGGTAGGTGGCTTCTGAGCAATGATAAGCAAGAACTGAGAGAGAGAAGCACATAGGGGAGGGGGAACAGGGGTGGAAGGGACAGAAGGCTCACAGATCTTGAGGCAGGACATTTCAGTGGGTTTGCCGAATGGCCTGTGGGCTAGTGTGGCAGGACAGAGGGCATGAAGAAGGAGAACTGATAGAGGGCCAGGGCCTGAGGGTTAAGTGTCCATTGGAAAGAATTAGGCCAAGGATTGACATGTGATGGATTTATATTTTAAATGAGTTCTTTAGAAAGTGGAGTTTGCTGGACCTGGGTCAGCCTCTTTCCCAGGATCAGTGACATTTACAGGGTGGGAAATGGTCATCTGCTTGATTTGAGGGCTCTTTAGCAAAATCCAGGACGCCCTCTGCATTCTCCCTGGGACCTCACTGGGTCAAAGAGTCTGGATTTGTTTTTTCTCCTACTCTCAGGGCATGGCAGAGGAGGGTTTTAAAGAAAGCAGGACAGTGTTGATTGCTCTGGCAAGTGGGGCCAAGTTGGTCAGAACATCAGCCTGTGTGCCAGAAGGTGACAGGGTCAATTCCCTGTCAGTGTGCATGCAGGAAACAGCCAATCTCTCTCCCTCTCTTCCTCTTTCTCTCTCTTCCTTTCTCTTTTGTTCTCCTCTCCCTCTTTCTCTCTCTCATCAGTTAAAAAAAGAAAAAGTAAGCAAGGTGGAGGGAATCCAGCCTGTCTGTGTTCGCCCTGCCAAAACCCTTCTAGTGCTGTCATTTTCAGCATTTCACTAGCCCTGCTGCTTTTTGATGGCTAACTGCTTCAGCTCTAAAGCAGGGGTAGGGAATGCCCACCCTGTGGGCCGTATAAAGCCCGAGAAGTCATTTGGTCTGGCACGCCAAGGCATTAGTTAATTAAATGTTCAACCAAATATAGCAGGCTAATCTGTAAGTTGATAATTTTGTATAGCCTGAGAATGATGTTATAAATATCTAAATGGTCCTTGGCGGAAAATAAGAGTCCCCACCCCTGGTCTAAAGGGGCCATTCACATGCTGAAGATATGTGAGCCAGATCAGAGAAAAGAAACCAAGATAGTACCTGAGGGGGCAGGGTGACATTTTGGTGGTTTTTGTTTTTGTTTTTGATATTTCAGAGGGACCCAATGAGAAGCTTCAGGTGTATGGAATGAAGGTTCATAGGGGAGCCAAAGGACCAGATTTTTGGCAGTGGGGTCTTCATTTATAAGACCCACCTGGAGATGCAGGTCATCAGTTAAGATGTGGGATTCAGTGAGCTCAGTGCAGGACCTCTGCTGCTCTCAGAGCCTTCTCCCAGAGGCAGCCCAGCTGGGCTCACTTGAAGCAGAAGGAAGGTTGGGCATTTGTGGGTAGATGTCAAAAGTAGGACAGAATAGTGACAAGAGCATGGAGGCAGAAAGATGTAAGTTTGATTCATGTTTCTCCCAGATGACCCTAGCCATGAATGGGGATAACAAGTATCTATGTCATAGAATGATGTTGCGATTAAATGAGATTCTGTCTCGTTAAAGTAATTAAACAAAGAAGCTATTATACTGAGGTGGCTCTAATACTTTGTACAGTAGCAAACCAAAACCTAAGCCAGAATCAATGTACTAGAATCCAAGAAAACGAAACTTAAAACAATCAATCACAAATTCGAATCAGACTTTCCCAAATAAGGTAACTGCTGAAGTTACAGCCTCTCAGACCACTGCTTCCTCTGCTTTTGCCTCTTTTCTGTAAGAACCTGCCCCTGAGCTCCCATCTGTGGGGCGCTCCAACCACCTTCAGTTTGGTGCTGCCCAACTCAATTCAGTATTTGCTCAAGTAAACTTGAAATTTTGAATGTGCTTCAGTTTACCTGTTAATAGTATGCTACCCCAGTTCTACCTATGTTATAAGAGAAAAGGTTAGTGCTTTTTGTAGCATAGTCTTTCCTTTGTCTGATCACATGATTGGGCTCCCAGAACCAGTTCCATGAGCTTTTTACTCCTTTTTCTAGAAAGCAGTTCAACCCATGGGAAGTCCATGATGTAGGAAGGGCTTGGAGGTAGCGTTTCTACTCTGTAGACATTGTCTCCGGAGCTCTGCCCCTCATGCGGGGCCCTGTTACTGGACCCTCAGGCTATGAACCTCATGCCAACACCCTAGTCAGCAGAGAGCCCGCCCCCCAGAACCAATGCCTCAAACTTGATTCTTCCCTCAAAGGCCTTCAGACCATATTTGTTTTACCCCAACCCCAGCCTTAAAGCATGGACTACCATGGACTCTGCCTTGTCCCTTTCTGGATGGAGAAGGAGCTTGTGAACGTGAGTGGGAAGATAAGGGAGGGACAGGGAAGAAGCCCTTTTCAGAGGCTGGTCTTAGAAATGGTGCCTTTTCAATCAGGATTATGTAAAAAGATGCTAGCAGAAGCAGGCTAAAAGCAAGCCTGAAAGACTGTCAGAGAAATAGTTAAAGGCAGGCACATTTGAATGAACCCACTCCCCTTATCATTTTATAGCCCCTCTCCCACCTCAGCCTCCTCCTCTCCTTTCTCATCTTAACCTTGTCTGCCTCTGGGTGGAGTTTGTGTAATGTGTCTCTGGCCTGCAGAGTTTTCCTCTTTCCCACCTTTGTGAGTCCTGATTTTCTCAGTTACTTAATTAATCTTTATCTTACTTGATGGCCCTACGCAAGGAGAGAGGGGGAGGCACGCACATAAGTAAAGCAGGTAGCACAGGGCCTCGTTGGTACATAAGTGCTCAGTGGTCAAGATTGGTGGAGGTGGCAGTCGTTTGTCACCTGTGCACGGTGTGAGAGATGGCCACGCTGTTCACACTCACGTTTTCGTTTGCCTCACAGTGTGGCGGCCAGATTAATGGCGGGGACATCGCCGTGTTCGCATCGCGCGCCGGCCACGGGGTTTGCTGGCACCCACCCTGCTTCATCTGCACCGTCTGCAGCGAGCTCCTGGTGGACTTGATCTACTTCTACCAGGATGGGAAGATCTACTGCGGCAGGCACCACGCCGAGTGCCTGAAGCCGCGCTGCGCAGCCTGTGATGAGGTCAGTGCGCTCCCGTGGGCTGGCAGCCCTGCCTGCAGCTTACTGTGGGGAATGCACATAGGGGGGCCTGTGGTTTTCTGCAGAGAGGAAAATCACAGGCCACTCCACCTTCCTATATCAACCCTTTCCCAAGAGAAGTCCCCCCATCCCAAGTGTCTGGCCTGTCTGGGACATGGTCTGCATCACTGAACACACAGCCTCATGGACCCAGGTAGGAAGGCAGCTGGTTTCTGTAGCTGAGGTGACTCCTGGCATTGGGTCCATTCAGAATATTAAAGAAAAGAACCATGGTATCATATAGCTTTAGATTTCAGCTCAAATCCCAGGGAATAATCATCTATAATAATAAAAGGGTGATATGCTAATTAGACTAGACGTTCTTCCAGATGACTTTCCGGACAAAGCTGAGGCTGCAAAAGAAGCCTGTCCCAGGTGCCTGCTGGCAGCTGGAGAAAAGCCCGGGTCCTGGGTGCCAGAGGGAAGCTGGTACCGGTAGCTGGGAGAAGGAAAGCCTACTCTTGCACCAATTTTGTGCATTGGGCCTCTTAGTCAGTAATGATGTACCACTTATATCTTTAAAAGCTCTGTTTTCTGAACTTTAGAGGGACAGATTGGTTTGAGAAGAAAGCTGGAAGCATAATTTTCCCACAACTTACAAAAGTTCTGAGGATTCAGGGGACAGATGGATACTCCCTATGGATGGATATCTCTGCCTCGCACTCTAAGAACTTGAATTTGCTACCCAGAGTAAGACAGCAGACAGGAACACAAGCCAGTGCTGGTACTTTCTCCCACCGGAAGCTCACTCAGATATGACCTGTGAACTGGAAGACTAGAAAACCTCATTTAGCTTTAAAGGTTTGGAGCATTTAGGCTCAATAAAAAAATATTAAGAGTTTGGAGCAGAAAGAAGAATGTGCTAAAGCTAACCATTATTATGGGATTCATCAGGGAAAAGGTCTTGGACAGAGGTTTCCTCCTGCAGAGTGGATTTTGGGTTCTCTCTACCCTGTAAACAGAAATGTGGGACTTATAAACGGTACTCCCTTTTTTAGCCAGAGTTCACTACCACCTGGGCATTTCTTCCTTATAAATTGTCCAGGAGAGATTCGCTCTTCTAGGAGAGAGTTGATCAGTCTTAACTACAGTAATTTGATTCTAATGCTATTGGTGATGTTCTAGAGAGACTAGGCAAGTAATCAGGAAACTGAGTTTAGGTCCAGCTTGGTGATTCTAAGCAGCCGCTTTACCTTCATGCCTCAGTTTCCACATCTGGAAATACATTCTATTTACTTAATGCAAATAGAATATGATGCTTTAAGAGTTTTGAAATTTTGTTTATTGAAATGTAACTCACAGAGCATAAGTTTCACCCCTTTAAAATGTGTACATTCAGTGATTTTTAATGTAGTCACAGAGTTGTGCAACCATCACTACTATCCAATCCCAGATCACTTGCATCACACCCGGAAAGGAACTCTGTCTATTAGCATAACTTCCCTTCCCCCTTCGCCCAGCCCCTGGAAACCACTAATTAAGTCTCTGTCTCTATGGGTTTACATATTCTAGACATTTTCTATAAATGGAGTCAGACAATGTGTGACTTTTGTCTCTGGCTTCTTTCACTTAGCATTATGTGTTCAAGGTTAATACAGGCTGTAGTCTATATCAGTACTGTATTCTTTTCCATGGATGAATGTTACTCAGTCGTATGCATATGTCACATTTTGTTTAGCCATTTTTCAATTGATGGACATTTAAGTTGTTCCCACTTTTTTAGCAATTATGAACAATGTTGCTATGAACATTCATGTACAAGTTTTTGTGTGGTCATATATTTCTAGTTCTCTAGGAGTGAATGCTGGGTCATATGAAAATTCTGTTTAATTTTTTGAGGGAATCCAAACTTTCTTCCAGAATATTATACCATTTTACATTCCCACTATCATATAAATGAGGATTCTAATTTCTCCATATGCTCAACATTTATTGCTTATCTTTTTTTATTATAGTCATCTTAGTAGTTGTAAAGTGGTTGTGGCTCACATATCCTTAACAGCTAATAATGTTGAGCATCTTTTCATGTGTTTATTGGCCGTTTGTGTTTTTGTGTTTTTTTTTTTTTAATTTCTATTCAAATCCTTGGCCCATTTTTTTACTTATGTGATTTTTCTTTTCACTGTGGGGTTGTAACTATTTATATATTGTAGATACTAGTTTCTTATCAGATACATCATTTGCAAGTATTTTCTCCCATTTTGTGGTTATATTTTCATTTTCCTGATGATGTCCTTTCAAATGTAAAACTATTTAACTTGGATAAGGTCCAATTTGTATATTTATTCTTTTGTTGCTTACGTTTTTAGTGTATCATACCTAAGAAACCATTGCCTAATGCAAGGTCATGAAAACTTATACCTGTGTTTTCTTCTGGGTATTTTATAGTTTTTGGCCCTTTGGGTCTTTAATCGCTTTGAGTTCCTATAGTGTATAATGTGAGATAGGGGTTCTGATCCATTCTTTTGTCTGTGGCTCTCCACTTATCCCAGCCCAATTTGTTGAAGAGACTATTCTTCCTCAATTATATGTCAGTGGCAACCTTGTTGATAATCAATTGGCCATAAATGTTTGGGGTTATTTCTGTGCTTCCAATTTTATTTCGTTGATCTGGGAGTCTATTCTTATACCAGTACCCATTGTCTTGATCACTGCAGTTTGTAGAAAGCTTTTCAATCTATGCTTTAGATTTTTAAAAACTCTACATTAAAGATCAAAACACAAATGCTCTGAGAGCAACAGATATTGCACAGTAACGTGGCTCATGTTAAGGCAACAGTGAGTGGTGACAAGTGGGACCAAAGTGAGAGCTCAGCACTCACTTGGGAGCAGCAGCCCGTCTTCCTGCCCAGCTGCTCAGACATACAGGATGTACACTGCATGTTGCCACATATGATATACTCAAAAGATAAACCAGGATTCCAGGTGTTTATATGGCATTTCCCACTTCTTAAAAATACTGTGTATAGGCCAGCTAAAACAGATACGTATGTTCAAAGTGCCCAGGAGCTGTCAGTTTTTGGTCCTGCTCTATATTATTCATATTTATAACATCCTTTCTATAATTAAAATGTGGTTAAACTAATTACAAGGTCAGACTGGAAACCATGTTTAATTGTACTTCAGGCAAATCCAAATGTGGGAGCTGATTAGATATAGAATGAGCATATTCTAATCCACTCTGTTTAACAGTTTGTCGGGGGGACAGCTTTCCCATCCTTCTATTGTGGGCCCCTGCTTGTCCTCATTTAACGTGCATTCTCCTGGCTGGGTCCTAACCATCTGGCTTCTTCATCTCCAGATCATCTTCGCCGATGAATGCACCGAAGCCGAGGGGCGGCACTGGCACATGAAACACTTTTGCTGCTTTGAGTGCGAGACAGTGCTGGGTGGCCAGCGCTATATCATGAAGGAGGGAAGGCCCTACTGTTGCCACTGCTTCGAGTCCTTGTATGCAGAATATTGCGACACCTGTGCCCAACACATAGGTGAGGCAACACGTGGGGCTCAGCCCTGTCCTCCCGACACTGGACCTTCACTGAGTCTGGTGTCTTAAGAATCTCTTTGGGTACAAATGGCAGAAACCCAACTCATATGAGCATAAGTGAATAAAGGGACTATCTTGGCTTACATTACTAGAAAGGCCAAGGAGTATTTGACATCAGGTAGAGATGGATCAAGGGTTTAAACAAACTCTTTTTCCCTCTGTGTCTCTTCTCAGCTTGCCTTCTGTTAGCATCATTCAGGAGCAAGTGCCTTCTCATGGTGGCCAAGACTACCCTCCAATTATATGCATCTTAGCAATCATATTCTCTAGAAGAGTGGGACTGTACTCTTCCAGTATCCAAGGCAGGTCTCTATATAGGAGCCCCATAGGTCTTAATCTGGTCATATGTTTTGCTCTGGAAACAAGAGAATAAGGAATTCCTAGATTCCTATTGGTCTGCCTGAGTCATAGTCCCACCTCGGGGTAGGGCTATGTGATGTACAGCTCTACTACCAAAGGAGGAAGAGGCAAGGGATCTCAGAAGGAAACTATAAACAGATGTCTTCCACTGCTTCCCTGGAAAACTCAAGTGTTAATAGAGGGAGGAACCAAAGCAGCTTTCTTGGTAGAATAGTCAAGAAAACCAAATGGTTTCTGGCAAGCATGTCTTTAAAAAAAGGTGGTGGAGAGCTGACCCAACCAAATATAAAGCAAGAAAACCTCAAATAGCCCATAAGCTATAGACTCTCCAAATAAGTGGCAGTTCTGAGATGGTGAAAATCATTTTCCCTTTGCAAATACTAACCAATTTGTTCGCCCTCCAACGCTATTCTGCATCATCTGTGGCTTCTTCATTCAACTTGCCTGTTCTGGCACCTTGAGAAAGAGCTGCCCTTTAAAAAGAAAGAAAAGTTGGCCATGGATGAAGGTCTGTGAGGCCAGCAGCTGGTCTTCCTGTGGTTTGTACAATTCTAGGTATCATGCTCAAAAGCTGCCAGTGTCTCACCTGTGGTGGGTAGATGAATAGGGAGTCAGAGATTTTTATTAGCAACAAGGAGAAGTGACTTTGTCTCCCTGGTTCAAGCATGTCAAACTCAAAGGCTAACACATGCCAAATAAACGAGGCATGCTGCCCGTGGGCTGTGAGTTTGACATGCTTGCCCTGGTTCATCAGAAGTGATACATTCAAATGAAAAATCAGCTAGTTATTTGGAGGATTTCATGTGTTGATAAAAATCACAGCTTTGTGGACAAGGCACCTACAATGTGCTCAGCCTTTGTTGTCAGATGTCCATCCCAAACAAACTTCTTCTGGGGGGCCTTCCTGGGCTGGCCGCCTGCCAGGCCAGGGTTGAGCATCACTGTGCTTACCTCTACCCAGCAGCATTCCCTCCTGGGGACTGAGGGATGCCCAGGTGCCTTCCCTAGCCCTAAACACCTCACTCTACATGGCCTGGTGCCAACCAAGAACCCCACAGCTTTCATTCTCACAAGGTCAAAGCAATCAGAGATAAGCTTCCTTGTACGGTAAGCGTTGGGGAATGGGGATCCTGGTGTGGACAAGCGTCTGGGCCCATGAGGAAGGATGGGGTGGGACGCTGTCAGGAGAGACAGAGCACCTACCTGCCCCAAATTCTCGCTGTGGGTTCTGAGTCTGCAAGTAGGTGCTTGCTCAGGTGAGAGGGGCTGAGTGTACAGAAAATGTGCACACAGCAGTGATGCCCCTTCTCATCAGTGTTTCTGCATCTTCTGTCCCTTTCCTGGAAGGTATCAGAACCACTCCAGACACTGTCACTCGGATTGCGCTCAGTGGCTCGTAGAAAGGAAATCTGACCTTGCCCAGAGCGGCGGCCCCTCAGAAGGCCCACGCTTTCTCCCTTGGCTTCTTCTCTAGCTGTTCGAGAATGATGCTTGGCATTCCCTCTTCTTTCCTCTTAAATCCATAAAAAGGCATGCGTGTTTTACCAGAAAAGAGCTCTGTGGCCTGCAGAATTGTCACTACTGTGTTAAAATTTCTGCCCCTGATTTTTTTTGTTCCAGGTTCACTTTTCTGTAAAATGTAATTTCCTGCGGCAGTGAAAGGTATGCTCTGTGTACCATGCATACCGCAGTCTCTGGTGCTTTACTCTGACCATATTCTGCAAATATTCCATATTTATATAGCTGCTCAGAGCAGACACTGCATCAGGCAGCCGTTGCTAGGGCAACGGTACTTTCGCCTGCGCACAGCAAACAGTCCTATAAACAGACGGCGGCTGTAGCAGCAGTAGACACATCACCCTCAGAGAAGTACTTAAGGGGCTTAGAGGGGAGAAAAAAAGAGCACTTAGATGTGGACTGGCAGAGCCCTTTCCAGATGTTTAGAGTTCAGGGGCAGTTCAGGACACCATGTGACTGTCGCTGATGTTTATCAGGGACCAAGTTCTGCTGAGAGCTGGGCAACTTTGTAACACGCCTCCCTGGCCCCTCCCCGACCCCTCCCCACAGCGACTCAGCCTGCTGCGAGGCCCCCACCCCCAGAAAGAGGCCCCTGCTGCCTATCTGAGCATGTTTCCTTGCAGAAGCATCAAGAAGCATAGAGAAGTGAATGGAGGACAGGCCGCAGGAACCTGCATCCCTGTGTGCCGGTGAGGGAAGGGAAGCTGCATCTGTGGGGATCTGTGCTGAGCAGGAGCCCACAGTGAGGACCCAGGCAGCTGGGAGAGCAGCTCAGGCCCTTGGAGGAGAGGGGGGAGAGAGGTGGGGAAACCAAGTCAGCCTGAGTTCTCCCCTGGCCTGCATCCAGGCAGCAGCCATCAGAGCCAAGAGGGAGACAGGCATTAAGACCTAAAAAAAAATGCAAGATGAGCAGTGAGAATAGTTACAGGCAGGGATCTAAGCATTCTCTGCACATTAACTCAGTCCCCACAACAACCATGAAGTAATCGTACAGTTATCCCTGTTCCATTAGGGAGAGATGGAGACACAGAGAGGTGGAGCCATTGCCTAGGGTCACATGGCCAGACAGTGGCGGAATCCGGATTTGAACCCAAGCTGATGGACCGCAGCATCTTTACAGCACCCTCTCTCAACTGCCAGGGTGCTGCCCACCCCTGCGTCCTGCCACAGCCAGTTCTCACTCTGCGGGGAACGCCGTGCTGAATGGAAGCCAGTTGGTCCAGTGTCCCACTCCCCTTGGGGTGGCCCTTGTGGCTGCTCCTGTCTCTAACAGTCCCCTCTGGGTCGCCAGGGCTGAATCCAAAGACCCGTGGCTTGGGAGGAGCCAAGTAGAAGAGCCTTGCCTTATGTCTCTCCTGGGCCCTGGGGCCGAGAAGTGAGGGCGCACAGACAGGGCAGGAGAGCTGCCCAGTGTTGGCCTTCTCTTTTTCTCCGCTTTGGTTCACCGCCTCTCTGGACAAATCTCTGAAAGTTATTCCTGGAAAGGCTTACTGTTCTCAGTCACCAAAGGGAAAGGACCATGTTAGTACTGCCTTTCGTAAAGACGTTCCCATCAGACCCCAGAGGTTCCCTTCCTTCCCACAGCGATGACAGGGCTGCATTATCAGCAGGTTCCCCACAGGATGGGCTACAGCTCCAGCTTTCATTTTGAGTCATTGTCTTACAACAGTCCCAGGACTGCTCTTGGCCAGGTGCCGGTCACCTACCACCCTGAACCAGCCCCTGGGCTGGGAGACACGTTATTTTCCTGGCCATTACTGGGTCCAGGTGTAGCTTTAGCCCCAGGGTGGCAGGGAGATGGGGGCCCCTGGGGAAATTAAGTCCTATAACTGAAAGAAGGCCGAGCACTGAGAGAGGGCAGCAGGGCTGTGGGCAGGTCTCACACAGGTGTAAGGAGATTGTGTGTACCAGTGACGCCTGGGCCCAGGACCACGTGGCTACTCTTCAGTGCGGCATACACTGGTGGAGGGATTCAATTCACCCACCGATTCAGCCTATGGAGAGCCCTTTAGTGATCCCAGCCATGCTCCTGGGGGAATCAAAGAAACGGAATAGCGTGTCCTAGAGCCTCACTTCTGTGAACAGGGGCACGTTGTACAGCAGTCCAATGGCAGATGGGATGATTCTGTAAAGAAATGTGCAGGCGGTGTGGGTGGGGAAGGATGGAGAGGTATCAGTGGGGCAGAATTAACCTTCGCACAGACCCCTAAGTGGAGTGAAGGAGGCGGTACCCATGTCATGGTAAGGGCAAGACTTCCTGGATAGATTCCCATCTGTTACTCCCACCTATTTTACATTCAGCTGGTTATCTGGCCACCCTCCTGTGCCTGTTTTCTCATCTGAAAAAGTGGAAATGATGTTAGGCACCTCCCTCATTCCAGGGAGGGTTGAATGAGTTTATATATATGCAAAGCATTTGTCCTCCATTGGAATCATGAAGTGTGTCCTGGGCAGGATTTGTGGCAGGCCATTCTCACCTAGTTTCTCTACTCAGAGCAAATGAGTAACAGAGAGCCGCCCGGAACAGGAAGGAGGCGCACAGGATAGGACATGAGTACATTTATGAGGGGCGTGACCACAGGTTTAATCACCTTGGATCCTGCCACAGGTGGAGGCCCGGCCACTCCAGCATGTGTACGTCTCACAATGTAGGGAGTAGTCTGAGCCGCTCATCAGCCTCTCCCGTGTCTTCTCTCCTCAGGGATCGACCAGGGCCAGATGACCTACGACGGCCAGCACTGGCACGCCACCGAGACCTGCTTCTGCTGCGCTCACTGCAAAAAGTCCCTCCTCGGGCGGCCCTTCCTTCCCAAGCAGGGCCAGATATTCTGCTCACGGGCCTGTAGTGCCGGGGAGGACCCCAATGGCTCAGACTCGTCTGATTCAGCCTTTCAGAATGCCAGAGCCAAGGAGTCCCGACGCAGCGCCAAAATCGGCAAGAACAAGGGCAAGACGGAGGAGCCCGTGCTGAGCCCCCACGGCCAGCTGCAGGTGAGCTCCAACCGGCTGTCCGCCGACGTGGACCCTCTGTCGCTGCAGATGGACCTGCTCAGCCTGGCCAGCCAGACGCCCAGCCTCAATCGGGACCCCATCTGGAGGAGCCGGGACGAGCCCTTCCATTACGGGAACAAGCTGGAGCAGAGCCAGCCGCAGAGCCCACTGCAGCTGCTCAGCCAGTGCAACATCAGAACTTCTTACAGCCCCGCAGCACAGGGGGCAGGCGCGGCGCCCGACATGTGGGCCCCGCACTTCAGCAACCCTAAGAGGAGCTCATCCCTGGCCCTGAAGGGGCAGAGTGGCAGCTTCATCCAGGAGTGCCGAGAGGACTACTACCCAGGAAGGCTGCGGTCCCAGGAGAGCTACAGTGACATGTCCAGTCAGAGCTTCGGTGAGGCCCGAGGCAGCATCCAAGTCCCCAAATACGAGGAGGAGGAGGAGGAGGGAGGGGGCATGTCTGCTCAGCAGTGCCGGACCCGCATGTCCCTGAAATACACTGAGGACATGACGCCCACGGAGCAGACCCCTCGGGGCTCCATGGAATCTCTGGCCCTGTCTAACACCACAGGTAGGTTCTGTTTCCCTGGCCGGCACATGGCCTGGATGACCTTGAGGTGACCTGATGCTGGTCCTCAGGGTGTTCATGCTGTCCCGCCATGCGCCCCTTTTAGCAGGTCACTGGGGAAGATGCACCCAAGTCTCAGATGGCGGTTTCCGGAGAAGCAGAGCTAAGGCCGACATCCAAGTGCCTGTGACCTGTGGAGGGTGCTTCCAAGGAGGGAAGGGAGGGAGACATAGAGCAGGGATGGGGAAAAGCCGAGTGAGTGAAGGGTGCTGTTGGGACAGGAGCCAGCTTTAGCCTGACCTATAGGGCTCTGGGATGGTGCTGCACAGTTGGTTCCCTTTTGCGGCAGAGGGGCTCACATTGGCACCACCATGTCAGTTGTCGGTCATTGGGTTTGGGCTGCTGGCAAGTGACTGGGACACGAGGCTGTGGGTGTGGCATGTGGCCAGGCAGCTGCTGTTGGTCAAAGGCAACATCCAGGAGAAGGGACAGCTGTGAGCTGGAGGCCATGCTCACAAAATCAGGTGCTGCCTGGGGCACCAACACATCCATAACATGGTGTTCTGAGCCCAGAATCTCATTAGGGAGCTGGTTTTAATGTGCAGATAACAACAAAAGAGGTGTGGACAGAGCTGACAAGGACAGAGTGGAGAGGACGGAGAGAAAGGGAACCTGATGCCCACCCTCTCCAGTCACATTGTCTGGCTGGTTGGTATGCGTGTGGAGATGTGGAGATGCTCCCTAGGCTGGCACTACTCCAAGCACCTGAGTATCAGGGCTGGCCACAGTGCCCAGCAAGATAATGACTGAAAGGACAATGTTTAGGAACTTGTAGCGCTATTTGCCAGCACCCAGTGCATGCTTGTTGTGCTCATTATTGGCCCAGCTACACACCCGCAAGGGTAGAACCCATAGAATGTTGCATGTGGCATTGCTGTATATCAGGAAGGCACCCATCAGTCCACAGCGGATTCAAAATAAGCCGATCCTTCACCCCACATCGCTTGAGAAGTACTGTTCTACAATCCACTAAGTGTATCTGCTCCTGGTGGCCTAGCCCTGAGGAGGAAGACCACATCTCCTGTGTATAGCGGATCCCATGGTCCAGGGAGTCTGGGTGGAGACTGATAAACTGGTGCAGGTTTGCCACATGCAGTTATTTATTCATTCAGCTAGTGGCACAGCTCTTGCTATGTGCCAAACCTTGTTCTAAGCACTTCGTATATATTCACTCCATTAAGTTATCACAACCCTATGCAGGAGGAAGACTATTAAATTCTCATTTCAGAGTTTAAGAAACTGAAGCTCAGGGACTTGACCCAGCTTTTCAAAGGTGGAGGTGGGCTTGAACCTGTGCACATGACTCCATGTGGCCCCTACCCACCAGGCTGCAAACTAACATGAGCCATGCTGTCAGATCTCCCACTTGCTTCAAACAAGTTAAAGCTGTGCACTTGCCCTGGCCGGGTGGCTCGGTCAGTTGAAGCATCATCCTGTGCACCAGGGGTTCAATTCCCAGTCAGGGCACATGCCTGGGTTGTGTTTGATCCCAGGTCAGGGTGAGTGCAGGAGGCAGCCAATCCATGTTTCTCTCTAGATGTTATTCTCTTTCTCTTCTTCCCTTCCTCTCTCTCTCTAAAATCAATAAAATAATATCCTTGGGTAAGGATTAACGAAAGAAAAAGAAAAAGCCCAGAGAATGAGTTCTCTCTTCTTGTGGAGATAGCTTCAAAAAATTTACATTTTTTAAAAAATGGGAAATCTATGCAAACTCTCAGAACAGGCAGAACGTGTCTCTGAGTTGCAGGATGTCTACACGGTGTCTTTTAGCTGCTGTCCTTCTCGAATGCTTTCACACCTGTATTCTCCCTTGTCCTAAAGGACAAATAGCACACATCCTCACCCCCATGTTTCAAATGGAAAAAAGCAAGGCCTTGGTGACTAAGCACCTTGCTAATGTCGTAGAAGTGAGCAATTAGTGTGGAGCGATGACTGTCTGGCTTCCAGCCCAGTTTGTGCTGTTCTCCAAAGAGTTATGTGCTATAATTGTTTAAGAGGCCAGGAGATAAGTAATTCAGCCTCCGAAGCAGCACCTCAAAGCTAGACCACCTGCATCACAATCATTAGCTGCTTGATTTAAACATGGACTCCAGGGCTCAGCACCCCCCTGCAGCAGAGCCTGCAGAAGTGGGGCCAAAAAGCCTGCAATTTAACCAGCTCCCTGCTGTCTAAGAACACTTGTTCCTGGGTTTTTTCTGTTTTTACTTTCTTGTTTTCACACTGGAACTTACAGGGCAATCAGATCTGGGAGTTGGGGATGTTGGAAAGGACACATGGGTACATTTGAAGAACATATAGTCTCTGATCTTAAGAAAGAAGCAGAGACTTTGTCCCTGTGGTTTTCTATGGCTCCTTGGGCAAAGCAACTCACGACTCTCTGTCTCTGAGAGTTGGAAAGCGGTGTGAGTCATGTCTGATGCAGCTGTAAAAAAGTCCTCAGAGCAGCACTGCCCAGCATGGTAGCTACTAGCTACATGTGACCATTGAAATATGGATTAACAAAAATTAAATGAAATTATAATTTCTGGCCATCAGCTGCACTGGCCATATTTTAAGTGCTCAACAGCAATGAACTAAATTTCAAATTTCGTTTCTTTTTAACCAGTTTAAATTTCGATAGCCATGTGTAGTGAGCAGCTAACCTGTTGGACAGCACAGGCAAGGGAGTGAGCAGCTAGGAAGCACCTTCTCACAGGAGCACTGGTTTTTCAGATTCCCAATTCATTAAGGGTTTGGAGCACCAGTTATGGAGTCACTTCTGGGTCCAAATCCACCCTTCATCAGGGTGAGCTCTGTGACCTGGAGTAAGTCACTGTAAGTCTGTTAGGTTCCGTCTTATCATCCATGACATTTGTGAATAATCATACTTCCTTTGTAGGGTTTTTGTTAGAATTAAATAATAATGCATTTAAAACCACTAACATCATTCTTGACACATCTGACCCTCTAAATGGTTACCTGATACTTTTTTATTTTTATCATTTCTCTCATCTCAAACATGCCAGTGCATAATTTTGGCCTCTAGACATGTTTTAGCAGCTTACAGCTCCCGGTGTCCACCAGTTGTGCACATCCGCACGTATGTCCAGGTCTGAAGATGCTCCAATGGGCTCTCTTCTTCCTAATCAGTATGGGAGGGGCATGGAAACAGAGAAATAAGAAACCCATTCTTTGCTCCTGTTTCTGTGGATCTGCCAGACAATAGCCTGGAAGAAAGATTGCCACTAGTATTTGAAACTTTGCTTCACCATGTGTCACTGGAGCAGACCCTGCACTGCACATAGCGGCCACCAGGGCCTGTGGTGCTGATTAGCTGGGAGTCGATCTTTGTTGCCAGCTCACACTGTTGCATTTGGATTTTGCCAGAAAACTCACAGTCTTTTGAGAAGGCAGTGTCTGGACTGCCAGAGCATCTTTAAACCCTAGAATCTCAGCCTCTGAGTAACACGTACGTGTCACGAAGGGCTTAGTGGCTACACCTTGATCCTTTGATGAAAGCTAGATTTCAGGATAATGGATTTTCCCCCATGGTCAGCAACTTACCTTATTGAATATGTCTGTAATGTTTAATCTGGCACGAAGCATGATCTTTCTGTGGGCACCATTTTTCCTTAGAACAGATCTGGAAAAACAGATCGGCCCAGTGGCATGCCAGCCTCAGATGTGGGCTGTGGCACCTCCCGGTTTGACCAGAACTGGGAGTGTATGTCCCTCCTTGGAAAACAGTCTATCCCTATGTTCACAAGGAGTGAATCAGTGGGCACGGTCACTACTTACACAGCGCCAAAGGGAGCCTTGCAGAAGCCACTCCCTAAATGTGACTCCAATGCAGCCTGCAGCCTGCATGATCATAGTATTTGAAACAGTAATAACATCCATGACGGCTAATATGATTAGGTGTTTACCATGCTCTAAGCACCTTCTGTGGACTAACTCACCATCCCTGTGAGTAGATAGAGTTGTCAGGGGCCCATTTTACAGATGAAATAAGTGAGACACAGAAAGGCCACATTGGTGTAAGTGGAGGAGGAGGAGGACTCAAACATGTGTGTTTAGCTCCAGAGCCTGGGCCCTCAGCCACTACACCATGGCCACAGTGAGTGATGATTGTGATGGCAACTGATGATGATCACAACAGACCACTGGCTGTGGCCTGACATGCTAATGACTTCATTGGCACTATAACCCTCCCACAGCCCTGTGAGATACGCTGATTATTATACCTGTTTTGCAGGTGAGTATACTACAGCTCAAAGAGTTGTCATCTCCCCTCAGTCACCCCTCATGGCCAGGACCGGACCCCAGATGAGTGGTCTGCAAAGCCCTTGCTCTTCACCTCTCTGGTGTATATCCTCGCATGAAGGGTCATGAGCCCACTCGGGAGATTTGCACCATGGCTCAATCAAAACGGACAGACCTCCTTTTCCTGTGGCAGCAGTTTGCTGAAATGTCATGGTGGCTCTGGCATGGCTAAAGGGAAACTCAAGAGCACAAGTGTGCAGCGAGAGCTCAATGATAAGAAGAAACGGTGGCAGTCCTGGACGGTGTGCCCCAGTCAGAGGCCAGAAAGACAGAGGAGACACATGCAGGTCTGGCCCAGGAAGGGGCAGCAGTGCAGAGACTAAGGATGTAGTGCAAGTCAGGGTCAGGGTTCACGTCACACACAGGGGCCAGGTGAACAGTGGATTTGGAATTGGGACCGATTGCTACAGGCAGAGGCTGCACCACAGGATATCTGGGAAGTGCCAGCTGGTCCCTGGAGAAGGGCCCAGGAATGATGAGGCCAGGAATATGGCTACCCTTTGAGGATCAGCCGATTCTGTGAGGAGTGGTTGGGTCAGGGAGAGCGGCATCTGTAAGAAGGGAATGCAGGTGTGGATAGGAGGGGGAGGGAAGAGAAAGATGGCTTCTGTTCATCCGTTCAGCCAGCCAGCCAGCCAACAAATGTGCCTTGAGTGCCTGCCCTGTGAGCTACAGCAGAATCAATGACTTAGAAATTGGACTTCACAGTTTAATACCTATGTAACCTTGGGCAGCTAGCTTATCACTTCTGTGCCTCAGCATCCTCATCTTTGAAATGGAATGACAACGGTGCTTTGTAGGTTTTTGTGGAAATTAAATGAGTTAATCTGCATGAAGAATTTAGGACAGTGCCCAATACCCTCTAAGTGTTCAGAGACTATTAGCTATTTTACTATTGGTCAGTGTAAGGTGCTATGGGTCCACTACTGAGCCAAAGTAGACATGGGCCTTGCCCTCCTGTTCCTCACAGTGTGGCGGAGTTTAATAGATAGTAACAATCTAATTGTGTGATATAAAATTCCATCTGTGGTAAATGTGGGGCTAGGAAGGCATATACCAAAAGGGATATGGCCGAGTCAGGAGTTAAGAGATGATATCCTAAAAAAGAGAGGCTTAAGGGGTAAGGGGAGAAGCATTCCAGGCAGCAAGAGCAGCATATGCAAAGGCCCTGTGGTAGCAAGTATATAGAACTAAGAGAAGGCCCCATGGGTAGAGCACAAAGAGCAGTAAGCCGAGAAGAACGGCAAGGGTTTTGGAGGAGAAGCATTCAATACAATGGAAAGCCTAGGAAGTTTCAGGACAAATGGGGAGGGGATGTAACATGATCAGTTTTGCATTTTTTAAAGATGGCTCACCTTCCCTGTGAGGAATTCATTGATGGAAAGAGGGCCAGTGCTGATGCTGGGAGGCTCATAGGAGGCAGTCCAAGACTGTCCAGCCAGGAAAGAGGTGAAGATGGCAGCGGCCAAGGTGTAAACAGGGTGGAGACTAAAATAAGAAGATGAGGGTGACTTAGGAGAGGAAATTTGTAGAGGTTCCCAGTATCCCTGGGGAGAGACTTCTGGGGGGAAAAAGAGGATGAATTTGAAAACATAGAAATGGATAAGTTCACCTACTCTGATTTAATTTTTTTGTTGTTGCTAATTCTCACTTAAGGATATTTTATTTTTCCATTAATTTTTTAAAGAGAGTGGGAGAGAGGAAAAGAAGAAAAGGCAGAACAAGAGAGTGGGAGAGAAACACATTGATTAGTTGCCTCCCACACATGCCTCAACTGGGGCCAGGGATCAAACCTGCAACCCAGGTACATACCCTTGATTGGGAATCGAACCCACTACCCTTCGGTGTACCTGCCAATGCTCTAACCACTGATCAACACCAGCCAGGGCTTCTATGTGATTTGTGACCCAGACCAGCCCTGCTGAAAGTGCATGTGTCTTTGACCTGGATGTGCAGGGACGCGGCAGGAACAGAAGTCTGAAAGGGACTGTGGCCGCCTTGGAACCATATTGCAATGTTGGGGCACATCCATGCCTTTAACATGCATCACCTACACACCTTGACAATGTGGTTGTGCTACGCTGAGATGCATTGATTGCTCAGGGGCAGTGCGGGAGTTTTCAGCGTTGCTGGCAAACAAATAGAACGAGAAAACAGCAGGGTAGGAATCTGCAATAGCTCGCACACCAAGAATGCCTGACATGGTTTTCCTCCTTGTAATGTGAAACATTTCTCCTATTCCTCTGCATAAGGTGGATACCCATCCTCTAATCCAATTTTTTTCTTAAAACTTGAACCTCCTGGGCAGCAGGCACCTGGTACTTGCCACTTGCGTGGCCACCCTCAGCCCCCCTTATTCATGCCCTCCCCAGGGAAGGATATGTGCCCTGGCTGATTTCATAGACTTGAGACCCTCCTGTTCACCTTGAGCCCTGTCTGGTGGCTCTTGGGCCAGTCTGGGAACTCCTTGGCAAATGCCCCGGGATTGTCTGTTTATGGGAATTACAGAACTCTTGTTTGCAAGTGTCAGAATCCCAACTCCAACTTGTGTAAACAAATGAGGTATTTTCTAAATCAAGTGACTACAGCACTTGACTTCTCTCTCCTCTGCCCTTGCTTCCCTGCCTAGCTGCTGGCTCCGTTCTCAGGCAGGCTCTTCCCAGGGCACCAGAGGTGGCTCAGCAGCTCCCAGCTAACATTCGTTAGGTCAGTGGTCGGCAAACTCATTCAACAGAGTGGCAAACTGCCTTAGGTCAACAGGTGTGGGGACTGCGTTTTTCTTAAGTGCCACCAAAAAGTCCCAGAATGAAGTCACATTTGCCTGACTTGGATCAGGCAATTGTTAAGCTAACTCCTGTGGTCAGGGAGGATGGTTGCTCTGTTTGGCCAGGCCTGAGTCACATGCCCATCTTGGGAACCAGGCAATGGGGTCAAGGCCAAAGAAATTGAAGGGACTGAGAATGGCGATGGGATGAGGAAGTGGGGAACGGGGCACTTCTCAAAGAGAAATTAAGATAATATCTTCAAAGGAAGAGAGTAAAAACCACACATCTGCTGAACTATAGGTGTTCCCCCATCTGTGGCTGACTCCCTGGCCTAATTCCTTCCTTCAGAAGCCCCCACCCCTGACCTTCTTTGAATTTGACATCAAATGTCCAATATGTATGGTACCCATGGTTTTCTGGGTCTTAAAGTTCCTATGGTGACTTTAATGGGGGGGGGGGGGGATTTCAGACCAGCAAGGAGGTGTTGAGGATGTGATTCAGGAAAGCCTTCGGACGGGTCCCATGGAGTGACTTCCTCTGTGCTCCTCAAGGAAGCCATGCCCAGAGTAAGTAACCATGGCTGGTGGGCACTTTATGGCTCTGAACCCAGGTCACAAGGGTGAGATGGCCCAGCAACATGAAAGGCCTGGGAGAAGCTATTTGTCTCTCATTTCTCTTCCCAGGTTCATTCCCTGTCTGTGGGGAAGCAGACACAGGTGTGAGAAGGCAGCAGAGGGCAGATGGGACAGAGGCTACCCCCAAGTGGCTGGGGCGCACGTCATGGTCTTGCTGACATTTTCTGAGTCCAGAGACATTTTTCCAGCGTCCTGGTTTTTAATAAACATTCAGGAAGCTTATTTATAACCTCCTTGGGTGTGAGCAGTCATCTGTGCCCAGAGTAAGTAACCATGGCTGCTGACAGGAGAGAAAAGATTGCTGATTGTATTCATTTTATTACTGAAAAGGCAACACTGGAAAAATGGAGCCAGGTGGCGGCTGGGGTGATGGCTCTTGAGACTAGCGTGAGATCTGAGAGAGGAGGTTATTAAAGAATGTGGACACGTTTCTCTTAGAACCTTTGAATTTGGGGATCTCGCAAAAGGAAATGAGAGAGCTCTATTGAGCACTTAAAAATGGTTTTGAAACTCAGGTTCTTGTGGTTTTTTAAAAATATATCTGTAGTTAAGACAATGTAGAAGAGAAAATTTGAGAGAAGGGATAGAAATGGAGAAAACATATCCAAAGTCGCACCACTTGGCTAGTGTTAATATTTTAGAGAATTTTCATATTTTCCCCCTATATCCTGGTGAGTTGTTTTTCTTTATTTCCCCCTGAGTTATGAACATACTATTTCATGTCTAGAATTCTCCATTTGCATTCTACCATCTACCTGTTTTCATTGCTTTTGTAATCGCAGTTTAATGGCTACAGTAATGCTCTGTTAAATGGATGTGACCACAACTCTTTTAATTGAACATGCAGGCAGTTTCCAAATTGATTTGTGTTTAAATGGTGATTTTTCTTTGACTTCCATCAACAAAATGTCATTTTCTTACCCTCCCTTTCCTTATAAACATAACCCAACCTTCTAAATATTTTGGCTCAGTGGCTTTTGGGTCCTTGACCAGCTCATCTCGGCCACTTGGAAAAGCAATTCTTCCATGTGTCCTGAGGCCTGTCATCAGCTCTGTGCCAGCCATCACCACCTGTCTTAACTGTCCTTCAACCCACACCTGAACTGTCTCCCAGGGCACTGATATGAGCCACCTGGAGCCAGCTTTTAGGAGTGCATTTCTCTACGTAAACAGTCAACCATCCCTCCATCAATCAGAGGAATCCACGGACAACATACATTGTATTCATCTGGGATGTTTGTCAACAATGCAGATTCCTGGGCCCCATCCCAGATTCACAAACAGACTCAGGGCTCAGACCTGGGACTTAGCATTTCTAGCAGGTGCCCCCAGGGAACTCCTAGGCCCACTAAGTTTGAGGACCACTGAGCTAGAGAAAGCTGAGTGATCAACCATACTTACCATCCCATCTATGGTTAGAACTTCCATTTTTCCTTGCCCTGGGGCCACATTCCTGTTTACACAAAAGAAAAGTTAGATAGTGCTTGCTCTGAAAAGCTCTGAAGAGGTCTCTGACATCACATAGCTCTTGCTTCAGTAAGTAGCATCTTAATGAGTGAAGAGCACATTATTTGAAACATAGGGCTGGTGTATTCCTTAATTACACAGTGTGGATTAAATATGGAAAAGGGTGATACTTGCTAAGTGGTTTTGGTATTGTCACTGAATGCATTAGAAAAAGTGGACAGTAAAACACTTTAATCTTCAAGTAGGGTACATTTCTGTCCTAAATCAATGTGAAAATCAAAAGGCATGAAACCAAGTTTCATAAGAATTGTAGATTGGCTGGTATATTGCTTGTTTAACCTAAAATAAATTTTCACCAGCCCTCCTCTATTTTTTACCATCATCGCCTTGAGCACACAGGTAGTTGGCTGTGTGTGTGTGTGTGTGTGTTCATTCTAGCCCTGTTCTGCCAGGCATCTCCTCCAGCCTGCCCTTCCCAAATCAAAACAGACCTTGACATGTTTCTGGGAGGCAGCTATCACAAATCAGGCTGTGCAAATAGGCGGGACATCATCTAGATTCTAGAAAATAAAGTCTTTGTCTGACACACAAAATCACTAAGAAAAAGCCTAGTGTTTTCTTTACTATAAAAACTTATAACAGCTTAAAAATATTATGCTCCATCCACTTAGCTAAAGCAGGCACACATCCCCCAGACTTCTTTGTTCCAGAAAAAAGCCTTTCTAAATTCCTGACTACCCAAGGGTTGGTGCTCCATTTTGCAGGTTATCCTTGCTTGTCTTCTCTCTTCTCTCTTACTTTTTTCATGCACAAGAAATGGGGGCAAAATAAGTTCATTTTGCTCCTTTCACAGAGGAGTAGAAGCTACCCTTGTACATGTGTTCTCTAGGCCTTTTCTTGGAACAAATACTCAACTCAGCTCTGTGCAGTCTAAGGGATACTTACTTCTTGGAGTTGGTCATCCTGCCCAGTCGCAGCTGCCTCTCTGAGGTTGTCATCAGTCCAAGGATTCCTGTGGGGATTTCCTTCTGGTTCTGACATTGTGCATTTGGTGGGAGTCCCTGGCCGTGATTCTGTCCTGTCCAACAGCAAGCACCCTGGATGTTTCCAGGGCATCTCATAACAGCAGGAGTCAACTTCTGATGGCTGCCTTTCAAATCATAAGTGCTGGTTTTCAAAGGCACAGAAGTCCATTTCATGTTTACATGTGTCTTTTTCTTGGGAACAGATAGAGCTCAGAGCTGGAAGGGGGAGGAAGAAGAAGAAAAGAGAACAATCTAGAATAACCCACCCTTGTTATTTCTTTCCTTATATTTGGACTAGAGGCCCCATGAATGGAAATTCATGCACTGGAGGGAGGGTCCCTCAGCCCGGCCTGCCCCCTCTCACATGTGGGAGCCCTCAGGGATGGGAGGCAACACCCACATCACACCTCTGCTGCTGCAACTGCCAGCAGCGCAGGCCTAAGGTGGCCCTGGGTGGCTGGGCAGCCATCATCCAAGTCTTGCCTGTGCCTCGGGCCCACCCTGAGCAACTGGCCTCAGCCCATTCATTGGTGCCACCATCTTAGAGGGAGTGCCAGTCAATTAGCATATTCTACCTTATTGGCTATGGGCACCACCATCTTTGTGAGGATGTGATGGTCAATTAGCATATTCCCCTTTTTATTAGATAGGATGCTGAGTCTTAGGGAGAAAGATCATTGTGCATCTCCCTTTACCTTTGATGCTCGCTCCTTCACAAACTGCCAGTGTGATGGGATGGTCTGGCTCATGGGTTCTCAGTGGAGTGGGAGGGCTGGGGATTCTGCCACCAATGGGACAGTTGGCAATGGTTAAAGACATTTTTGGTTGTCACCACTTCCGGTGCCACTGACTTCTGGTCAGTAGAGGTCAAGGGTGCTGCTAAACATCCTACAATGACAGGCCAGCACCTTCCCTCCAGCAAAGAACTGCTCAGCCCTATAAACCCTCAGTGCCAAGGTTGAGAACAGGGCTGAGAGCTGGCAGTCCTCAGTGCCATTGAAGCCACTCCAAGCCATAGTGGAGGAGGGCCTGATGCCAGGTGAGGGCCTGCCTGGCAGGGCATTGCGGAAGCCCCTCTGCAGCTGAAAGAACACTTTCTGTTCCAGCCCTGACCTCAGCTGCAGCACACGGTGATGTTTGGTGTTTAAGGGTCAGACCATCTAGTTGAAATCCCAGCAAATGCCTAAGTCTCTCAGGCCCTCAGCTTCTGAGAGTCCATATAACATCTGCCAAGGCAGCTGTTGTGGAGCAGTGTGCAGAAAGCACTTACTGGCATGCCTGGCACTTGGCAAACTCACTATTTGAGTGTTATTATCACTTTTATTATTAGGTACCCAAAGTGCCACCTTCCTTTTAATTCTGCCTCAGCCCATTCATTGCTCACTTACCAGAAAGAAGGAAGATTAACTGGAACTCGAGATCATTATAACCGAAGGGGATGGACGAGGAGGCCAGAGCCAGTGGCGGGGCTTGAGGTGGGCGGTTCTGTAGGTGCCTGGACGCTCCAGGCACGCTGTCCGCAGAAAGATGAGCCCTTCCTCCCTGAAGCTGGTTTCCAGCCTTGTCTGAGCTACACCAGGCTCCCAGAATCTGTGGCCTAATTATACTCATGCAGTACCTATTAGCGCTAATGGAGCCAGCCTTGCCAGTGAGAAAACTGGTCTCTGCCTTTCCTAACCATCTTCCACCATTCCCCTCCCCACCCCGTATCAATTAACTTCTCAGATAATTCCCATTTGCCACAGTTTAGAGGAGTTAATTTGTTCCCTGAGTCTGTAGATGAGAATAAGGCCTGAGGAGCCTGGGCCCTGAGCTGGAGGACAATGGGGGGTAGATGGAAATTGTCCATAAGAGATCTTTATCAACCCCAGAAGAGAGCCTGGCCATTCCCCTGCCTGCCCAGATCTTTCTAGCTGGGCCCCTGTAGGGAGAAGAATTCCCCTGCCCCAGGTGCTCAAAACGCTGCTTGATGCCACAGAAGCCAGTCGTCCTTGAGCCAGTGGTGAGCAGAGGCTGTGGGGCTTTCTGTCAACCGGGCCTTGTCCTTTGTGGTTCTTGTTCTGCTCAGGCTTAGGCTGCCCAAGAAGCACAGGCCACTTGTGCCCTCCAGCTGTTTATTGTGGGACATTTTGTAGTAGGGGCATCTGAGACATACCTTTACCTGGCAATGGACACATCAGATCCAAGGATGTTTTTTATACCAGCATTCCCCTGAGCCCGGAATTGCTGCAAAACAAAAATTTTACACACTCTATGGAGAGGTGACATCTCCTCCTTGCCCCTTCACCCCCATTGTCACCCAGCAGCAGAACCCAACATCCTTCTGGGAACATTGAGATGTAAATATTATACATTCTTAGCCCAGCCCCTGACACAGTGAGCCTTCATTGCAGAAACTGCATAAGGTGCCACATTCTCCCTTAGGATGTCCCCCCAAATAGATCTCTAATATGCTGTTCTTTAAGCGGGAGCTGTGCTGAGCTATCTCCCACACCCACCCACAATCCCAACACCTTGTCTATGTTTCTTCATACAAGAGTTGGATAGAAATTTTTTTGGAAACAAAGAGAATGGGGAAGAGAAAAATCTTGATTCTGAGTTGTTTTATATTCATTTATTCAATAAATATTTATTGAGTGTCTACCATGTGCCAGGCACTTTGCTGGTTGCCAAGTATACATTGGTGAATTAATCAGACACAGGCCCTGTGTGGGTCAAGGCCCCAGCAGGAAGCAGATGGCACATTCAAAGGGTAATTAGTGAGGAGGGCTACTGGGTAGGACCCGGGGTCTTAGCTGGAAGAACTATAGCCAACCTTCAGGGGCACCAGAGTAGTAAGAACCCTGAGGAGCTCTCTTGCTGCCCTCTGATCTCCTCCCATTAGGCACACCCAACTCGAAGCCAGAGGGCAAGAAAGCCAGCCATTGGCATAGCTTTCAGAGGAGTATGGGTGGAGATGGGCTATTAACACACGTCAGGATGGATTGTGATAAATGCTATGAAAGAAATGAGCAGGGTGGGAAATAGAGGACACTGAGGAGTAAGCACATGAAAAGGAAGGCCAAGGAAGCTCTCTGAAGTGATATTTCAGCTGGGAAGGACTTGACCTTGCAAAGGAGGGGAGGAGGAGAGGAAGGAAATGATGGGCTCTAAAAGAGGTGTATGCAAAGGCCCTGAGGCAGTCGTTCACTCAGGCCAGTGTAATGGAGTGTGGCTGTCAAGGGGGAAGAGAGCTTTATTTAGAGCTGGGAAGCTGTCACATTTTATTACTGGCTTAAATTCAGCCTCTTGAAGTCCCTTGGAGAGCACTGTCCTGGTCCCCTTTTTCAGTGTGTTACCTGAAAGCAGAAAAGGGTCAGAAGAATGGCAGAGTGGGTTTAGGAAGCAAACTCAAAATGAAGCAAAAATATTGTATGTTGGGTAATGCTAGGGAAGAATATGCCATTTAAACCAAAATGTTTGATTTTAAAAAAAATCTGTGAACTCTTTCTGTTGATCATTCTCTTGCTGTACTGTCCTTTACCCATCAGTGCTGATTTCTGGCTTGGTCATATTCTGGATGTCATGTATGTGGCACATTTGAATATTACCCCGATGTTCTGGCTTAGCCAGACAGCTAATATATGAATCTGATTAAAAGCCTTTCCTTAAGTAAAGAGTAAGTAAGTCTTGAAAACATAGCTAAACATAAGTATGATTCACAAATCCCCTTCTTTTTTTTATTGCACAAATCAGCCAGTGTTAGCCATGGCAAGCAGATTCCAGGGCTCTGGTCATGTTTATTGGTCCTTAGAAGAAAGATGGGACAGCTGTCATTTTTCCAGGAGGCATTGAAGGCTTTTGCTTGGCCTTCAAAATCTGGGTCGTCCCACCTCACTGCAAAATCCTCTGAGGCTGAGGTCTGAGCATTCCAGAAGATTTCCATTGTTGGGGGAAGTCGTCACGTCACTTTGTCCTTCTAGGAGCTCATCCCACTGTTTGCAGGAGGTGAGACCCAGTGCATCCACAATGAGGACAAATTCAGTGATTGTTGACCAAGACTGGTCCTCACAAATCTCAGGAGCTATCACATGTTTAAGGCCCTTGGCTGTCACCCGCTTTGCTCTGGATAAGGGAGCCGATGTCTCCTGGGAATTCCTACCTCACACTCAGAAGGTTGAGAGTGAATACTTCATGCTTAGTCTAAAGAAAATGGTCACCAAGCCTTCTCCATCTCTTTTAAGGGAGAGTTTGTTTGGGCAGCCATTGGGAAGATGTAAGGTAGACGCTGAAATATTCAGACACTGGTTCTCAGTCGTGGTCACATTGGAATTGTCTGGGAGTGTAAAAAAATTCTGAAGCCTGGGACCCACCCCAAGATTCCAATTTAACTGCCCTGGGGTTTGGCCTGGGTGAGGGGATGTTTTAAGGCCCTCCAATAATTCTACAGAGCAGACAAAATTGAAGGCAATCCCAGATTCTTCCTCAGGCACATATGTTTCTAACTTCCAGGATAATTTATGGGGGGTGCCAGTGCCCCAGTTTGGTCTATCCTTTCTGCCTGCAAAGTAGTGCACACCCTAAGGGAAAGGGCACTCATTTCCAAGCCACAAATGCTCTTAGTAGTGTCTTTGCTCTACCTGCTCCTGCCCAAAGCACCTGGGAATTGCTATTAAGGTGATAGTCTCAAGAGTCAGACCCCTATTCAACTCTCTGCTCTATCCGTTACCAGCTCTGTGACCTTGAGCAAATTGCTTAAACTATCTAACCCTGAATGTTCTCACCTATAACAACCCTTTTGTAGGGTTAATGAGAAAACACTCGATATAATGCAAGATCACACAAAACATTCAAAAATGTTTGTTGCTTTCATCATCAACAGAGATGTGGACTATGCTCAGGACCCTCATGGATTGATCCTATTAGAGTTAAGGACTGAAGTGGAAAGTCAAGTGAGCTACAGTAACCAACAATGATAGCTGTTACCCATACCTTGTAGATGAAGGAACTAAGGATCAGAGTGTAAGGTCACATAGCTGAAGAGTGGTTGAGTGGGGTGTGCCCAGCTGCACCTGTAATTACTACTCTGCATTCCCCTCCATAAAATAGAAGCTCTCTTTAAAAAAATTATATATATATATATTTTTTAATTGATTTCAGAGAGGAAAGGAGAGAGAGAGAAACATCAATGATGAGAGAAAATCATTGTTTAGCTGCCTCCTGCTCGCCCCCTACTGGGGGGGATTGAACACACAACCTGAGCATATGTCCTTGGTCAGAATGGAATCTGGTACCCTTTAGTCCACAGACCAAGGCTCTATCCACAGAGCCAAACCAGCTAGGGCTAAAATAGAAGCTCTTGAAGGAGGAGGGGCTCTTGGTGACATCAGCCCTTAAACTTGGCTGAGAAAAGGGAGTTTACACAAAGCTCAGTTCTTTCTCTGATGGGAAGGTCCTCCAGAGGGACATCAGCAGATGAAGCCAAGATGGGCAGGGTCTGCCAACTGCCACAAGCACCTTGAAAACCCATCTTTTGCCCATTTTCATGGTTTGCTTCCCTTGTCACAGCTGTCAGATGGCACCAGCAGCCAGGGAACCAGCCAGCCTCAGCCCACACAGCCACAGCAGCTGCCATGGCAAGACTCAGGCACCCTGCTGAGATAGGCGGTCTGGCCTCTCCTTTCTCCTGCTCATGGCTTTTCCTCCTAGGAACCAAGAACCTCTGCAACTCACCTTTCAACAGCAGTGATTCAGTGTTTCTCAAGGTTGTGTGTGTGTATGTTAAATAAGGCATGCCTTTTATTTAACAAATTGAACATGAGACTCATACCCCTCCCCTGCCAGAGTTTGTGTGTCCAGAGACTATCCTCTGTGCATCCTCAAGGCAGTGAAGATGTACATTATAAAGAGAGCCAACAGCTGCAAAGCATTCTAGGTGGGACACTGGGTTAACTACGACATAGATGTTTCTCAGTTAACCTTTATAATAATGCTGCAAAACATGTGTCATATCACCTCCGTTTCCCAGGTAAGGAATACAAGACTTAGAACACAGGATCACAACATGGTAGGTGGCTTGACCCAGCGTCTCAATGCTTGAGTCCTCTACTTTTAACTATAACACCATGTTTCTCAACCACAGTGGTTTTACACACACACACACACACACACACATACACACTCACACTCACACTCATACACTTACACTGGAGACATTTGGCAATGTCTTGGAACATTTTGAGTTGTCACAAGAGCTAATAGAATCTCCTGGCATCTTGTGGGTAGAGGACAGGGGTGTTGCTAAGCATCCTACAAGGCAGAGCCTACCTCCACAATAGAATGACTGTGCCCAGTCAGTAGTGCCGATGTGGCGAACCTCTGCTATAGCCCTGGACTGTGAGCTGTGTTTCGTTTGTGCTATGATATGGTACCAGAATGGTGAACATGCTTGGTAAAGCGCCGTGCCCATCCTCACTCCACAACTCTCCCATGAGCAGGGAGCACATAGACCCCACGCCCCACTTTGACAATTCCTGGGTTTGGCTTTGTCAAAACAACTGCTTCCCTTTAGCAGCAGAGATAGAGTCTGTCCCAGAGATGTTTTTTTCGTGGAGAAGTCCCATGTCTATGTGGTCCCAGAGCCAGGCCTCAGTACCTCCAGACGTGGAGAGGCGGGCAGCGCTCAGTGCATGCTGGCTGTGACACTCACAGACCACGCCAGCTCTTCCTTCCTCCCTCCTCTTCCTTTTTTTCCTCTTGCACCTTCCACGAGCACCCTCCTTGATAGGCTGGAGCCTCCTTCCATGGGAGCAGCCTGACACGCTGCAGTGAAAGGAAAGAGGAGGAACTTTTAAACTCATATAAAATGTGGGGAAGTCATGATGTCAGCTGTTCAGTTCACCTGTTCCCTTCATTCCCATTCCCATGTGGAGGCTTCCAGTTAAAGTGGCACCCACTGAGGAGAAACCAAGATGGCAGCATAGGTAAACACCTAAACTGCTGCCTTGCACAACAATTTTAAAACTACAACTAAAAGACACAACAGATATCATCCAGAACCACAGGAAGGCTGGCTGAGTGGAAATTCTACAACTAGAAGGGAAGAGAAAAGCACAGTGAGATTCAGAGGAACTGTGGAAGGCAGAGGTACTGAGGCGCATGCACAGAGAGGGTTGGCAACTAAGTACGAGGCTGGCTTTCTTAATTGAGAGGGGCGACAAAAGCTCCTGACTGCTCTGAACTCCAATTCCAGGTGAGACTCTATGGACCCAGACTCATTCAAGGAGAAACTAAACTGTCTGGCAGCAGGCAAAACTTGAGGGCAGCTTTCTCTCAGAGGTGCTTGCAGTGATTACCATGGGACACTGAGACCCAGGGGCCTCCTAAGGCAGGGCTAATGGGAAGCCATTGCTGTCTGCTGCACCCTGAGATTCCACTCCATCCAAGCTTAGCACAGACGCTTTTGCAAGTTTTGTCTCATAAGGCTGTCTCCAGCACAGAAGTTCTCCCAGAGTAGACACAGCTGATCCTCACAGCCAAAGGGCCTGGAGGTCAATTCCTCCCAGTGACACTAACAACAATCAAGGCTTAACTACAACAAGACTGTGCACACAGAGTGTCCACCTCAGATAACTGGGGAGGCTGAGCCACTGGGCCCTATAGGACACCTAGCACACAAAGTCAGTCTATCAACTCAGGGAAGCAGCCAAAATGCGGAGAGAAAGAAACAGGTCACAAATGAAAGAAATGGAGGAGAGAAAACGACTGGATATAGAATTCAAAACCGTGGTTATAAGATTTTTCAAGAATTTAGTGAGACCCTCGAGGTTATGAAAAAGGACCAACCAGAAATTAAGCATACACTGACTGAAATAAAAAATAATATACAGAGATCCAACAGCAAACTGTAGGATCACAAGAATCAAGTCAAAGACTTGAAATACAAAGAAGTAAAAAACACTCAACTGGAAAAGAAAAAAAGAAAAAAGAATCCCAAAATATGAAGGTAGTGTAAGGAGCCTCTGGAACAACTTCAAGCATACTAACATCCAAATTATGGAGGTTCCAGAAGAAGAGAGAGAGCAAGATACTGAAAACCTATTTGAAGAAATAATGACAGAAAACTTCCCCCACTTGGTGAAAGAAATAGATTTACAAGTCGAGGAAGCACAGAGAACCCCAAACAAAAGGAATCCAAAGAGGACCACACCAAGACACATCATAATTAAAATGCCAAGAACAAAATACAAAGAGAGAATATTAAAAGCAGCCAGAGAAAAACAGTTAGTTACCTACAAGGGAGCATCCATACAACTATCAGCTGATTTCTGAACAAAAACTATGCAGGCCAGACAGGAGTGGCAAGAAATATTCAAAGTGATGAATAGCAAGAACCTACAACCAAGATTACTCTACCCAGCAAAGCTATCATTCAGAATCAAAGGGCACATAAAGGGCTTCACAGATAAGAAAAAGCTAAAGGAGTTCATCACTGCCAAACTAATATTATATGAAATGTAATATAATATATGCTGAAAGGTACTCTTTAAGAAGAGGAAGAAGAAAAAGGTAAAGATAAAAAAATATGAACAACAAATACATATCTATTAACAAGTGAATCTAAAAATCAAGTGAATAAAAAATCTGATGAACAGAATAGACTGGTGAATATAATAGAATCAAGGGCATAGAAAGGGAGTGGACTGACAATTCTCAGGAGTGGGAAGGGCTGTGGGGGGTGCAGGAAGATACTGGACAAAAATCATACACCAATGGATGAGGATAGTGGTGGGGAGAGGTAAAAGCAGAGGGTGGGGTGGGAACTGGGTAGAGGACAGCTATGGGGGGAAAAAGAGGAACAATTGTATTCTGAACAATAAAAATTTATTTAAAAAAATAAATAAAATGGCACCTGCTGCCCTCCTGAGTCTGTGTGATGGGAAGCCCTAACGCACCAAAAGGAACCAAGAGAGAAAGCAGGTCAGATGCTGACGTCTTCAGCACCGTGGCCAGGCGTGGCTCACCAGGCAGGCGGTGATGCCAAAGGGCACAGTGGTCAGGTGCTGGGGAAGGACATAGCCTGCTCCTAGCTGGATACTGCTTTCTGGCCTGGGCGGCAGAGGACCTATATGCCTTTGGTCTGTCAGGTTAACCAGGATTTGATGGCTCCCTCTGGGATCCTCTCCCCTCACTCCTCCCACCCAGTCCCCCTCCCTCCCACATCCTCTCTGAGCCTGAGATTTCTCCTTTGAAAAATGAGAATTACGATACCTACTCTTAGGGGGTTCAGGAGACTCCCATGAAATCAGATATGTAAAACACCCACACCTTGCCCTGCCCCTGATAAATATGCAAAAGGGCACCTCTTGTGAAATACCAATGGGGAAAACTCAGAGAGGACAGGACTTGGCACAGTGGTGGCATCTGGGGTGTACGGAGTTGACAGTGATGGGGTGAAATACAATGGATGGCGTGGTGGCTTTGGTTATTGAGGACTTGCCATGCCTGGCGCTATGCTAGGGCAGTGTGTGCATGAGCTCATTTTGTAGGGTGGGTCTGTTCTTACCCCTGACAGCCTTCCTCCCTCTTCACTGCCTCATCTTCCTCTGTAGCACTGAGCACCCTAAGACATAGTTCATTTAGTCCTTACTTTGTTTCCTTTTCCCTCCCTTGTTGCCCCAGTCGCTGGTGCTGCTGGACACATAATAGGAATTTGGTAATCTGACCCATGGTCAGTATTCATAAAATATTTGTTGAGTGAATGAGCCTCCGTTTTACAAATGAGAAAACAGAATTTTAGATCAAGAGATTTGCCCAAGACCATGTGGCTGCTGACAGCACAGTGCCTCTTGCAGCGTCGGGCAGCCAGGAGTGGTGGCCATAGGAAATGTCCCTGTGGCTCCCGGGCACACCAGCTGACAGCAGCAGGGCCCAAGTGGGCTCAGAGCTTGGGGAGCACGGCTTGAGCTCTGTGACCACTGCCCTGGTTACCCAGACCCCCTTGTAAGCTCCAGGTATTTCAGCCACAAAATAGCTCAGAAAAAGTACAAGATTGGGGGAGGAAAGATTGGGTTTTCTTTGCCGCGCCTCCCAATGCCCCGGAAATAATAGACTTTGTGCTTAATATCCTTGTCCCCAGTTCAGTGAAGGCCCCAGAGGAAGTATCTCACATTTATTCTCCTGAGGGGGTAGACCAAGGTGGAAAGTGGGAAGCTCCCAACTTGTCCCATGTAATTTTATTGTCTTCTTGAATTACAAACAAAAAATAGTTCTAAACAATTGAAAAGCTGTAAAATTACAAAGCTACAAAACAGTTTTTAAAAGTTGCAAAATTATAAAACCATCTGTACAAATTGAGATTGCCCCATAATATCCTTCTAGCCCCTATTAGGTGACTGTTTCTTTGATATTTGTCTCTGGGCAAATAAAAAATTAAAACACTGACAGATCTGTAATTACAAACAAAAAGTTGTCATACCGTTTTGCAGTTGCCTTTTTTACTGAGAGTACACCTTGGCCATCTTCCCCTGCTGGCGCACATTCCTCCTGTTCATCTGACACTGCACCGTATTTTACCAGCCTCTTACTGGACTCTTGGATTTTTCCCTGTTGAAATCTGTGTTTTGTTGAGCACCTTTTTATTTGACTTTATGTGCTTTTCGCATTTTCTGTAGCATAAATTCCTAGAAGGGGATTTCTGGGACAGGGGATATGCACATGGCAGGTTTCTATGGTGCTTCCAAATGGCCTCCTCCAAGTTGTATAAATGTGTACTTCCATCAAAAGGCTGGGGGCTCTGAGCTGGGCACTTGGTAGGGGCAGATCCTGCTTTCAGACCAGGACTGCAGAGTTTGCCCAGTGTGGACAGCCACAGACTCTGATATCTTAGGGTTTGAAGCGCTCACAAGCAGAGAGCAGCCCTGATGGCCTATGAGTTGGAACCACACCAAGTAAAATTCCTGCCTTTCTACCAGTCTCCAGCATCCTGACGGGTTTCTCAGGTGCCAGCCATCTGAACAGTTTCCAGGGGAGCGCGGCTGCCATGCACCCTGGCTGGGCTGGCACAGGGACCACACTTAGTGAGGGGGCCTGGGAATTAAGTCATCAGTCTTCACCAGCCAAGATCTGGCGGGAAAGGTAACAAATTGTCCTGGAAATCCTGCGTCTGACAGAGGCTCAGGGCTTGGCGGGTTACAGAATCCTCGCACCTGGCTTGGCGCTGGTGAGATGGTTACGTAACATGGCTTTTCAGACTCCAAATTCCAAGGTCACCTACAAGTGAGGGAGCCAGTGCTGGGGACCTGTTTTCTTATCCACTTTCACATGACTTCAGAGCAGTAGGTTTTCATGTTTAAAGGCACCAAAATCAAATGAAGAATTTAAATGCTAATTCTTAAGCCCTGTTCCCAGAAGTTCTGATGCAGTCAGTCTAGGACAGGAACCAGGAACCTACATCTAAACAAACCCTATAGGTGGGCCCTGGCCAGTGTAGCTCAGTGGTTGGGTGTTGTCCTGTGCACCAAGAGGTCACAAGTTCTATTCCTAGTCAGGGAACATGCCCTGGTTGCAGGCTCGATCCCTGATAGGGGACAAGCAGGAGGCAGCTGATTGATGTGTCTCTCTCCCTCTCCCTTCTTTTCTCCCTAAAAATCAGTCAACAAAAACAGTTTAAAAGAAATAAAAAAACACTGATCTCTATTATACACTGAGCCTTGGCCGTTGAGGTATGACTTCCTGGGGCAAAGACAGAGTAGCAGGTCTGGACGAGTGAAAGGTGACCAAGTAAACAAATCTTGAGTTTAGGTTTCTCTCTTCTTCCTGTCAGCAAATGGTAGGCCTAAATGTTCCCTGACTGTCTAAGGACCCCCAGAATGTTTTCATTTCTGATCACTCTGGCAGCACCTTGTACCTCTTTTCTCTCTCCCCGGCACTCTTGCCTCGGATTGGCTCTGCCCTGATGCCAGGGTAATATTCCACACTGACGGGATAGTAGAAGGTGGTCTGTCTTGGGTTATAGAATCAAAGTCGCAGACTCTCACGTAAGTGACTAAATGCGAGAAAGGTATAAACTTACAGTTACAAAATAAATAAGTCCTGGGAATGTGATGTACAGTTGGCAGCTCTAGTTAATGACACTGAATTGTATATTTGAATGTGGCTAAGAAGATAGGTCTTAGAAGTTCACATCACAAGAACAAGTTCACAACTCTGTGTGGTGATGGATGCTGAGTAGGCGTTCTATGGTGATCATTTTCCAACATATCCAAATAGCAACTCTTTGTCTTATAAACCTGAAACTAACATAATGTTATATGTTGAGTATATCTCAAAAATAAATTGAGAGACCACCCTTTCCCCCCCTAAAAAATTAGACTTTCATCTGGGAGAAGCTGGGAGAGGCTGTGGTGGAAAATCAGGAGGGAAGAGGAGCTAGGGCTCAGAGCAGAGAAGATTTATTAGGGATCTTTGCAGAAGAGTGGAGACTCTAGGTCCCTTGCTATCCAGGCCAATTGCAGATACTCCTTGACTTACAATGGGGTGGAATCCCATTAAACCTATAATAAGTTGAAAATATTGTTAAGCCCAAGTGCATTTAGTACCTCACTGTAGCATGAGGTTGTTTCCTCTCAGGATTGCTTGTGAGAGTGGGAGCTGGGCCCACGGCCGCTGCTGCCCAGCGTCATGAGAATATCCCACTGCATGCCATTGGGCCAGGGAAGATCTAAACTCAGAATTTGGAGTATGCTTTCTATCAAATGCCAATAGCTTTTGTACGATTGTAAAGTCGTAAAATCATGAGTCAAGCCATCATAAGTCGGGGGCTAGACTTTCCCACTATTCTGGTAAACACAGTTTATAGGAAATATACAATCCATAGAGTTTGACAAATGAAAATTAAAGATTTGACTAAGGTGAAAGGCGAGGGCCCTGTCTGGTAGAGCCAGGCCCAGGGGCAGGCTACTGCCATGGGTACATAATTAAAAGGGGTGCCAAAAAACTCATTAGCCAAGATAAGCAATATTTCAATGCAGTATTTTAAGGAGCAAAATTCATGCCAAAATTCTATGTTTAACAAAAAGTCAAATTTGTAAATAAAGTCAGGGTCAGTTTTATTGGTTATCTCCAGTCTTGCTGGGAGTGGCCCTGGCACAATGACAGGGACAGACATGGTAAGCAGATACATTCAGATTCTAATAGGAATCAGTGTTAAGCCAGTATTCCCCAAAATGTGTCCTTTTGAGTCAGGGTGGATCTGGGTGGGGATGGGGTGCTATTGTCAAAACATGGGAAACAGAGCATGTTCTCTTCCTGGAAATTCCTGCTGTGCCAAAGCAATGGAAGGTTTTGGAATGTCCTTCAGCAGTTGCCAAACTTCCTTGCCTACGGAATTATTTATGCATGATTCAGGGGGAATTTGTAGACTTTCCTTACCTCCCCAGCTGGTCCCAATGGGAGGAGAAAGTGATTGCCTTTGGAGGATGCTGGATGCTCAGCTCCTCCCAGCCTAGCAGCTGCTCCTCCATCTGTGTGGACCATGCACCTGGCCAAGCCCTCGCTGCCTCAGGAAGGCAGGTGAAGGACACAGCTGGCTGGGGCAGAAACCAGAGCTGGGAGCAAGTTTCTGTGGCTGGGGTCAATGCCTATGCTTTCCAAGAACCCAAGTCCTGGCTTTGGGTTCCTTATCAGAAGCAGAGGATAGGTTGGTGGCAGTTCTGGGGATGAGACAAGAAGGAGAGAGCAGAATGGATAGGGCCACACTTCCTTCTCTCTTTCTAAGGTTTGCTGGCTCCTGGGATGAGGTCGGGCTTGTGCTGGCTCAGATACAGTCCCCTGGATGGTCTCTGTGATCACAACTTCCTGGATGCAATCATGAGAAATAAGCAATTCCTTTGTGGTCTTTGGGCCAGCAACATCAGCATCTCCTGGGTGCTGTTAGAAATGGAGAGGCTGGGCCCACCCTGAGGCCTTTGCCCTGCCCTTTGGTCCCTGACTTCCAGCACTCCACTGCCTCCTTTCCTTCCTGCTCACAGAACTGCAGGAGCAGCAGAGCGGTGACAGAGCTGCTGTGCGAACTTGCAGTCCTTCCTGCTCTCTCCTCCCCCCTCTAAAAGTTACATAGAATGCCTAGCAATATATATGAGGCCACACAGAGAAATGTTCAAAGGTGACAAACATGGTGAAGGACACTAACATGGCACCTGACCTCACTGTGCCAGCACCATCTGAACCCTATGTGTTAACCCAATGGACACTCAGTCACTGGCATCCCAATGAGCAGGTTCTACAATCTCCTCTTTGCAGATAAGGGTGCTGAGGCATGCGCAGCTCAGGGCCTTGTCAGGAGGCACAGCTGTCAGGTGGGGCTGGAGTGTGAGCTGCACAGCCTCACCTCTGTGCTGTCCCCACTGCTTCATTCATCCTGCCTGCCAGTGTGTTTGGGACACTCTCAAACCCACTCGGCCTAGATAGCTTCCCTCCTGCTCCCACTCCCTTCCCGGCCCTCCTCCCTGCCTCTCTCCTGCTCACTCTCAGAGCACAGGAACTTTCTCTTTCTCAAAGCTCCTCCGCATCCTTTAGGTCTCACCCTGATGGTCAACAACTCGGTTCTTTGCCAGCTCTGTGCCAAAGTAGAGACAGTCTCACACTTTCTCCAAGCCCTGTTTCTACCACCTGGTGACTACTGTCCCGACAGCTGTGTGTCTGTAATGACCTGGCCACATCTGTGTGCAGCACTGTGTCCTGTGGGGTGTTCTTAGAGGCCGCAGAGCCTGGCCATGGCAGGGCTGCATCAAACACTTCAAAGAAGCCAAGTTGGTGTAGGGTCTGGTTGCCCCCTCCACCCCTGGGAGCCATTTAACAAAGTTTCCTGAGCGAAGACTCGGGCAGCTGCTGTGTGTGGGAACCCCTTTCACATCCACATGGTTCAGGGTTCCATTTCAGGGTTCAGGTTCTGGAGAAGGCTGCAAAAAAATGAAAAGAGACTAGAGAAGTATTAATTTGGGAATATTGGGGGCCAGGGGAGAGCAGTCGCTAAAATTGACCATCTGTTTCTACAAGTGTTACATCCTGGTTTGTCCCTTTGCTCCCTTTGACATGCATCTTTGTTGGAGTCACCATTTACCAGGAACTTGATGGAATGAGCAATTCAGTGATAGAAGGTGGAAGACTGCCCGACCGATCGGAGTTTTGGCCTAGACCAGGTTCGTCCTGGTAATTGTACGGGATCAGTAAAGAAGAGATTTAAGTCATGGTTTAAAGGCGAGTCCCTAGACCAAATACTGCTAGAACAAGTGCCTTAGGGTCGGAAACCCAGAATCAACCGTGACCCTAGGAACCAACTCCTTGGGAAGACTCTGATCTTCAGTTTGGGTCAGTCTCCTGCAGTGGGCGGGGGGGGGAGGGGGGGAAATGCTCTCCTGAGCGGGGGAGGTGGGCGGAGCCTGGGGTGGGGCTCAAGCAGAAGCACCCCCACTTCCCAGTCCTCCTAGCTCTCAGCAGCTGCTGACTGTAGGAAGTTGCTGCCAGCGCTCTTCCAGGGACCACAGGAGCAGAGGGCTGTCCTGTGACTACACATGGACAGATGGAACCCTGGAAAGGCTGGACACTAGAGCTGAGAAGTAGGGAAGATGCATCCAGGGCTAGAGACTTAAAGCTCTACTGTGGGAGGAAACAGGCAGTACAGGCCTCCACCAGGGAGCTCTCCAAGCTCACTGAGGGGAGAGCAGACTGTGGGTGGGTTTGTGAGGGGAGTTGAGGAGAAAATTCCCAATTTTGGAGACATAGCATCCCCAACAGTGGAGCACACTCATCCTTCCCTAGCGAGGCGCACCACCCTGTCCAGACTAGGCCAGGTTGTGTTTGAGGGATGGGGTGGGGCACAGCCCTCAGCCTGGCTCAGTAGCAGCCCCAGCATCCATCTGGTAGCGGTGGCTCTTGCCCCCCAAGGACATTTGGCAATGTCTCAGGACATTTGAGTTATCACAACTACAGAGCATGCTATTACTATGTGTAGTGGGTGAGGCCAGGGTTGCTAAGCATCCTACACAGCCCAGGGCAGCCCCACAGAATTATCCTGCCCCGATGCCAGTAGTGCTGAGGCTGAGAGCCCTGAGTTAGTGGCCGAGGATAGGAGGCTGTGGTCTCCCTGAGCAGAAGCACCTTTAGTCACGAAGGACATTTTCCTGGAGCTCTGTCATCGACGCAGGTTTCTCCACCCCCGAGGGCACCACGTCCCCACAGTGCTGCAGACAATGTATCCTGCAAGCTGCTGAGGATGTATGCCACTGCTCTGGTCCATAGGCTGTGCTTTGAGTAGCAAGGGTTAGCGTGTGGTGATCACTCCCTTCCTTTCCTTCTCCCTCATTCTCTTTCCACCCCCACCCCCAGTCTTCCTTGTCATACTCGGTTTGAAAGATTCCATGCCCTGACACCAAAGACCATGTGGTGGTTAAACTCCACTGCTCAGATGACAGCTGCTCTCCAGCTGTTGCTGATGTGGAATTCAGGGTGCTGATCATATCAATTGACTTAATTGAAAAAAGGATCCCAAGGGACTTGATCAAAGTGCCCCCACACACTTAAGAAAGCTAGTACCTCAAAGGCATGTTTGGCTTGGCCTGGACACTCCAGCAGCATGGAGGTCGTGGCTTTGGGGATGCCCAGGTTTCACAGACATTCCTGTTCTAAAACAGAGGTTGGCTGTTCCTAGAAAGGACCAGATGGCAAATATCTAACACTTTGCAGCTCAGACTGTCTAGGTCACAGCTACTCACTTCAGCACTGTATCAGGGAGGCAGCCACAGGCAGTGTGCAAATGAATAGATGTACTTTAGTTGTGTTCCAATAAAACTTTATTACAAAGACAAGTAAAGAGCTGGACTTGACCCATGAGCCATATTTTGCAGTACCCTATTCTGAACAGTTCCTGTTTATTCACTCTCTGCTTCAGCCAAAAAAAACAAAGCACATAGGGAACCCTTACTGAAAGGAGTGAAATCCTCAGCCTGAGTGGTAAATGTCTAGAGGACAGAGGTAAGTAAGTACCATTTCTCTTACTGCACAGAAATGTGTGTCTTTTAAGTTGGCAGAAAATCAGCTCTAGCTTCCTATGCCTGTTTTTGTTTGTTTGTTTGTTCTTAATGTTTTTGAGAGGTGAAAGTGGAATAAATAAATAAGACACAGAAAAGTGTACCTTTAAGTCTGCGTATTCTTCTCTTGAACCTTGAGCTCCTAGCTTCTGCTTTTAGAACAAATGGGGGCAAGGGGACACGGCACAGATTGCCTTTCTCTTCCCTCAGAACACAGCATCCTTGGAAAGCCTTGATTTTTCTTGCTGTCCTGGCTTCTGTGAGACCTCTATGCAGGGAGGGGACACTTTTGGACAGCAATGCTGCTGTTGCTACATGCCCTGGCCGCACATTGCTGCTGACAGTTTAACCGCAGAGGCACAGGCTGAGTGCAGTACTGACCTCTCCTTGTTGGCCGAGGCCGGTGGCCTCTATGGGGGACTGGGCATTTGTGTAGCTTTTGGCCACACTGACCCTGGGATAAGGGTGAATCAAATCTAGGCCTTCGCTCCACAGTCTCCATGGAGCACTTCTCACAAAGCCTGGCATTATTTGGAGGGAAAAAACCCTCTTTGTCGATTAATAGGACAAGGTTCCACTTGAGAGGAGAGCAACCTGGCATCTGTGCTCATGCTGCGGGGGATCTTCTGCTGGGACCCCGATGAGGCAGTCAAACTGTGGGTTGCAGCCAGAGCTCTCAGGAGAACTGGGTTCAGTCTCCACGTCTCCTCCAGCCCTGTGCTCGTGCACACATACACGCTCCCACACACACATTGTGGCTCAGGCAATAGGGAAGGAAAAGTGCATTTATTGAGGATCACAGAGTGGCACTTGGGAGCCCCAGTTGGTTGGACTCTATTGATTTGCAGCGTTTTGACAAATGAAATAAAGAGTTGAGTTTCATCTGGGTAGAAGAATAATCCCCGACTGCAGTTTGGAGACACAAATTATTTTAACAGTGGTTCATCAATGGTGAACATTGCCATGTGTGGGGGCCTGTGTGGGTCGTGTTTCTCAGATTTACTCATTCCTGTCATCATGCATTCACCAAGTATTTGGTCTAAAATTCTTGGGACATGCTGTCTTTTACTGTGGACTTTTAGGCCCCGCATACTTCCTTCCTGCATATTGAATCCAGGTCCGGGGAGGGGGGTTAGCAAGCCGGAGCCAGCTCCTGCCCCCTTGTGGCTTATAGACTAGCCAAGTAGATGGAAAGGAAATAAAAACTATACAAATGTATTAAAGCTGTGATGGCTCTTAAAAAATAAAGGTACATATTTCCTCATCTAATAACCATGTCAGTTTTCTTTTCTTTCTTTCATTTTTAAATATATTTTATTGATTTTTTTTTTTACAGAGATGAAGGGAGAGGGATAGAGAGTCAGAAACATCGATGAGAGAGAAACATCTATCAGCTGCCTCCTTACTGGGGATGTGCCCGAAACCAAGGTATATGCCCTTGACCGGAATCAAACCCGGGATCTTTCAGTCCACAGGCCAGCACTCTAGCCACTGAGCCAAACCAGTTTCGGCCCATGTCAGTTTTCAATCTCAGATGTTGCGCCCATTTTACAGATGCATCTCAAGATGATTCAAAAGCTGCCCGAATCACCCAGCCAGGAAGTGGCTCTCTCTTCATTTCTGCTCAGAGTGAGAGAGGAAGAGGGTATTTATCAAAGTGAAGTATGAACTGTGATACTACAGTTCCATCTTGGGGATGTGGCAACTGCTCATTTAAACAGACGTCACGAGCTTTGATTAATGAGACAATATTTTTTGTAGATGGAGGAGCTAATTTTAAATCATGTATTCTTCAACTTTAAAATTGGAGAAGCCCCAGATGGTGGGCCCTGTGATGAACCGCAGCAACAACGAGATTCACAGGAGTGGCAGTGATGTTTTTGTTCCTCTCAGTTGGCGTCCCACCATCTGAATTACAATCTTTAGGTCTGGTCCACTCCAGGTCATGGGGTGGTGGCTTCTTCCTGGTGGTGGGTAGTGTGGGGATTCATTGATCTCAATTCCACAAATATTTCCTGAGCACCAGTGGGGTGCCAGTCAGTGCTGCTGCCAGGACAGTGAACAGGAGAAAAGACCCCTTTCCCATGGGCATTCATTCAGCTACAAACATACACACACTAAGGAACGTAAGTCAGGATGGGGGCCTTCCGAAAGCTCAGGTACTGCAACGAGACTGGTTGGTGGGGAAGAGCCTTACTCCTTTAGAAAGAGTGAGCTCGGCCGACACCATGGAAGAGGTGACATTTACCTGAGGCTCTTGATTAGAGGAAGTCAGCTTTGCCAAAGGGAGAGTCTCCAAAGGGGCTGGAGTAGGCTTGCAGGTGTGCTGGAGGAGGAGAGAGAGTATAAGTGAGGCGGAACAGAAGGCGCAAGAAGCACCATTTAGCCAGTGGTTGTGGGGAAACAGAGGGCCTTGCATTCCTCATAAGGCCTTGGGGTTTTGCCACAGAGCCACCATGTTGAGAAGAAAGTACACAGTTATTGCTCATTTGTAAGCCATTTTATTCATGCCGTGCATTGAAGAAGCCCCTGGAAAAAATTCTGAGTTAATAAATGAGAACAGACCAGGTAGCATTTCCAATCCCACCACACAACTGCTGGGGGAAGAGCTTAGGTGTAGGTAACACTGAGTGGGCCCTGGCCTTGCGCACGAGCCCCCTTGCTCTTTCAGAGCCGGTGGACTAAGGGCATCCGGAAGTCCTAGGACACAGGCCCATAGATGGGAAGACAACACCCTCCAGTGGAACTGACGCTGCCTGTCTTCACTGTTAACCTCCTCAGTGAGACCTGAATATCTGTACACACAGGTCGTTCTCACAAGTGCTTGATTACAGCATGTTTAAAAGACAGGTTCAGGAGAACAGCATGTCTGGGAATGTATAGTATTTTCTAGATTATTAATGCTGTCCCTAATTTCACTCCAGGGCATCAGTAAATAGCTGGGCAAAGATCAGTGCATCTACCTGTATAACTTTAGCTCCTACATGTGATGTTTGAAGATTTTCCCTCCTTACTGAAGTTGATCCGCTCACAGAACTCATTATCATCTCAGGTTTCTACCTCTTCACTCCGCCTTCAGATGGGGAAGGTTCTGGGAGCGATGATGATATGTACGTCAGAGCTAAGCAGCTGGGAAAGCAGGAGTTGGCGGACTCAACTCGTCTTGCCCTGAATGTTACCCCAGTAATGAAATAAAAAAATAGATGGATGATTGGACAGTGTGTTGGTCAGAATACTTTCTTTCTTAAAATATATTTTATTGATTTCAGACAGAGATAGAAACACCAATGATTAGAGAGAAACTTGGATCAGTTGCCTCCTGCATGCCCCCTATTGGGTGATTGAGCCTGCAACCCAGCATGTGCTCTAACCAGGAATGGAATGTGACCTCCTGGTTTCTGGGTCAACACTCAACCTCTGAGCCACACTGGCTGGGCCAGAATACTTTATTAATAGGCATATCCTACATTTAAATTTGGCTCTTTAATGAGAGTATTGCTTTAAGTATAACTTACATACGGCAAAGCAAACAAGTGTTAAAATTACACCTCAAAAATTTTTACATATGCCTGTCCTTTTATAACCACCACCCAGATCTAGATACAGAACATTTTCAGTGCCTTTGGGATTTCTCTTACCCCACTCCCACTATTCTGACCTCTGTCACCATAAATAGCCCTAGCCTGTTCTTGAACTTCATATAAATGGAATCCTACACTGTGTTCTCTTTTTTTTTGTCTCAATTCCTGTGTGATTCATCAATGTTGGTGGGTGTAGTCATTCATTCTATTGATGTGTAGTATTATTTAGTGTCATGTTTTCTCAGCTGTGGCATTACTGACATTGTGAGATAAATACAGTGGTACCTCGAGATACGAGTTAATTCCTTCCGTAACCTTGCTTGTATATCAAGTTGCTCATATCTCAAAGCAAATTTCCCCATTGAAATCAATTGAAATGCCGTTAATCCATTCCAGCCCCTAAAATGCCACCCCAGTTGTTCTTGTTACGTGTTTTTGAATAAGAAAAATGTATTTATAAATGACAAATATTGTATAAAAACATAATAAAAGAAATGTAAAGGAATAAACTGGTCTTATAAAGTGTATTTACCTACTCGTTACACTCTTAATGCTACACTTTATCCCTAAACTGAATGTAACTTAACTAATCTTCACTGAACTTAATTGCTACTGGTCTTTGCATTTTTGGCCGATTTCAAATAAAATGTGTCCAACGAGGTTTGCCTCTTCCTCCCTTTCAGAATGTTTCTGAAAGGGGTGAGGCAAGTTTCATTGAACAGCTCCGATGCACGACCAGTAGCAACTTTTTCGGGGTGTTTCTTTTCCACAAAGTGTGACACCCTCTCCCACATTCCTAAGATCTCCTTTATCTCACTTGTAGAGATCTCCTCCACCTCTGGCTCCTCCTCGAAACCAATTTCTTGGAGAACCTCCGCATGTTGCTGAGACTGCAACTCTTGTAACTCCTCCGTGGTGAGTTCCAGAGAGTGCTCCTCGACGAGCTCATTCACGTCTCTCTCAACCACTTCCAGGCCCATGGATTTTCCCAGAGACACTATCTCCTCCTCCACTGGCAGGAGGGTTTGAATCCTTCCAAGGTCCTTTCGGCTACGGCCTCAGGCCACAGCTTCTTCCATGCAGAGGTCAAAGTCCTTGTTGTAACACCCAGTCAGGCCTGATCAATAATTCTGAGGCATATCACAATGTTAAAGTGGTTCTTCCAGAACTCTCGAAGGGTGAGGTTTGTGTTCTCCGTCTCCTCAAAGCAGCGCCGGAACAGGTGCTTGATGTACAGTTTTTTAAAATTAGAAATCACCTCCTGACCCATGGGCTGCAGGATACGAGTGGTGTTGGGAGGTAGGTAGACAACCTTTATAAACTTGAACTCTTCTAGGAGTTCATCTTCAAGGTTCGGTGGGTGAGCAGGAGCATTGTCGAGGACGAGGAGGGCTTGCATGGTTAGGTTGTTTTCCTGTAGATAATTCTTAACAGAAGGGTCGAAAACCAGGTTTACCCACTCCACAAAGAACTGCCTGGTGACCCATGCCTTCGGGTTTGCCCTCCACATAACTTGCAGTTTATCTTTTAAAATCTTATGTGACTTAAAGACTCTGGGGTTTTCCGAATGGTATACGAGCAGAGGCTTGATCTTGCAGTCGCCACTCACATTGGCACACAGTGCGAGAGTTAACCTATCCTTCATGGGTTTGTGGCCTGGCACCGCCTTCTCCTCTGCCGTTATGTAAGTCCTATTCGGCATCTTCTTCCAGAAAAGCCCTGTCTCGTCACAGTTGAAGACTTGCTGGGGGATATATCCTTTGGCTTCTATCAGTTCGGAAAAAGTTTTGAGGTAATCCTCAGCTGCCTTCACATCCGAACTTGCTGCCTCACCATGCCTGACGATGGAGTGAATGTCGGACCTTTTCCTGAAGTTATCAAACCAGCCTCTACTGGCTTTAAATGAGTCTTTCGATGCTTCGTCTGTGGAAGTGCGCGGGGTCTGCTCCAGCAAATCACCGTAAATCGCTCGCGCCTTCTCGCATATGATGCCCTGTGTCAATGTATCTCCTTTAAGCTGCTTCTCCGTCACCCACACCATCAGTAGATTCTCCATCTTTTCATGGAGAGAGCTACAGAGCTTAGAAATTATTGTAATGCTCTTAGCTGGCGTTATACCCTTTATCAACTCCTTCTGTTTAAGCACAGTGCATATCGTTGAAGTACTACGCCCGTATTGCCTCGCCAAGTCAGCCACTCGCACACCTTGCTCATATTTTTCTATGATTTCACGCTTTAATTCAATAGACATCATCCTCTTCTGAGCACTGACCTTTCCACTCGCTTTCTTCAGACCCATGGTTATAAAAAGATGCTTCGACAACGAGGTAAACAAGCACACTGACTGAGGCTTGGGAAACTATGAGACGCTCGAGTCGCGGTAAACTGGTGGGTGTGTGCAGCTGGCCGATCTGCTCGATTACTCATATCTCAAATGTTGCTCATATTTCAAAGCAAAAAAATCGCTTGCTCTAAGGCTCGCATCTCAAAAATCTCGTATGTTAGGGCACTCGTATCTCTAGATACCACTGTAATTCTTGTGGGGATTGCCCTGTACTGTGTAAGGTATTTAGCAGCATCTCTCTAGCTTATACCCACTAGGGGCAAGTAGCACCTCCTAAGCCCCATAATTTCCCCTGGAATTGAAGACCACTGTGTCATATAAATATACTACAATTTTAAAGAAACTTTCTATTTGAAAACTAGAGGCTTGGTGCACAAAACCTAGGAGTCTGGCCACCCATCCCAATCAAGGCTGGGCTGGCCAGTGGAGGGTCCACAAGCAGTTGGCTGGGTCTGCCCCCAATAGGGCCGGTTGGCTGGCCACAGTGCATATTATAGTGACTGGTCATTCTGGTCATTCAGGTTGCTTGGCTTTTATATATGTAGATAGATAATTTCAAACTTAGTGAAAAGTTGAAAAAATTGAACAAATAATAGTCACAATGTATTTTTACCTAGATTCACCTATTGTTAATACTTTGCCCATTTTAAAATTTATTTTCTCTCTCTTGACTGCACACAATTTATTTCTGGACCATTTGAGAGCAAGTTGCATTCACCTTGGCCATTTGTCACTGTGACTTCCACATGTATTTCCCAAGAATAAGGGCTATCTCCAACACTATCATAATTATCAACTAACCACAATTAGTGTACCACAATACACTTATCAATTTCCATGTCCCAGTTTTTGTCAATTGATAACAGTCATCCTTTATAACATATATTTTTACTGCAGAACAGGTTCCAGTCCAGGTTCAGGCATTATTTGCCATGGTTCCTTAGTATTCTTCAGTCTAGAAAACCTTTCTTAATCTTTCTGATACTGAATTTTGTAAAGAATACAATCTATTTTCTTATTATTAGAACATTCCTCCTTTGGATGTTTGTCTAATCATACTTCTGAATTCACCCAGGATATGTATTCTTGACTGGAGGACTGCATAAGTCATAGTGTGTCCCTCTTAGAACATCCTACTCATAGATGCATGAAATCCAGTTGACCTTGTCAGTGATGTTAAGGTTGATCTCCACTGTATAGTGAATAAAGTTCCCCTTAAAGATAATAAGCAATGGGAGGAGGGACACTTACTAATTCAAAAACTATCTGCTGCCCCCATCAGATTTACCCCTGAAATTTAGCATACATTGACTCTTGCATGAACCAGTCTTTACAGGGATGGTTACAAACCCAGCATTCCTGTCTGCACTCCCCCTGAGCATTCTATATACAAGAGCCCACTCCTTCCCCCTTTTATTTATTGGCTAGAGGCCCATTGCACAAAGAGATTGGTGCAATAGGCCTTCCTGCACTTGGCTTCCAGCACTGGTTTTCCTGGGCACTCTAGGATCCAGGCCTTCGCTCTGGCCAGAGTCTGCCATCTTTGTCTTCACTGCTTCACTGCAGACTCCAGCCAGAGTCTGCCATCTTCGTCTTTGCTGCAGACTCTGGACAGAGTCTGCCATCTTCAGCTTCGATGCAGACTCCAGAGTCTGCAATTTTCATCTTCACTGCACCTGAGTGCTGCTCTTGTAGATCCCTTTGCCCACCCCTGCCCTCCTTCTCATAGCAGGCATCCTGCCCCACCCAGCCACTCCACACCTGGAGCAGCTGAGCGGCTGCCATCTTTGTCCTTCTAATTTGCATATTCCCTCCTGATTGGTTGGCAGGCATAGCGGGGTGATGGTCGATTTGTATGTTTCTCTTTTATTAGTGTAGATGCTTTTATCTTTTGTCAGTATGGACTCGTGAATTCCTGGTTTTTCAGTGGTTTACAAGTCATTATTGTTTTAAATATTATAATGATGAAATTTCTCAGCTTTGGCTAGTGGGAAGCCCTTGAAGTGGGCCTGTGTTCTTATGACAAACTCCCATCACTTTTTATTGCTAACACTTCCTTACATTTTGGCATAACATGATGTTCCAGACTCATATTTCTCTCTCTTTCTCTCTCTCTCTCTCTCTCTCTCTCTCTCTCTCTCTCTCTCTCTCTTTAGTGTCTGTGCAAAAGTCTTTTATTTTTTTAAATATTACATATATTACTATATATGTCTTCTTTTATTTTCTCCATTGACCTTTATTGAACCTCTCTTAACGCCTGTCACATGCCCTCATCCCACCAACCCCCCAGTGTCTTTTGCATGCATACAAGTCCTTTGGTTGATCTATTTCCCCACCTCTGCAATACTCCCCAGCCTTCCCACTGTAATTTGACGGTCTGTTCAGTGCTTTATTGCCTCTGTATCTATCTTTTTGTTCATCAGGTTATAATGTTCTTTATTTTCCATAAATGAGTGAGATCATGTGGTATTTTTCTTTCATTGCCTGGCTTATTTCACTTAACATAATGCTCTCCAGGTCCATCCATTCTGCTGCAAATGGTAAAAGTTCCTTCTTTTTTATAGCAGTGTAGTATTCCATTGTGTAAATGTACCATAGTTTTCTGATCCACTCATCTGCTGATGGGCATTTAGGCTGTTTCCAAATCTTAGCTATGGTGAATTATGCTGCTATGAACATAAGGGTGCATATATCCTTTCTGATTGGTATTCCTAGTTTCTTGGGATATATTCCTAGAAGTGGGATTACTGGGTCAAATGGGACTTCTATTTTTAGTTTTTTGAGGAAACTCCATACTGTTCTCCACAGTGGCTGCACCAATTTGCATTCCCACTAGTAGTACACGAGGGTTCTTTTTTTCTCTGCATCCTTGACAGTACTTATTGTTTGTTGATTTGTTGATGATTGCCATTCTGACAGGTATGAGATGGTACCTCATTGTTGTTTTGATTTCCACCTTTCCGATAATTAAGGACTTTGAGGATGTTTTCATATGTCTCTTGGCCTTCTTTCGAAAAGATTCTATTTAGGTCTGTTGCCTATTATTTTATTGGATCATTTATCTTCTTTTTATTAAGTTGTATAAGTTCCCTGTAGATGTTGGAGATTAAACCTTTATCAGTGATAACATTTGCAAATATGTTCTCCCATACAGTGGGCTTTCTTGTTGTTTTGTTGATGGTTTCTTTTGTTGTACAAAAGCTTTTTATTTTGATCTAGTCCCATTTGTTTATTTTCTCTTTAGCTTCCATTGCCCTAGGAGCGATATCAGTGAAGAAATTGCTTTGGCATATATCTGAGATTTCACTGCCTGTGAATTCCTCTAGTATTTTTATGGTTTTCTGTATTATGTTTAAGTCCTTACCATTTTGAGTTAATTTTTGTGTATGGTGTAAGTTGGTGTTCTAGTTTCATTTTTTTGCATGTATCTTTCCTATTTTCCCAACACTGTTTATTGAAAAGACTGTCTTGACTCTATTGTATGTTCATGCCTCCTTTGTCAAATATTAATTGAGCATAGTGGTTTGGGTCGATATCTGGATTCTCTCTTCTATTCCATCAGTCTATATGTCTGTTCTTGTACCAGTATCAGAGAACAGTGGCTTTGTAGTGCAGTTTAAAATCTGATATTGAGATCCCACCTACTTTGTTCTTCTTTCTCAAGATTGTGGTGGCTATTCAGGGTCTTTTTTATTCCAAATGAATTTTTGAAGCGTTATTTCATATTTCTGAGAAATATGCTGTTGGTATTTTAATAGAGAGTGCATTGAATCTATAGATTACTTTGGGTAGTACGAATATATTAATGATGTTGATTCTACCAATCCGTGAATGTGGTACGTTCTTCATCTTTTTACCTCTTCCTCTACCTCTTTTTTCAGTGTCCTGTATTTTTCTGCATATGGGTGTTTTACCTCCTTAGTTAGGTTTATTTCTTGGTATCTTAATTTTTTTGGTGTGGTGGTAAATGGGATTGTTTTTTAGTCTCTCTTTCTGTAAATTAACTATTGGTGTATATAATGCCATAGATATCTTGGCGTTAATTTTGTATCCTGCTATATTGCCAAATTCATTTATTAAGTCTATTAGTTTTTTGATGGAGTCCTTTGGGTTTTTTTATGTACAATATCATGTCATCTGCAAATAAGAACAGCTTTACTTCTTCTTTTCCAATTTGGATACCTTTTATTTCTTCTTCTTATCTAATTGCAATGGCTAATGCTTCCAGTTCTATTTCAAACAGGAGTGGTTAGAGTGGGCATGCCTGACCTGTTCCTGCTCTTAGGGGAAATGGTTTTATTTTTGCCAATTGAGTGTGATGTTAGCTGTGGGTTTATCATATATGGCTTTATTGTGTTGAGGTATGATCCTTCTATTCCCACCTTGCTGAAAGTTTTTATCAAGAAAGGTTGTTGGATTTTGTCAAATGCTTTTTCTGCATCAATTGATATGACTGTGTGATTTTTATGTCTCAATTTGTTTATGTGATATATCATGTTTATTGATTTGCGGATATTGTACCATTCTTGCATCTCTGGGATAAATCCTACTTGGTCATGGTGTATGATCTTTCTGATGTACTGCTGGATCCAATTTGCTAGAATTTTGTTGAGGATTTTGTCATCTATATTCATGAGGAATATTGGCCTATAATTGTCTTTCATTGTGTTGTCTATTTCTGGTTTTGGTATTAGGGTGATGCTGGCTTCATAGAAGGAGCTTGGAAGTGTTCCTTCCTCTTGAATTTTTTTGAAAAGTCTGAGGAGAATAGATTTTAATTCTTCCTTGAATATTTGGTAAAACTCCCCTGTGAAGCTATCTGGCCCTGGGCTTTTGTTTGGTGGAAGCTTTTTGATGACTGCTTCAATTTCTTCCATAGTCATTGGCCTATTGAGATGTTTAGATTCTTCCTGATTAAGTTTTGGAAGGTTATATTTTTCTAGGAACATGTCCATTTTTTCCAGGTTCTCCAGTTTGTTGGAATAGAGTTGTTCATAATATATTTTAAGAATCCTTTGTATTTTGGTGGGGTCTGTTGTTACTTTACTTCTTTCATTTCTGATTTTGTTTATTTGGGTCCTCTCTCTTTGCTTCTTGGTGAGCCTAGCTAGAGGTTCATCAATTTTGTTTATCCTTTTAAAGAACCAGCTCTTGGTTTTGTTGATCTTTTGTATTTTTGTTTGTTTGTTTCAATGTCATTTATCTCCACTCTGATCTTTATTATTTCCTTCCTTCTGCTTACAATGGGTTTTTCTTGTTGCTCTCTTTCTAACTCTTTGAGTTGTAGGGTTAGATAATTTATTACCATTGTTTCTTTTTGTTGCAGGAGGCTTGTAGAACAATGAATTTCCCTCTCAAGACTGTTTTCACTGTTTCCTATAGATTTTGGATTATTGTGTTTTCATTGTCATTTGTTGCTATGATATTTTTTATTTCTTTTTTGATCTCTCTGGTAACCCAGTCATTGTTTAATAGCATGCTGTTTAGTCTCCATGTGTTTTATTTCTTTGGATTGTTTTTATTGTAATTGATATCCAATTTTATGCCACTGTGATCTGAGAAGATTCTTGTTATGGTTTATATCTTCTTGAATTTGAAGAGATTTTGCCTATGATCCAATATATGGTTTATCTTTGAAAATGACCCATGTGCACTTGAGAAGAATGTATATTCTGTGGCTTTGGTGTGAAATGTTCTAAAGATTTCAATTAATTCCATCTGTTCTAGTGAGTCATTTAGGATTGATGTTTCTTTGCCGATTTTTTGTTTAGAGGATTTATGCAATGGTGATAGTGGGGTATTAAAGTCTCCTACTATGATTTTATTGCTGTCAATCTCTTCCTTGATATCCTCCAGGAGTGTTTTTATGCATTTGGGTGGTCCTGTATTGGGTACATATATGTTTACCAGAGTTATTTCTTCTTGTTGGATTGCTCCCTTTAGTATTATGAAATGGCCTTCCTTATCTCTTGGTATGTCCTTCACTTTGAGATCTAATTTATCAGATATAAGTATTGCTACCCCAGCTTTTTTTTTTTTCATTTCCATTCGCCTGAAAAACCATCTTCCATCCCTTTACCCTCAGTCTCTGTGTGTCTTTTTTTCTGAGGTGCGTTTCTTTTAGACACCAGATATATGGGTCATGTTTTCTTATCCAATCAGTTACCCTATGTCTTTTGATTGGGGCATTTAATCCATTTACATTGAAAGTTATTATTGATAGGTGCTTATTTGTTGCCATTTTTATTCTTTACCCCTGTGTTCTTTCTTTGCTTCCTATTTCTTTTTTTATAGCAGACCCCTTAGCATTTCTTGCATTATTGGTTTGGTGGTAATAAATTCCTTTAGTCCTTTTTTGTTTGTGAAGCTCCTGGTTTCACCTTCAATTTTGATTGATAGCCTTGCTAGGTACAATATTCTTGGATTCAGACCCATCCTTTGCATGACTTTGTATATTTCATTCCATTCCCTTCTGGCCTGATGAGTTTCTGTTGAGAAATCAGTCACTAGTCTGATGGGGAATCCTTTGTAGGTAACTTTCTGTCTCTCTCTGGTCACTTTTAAGATTCTTACTTTGTTATTGATGTTTGCCAATTTAATTATAATGTGCCTTGGCCTTGGTCTTTTGGATTTCATTTTGCTTGGTATTCTGTGAGCTTCTTGGATTTGTGTGAGTTTTTTCTTCCCTATATGAGGAAAGTTTTCTGTCATTATTTCTTCAGACAGGTTTTCTATTCCTCACTCCGTTTTCTCTTCTTCTGTATCCCCTATTATGCGGATGTTGTTTTGTTTTGTGTTGTCCCAAAGTTCCCTTAGGCTCTCCTTCTGCTTTTTTTTTTCTAGAAGCTGCTCTACTTGGTTATTTTTTCCTATCTTATCTTTTAGCTCACCTGATGCAGTCCTCTGCTTCTTCTAGTCTAGTCTTGATCTCTGCTTCTTCTAGTCTACTCTAATGCTTTCTATTGATTTCTTTACAGCAGTGATGTCATTTTTCATTTCTTCTTGGTTCTTCTTCATTTCCTCTTGGTTCTTACACATATTGTCAAATTTGTCTTCCATTCTTTTCAACTACCTTATGACCATTTCTCTGAATTCTTTCTCAGGAAGGTTGCTTGCTTCCATTTCATTTTCTTCCTTTTCTGGTGATGCCTGCTTTTCTTTCATATGCGGGCTGTTTCTTTGCCTCTCCATAGTCTCTCTTCTCTGGGTGTCTGGTTATGTAGTTCGCTCTCTCCTTATCCCAAGCAAAATCTTACCTTTTCATGGTGGAGTTTAGAGCTCCTCTGAATCTGTGTGTTTGCACCAACTGGGGACCAGTGCTCTGGGGTTTGCAGCTGTTCAGTGAGTGCTGCAGTTGTAGATTTTCAGGCTTCCCATAACATCCATTTTCCCCTTCAAGATGGTGCAGTCTCTGCATCCGATCCTGTTGCTCTGGGAGGGAACCCAGCAACATTGGGAGCTACCCCGTCAAGGGAGCCCCATCCAGCAATCTCCCACTGTCTCTTGGAGTATAGCTGTTCCTCAAATCATCAACAAACACTCCCCATGCGACCCTCAGCTGTTCTTTCTATCTTCTCCAGGACATGGCTCGGGACACGTCTGCCTATTCCTCCGACATTTTTTCCTCCCCTCTGCAAGTCTTTATGCATCATTCATCTCATAATATGCACATCAGATGTCAAACTGATTACGAGCCATGAGTGTCAGAATATGGAGGGAACTCATATAAATTCAACATATGTGAGAGAGCCTTCAGTTATTTCTCGTGTTTTGAAAAACATGGTAGAAATCACAATGGAGAGAAAAACCTCCATTGTACGTGACCTGTTTGGTGCTCATGGTGGTCAGGATAGAGGACCATGGTCATGCTACCGCCTCTTAGTCTCGCCGCTGCCATCACTGCCTTGGCCCTGCCACTCCAGACTCATCTCTTACCTTCCCTTCTCCTGTCCTAGAATTGGCCATTTCTTTTAATGGGAAGACTAGAAAGTACCACAATTTATTTATCCTTTTCCTGTTAATGAAAAATGAAGTTGTTTCTTGTTCTGGGCTATTCTAAAGAAAGCTTCTCTGAATACCTTTATGCATATTTTGGATCAATGAATTGATATATAATCAGAAATGGTGATAGAAAGTCATAGAAGCTTATATACCCAACAGAAATTAGTAAGTCCATAAAAAAATGACACATTCAAAGCAGCCTTTTCACATGAGTGTGTGTGTGTGTGTGCGCGCATGTGCTCACATGCTTAGCTTTAGTAGATATTGATAAGCAGTTTTTCAAAGTGCTCATAATATTCATATACCAGAAGCAAGTAGTTGGGCCCAGTAAGTGGGGAGGAGTAATCATGGTAGGGTCATAATGGGCCTTAGCAATCCAGACACGTTGTCTGCCACAGAAAAGGCAAAATTGCTGATCATTTCAATGGATAAATTACCAGCATAGCTGGTGTAGCTCAATGGTTGAGCCTCAACCTATGAACAAGGAGGTCATGGTTCAATTCCTGGTCAGGGCACATTCCCAGGTTGTGGGCTTGATCCCCTGTGGGGAGTGTACAGGAGGCAGCCATCAGTGATTCCCTCTCAGCATTGATGTTTCTATCTCTTTCTTCTTCTCTGAAGTGTGTGTGTGTGTGTGTGTGTGTGTGTGTGTGTGTGTTTTAATAGATAATGAGTGAGAAATGATGGGATTTTTCCACCTGGTCCATTCTTAAGTTTTTCTGTAAATTGCTGCTTTACAGTGGGCAGAATGGAAGGGATTGAAGTCAGGAATCTCCCAAAACCTTCAAAATGGTTTCTATGTCAGTAATACCAGCAACAGCACTTAGGGAACGCAGGTCCACTGCTAGGGGCCCTGCTGTTAGAAAGCGGTAGGGTCACTGCTTTGTTTAAAAGGTGCCTCCCCAGGGGAAGGACTGTCCCAAGTCCCACTCACATCTTTGGGCTGCTGGGGCCCCTTTAGAACCTGGAGCACTCATTTACTAAACAGTCTGGGGCAGTTCATGCCTTTCTGTCTACACCCAGGGAGGTGTTTTGTTTTCCAGACATTTGAGAGAAATCAGGCAGATCAGGGAACTGCTGGAAGTTGACAGGGGACGGACCTGGACACACAAAGGCCCTGGAAGCGCTTTGGAGAGTGAAACTCTAAATGTAGCAGCATCATACACAAGATGCCCAGGGGCTCCTGGTAGCTTTGATGAGCCTCTGCAGGAATGAACAAGTCAGGCGTGTTTGCGGATGCATCTCAGCCGGGCTCCCTAGGAGGCAGTACCTGCAGTGGGTGGGGAGAGCCCTCCCGCACCCTCTCCCAGCAGCCTCTGTACCTGTCCACGGCACAGGCACCGTGAGTGATGAGCACTCAGATGCCCCATAGTGACAGTGGCCCCCATTCCCACCCCTCTGTATTAACCTCCAGGGCCTTGTCCTCTCCCCCGCAGGCCTCTCCGCGGATGGCGGCGCCAAGCGCCAGGAGCACCTGTCGCGGTTCTCTATGCCCGACCTCAGCAAGGACTCGGGCATGAATGTGTCGGAGAAGCTGAGCACCATGGGCACGCTCAACTCGTCCGTGCAGTTCCGCAGCGCAGAGTCGGTGCGCAGCCTGCTGTCGGCCCAGCAGTACCAGGACATGGAGGGCGGCCTGCACCAGATCGGCGCCCCCCTCGGCTACCGGGACCGGCCAGCCCGCGGCCGGATGCATCAGAGCTTCGACTTCGACCCTGGCGTGGCGGGCAGCAAGCTGCCAGGGTCTGAGGGCGCGAGGATCCAGCCCATGAGCGAACGCACGCGGAGGCGGAGTGCGTCCCGGGAAGATCCCCGCCACTTCCGACCCCACCGGTCACGGAGGTCGCGCCGCTCGCGCTCCGACAACGCCCTGCACCTGGCCAGCGAGCGCGAGGCTGTCTCTCGCCTGAAGGAGAGGCCGCCGCTCCGGGCCCGGGAGGACTACGACCAGTTCCTGCGCCAGCGCAGCTTCCAGGAGAGCCTGGGCCAAGGCTCCCGCAGGGACCTGTACGGCCAGTGTCCCCGGACTGTGTCGGACCTGGCCCTGCAGAACGCCTTTGGGGAGCGATGGGGACCCTACTTCGCCGAGTACGACTGGTGTTCCACCTGCTCCTCCTCCTCCGAGTCTGACAATGAGGGCTACTTCCTGGGGGAGCCCATCCCCCAGCCTGCCCGCCTGCGCTATGTCACTAGCGATGAGCTTCTGCACAAATACAGCTCCTACGGCCTCCCCAAGTCGTCCACTCTTGGCGGCAGGGGACAGCTGCACAGCAGGAAAAGACAGAAGAGCAAGAACTGTATCATTTCTTAATCTGATCGGGGCCAGGGGGTCGGGGAAGATGGGAGCTCAGAATGTAAATTCAGAAACTTGCACTGTTTTTCTTTGAAAGCGCTTTTCGGGTTGTTACTGGGGGAGAAGATGGGGCGTGCTCTCAGTGGATAAAGGCAAGGTTACAGGTTGACTCGGTTGGTAGTCACAGTTCTTGGCATGTTGACTCTTATTTGCACATTTCACTTTGGAAACCCTATAGACTGCGTGGCGGCAGGGGTTGGTCGCCTCTGTGTGTGCAGTTGCCACTCATAAGATGGCAAATTGCTTCCTGTTCGCTTGTATCCTCTCTGGTTCTCTTCCTTTTAGGACCCCTTTTCCAGTAAGTAATTTGTTTATTAGCCAGGACCTAAGACTAAGTTATTTACATGTCCATTGTAAATGCAATGTAAATGAGAGTTCTGATAAAATATTTTTGTATTTTGTAATATCAAAGGAATTTCTATATGGTAGACTCAGTGAAACCTGCATGCCATCCGCATTGTTTTTGTGTAGTATTCAGAGTGGCCAGGACCACCACCTTTTTCTTTTTTCTATACAAATTTGTTACATGTCAGTGAGACTTTTTTCAAAGGAGTTTATTCAATTTGGCTTTTTGTGGCGAAAAAAAACAATTATTCTATCCAAAGCATTTTACACTCTAGTCCATCTTAAGAACCATCCTTAAGTCCACTCCCACCCTCAGTAGAATGTATTCTCTACGAAGTGGTAGTCATTTTTTTAATAGCGAACATAACCTTTGCCCACTTGAGAAACCAATCAGTGTCAGTCAAGTTCCGAGAGAAACGCCATCCCTCCTGGGAACCTTGAAGCTGCTCACGATTGATCTCTTTCTTGGGGAAAATACAGTGACTGTGAGTGGTGCTGTTGTGTGATGTCAGCATGATGTTGTTTTGAATGTGGCATTATTTTCTGGTGCTCATGTGTCCTAGATTGTATTATCTGCTTCCTTTGTCAAGGCAGACAGAACAGCTGCCTTAGCCTGACAACCGGTTGTCCTCAGTGCAAATGAACTTGGGCCTTAGAACTTAGGGGCAGACGGGTTCTGACAGGACTCTGGGAGAGACGGTGTGTCCTAGATTGTGCGTCATGCGTGGAGAAGGAATGAGGTGATCAGAAAGCAGGGCGAGGGTAGAACTGATTGAGATTAGGGAGAAAGGCCAAGACGAAGAAGAACTTCTGGAAATGAAGTAGAGGAACGGTGACAGCCAGCTTGACGAGCCCCCAGTGCTTGAGGAAATGATTCCATTTAACACCCTCCCTATCCAGAGTATCTGGGTCACCCAGGAAAGTTGAGCTGCTCAGGAGGCATCAGTGTAAAGGCCTTGAAAAGTAGATGTTGTTGAAAGGAGGATTTCCATTGTGAAGTTAGGAGACCATTGGTCAGACTAAAAATAGGCTCAAAAGTGAATTTGCTTCAAGAAGACATTTAACGGTTGTATTGTTTATAGTAAAATAACACTCCCTACCTTGCTTCAGTTAAAAATGAAGCGCTTGCTTTTTCCCCCATTCTCCTCCTCCCCTTAATGGATTGTGGCGGTTGAACTAACCCGTCGCAGGACCTATCTTTAGTGAGACGTTCTGTCCATGTGCTACACGGTATATCTCAGTGGCCCTGTGCCATGGTGAGGTGAGTGTGGTCTCTTTTCAATACAGTAGTTAATATTTTCTAGTATTTTTTATGGAGAGAATGTGAAACGTGGCTTTTCAGACCCCATGCCAAATGGGTGTGGGGAAAGGAAGGCTGTACGGGATGTCGAAATGGCGCTCCATTCAGGATATATTGAAATAATTTGCTTTTCAGGTATTAATATGACATTTGTCATTGTCACTGATTTTTTTAAAAAGCAATACAAGTGTTGGTTGTGGCTGTTTTCCGCATGCTATCTTCATATCTAAATGCTTCCTTAAGTATCCGAGCCTCCGGAGAATTACTCTATTACGTTTGTATAGTAAGTTTGTAAACTGCTTGGCAAACTGATTTTAAGAAGTAATGTGCAACATCATCTGACTAAAGTGGCAGGTTTCTGGTAGAAATTGGGCAAGTCCAATTTGGATTTTCGAGTTCCTTGATTGATGAGAATAAAACGGGATTTTGGAAAAAAAAAGAGGAAAAGGAGATGACTTTGAGGCCTGGGACCTAGTGAAGGAAATTCTCCTGGTAAAGATTGCCCTCTACCTCCGTCCTTCTCAGAGTACCTCTTGCATTTCCCAGATGAGGCTTTACACATCAGCAGAAAGAAGGTGGCCTAGAAACTGACACATAACCAGTGTCCAAGGAATGAGCAATTTGCCATCTAGTTGCCCAGAGAGCACCTGGTGGCTGAACTGGTCAGAGCTTGAGGTGTAGTAAGTAGGTAGAAGCCTCGGGGTCAAACTGTCTGCAGGCGAGGTCCCCTCCATCGGTTCCAGCTGGCAGAGGTCTTCCCTCGCATATGCAGCAGGTGCCTTACAGAGAATGCTGAGGAGGACAGCTAAATCCCTATGATGATGGTAGGACCTCAGAGGGAGCAGGGTATCATTGTACTGGCAGTTCCACCTGTTGGTGACAATTTACATGCAACATCCCAAAGTCCCACTCTCAAAAATTCTGTGCATTCTTTTTTGAGGCAAGAGTTTAGGGTCCTTAGCTGATTCCTCCATCATAACTACTAGCTCTTCTTGGTCAAGTGGCCCTGTGAGTGAGCCTGAACTCACCTCTTCTTAGATCACCATTTCATCTTCAATAGACTGTTCTATCACAGTAATCTTTTCCCAGTTTCCTCTCTGCTCTCATGCCTGAGGTTTTGTTTGTTTGTTTTTCTACCTCTCCTCATATTAGTCCTCTTCTTGTCTTTAGGTAATCACCACAGCATTAGGGTACAGTCCATGTCCTGTTTGTTGCTCAATTCAGTGGCGTCATAACTGGCTCTCTCCCAAGTGGAAGTCATTGACAGTATCCTGAACAGCCCTGCCAATGCACCACTTGTGATACTGTGGACAGGTTTCTTAGCAGGCTGGTGGCATTGAGCGTGGCATTCAGGTAGCCCTCCTGCTGTGTAGTTCTGGGATCTCTACCAAGTATGAAAGTGAGTGAGCTGAGGGAAACCAGAACTGTCCTTCTTGGTTTGGCACATGTTCAAAGGTGGAGAATCCCTAGTGCTGTCAGTTCAGCAGCTTCTCTCCATATTCATCTTGTGTTCTACAGTCCTTCCTTTCCACCTTCAGTCAGCTCAGTGACCGAGCAGTTTTGTACATCTAACACAGGACCTGATGCAGCTCTTTCTCATTCTTTCTGTAAGATTCTCCTGCACTGCATCAAGACCCATTTCCATCTCCTGCAGCAGCTTCCTGCTTCTTAGGTCCCACTAGCAATGGTGGAGCTCAGGTGGGGCCAGTGATGGCATATACGTGGCAAATACTCTGCCCCCTGGGCACATATAACCAATGTGTCACTGTGTGCTTTCTAGAGAACATGGAAATACTAGGTAGCCTCAAAAATCTGTGACACTCCAGCCAGCCAGAACTAGTTGGTCAGAATTGATCTTATTTGTCTAATAACAAAACTTATTTATGAACTGACTCTTATTTGTCTTTTTACTCTGGGCTTCTTTACCATTGGGCAAAAACAGCCACTTAGAAGGCATCATTCATAAATAATTGTGAGAGTCTAATTCCCATGCCCCTAGATTGTGGATGCTAACAGGAGCTGACTTCTTTAGGCGAAATGAAGACAAATCTCTTTGGCTTTCTTTTCCCTTCTCATGTTCTTGGACAAGTATTATAGTCAACCCTTGTTTGTCCTCTTGTGGAGGTCAGATAAGAGTTCATCCTTGTCTTCATCCAAACCACCTTCTAACAAGAAATAACACAAATATTTAAATTCCAAGGAGAAGTGCTCTTTGTGTATTTCTAACAGAAACCAGATGCTAACACCTAAGAAGGGGAATTTATAAAAAGGGAAGTGGAAGATGGAACCAGCTAGCTGAATATTTCATGCCAGAAGAATTGCTGTTAGCAACTGTTTGGCACCTTCAGGGCTTTGAAAGGGCTCTGGACAGCCGGTCTTCCCACCCACATGCGGCTGGGCGCCTTACAGAAGCGTAGCATTCCGGGTGTAGTTCAGCGATTTGGAAGGCAGTCCCATGCCCCTTTTGAGGTATATATACTTCTCTAAGCACTAGAGAAGTAGAAATGAAGAGAGTTTTGCCTTGCCTCCAGTGGTTGGTCCCTCTGGGACCTGGCAGATATGAACCCTTGATTGTCTGACCACTTGGAAGTAGTCCCCATGGTTAGGATCAAGAAAGGATTTGATTCTTTTTCCATTTTCTTATAATAGTAGCCCAGTCAACATAAGACTCATAAAATATGACTCACTGTTTTATAGGCTGACTTCCTGCTGACAAAACCAGCTTTCCTCAAGGTGAAGACAAAGGAGGGAGAAGCTCCCATACTGTTGGGAAAACATTTCTGTGATTCTGATATGATGAACCCATAGAAAAGGGAAAAAAAATTTTGTCTATCCTAAGAGTTTTCTGAGACATCCCTTCACTCTACTGGGTATTTGGCCATTGATTTCCAATAGGTCACTGACCAAGCTTTAATAAATTTTTTGGAAAGAGTTACTTACCAGTAAGGTTTGTTCTCAAGCCTTTCTGATGATTTCCATATTTTCCCATAAAGCATTTTGATTCCATTTATGGACCCTGACTTAACACTCTGTGGCGAGCTACAAGTTCTCCATTTTCCTTAGCAAATTAGGATTTGGGCATTTTCCCTCTCCCGCACAGGATCGCTTTGCCCATCTCCTGCTTTAATACCAAGTACAAACAAAGCCTTGGAGGGCCTGAGGAGGTGAGGCGGGCAGTATGCTGTGTGTGAGTATCGCACTGTTTGTTAAGAAGGTCTGCAAGTGGGCTTTGGTGCAGGCTCTGCCAGAGACTGTTGTGAACACTTTGCTTGAGATCCTGTACAATGGATATGCTGTTTTACTGATGTCTGTAATACATTTGTAAACTTCCAATAAAATTTGAATAAAGAAATGTTGCCATTTCTCCCTCATTTTCCAGATTTTTGAAACACTGCCTTTGAGCATCTCAACAGAAAAGAGAGAAGCTGCACGTGTCCAGGATGAGATTCATTATGAAAGATGGGCTTGACTGTGTTCATCAGAATGTCTCAACTTCAGCCTTTTTTACTTTGGGGCCTGTTCTCTGTGGTAGAGGACTCTACTGTGCTTTGTGGGATGTTTAATAACGTCTCTGACCTCCACCCACAGACACCAGTAGCACCCCTCCCCCTGAGTTGTAAGAACCAAAGTGTCTTCATACATCATATTATTAGGATGATGACTAGTTAAAAAAAAAAAACAGCTACAAAATAGCAAGTGTGGGGGAGGATGTGAACAAAATGGAAACCCTCACACACTTTGGGTGAGAATATAACATGGCACAGCCTCTATGGAAAACAAGGCGTTCCTCAACATCTTTAAATAGAATTACCATATGATCCAGCAACTCTGCTTCTGGATATATACCCAAATAATTGAAAGCACAGCCTCAAAAAGATATTTGTACACCCATGTTCATGTCAGCATTATTCACAATTAGCTAAAAAGATGGAAGCAAATTTAATAGCCATCAGTGGATGAATAGATAAATAAAATGTGATATATACATGCAATGGATAAACCTTGAGAACATGAAGATACATGAATTAAGCCAGTCACAAAAAACAAATACTGCATAATTCCATTTATATGATGCACCTAGAATAGCCAAATTCATAGGAGAGGTTAAATGGTGGTTTTCCAGGTCTGGAGGGAGAGCTGAATAAGGAATTGTGTAATGGGTATAGAATTTTTTTTCAAGATAAAAATTCTGAAAATTGAGTGCACAACAATGTAAATGTACTTAAATGTACATTAAAATAAATGGTACATTAAAATGATAAAATTTTATGTTGTCTTAATTTTTAAATATGTTTTTATTGATTTCAGAGAGAGGAATGGAAAGTGAGAGAGAGCTAGAAACATCAATGAGATAGCACCTCACACATGCCAGAATTATTAACATCAATAAATCAACAGACTACATGTGCTGGAGAGGATGTGGAGAAAATGGAACCCTCGTGCACTGCTGGTTGGAATGCAGACTGGCGCAGCCAATGTGAAAAACAGTATGGAGTTTCCTCAGAAATTAAAAAATGGAACTGCCATTTGATGCAGTGATCCCACTTTGAGGAATATATCCTAAGAAACCTGAAACACCAATCACTATATGTACCCCTAGTAGCATTCTTTGCAATAGCTAAGATGAGCAAACAGCCCAAGTGCCCATCAGTAAATGAGTAGATTAAAAAACACATTTACACAGTGCAGTGCTCAGCAAACTACGGCTTGTGAGTTTACCGACCACTGACATAGTGGAATACTATGTAACTCTAAAAAAGAAGGATATCTTATCTTTGAGACAGCATGGAGGGACCTGGAGAGTATTATGCTCAGTGAAATAAGCCAGTCAGAGAAAGATAAGTATCACATGATCTCACTTATATGTGGAATCTAATGAACAAAATAAACTGGCAACCAAAATAGATCCAAAGGCATGGAAACATGGAGCAGACAATCTCAGAGGGAATCAGGAAAGCAGGGGTCGGGAAGAGATTAACTAAAAAATTTATATGCATATATGTATAATCCATGGACACAGACAACAGTGTGGTGAAGGCCTGTGGAGAGGAGGGAGGTAGAAGCAGGATGACAGAGTCAATGGGAGGGATAAAAAGAACATCTGTAATACTTTCAATGATAAAAATAACTTTTTAAAAAAATAAAGTTGTTTACATTCTACTTATAGCTAGCATCTCAAAGAAAAGTTTCCACTACCCCCCAAAACCTATGACTCCAATTGGCCTCGTCTCAGTCAAGCAGTGTATTAAAAAAAAAAACACCATTAGGGAACCAAAAATATTATAAATCTATATGTACTAAGTATTTCAAATCTGTACTGTCTCCAAGGAAATGCTAAAGGAGGGGATGATTTTTATTTTGATTTTAAGAGAGAGGGGAAAGAAGGAGTGAGACAAAGAGAAACATCAATATGAGAGAAACTTCGACTGGTTGTCTCCAATATGCACCCTGACCGGGATCAAAACTGCAACCTGGGCATGTGCTCTAATTGGGGATTGAATCTGCAACCTTTCAGTATATAAGATGATACTCCAACAGAGCCACACTGGCCAAGGTGGGGGAGTTGAATTTTAATGCATAGCAAACGTTGCTGCCCCTCCCACTATTCTGCACATAATGCCAGCTTTCCCTCAAAGTCTCTCCTCTCAACTTCCACCCAAACACACCAAGTGTACAGACCTTATTCTGACCCACTTTCCCTCTCCCTCACCTGCTCTTTATTATGCAAATCAAATTAGTCCAGTGGTCAGCAAACTGCACATGAGGCTCATGAGCCTTGGTTTGCCGCTCTGTTGACTAATGAGTTTGCCGACCGCTGAGTTAGTCTGTGGGGTTTAGTTTTCACATCAGCTTCACTCAATGCCAAGACTGTACTGCGGTGTTTCCAACACTGGATGAATCTGTCTCCCAAGCCGCAGGTACCATCCAAGTCTTTCCTCTGACGTTGTAGCCTGTGTGAATTCCATTCAGCTGGAAGCCTCCTTCCAGGTACGATGATGCCTCTGGAAAAGTCGTCGTGGTCAAGGTCCATGACCTTTGTGGTGGACCAGGTCCCAGGTCTGCTGCCTTCTATCTATCTTCAGCTAATTGTGTCTCAGACATATCCAGACAGGAATGTGCAAGCTACATCAATGGAAACCACTGCATGATGGGTATATGACAATCAATGAAAGATCAACCAAACTGATCTTTCTGTTCATTTACCATATCTCTCCCTTGCATCTAGACCTTTGTACTTGCTGTTCCATGCACCTCAGATACTCAACCTCCTGGCTATTCAGTTCCACCTGCTTGCTTCTCATTCTTCAGCTCTCAGCTTAGTCGTGCTTCCTCCAATGTGAAAAATCTGCTCTCAGCAAGTTGGAAATAGATGCCTCTGCCTTGGGTTCCATGGGATTCTACATCCCCCTATCACCAGCTTGTAACTGAGTTTCCTCCTGTTCCCCATTATAACCTCTACTACATGGGGGCCAGGATCCTGGCTGTCTTTCAGCACTGTTCAAAAAATATCTGAAAGGAATGTCAAAAGGGAGATTCCTAAAACTCCTGGTTCAGTACAAAAAGAGTGACAGGAGAGAGTGGGCTTAGCCTTTCACACCTTGGAGTGTTCTGATTCCCTACACACGCAGCCTTCCTTCTAACAGGAAGCTCTTTCCTCTGGATGATGAGTGGCTGCAAGGCAGAATTTCCCTCCAAGCTCCCTATTAGTGGCTGTGCCTGTGATCAAGTTTGCATTACTGCATTTTCCCCAAATTGGTACTCTATCAAAAGCTCCAGCTAAGCATAGTGTTTTCCAATTTTAAGTAATAATGCCCTTGCACTCCATAATGAAGCTATCAACATTTCAAGTACTATCACCTATAAATGCAAAAACAAAGTGAAGGGTTCATGCCACTGAATTATAATCAGATGATTTATAATAGAGTGAAGGAATCATCACTGGAAAGTGAAGGAGTAAAAATAATAAAATCAATGTCGATCTGGAAAATGCTACCCAGGAATAAACTTTTATTAGCAAGTAGAATAAATTATCATATTTTAACATGTTTCTTTCATGGGTGTAGTGCTAATTATACTAATGTTGTTTATTGGAACATGTGGCTTAGCAAGCAAAGACAAAATCAGAGCACACATAGCAGGCAATAGAACCCTACAACTGAATTAGAAATAAATAGATGGTATGACACTTAATAAAAGCTCCACTGTAGAAGAAACACAAAGGAAAAAGTTCATGCTTGCTATCCAGTAATGAAAAGTAAATCTAGAAAAGGCAAATGTTTTACTAACATTTTAAACTCAATTAATTATATTTATTATAACAGGAGACCCATGGGCAAAAGTTCATAAAGGCATACATTCAAAAGGCAGGGGATTCTAGAGATTAAATTTTTAGAGATATTAAAACCAACTTACTTATTCTACAATGTAGATTTTTCTTTCATCTGTTTTTACTAGAATGGAAAAACAGACCTTAACACCTACAGTATGAGGTGACATTTTCTTGGGCTATAAAAGAGATGGAAGAACTATGAACATACCCCAAAGTCCATAATGAATTCCTCTGACCTAAAGAGAGGGGGGACTAACCATATTTTTTTCGTGTTAAAATCATTCCCAGAAAAAAAGTCCATCATCTGTAAAATCTGTCCTCTAAGTCTGATCTATCAACTCTGTGAAAGCTGTTTCTCAATTCTGCAGGATAATGACTCAAAGAGTTTTGTGTAAAGAATGGATGTGACTGAGACATTTGATGCTCACTGAATATCCATGTCTTCCCTCCCACTTCCCAGCCTTCTTACAGTTGACTAAAACTGACCATAGAACCAAGGGGAAATAAAATGTTGCTTCCAGGCTGAGTGAGAAAACAGCCCCTAGGCACTTACTTACAGTCTCTCAACCCATACCCTGGTGACCTGGACACAGCAGTTTAAGATGCTGAGTCACTGTATGGAAGCAGATCAATCCCTGAGGACCAGAGGGATGAAGCAAATGTTTCTTTTCAGCTTGTGGTCCCATTCAGTGTAGACTTCAGGTATCTAGTTATCTGAGGCATGGCAGAAGGTCCCATCACACCCAGATGTTAACTCCACAAACCACTGATTACTAATCAGTCTGCCTTGTTTCACCATTCACTTTTTTTGAAAATGTATCTTTGTTGAAATATTAGAGATGCCCCCTTTGTCTGTCTGCTTGTTTTTTTCCATTGATCCCCTTCACCCTGTTCCTACCCCTCCCAGACCTCCACTAATCTATTATCTGTGTCCATGGGTTATACATAGATGTATATAAGTTCTTTTCTGCTGCTTTTAATCCCACCTTCCTTTTTCGTATCTGAACTGAGTGGATGGCCCCAGCCATTGGCTCTGAACTAGGAGTGTTTTCAAAGGGTCACTGCATCTCCAAAGAAATGCTCCCAACAGGCCTACCTGAAGTCTCCTCTGAGCTGGTCCAAGGGCTGAAATAAAGCATTTGTTTCGTCCCTCTGGTCCTCAGGGTGTTGCTGGACACCACACAGAGCAGGAGCTGAGCAGTGCTCCATACTCAGAAGAGCAGCAACACAGGCACTGACTGATGGCTCTCCTGCCAGTGCCTTCCTCCCCCACCCATCCCACATAGGTTCACCAAACAGGAGTAAATACACCACTGAGCACTCTCAGCAGCTGAGATGAGGAAATTCTCCAGCATCCAGCCCTGCCTTTGTGCCTCCTGCAGCCTCTCATCTGCTCAGCAGTGTTTTGAGTAGACCCACCTTCACTCATGAGATATGTCACCATGGTCCCCTGAAAGAAGTTTCTGACATCAGGGCCATCCTCCTCCCCCTCTTCCTATCTCTTTGTCTTGCAAATTAATGCCAACCCTACAGTCCTATAAATAAATCTTTTTTTTTTAAGACTAAAGCCAGGAGCTGGACTCATTGAGCAGAGCATACCAGCCAAGGCACAAATAACATTTCAACCTCATGTGCTGACAGCCAAAAGTAAAATCCTCCAAGTGGGCAAGAAGTACCATGTGAAGAACAAGCCATAGAGGAAGACTGGAAAGGAAGAGAAGCCCTAAGAGCAGAGTATGGGAGGTGTCCAAGTCTTTGCTCCCTCAGAGGTGCCTCTGCTTCCATCATCTCCTCCAGCCTTGAACATGTGTCATTGACCCAAGAGTATCCTTCTGTTAGCTGGGCCCCCCAGGAAAACCACAGGTGTAAGAATGAATGGAACCCCATTCGAAAAGTCAGCAGAGCACTGGAGAGGGAGCCTTTGTGCTGCCTTCATCAAGACAACACTGTGCTTTCCCTGCAGAACCTGCAGAGCCAGATTCCAACTTAGAATGTGAGTTAGCTGCACCGGCTGGATGGCTGGACCGGCTGGACCTAAGGGGAAGAGAAAAAAGAGGGACTATAGCTTCTGATCCTGATGAATTCAAGGTCAGCAGTCTATGAAGAGGAATAGACAAAAGTTTGCCAAAAGACTGTTTGAGATTGATTTTGAAGGATGTGTAAGGAGTTCCACACATGCAGCTGGAAAGGCAGAAGAAACCACGAAGCAATCAGGGTCAAAGAGTACGGAGTACTTGGAGCATCAGTGTGGGTGATAACATCTGTATACCTAACTGGAGAATCAGCACCCCAGTGATATATAATTCTGTTGGATGGTTGCCCATGGAGAAGAATAAAGTGCCCAAATGGTTATGGACCTTAGGTTTGCTTACCTGTAAAACTGTTGAGTTTCGTGAACCAATTGGATTCTAATATGTTGGACATCACCGTGGGTTGAATTTTGATCCTTAAAAAGGTATGTCCAAGTCTGCAAATTTAACCTTAATAGAGGGTCTTCAGGGGTGTAATTAATTGAAAGCTCTCCAGGTGCAATCATACAAGATTGGGAGCAGGCACTGAAAAGCCAATGACTGGTGTTGTTATAGAGGATGGAGAGAGACACACACAGGTAGACAGACAGAGGGAAAGGCCATGAGAGGATGAGACAGAGAGGAGTCAGGAGCCGCCAGAAGCAGAAAGAGGTAAGGAAGTATTCTTTGAGCCCTCGGAGAGACCGTGGTCCTCCCAGCTCCTGGATTTTGGACATCTGGCCTCCAGAACAGTGAGAGAAAATCTTTGTTGTTTTAAGCCATACAGTTTATGGTTATTTTCCACACAGTTTGTGGTAATTTGTTCCAGCAGCCACAGGAAACTAATGCAGACATAAACAGTATTTGCTCCTATAAAATGAAGACTGAGTCTTGATTTTATGCCCTTTTCTTTAATGGGAGATTCCAAGAACCTGGTTGAAAGCATGTGACTGATTCACTCTAAGCCAGCTGTTCCTAACCTTGATTATATATGAATCACCTGCTCATTAAAACAGGTTGCTGGGCCCAACCCCAAAGTTTCTGATCCAGGATGTCTGGAGTGGGACTCAAGAAATTGAATTTCTGACAAGTTTCCAGGCAACATTGATGCTGCTACTTTGGGATCACATTTTGAGAACCCTGGACTAAAGGGGTGCTGTGGCTCTCCCTGGTCAACAGGGTGCCCCTAAATTTAGAAAATAGTGGACATTCTGGGGAAAGCATCCCATTTGGGATACATAGATGATGGAAAGAATAAAGTGTATTATTTTATTTGTTGTGATTTACAGGGGCTCAAAGTTATAACTCAAACAAACACTATTCACTTATGAGTGGGATTGACACTTCCCCCAGTCAACCCCTGCCATTTTTCTTCGAGTATAGACGAGTCTGTGGATTGAGCTAGTGTTTCATAGGGAGCTCTTCAGGGGTCCCAGGAAGATCATGGATCCATGTGGCAGTCACACACTTCATCAAAACTACAGGATCATTTATTGCCCCAGCCTGCTCTTGTACACATCCCACTTCCCTCCTCAGCCCAGCTGTGCACTGCGCCTGCTGCTCTGCATGAGGTCACCCAGGCAGAGAGCTTCCCGGAGACACGGCCTGGCAATGCTCTCTCTTGTTCTTGGCCCTGGGCCACTCACCTCTCTCTTCTGGCCTGGGTCCTCTCGGGGTCCTTGCGCACTCCACCCCATGTGTGTAATGCTCGTCGGGGCCTTCCTGACAATAAGGAACTGAGCTGGTAGATAAATATTTCCTCTTTGCAATTCCTCTGTGGCAGTTGTGACTTCTCATTTATACAGCTGCTCAAAATGTCCTCCAGGATTATTTATTGCCCATAGAGGTGTCCCAACTAAAGAATGGTTCCCAAAATAAACCTTTGCTCCTTCCTGTGTCTCCCCCATCCCTCACTCCTGCGCCCTGGGACCAGTTCCCAAAAAACCTACCATTGCTCGAGCCTTCGCTTCAGACTCTGTTCTTTAGGGAGTTCAGGCTAAGATGCTCACCTGCACCCCCTTCCTCTTTTGGAAATGAGATCCAAAGATTCAAAGTACACACATGCATAGGAAATGTGGCATAGCAGCCAAAGGGGATGTGGGGGGTTGTTGGTTTCTGTTAGGTCGCTGTGACACTGACAAATTAAATTCCGCACAAGTGATTCATGGACCACAAAAGCTGAAATGCTCCCTGCCTGCCCCCCTGGAGAAAGACCTTGGGCTTCACTGGCTGTTTTCATCAGAGGGAGGCCTTCTCTGGGCTCAGGCAGATGCCAGCCAGGCTTGGGAGACCCCACAGTTTGTTTTTACTTAATGACATGCAGACACTGACTGTTTTAGCCTCTGAGACTCCTAGATCTGAATGAGCTCAGGGTCCTCCGAAACTGCTCTATGGACCAACTTCTTCAGATTCAGCTGGGGAGCTTTTTCTTCAAGTTGTGGTAAAATATCCATAACATAAATATAACCATTTTAACCATTTTCAGTGTATAACTCAGTGGCATTAAATACATTCACATTGAGACAGCAAGATGGCGGCATAGGTAAACACCTACACTGCTGCCTCGCACAACAATTTCAAAACCACAACTAAAAGACAGAACGGACATCATCCAGAACCACAGGAAAGCTGGCTGAGTGTAAGTTCTACAGCTAGAAGGAAGGAGAGGGGCTCACAAAAAACCACAGGAGCTGCAAAATGCTGAGGTACGGAGACGTGCTCGCTGAGAGAGCGGGTGCCGGAGAACCTGGCTGGCTTTCTCTGGCAGGAGGGAAACGGAGACTCCCAACGGCATTGAACCCCTTATCTTACGACACTAAACCCCAGATCCAGCCAAAACTCATACGGGGTGAGTTTGGACTGTGAAAAGGGAGAGGTGCACGGAAATTTAGGGGAGTCACAAAAGATCAGAGGTCTGGTCGCACACGGCACTGCGCGGAGGACAGATTGCTGATTGTGCCACTGGCTTTCGAGAGTGGGTGGGAGACAGACCCTCCCAACTGTGCCACTTCTGACTCCACTAAGCCCCTGTTTCAGGCGAAACCCTGGGGACCTAGACAGGTGTGGTCCTGGTGTGCAGGGGAGCTGGAAAGGCAGCGGTCTAGAGGCACTGCTGGCTCGTGCACAAGGACCACTTCAGCGATTACCCAAGTCACATGAGACTCAGGGGCCATGGAGGGCGGGGCCGACTGGAAGGCAAGGCAGTCCCTTAAGCCCTGAGACTCTACCCATCCCAAACTCAACAGAGGCTTCTTCGGTTTTGCAAGTCTGGTATCATAAGGCTGAATTCAACACAGAAGTTTCCCCGGCATAGTGAAAATGCCGAGACAAGGGAAGGGATCACAAACAAAAGAAATGGAGGGGGAAAAAACGACTGGATATAGAGTTCAAAACCATGCTTATAAGGTTTTTCAAGAATATGCTAGAAAAGATGGATAAATTTATCAAGTCCCAAGAGGAGATGCAAAAGAACCAACTAGAGACACTGACTGAAATAAAAAATATTATACAGAGTCCTAACAGCAGACTAGAGAAAGGCAAGAATCAAGTCAAAAATTTGAAATATAAAGAAGCAGAAAACACTCAACGGAAAAGCAAGAAGAGAAAAGAATCCAAAAAATGTGAACATAATGTAAAGAGCCTCTGGGAAAGCTTCAAGCGGACCAACATCAGAATTGTGGGGGTGCCAGAAGAAGAGAGAGAGCAAGATACTGAAAACCTACTTAAAGAAATAATGACTGAAAACTTCTCATATCTGGTAAAAGAAATAGACTTACAAGTCCAGGAAGCACACAGAACCCCATATAAAAGGAATCCAAAGAGGACCACACCAAGGCACATCATAATTAAAATACCAAGAGCAAAAGACAAAGAATATTAAAAGCAGCAAGAGAAAAACAGTTCATTACCTACAAGGGAGCACCCATACGACCGTCAGCTGATTTCTCAACAGAAACGATGCAGGCCAGACGGGAGTGGCAAGAAATATTCAACGTGATGAATAGCAAGAACCTACAACCAAGAATAATCTATCCAGCAAAGCTAACATTCAGAATTGAAGGGCAGATAAAGAGCTTCACAGAGAAGAAAAAGCTAAAGGAGTTCATCAACTCCAAACCAGTATTATATGAAATGCTGAAAGGTACTCTTTTAGAAGAGGAAGAAGAAAAAGGTAAAAGCCAAAAAATTATGAACAACAAATACATATCTATCAACAAGTGAATCTAAAAATTAAGTGAATTAAAAATTTTGATCAACAGAATAAACTGGTGAATATAATAGAATCAGGAGCATAGAAAGGGAGTGGACTGATCATTCTCAGGGGGAAAGGGGTGAGGGGTATACAGGGAGAGACTGGACAAAAATCATACACCTATGGATGAGATCAATGGGAGGGAGGTAAGGGCAGAGGGAAGGGTGGGAGCTAGGTGGAGGGGTGATATGGAGGGGAAAAAAGAGAAACAAATGTAATAATCTGAATAATAAAGATTTAATTTAAAAAAAAACACAAAAAAAATACATTCACATTGTTGTACAACCATTACCACACTATTTCCAAACCTTTTTCTCTACCCCAAATAGAATCTCTGAAATTAGTAAGCAATAATTCCCATTTCCTACCGCCTAGCCCCTGTGACCTCTGGACCAGTGGTTGCCAACCTTTCAGACCTCACAGACCACCTGTTGGTGACCGCTGCTCTAGATATCACATCTGAGTGGAATCCTACAATATTTGTCCTTTTGTACCTGGCTTATTTCACTTGACATCAGGTCTTCCTGTGGTAGCGTGTATCAGAATTATATTCCTTCTTAGGCTGAATAATCTACCTCATTTGCTTATTCATTCATCTGTTGATGGATATTTAGATTGTGTCTGCCTTTTGGCTATTGTGAATAATGCTAGGAACCAAAATGTCTATTCAAGTCCCTGATTCTAATTCTTTTGGGTGTTAGGAAAGCACCACGGTTCCCACAGCAGCTGCTACATTTTTTCCTGGATTGGTGGAAAAATAAGAAGGGATCCATTCTTTCACATCCCAGACAATGCTTGCTGTTGTGGGTTTTTTCCATTTTTTATTTTTTTATTTTTTATTTTTTCTCCATAATAGCTATCTTGATGACTCCCTAACCCTGACGGGTGAGAAGTGGTATCTTACAGTGGTTTTGTTTTGCCTACCGACACACTGGGAAGCTCTAAATGCCCTCCTGAGCGACTTGGGTTGGCTCTGGGACTAGGCCATAGATCCCATACATCCTCTCACCCAGTGGAGAAATATGTTTGCATAATTCCCCCAAATGTAATCTATTCTTCTAATAATTTGGAACTTGCTGTTTCCTGGGGAAGCCCTTTTTGCTTTTGCACAGTTTTAGTTATTTACCTCCTAACTGAAATGTGTGCCCTTTGAAGCCGCTGACATGGTTAATGCAGGCAATCTTCCTCAGCCTGCAGTGCACTTGACCTCACCTGGTTCCTGCACCTCAATATTCCCCAGATCTCTCACATCTCCTCCTCCTGGAAGCTTTCTCAGACCAGCCCTGACTCCAGGCCGGATCTGGTGAGCCCTGTGCTCCCAGGGCACCTTAATCTTCCTCTATCACGTTGTCTCCACGAGTGCTGCAGTTTCCTGTTTAATGGGTCATCTCTGCTTCTCCACCAGGAGTTCCTTAAAGCTCACAGCTGGCACTGATGTCACACACAGCTCACTGACGTCTCCCCACTGTCCACTGCCCAAGGCATGAGGCAGGCACTTAAGGAATGGAAGTTGAAGCATTGGTTGAAAAACAGAAGTTCTACACTAAACACAAGAAAACATTTTGGGTATCTCCAGTAGGAAATAAGTTACGCTTGTTAACATTAGGAGCTCCTCACTCAACAAGAAAGAAATGATTTATTCAAACCCAGACAGTCTTCAGATCGGGTGATGGGATCCTAAACCACCGAGGAATGTCATTTCTAAGCAAAGGGAGCTCCTGTCTCTCGAACTCTTCTCTCAGAGACTTACTGCAAGCACAAACAACATCTTCTCAACCTGAACTTTCCCTGAACATGAGGAAAATAAAACACTACACAGTATTTTTAAACAGCCACAGAGTTACACATTCACTTGGGCATTTTACCTACACTTTGGAAAAAGTAATTTTGTCCCAATTAAGAGCGGTCTTTTCTACTGCTGACACGTGTTGATGGAGCATCTGGGTAGAATCTGACCGCATCTGGTGTCAGGCTGTGGGGCACTCTCTCCTGGGGACTCCATAGAGAAGGAGAGATGCAAACTTGCATTCACCTGAACTATCCCCATGAAGACATCTGCGCTGGGTCAAGGCAGCTGGCCTCCTCTCCAGCACGTTGCCAAAGTTCAGCCGGACAGAGCATCACCCTAAACTCTTAAGGTCTCACTTTAATTGGAGCAGAAAACAGATGTCAGCACTCGAGCCAGTGACTCTTAATATTCCTCTCTCCTCTTTTCCTGGCGCGTATTAGAGCCAATGTGGAATCAGGACTCACCTGTAGGGAAGGAAAAGCATCAATAATGGGGCCTCCCTGCCCAGCTGCAGATGGTGCCAGCCCCCAGGTCACATGTTCCCCATTCACCATCCCCTCAAATCCCCAGGGAAAGGTGCAGGATACATCTCGAGAATTTCCATTCTGGTTTTTGTTTTGTTTTGTTGTCATTTTTGAGACAGAGGTTTAAAGGAAAATGGTTCCTCGAGTTGTGTTGTTTTAGGTTGAAGCAAATAGAGCTTCAACCTAAACTAGTGAGCATCCTCTCCCTGCAAATGCTTAATGACTGATGTGTGATGAATACGTTTAACTAAACTGGGGAAGTGGGAACCGCCACTGCCCATTCATCACTCAGTACAGAACAGCTGACCTGGGGAGGCTTAGAAAGGCTGTTCCATATAAGATGGAAAGAGGACGGGTGGCTTTGAGGCATTGATGAATGACTATGGGGCAGGATTTGATGTAATTCTAGACTCATACTTTTTGTGATGGGTTTGGGGAGGGAAGGTGGCTTGTCTGGATGAGTCTCAGATACCTCTTACTTGGTTAAGTCCAGAGGGCAAACCAACACACTGACTTATGTTAGTGATTCAGGCAAATGAGTATTTTGGACCAATGGCCTCTCCCTCACGAGGCCCCATCTGCAGGGAGGACCAGGGGTGTGTGGCAAGAACAACAATGAATGGTGTCCTCACCCTGGCTATGCGCTCAGTTGGTTGGAGCGTCGTCCTGTGCACTGAAGGGTCACAGGTTCCATTCCAGGTCAGGCACAGGTTGCAGGTTTGATCCCCGGTTGGGATGCATATGGGAGGCAACTGATCAACGTTTCTCTTTCTCCCTTTCCCTTCCCCTCTCTCTAAAATCAATAAAAACATGTCCTTGTGTGAGGATTAAAAAATTTTATTTAAAAAATAAAATGGTGTCCTCATCTCTTGGGAGCTCATGAGTGAGAATGTAGGCCAAGAGCATTGGGGATGGAGAAGTGCTCTGAGTGCCGTGGCGAGCATGGCTGCTGAGGATGGGACATTTCAGCTAACGCATGGAGGTACCAGTGGGGCAGAGCACTCAGAGCAGGGGCCACTGTGCAGCGTGGGAAAGAGCCTGGCACATCCAGAAAGCTGAAGTCATGGTGGCCTCAGTGGAGGAGAGCGAGAGCAAGGTAGAGGAGAGACTTAGGGAGAGAAGGGGTAAGGGTGCTCAGTCACACAGGCATTTTAGGCCATAGGAAAGCACTGGTCTTGTCCTAAGGACAATGGAAGCTATTAGAATTGCTTACATTAGAGAAGATTTAAAAACTGGTTGTTTGGAGTATAAATTGTAGGGACCGTATGAAAGAGAATGCTAATTGCACACTTATAACCAATATTCCTTCAACTAGAACACCCTAGTTTATCCTAGCTGGTGATGCTATTACATCTCCCTAACCCAGGAGTGGGGAACATCCAGACCTCGGGCCGTATAAGGCCCGTGAAATCATTTGGTCTGGCCCGTCAAGGTATTAGGGGTGAGTTAATTACATGTTTGACCAAACACAGCTGCCTAATTTTTAAGTTGATAATTTTGTATGGCCAGCAAATGATGTTACAAATAATCCAAATGGCCCTTGTCCCTGTACCTCACCCCTTCATCTAGAATTGGACAATGACATGTTAGAACAGTAAGTGAAGTTTGGGGCTAAGACTGTTGAAGTCCCTGGAGAGGAGCCAACTCCTCTGGAGCAGGCCGTTTTGTACTGCCCCTCCTCCCCCATCCTGCTATCTGCAGTACAGAGGTGATGGCTGGAGCTTCAGTGACTATGTAGGGTCCAGCAGTAATCAGACTTAGACTCAGGGGCTGGCAGAAGGGATGAGTCATGGGGAGTGCGAACTGAAGGGTGTGTCTATGAAGGCTTCCCATTAGAGGTGTTATTTTGAAGAGCCAGAATGATTTGATCAAATAAAGAAATATCAGAACAGCGATTAACACCATTTCTTACTGTGTTCATGTTTAGTTTTGTTCTCATTTCAATATACCTGAAGAGTAAGGCCAAGGGTTGAAAATGGGAGCTCACAGTGAAGTCTAGTCCTGTGATATGTTTTTTTTGGACAACACTTTGGGCTTTAAAACATTAGAAGAGCTCATATAAAAATCTGGATTGGAAGGGATTCTCAAGATCGGGGCCCTTGTTTCTGCACAGTAGATAGCCAGCTGAGTCCAAGCAGTGACCGCCCCACTCGCCCCCTTTGCTTGGCTCATTCACTGCTAATGTTCCCTGCCTGGCCTCATGGCACCCAAGTTTGCATCCCTGGACCCAGGCACCCAGCTATTGTGCCCAGTGGGAGGCTCCCTGTGCTGAGACTCTCTTACATTAGGAGAATGCAATGCAGATAAATTAGGGTCACTGCCCCGTTGACCTCAGGCGTGGATTGGTGGAGAAGAGGCCAGGCGGGTACACAGAAACCAGGCTGAGGAGGCTGTTTGAGCTAAGCCATGAGGTCTAACCATTTGCTGGAAAACCATGGAGAGCCCTGGAGCATTTTAGACTTGAGAGCCCCTTAATCAGATCTGATTTCAGACTTTCACTTTGAAAGCTGGGTGAAGAATGAATTGGAGGGCACTGTATTTTTTGTTGTAAATGAATATAATTACCACTTTGTATACAGATTACAAGTTTGTACTTTTTTTTTCATTTGACTTTCATAACACTTCAGGAGTCAGGCATCGTGTATATTTACTTAAACATCAGAAAACAGGTTCTGCAAGAAAATCAGATTTGTGGAGAATCACACTAAGTAACAGAACTGTGACTTCTAAGACCAAAGCTCAGGTGATAGTTCTCCCCAGGGCCTAGTGTGTGAGACAATAAAAGAAAGAAAAGAAAGGAACTATGATGTATTTCGGTAGTACATTAACAATCAAAAAGAAATAAGTATTTTAAAAATTGATATAATGAAATGAGCATAATTCCTCATCTTGAGGAATAATTCCCTACTTGTAGTCTTCCTTTTCATTTTGTTAAATCTAAATGCACTGTCTCAGTCTCAATGGCCTTTCATTTGTCTTTTATTTCATTGCCCATGTATGTCACTCTCCAAAGATCCTCCCACCCATTTTTCCTTTGCTTCCCACTCTCCCTTTTCTTTGCTTTCCTTCTCTGTCATAGGCCTCTTCTTCCACTGAACTCCGATGCATGCTCCTATATGTGTTTCGTCAGAGTTTCTAATATGCTCATTGAGGCTACCAACTGCCATAGCTCCATGTTACTGCTTCCCATCTCATCCCCTCCCCTCATGAGCCCACATGCAGATGTAGAGATCTGTGAGGTGGGACACAGTTTGAGAGGTCACCCCCGATGGCAGGGCTGGCTGAATCAAGCAGGAGTCAGTCCCAGCCAGGCAGCCTTACCTTCAGGGAAAGGCATCCTGACCCAGAGTCTGCCTACACCAGCCGACACTCGGGAAGTTTTCTCAACCCTTCACCCACACCACACCATCCATATTTGGCGAGGGCAGTGGCCATTCATGTGGCCTCATCCTGTCTTCTCTTCCTTTTTAGAAATGAAAATCTTGGCCTTCCCCATTTATACTAGTACACACTCTCTGCTCTGCTCCTCCAGGGAATGAGACATTTGGCTCAGGATCCGCTCAGGACTCCAGCATCAGCTGGCCATCTGGCATGATTGCTGCCTCCGAATTATGCTCACATCCATGGACAGGTGGATTATCTCCAAGAATCACCTTCTCAGTGAGAAGAGAGGAGGCCAAGAAGAGGACACGTTCATTTGCTTGCCTAGAAAAGACCTTGGACATCAGCAATAGCCCTCGCTGCTTCGTAATGCACAGCCTATGTCAGGCCTCCAATGGTGAAACTAAAAGGCCCTGAGGGCAGCCAAGGTTTCCAGAACTGGCATTTGTCTGGCTCAGCCACACAACTGACAGGCTCAGCTTGGGAAAGGTCAGGAGGGCTCCGACAACCGGATGCCTCACTGACCCACCAGCAGCCACAGGTATAATTAAGACATATGTTCTTCTAGTTCTGGATTCATCTGCTAGTAGATAAGTCGGTTAGAGAGTGAAAGCCAATGTTTAATAATTAGACTCAGCAAACATTGTCAGGGAGGCAAACCTGGGAGAAGCACAGCTAATAGAATCGATGTCAATGCAGATAGCTCTTAAGGATCTCTGTCCATAAACTCAAGAGATACCACCTTTCTTTTCTTCCTTTACATCAATGATCTTAGTCAAGTGAGATATTGCTCCCCAGGGAACATTTGGCAGTGTCTACAGACATGTTTGGTGCTCAAAACTGGGAACAGAGAGGGTGCTGCTGGTATCTAGTGAGTAGAGGCGAGGGATGCTGATAAACACTGACACGCACAGGACGGACCCACAGCAAAACCCAGCTCAAAAGATTAGGAGCACCAAAGTTCAGAAACCTGCCTTAAATCAACATATTTCTACTCCAAGCCTTCCATTCTGCAGCTAAGATTATTGAAATCAGATATTATTGGGGTTTTGACCCAGGGCTGTACCATGGTTCTGGGGTCTTGGGCTGAGCCAAGGTTGGGTAAGGGGTGCTATGCCTGGAATAGGGAATATTTGGGGAGGCAGCCAGAGTGCCCATATGCCTAAGCCAGACTCTCAGCCCTGTTCCTGAGCTCCTCTCTCTTCTGCCAGGTGTTAAATGAAATGGCGTGGCTCCAGAAGCCACCATGCCCTCCACTTGTCTGCCCTCTGCTTCTTCTACCATGCGGTCTCTTCTTGCAACCCCCCTTTCCCTCTTAGCATTGCATTCTTCATGGGACATCTTCTAGGCCACTTCCACTTTCTTCTCTGGCACATACTTCCCTTAATCTCCTGCTTGACTAAAGGGGAGGGGAAGAATAGAACAGAAGAGAGAAAAAAATCAAAGCATAGATTAACATCTCAAAATACTACCCAGCAGTCACAAAGGGTACAGTGAGGCCACATTACACTGTCTCTTCCATCCTCAACCCAGGACTGTGCGCCTTCTTGCCCTCTTCCCACAGCACCATCTTCCATACCCATGGGAATGTGAAGCTGTTAATGTCAGTCATTAGATACACTGACTTCAGTTATCATCACACCTGAATGAGAAAGGCTTTACGCTTTCAGCCCTGGAGAAAGTTTCTTACAAACACTTCCACATTGTCATCAAAAGAAAGGGCTTAATGTTTGAAGTCTCACTGATTAGAACTGGCCTGGCTGGGCCACAATTACCCTAACAGTTGACTTCAATAAGAACTCCTTTTGGAGTTGATTCAACGACATCTGTTAAAAATTACAAATAAGCTTACTATTGGACTCACTGATCTTTTTTTTTCGGGGATTCTATTCTATAAAAATAAAAAGGATTTTGATACATGAGCATTATAAAGGCAAAAAGCATATATAGGGGGAAAATTGAAAGTCCATTAATAAATAAGCGAATTGGGAAATGAATGAATTGGGTTATGTGATGGTTAATTCTATGTATCAATTTGGCTGGGTCACAGTGCCCAGATATTTTATCAAACATTCTTTGGAATATTGCTGTAAGCATGTTTTTTGAATAAAATTTACATTTAAATAGGTGGATTTTGAGTAAAGCATATTACCCTCCATAATATGGGGTGGGCCTCATCTAGTCAGTTGAAGGTATTAATAAAGCAAAACTGGCTACCTATAGTAAGAGAAATTGTGCCCAACAGACATCCTTTGAAGACTGAAACTCTCCCTAGGGTCTCCAGCCTGCCAGCCTACTCTGCAGATTTTAGTTTTATCAAGCCTCTACTATCACATAAGTTAATGTTTAAAATCACTCACTCACTCTACCTATCTATCTATTGGTTTTGTTTCTCTGGATAACCCTGACTGGATAGTCCCACATCCTGTCATAGAATATTGTGCACCTACGAGTTACGTCTACCCTAGAAATCTGGAGGGAATTCCATATTGCATTAAGTGACAAAAACAATCTATGGAAATACGTGTTGTAAAGGAAGCAACAGCATGTGTGTATTAGCATGTTATATGTAAGCACAGAGATGTGTGTGGAAGAAAACATAAGTTTTAACAGTGGTTATCCAGAAGGGAAGCAGGGAAGTAAAATAAAAAGAAACTGTAGTGAAATAAAAAAAAATACTCATCAGATAATGTCAATGAAAGTTGTAGAAGACTAAATTCTATCTGATATTACTAAAAGTAAGAAAATACCAAATATCCCCATAGGCACAGAGTACAAGTAAACATGCAAAACTAAAAAACAAAACAAACAAACAAAAACGTATGTTCTTGGATTGGGACTTAAGACTATTCTTTTGCTTAAATTTCTGACACTTTAATGTTAAAATAATTAAGAAAAACAGACAGGCCCTTGGGTTTGTTCATTCAGGTTCCAGTGGCTCTGATTTGGTTAAGGCAGGAGGACATGGATATAAAGGCCCAGGGTGCTTGTTGGGCTCAGCAGGTTTGGGAACCACAGGTGTGGATGACACACTACCAGGAGAACTCGTTATAAAATGCAGAAAAGCAGAGAGCATTTGCACGGATCACCCCCCAGAACTTCCAGTGAGTGGGCAGGGGTGCACTCCCTCTTCCCTTTCCCCTTCCCCCAAGTGCCTGGCCCTGGCTGACTCCCGAATCTTCGAGTCTTCGGTGAACTTCCTTTTCATCCCACACCTAACCCAGTGCTCAAAACTCAGCCCCAGTATCCCAGCCAAGTGAAGTGGGATCTGATGTCAAGTGACTGGGGGAAAGCCTTAAACTTAAGCTTTTCTTCACAATCCAGATCCAGACCTCCTCCGCAGGAATGGCCTTGGTTCCTGAAAGGGAATACAGACCTAGACACACGTGGCCATGCATATATAGTCTCACATCCTGCTGCCTCGGCCATGGGCACTCAGCAAGCCTGAGCATGTAACACATGTAAGTTGCGGGAAGCAGGGATGTGACACTTCCTTGCTTTGCTAAGTCAGAACAGGCACCTGGGGGTATCACCCCTTCTTTTCCTCTTATTTCCTCTGTAGTTTTTCTTTTCTTTCTTCTTCTTCTCTGCCTCCTTCTGAAGCCCAAAAGGAACTGGAGCAGAGTACACAGTCGAGTTGGGCCTACACTGTTTCAGGGTATTATTTCCCTGCTCCAGGCCCTGAATATCCCGGGGAATCTCAAACCCATTCACATGGCCCTCATTAACACGCCAACTGCCATGACCAAGACTGCAGCCAACTCAGTTAATCATTGTTTCAAGTGCGGACACATCTGCCTTCCCCCTACAAACAGACACAGAGGGTTCTCACCTGAATAAGAGGGAACCCCAGGGCCTTGGTGAACTCTCCAGCTGAGCTGCCCCAGCATCTCTCCTGCACCCACTGGAAAAGTCTAATAGCGGGACCTCCCAGCGCAGGGAGGAGGGGCTGTGGGAGGTAAGACTGAAGGTGCAGAGCAATCCCAGCTCTCACAGGCCACAGTCCCACCCACTCCCATGCCACCCCTATTCTTTCCAAGGAAACCTTTCTTTTCAGAAATGCGGAGATCCATATAGAGCTCTGTGGTGACTTAGTGTCCATTAGCTCCCGACAAGGAGGCTGTAGAGCTGTCTTTGATGTCATCCCCATCCACAGAATGTGGAAAGGAGCCTGGGAAACTAGTTAGGAGACCTCTGAGACCCAGCTCCTTCAGAAGAAAAAAATGGTACCCAAGTCTGATTCCAAACTCCTTTTCCCCACACCCAGCCTACTGTCTCTTGCCTGACTTCAGTTATTTGTTAAGGAACACCCTCTTTTCCATTCCTTAAATACCCAGCCTTGAATCTTTGATGATGAGGTGTGAGAAACATTCTCTCAGGACTGACATGGCGCTTGATGCAGGCTGTTTATTTCTGTGCTTGCTTTCATGGTTAGCCATTTCGCATCTGCCTGTTAGTCATTGCACGTGGGGGTTTTTACTTTAGATTCTGCATCACGGTTATTTAGGGCAGAGAGTTTTACAAAGGTGCTGGGGACAATGGGGACCAAAATTGGCAGGATGTATTTGTTCCCTCTGAGTGGCAATTATTGTCCTCTGATGGGATGGTTTGTCTTCTGTGTGCTGAGGACACCTGAACAATGGGTTTGCGAGCGCCTCCACACTGGCCGGCTGCACTTGAGAGTGAAGCAGACAGCACATGGCAGTTGGTGATAGGAGCACCCTTTCCCAGTGAAGGAAACTTGCCGGCTCTACAAAAAATAGAACCTGGACTAGAGCCAGGCCCACAGGGAGCCAGAGAATGTCCTCCGGCCTGGGGCCGGGATCTTTGTTCCTGAAAAGCTGAAAAGGGCTGAGAATTTGACTCTTGGAAACATTTTCCAAGGAGAAAGCCCTAGTGTATTTTTCGAAGTACTTCCCAGGTGTCCGTATCTGGTAAGAAACAGAAAAGACTCATTAGACAGCAAGAATGGGGCTCCCAGTCAGTGTATTCACTTGGACCATTATCCCTTACTCATCTACAGTATTCTGTTTGATTAAAAGCCAATGGGTTGTTACATAAGATTGATGATCCAGGGTACAAATAAAGAAGTTGAAAAACTCCTCAGTGAACTGCTGAGAAAACTAACCTCACGCCCAGCTGTCTGTCTGGTGACCAAGTTCCTTTCTATCAACTCAAAGTCTACTTGGGCCTGACCTCTAGTTTGGCCTGCAGTTAAAGCCTGGAGGGTGGATGCTGATCCACAGTCCCACCGCCCCCCCCCCCGCCCGCAGCGGGGCGGCGGGGGGGCGGGACTTCAGTAGGTGGCTGCCTTTCTCCCTCCTGAAACACAAAGGCCTTGATTTTGTGTGTCAGTCTTTCTCATGACTGCCATGTGCAAGTGGGCCAGTGGACTGGAGCCAGGCTGCTGGCCACTCCGAGGGCGCAGGCAAATCTACCATGTCAAGAGGATGCACATAGCCTTGTCTTAATAAGCGTGAGATGCCCCAGTACCGAGAGAGAGAGAGAGAGAGAGAGAGAGAGAGAGAGAGAGAGAGAGA
>JAAGEH010000020.1:8552271-8569386 GCA_011751065.1 Lasiurus cinereus
GGAATGAAGAGAAGAGAAGAGAAGAGAAGAGAAGAGAAGAGAAGAGAAGAGAAGAGAAGAGAAGAGAAGAGAAGAGAAGAGAAGAGAAGAGAAGAGAAAGGAGCCTTGTTAGACCTCAGGTGACTCCTTCAGACTCTTACCTTCCCTCCTGTCAGTGGCAAGTGGCATCAACCACTTACTAAGGAATCCAGACCCATGGCCAGCTCACTCAGTGCTGTTTTATCTTCACAAGGCAAACAGAAAAACACCCTCTGCCATTTCCTCTTGATGAGGAGAGAAGAGCCCTCTGCAGCCAATGGCTTCTGCCTCTGTGAACATGGCTGCCCTACACAACAGGAGAAGGAAGGTTCCTGGAGCTCTATCGGGGGCAGAACTGCCTGAGATGGAAACACTAGGGCAGCCGGCTTTTTTTTTTTTTCCACCGGGGAATTGCCTAGAGCTGTGGCATTTCACACTGGCAGGGCAGGTAAACAATAAAACGTGCTGTCTAGTGTCGGCCTTGGCGGTGGTCTAGCCCAGTGATCAGCAAACTCATTAGTCAATAGAGTGGTAAACCTCGGCTCGCAAGCCACATGTGGCTCATGAGCCACAGTTTGCCGACCACAGGTCTAGCCCACCCCTCCCAGATGTGAAAGGCAGCATTGAGTTTTACTTTATAGTATGTGAAGTGCTTTGATGCTTTGAAGAACCTCATTGGATCTTCATCATCAGGCCATGGGGTGGTATTCTTTTGCCCATTTTACAGATGGCATTGAGTCTTACAAAAAAAAGCACAGTGTATTTATTTGCTTGCAGTTGCTCCAATGGAATGTGGAGATGCTGTTTGCATCTCTTCCTCTTCTCAGACTGGTCACTTACACATGGTTCATCCAACGCGGAAAGTTCTCACAGCGTGTTAAACACAAGCCACCACTGTGCTGTGCTGGCTTGGGGATTTGCCACCCTTCTGAACAGATATTGTGAAAATACAAATGCGTGTGTTTATGTATTAAGAGGTGAACAGAAAGTTCTGGAAGCATGTCTACACGACTGGTAACAGCAGTTACTTTTGTGAAAATGCAGAGTGGGGGTCCCTTCCCTATTTATTTCATATTCTTCCGTATTGCCTGACTTTCTAATGACAAATAAGTGTTAATCCAATTTTCTTTTACTAAAGATAAATAATTAAGACATCTTCTCTACCTGAAATCTCTTTCGCTTTGTCTGCAATTCTGCAGACCTGCATAAGCAAAGGGAGGCAGTCGCCCGCCCTGTGGACTTGAGTCAGGGTGGCACCCGTGGCGCCTCGCCCCTGGCCAGTGCCCCACCCACTAGACCCGCTCTGGAGAGAGGCAGCGGTGAATTTCAAGCAAGGGAGGAACACGCATTGACTCTGGGTGCTAGGCGCTTTCCGTGTCTGCAAGCTGAGCGCCACGCCTGTGCAGAGCAGGTGGCCTGAGCCCTGGTCGAGTAAACCCAGAGCTCAGGAGGAGGTCTCTGTACCCCTGGGCATGTCCACAAACCGGCCGACTCGCCGGTGCGCACAGACACATGGCACCACTGGGTTTTCGCTTTTCTGTACTGCAATGCCCGCTGGAAGCCGCGGAATGCAATTCAGTGAAGTAGATCCAGAATAATAATTATTGGGGTTTTCCTGCTTTAGTAGACCTTTGAGCTTAACAGTTCTTGGCAAGACTCTCTGTGATCCCAGCGTAGAAAAAAGGAGGGGCTCCCCGGAGGAAAAGTGGGGCCATCGGTTGCGATTTTTGTTGCTATTGTGTGATATAAAGCTTATGAGCGCCTTAGAATTTTTGGTAGCTGCAGCATTTTGAAGGGGAGTTGATCGCAGCTCCACAGCACACCAAGCTGCCTCAGCCCCCAGATGTCCATTCGCACATCTCGTCTGCTGTTGCCCTGCCCTGTCCCCGGCTCAGCCCTTCTCTAAAGCAGAAACGCCAGACTCCTGCCTGCAAGAGCCCAGAGACCGTGATTCCAGAGGCATCTTTGTTCCCAGACAATATTGTGTTCCCTCTCCACGCCAAAGTAGCAAAAAAAGTCAAGGGCAAAGAAATCCACATGATTTTGATTAAAGGACCTGATTTTCCAGGAGTCTTCAGCTTCAATCTTGCTTAGATGGTCACTGAACACTTAAGGAATGGCTAACGCTCTCACGTGAGTCTATTGTTAAAGATCAGAAACAAAATCCTGGAAGGGCAGGTCACCAAAATATTACCAGTGCCCAGGTGAGTGACTGTTTACTATTGATGCTCAGATTTTGTGCTTTATACTTACCTAGTTTTTTCCAGATTTTCTACAATGAATGCGCAGTCACTCTTTAGTCAAAATAAAATGTTATTTTTTAAATTCCAAAAGCAGCATGCCAAAGTCTACTTGCAGTATTATATATCCTAGCCATGTAATGGTAGCTTCAAAACTTACTGGGAGAATCCAAGATGGCAGCATAGGTAAACACCTACACTGCTGCCTCACACAACAATTTCAAAACTACAACTAAAAGACAGAGCGAACATCATCCAGAACCATAGGAAAGCAGGATGAGTGAAAATTCTACAACTAGAAGGAAAGAGAGGGGCTCACAGAGACCCAGAGGAGCTGCAAAAAGCTGAGGTACAGAAATGCGTGCGTGGAAAGAGTGGGTGCCGGAGAACCTGGCTGGCTTTCTCTGGCAGGAGGGAGACGGAGACTCTCAAAGGCATTGAACTCCTTATCCTATGACACTAAACACCAGGTCCAGCCGAAACTCATACGGGGGAGTCTGGACTGTGAAAAGGGAGAAGTGCACAGAAATTTAGGGGAGTCGCAAAAGGGCAGAAGTCTGGTGGCATGCATAGCACTGTGGGCAGAAGACCGACTGCTGATTGTGCCACCGGCTTCCACAACTGGGCAGGAGACAGAGCCTCCCAACTGCGCCACTTCTAACTCCACAAAACCCCAGTTTTGGGCGAAACCCTGGGGACCCAGACTCATATGGTCCCAGAGTGCAGAGGAGCCTGAAAGGCAGCAGTCTAGAGGCACTGCGAGAGCGGGCGCACACACAGGGACCGCTCCAGCGATTACCCAGTCACGTGAGACTCAGGGGCCGTGGAGGGCGGGGCCAACTGGAAGGCAAGGTGGTCCCTTAAGCCCTGAGACTCCACCCATCCCAAGCTCAACAGAGAGGCTTTTGCAGGTTTGCAAGTCTGGTATCATAAGGCTGAATCCAACACAGAAGTTCTCCCAGCATGTTGAAATGTGGAGACAAAGGAAGAGATTACAAACAAAAGAAATGGAGGAAAACAAATGACTGGATATAGAGTTCAAAACCACGCTTATAAGGTTTTTCAAGATTATCCTAGAAAAGATGGGTAAATTTAGTGAGACCCAAGAGGAGATAAAAAAAAAAGACCAACTACAGATGGAAAAGGTCCAACTAGAGATGGAAAAGAACCAACTAGAAATTAAACATACACTGACTGAAATAAAACATATTATACAGAGACCTAACAGCAGACTAGAGGAAGGCAAGAATCAAGTAAAAAATTTGAAATATAAAGAATCAGAAAACACTCAACTGGAAAAGCAGGAAGAAAAAAGAATCCAAAAATGTGAAGATAATATAAGGAGCCTCTGGGACAGCTTCAAGCGTACCAACATCAGAATTGTGGGGGTGCCAGAAGAAGAGAGAGAGCAAGATATTGAAAACCTATTTAAAGAAATAATGACTGAAAACTTCCCACATCTGGTAAAAGAAATAGACTTACAAGTCCAGGAAGCGCATAGAACCCCATATAAAAGGAATCCAAAGAGGACTACAGCCGAGACTGGTTTGGCTCAGTGGATAGAGTGTCGGCCTGCGGACTGTACCTTGCTTGCGGGCACATCTCCACTGTGGGGCGTGCAGGAGGCAGCTGATCGATGTCTCTCTCTCATCGATGTTTCTGACTTTCTATCTCTCTCCCTTCCTCTCTGTAAAAAATCAATAAAATATATATTTTTTTATAAAAAGCAAAGAAGACTACACCAAGACACATCATAATTAAAATACCAAGAGCAAAAGACAAAGAGAGAATATTAAAAGCAGCAAGAGAAAAACAGTTCATTACCTACAAGGGAGCACCCATATGATTGTCAGCTGATTTCTCAACAGAAACGATGCAGACCAGATAGGAGTGGCAAGAAATATTCAACGTGATGAATAGCAAGAACCTACAACCAAGAATAATTTATCCAGCAAAGCTATCATTCAGAATTGAAGGGCAGATAAAGAGCTTCACAGATAAGAAAAAGCTAAAGGAGTTCATCAATTCCAAGCCAGTATTATATGAAATGCTGAAAGGTACTCTTTTAGAAGAGAAAGAAGAAAAAGGTAAAAGCCAAAAAATTATGAACAAATACATATCTATCAACAAGTGAATCTAAAAATTAAGTGAATTAAAATTTGATGAACAGAATAAACTGGTGAATATAATAGAATCAGAAGCATAGAAAGTAGTGGACTGATAATTCTCAGGGGGAAAGGAGTGAGGGGTGTACAGGGAGACACTGGACAAAAATACACCTATGGATGAGGTCAACGGGAGAGAGGTAAGGGTAGAGGGAAGGGTGGGAGCCGGGTGGAGGGGAGCTATGAGGGAAAAAAGAGAAACAAATGTAATAATCTTAATAATAAAAATTTAATTTTAAAAAAAATAAGAAGAAGAAGTATATTTTTTTCCAGGAGGAGGAAGCAGTGACTGCACACTGCAGATGTAAATTGGCATGGTTTAGCAGCATTGGAAGGAGAAATCTGTTTATGGTGCTAAATATTCCTTCTTTGACAAAATACAATAAATGCAATATGGTGACATAGCCCATTTAAGTAAATACCAGCTCTAATAATAGCTGCAAATCAATTGGAAACTATTTTTATAGTGTATGTGCTAGCTCCCCAGCCATAGCCTTTATAAAGCAGAGCAAAATGTGTGATCACTCTGGCCCAGTTTCAGAGAAAGAAATGATTGATTGTTTGATCCCTGGAAGCATCTATGCTGCTTAATGGGTCCTTAGTGCTAAGAATAATGAAGGAAGAAACCCTGCATGTTGTCTGATAACCTCTGTGGCTAAGGAGAAGGATTTGGGAGGGAAATCAGTAGAACAAGAAAATAGGAAATTCAATTCCCCAATTAATCTCACTCTGCTGCTGACATGACTCTGGATGGCACAGAATGCTAAAATCGGCGTGCCCCACATTCATTCTTCCTCTCAGCCTGCCCTCTATCCATCTCTGTCCAGTTTTCCCTATAGATCTGGGACAGGGTTCCCTAAGGACCCATGAAAGCAAGGAGAAAATGAGTCGTCCCTAAATTTTGCAATACTTGTTTCCATTTCCACCTGAAGGTCACCTATAGGTGGTTCTATGAGATTAGTGTTCTCACAGTGGTTTTCAGAATGCTCACACTCTCTGCCATTCTCTTTGAAAAGTCAGCTTAATTCCTGTTCCTTTGAGTGTGGGTTGCACGATCTAACTATTTAAAAAATGGCACAAGTGATAGCCTGAGTCTGTCTGTCTCTCTCTCTGTCTTTCTCTCATTACTCAATCTCAGGGAAGCAAACAGCCATGTTGTGAGGACACACCAAGCCATCCTGTGGACAAGCCTGTGTGGTGAGAAACTTCTACCAGGAACCTGAAAGCAAGTGAGACCCATAGCCACACAGTAGGCTGTCTTGGGAGCAGATGCTCCAGCCCCAGTCAAGGGTCATGTGACTGTATCCTGACCCAGCCCTTGCTGTGTCCTCAGGAGAGAGTCTGAGCCAGAGCCACCTTCACAGCCACGTCCTAAGAAACTGTGACATCATAAATGTTTGTTAATCAAATGACTAAGATACTGGAATTAATAACTTAACAGTTAGTTCTTCACCTTTCCCCTTGAGAGTTGGTAATAATACATTCCTCTTGAGCACACTGATGACAAATTTAAATCTTGGGCTCGTGTTCTGACTTATTGTGAAGATTTGTGCACCTTCATGTTCATGTATGTGAGGTAGGCTGTTTCCAAATTGCTTTGGAACAGAATTAATTATCTTCCCATCTTTCAGCCATGTAATTATCACATATGGTTTTACAGACAGAAGCAATCGTCTTGTGTCCCCATTCTATAGAAATGTCAAAGTGGCCTAGTCTTAGTGGCAGAGATGCCTATCTGATTGGGATGGGTAACTTTAATAAATTAGATGTGGTGGGTTTAAAATCTGGATTAGTAGGTTTAGTTATCATTCCTCTTAGAAAGATAATGCTCTAGTTTGGAAAAATACCTTGATGAATTTCCAAGCAAGAAGATAAGGCCCTAAGAGTTTAAATGTTGCAGAAGTAAAGACAGCACTTGGCCAAACAGTAGTTCATTGGAAAGGATTCCATGAGACAGTGAATGTAAGGGTGAGAAGAAGTGAAAGACCAAGTGACCGGGAGGGAAGGACCATGGGTCCTCTCAGAACAGGATTCCTAGCATTCGACTTAGTAATTGGAATTTCTGTGATAGAAATCCCTGTATGAGCCTTCTGTAGACTTTCAGTAAAGTGCTCTAGTTTTGTGAGAGATTCATTCAATGGAAACTAAGAAGAAAGAACTGAGACAAGAAAGGATGAATTCAGCAGACTTCAGCATTGGACTTCTCAAAGTCCATGAGTAGCAGGTCCAGTTCCAATAAGGTGACTCAGCTGATGTCTGTATTATGTGCATAGCTCATCTCATCAAATGATTATCAATTCTAAGCATGGAGTTTTGCTCTTGATCACATATTTTCCTTTATTTGAATGTTCAGAATTTCCTCTCTCCAGACTGTGATGTTGCCAGACTTAATTTTTGGTAACTTCATCTAAAACACATACCTAGTGAATGTCATCTAATAACATGGCCCCCATGTATGTGGGGGTGAGGGGGGTGTTTCAAGGCTTTTTCTAAAATGTTACATACTTCAATCACATGACAACTCTATGAAGCAGACCATATTACTATCATCATTTTACGGATAAAGAAATTGAGATCTGGTGAAGTTTCAAAATATCCCAAGACACAGGTAACAAGCAGGGGGATTAGGATTCAAATGTAGGCTTGTTCAATGGGACAGCCTAAACTGCACCTGGTATGCCGAGCTACCTTCCTACTGAAAAGAGATGAAAGTTTGCCAGGAAGGACAAAAGGCCTGATACTAAAGCAATGGACTGGGGGGTCAAAGACAAAACAACAGGGGGCCTAAGTGATTAAAATAACCCATTACATAAATACTGGAGCAGAATAGAGTATTGTCATCAGGGGCCACCCTGTGAAGGCTTCTTTAAGGAGATGGGACTTGACACGGCACTTCTTCAATTAAAATCAAGCCACTGAGGTCAGTGTGGCCCTTAAGATTTAACCAAAATGAGATGAACAGAGCCCGTGACTTAACCAATATTTGCAGAGAAAACTGGCCCATCCAGGGTGGAGGACAGAGGCTGCTGTGTTGGCAGAAAAGGTGGATAAAAATGGCAAGTTATAGGGGATCTTGGATATTAGGTAAAGATCAATGAGGAGCTTTAGGCTCTCAAACTGGGCAGGGGTAGCTCAGAGCACTTTGCCTCTGGGCCTACCTTTGCTCTTGAGAGGCTATAATGACCTACTAAATGCTTCTGTTCCCTTTGATGAACAAAGGTCATTTTCTATTCTCCCCAATATCCACCCCATTCATAGTACCTGGTACACAGAGGGACACTTACTCATAGACAAATGATTGAATGAATGATTTTTAAAAATGGCAAAAGAAGAAGTTGGTGGCATAGAGTCCTGGTACTGTCAGATAGACCTGACTGCCCACTCACTCTCCATTTAATGTCTGGGTACCTCTGGGCATGTTCCTCCCTAAACCTCAGTTTCCTGACCCATAAAATAGAATAAATAGTTATTGCAACCTCACTGGGCTCTGTGTTTAATGAAATAATATCTGTAGAAGATAGTACCTCCCATATAAAAAGCTCTCAATACAGTACAGTAATTTCACATCAAATTTTATGAATCTAGGCCAAATGAATAGGAAACCTAGAAATTAGGAAAAATCTTGAGGAAAATGGTAAACCTTCCTCAGAACTCCAGAAAGGAAGTTAACATACATTTTGGTTAAGTCTCAAGGGGCACACTGACCTCAGCTGGCCTTCTGATTTTTATTGAAAAAGTGCCTGGGAATATGACTTTGAAGGACCTGGAATGCTCTGCCAAGAGTGTTTAGTAAAGTAGTGATGAGAAAAATCTTTTTAGTGGCAACGTGAGTGCTAGAGTAGTGAACAGCTGTATTAGAGGCTACTGCAGAAGTCCTGGTAAAGATAGAGGGCTTGAATTAAAACTGTCATTGTGAGGATGTAGAGTGAAACGTGTGATTTAGAGGCAACGAGAAGAAACTGCATCGAGAGACTGGCTGAACGTTAAGGAAAGATAAAGGCAGAAGGCAAGATCACAGGCTTATTTGAGCATCGGGGTGGCAGGTGATGCTGGGGATGGGAGCAAGGGGAAAGGCAGGGATAACTTGGACAACGACATGATTTCATAGCCAAAATAGAAAATAAGAGGGGCTGAATTTAACTCTTTATAATGTCTCCTTTTACACATAATCAAGGCTGCCCCTGACTTGCCGGAGTTCCACTGGATTTTACCAAGAAAGAGAGAAAGGAAGCAAGGAAGGAAGGAAAAAAGGAAAGAAGGGATACAATCTCAAGACAGTCCCCCTGTTTACATTTCCCTGGCCACCTCTCTCTACCCTGGATTTCACCATAGGATTTGAGAAGGGACACCTTTGCTACAGGGAGGCCCATAGTTAAAGTAAAAATTTCTGTTTAACAGTCTTCCTACCTTCAACCGATAGCCCACTTATAAGATGTAAAATTCAAAGTGACTTATACTGAAATCAAGTTACTACCCAACAAAGCATCAGTAATTGGATTTGACTTGTGTGTGCATGCATGTATACGTATGGATTTGTGGGTGGGTGTCACCCCAATAGACATGCTCAAAAGAATACACAGACAGAGCACTCAAATACTTTAGAGAACTTCCCTTTAGTCATCTTGGTATCACCATGGTAACAGGAGCAAAAGCAGCACTCCTAATCACATAGAGAAAACCTGCCATTCTGCAATACACACCCCCAGGGAGACTTTCAGCCCCTGTGAGGACCATCACAGCACATGATGCTTGAAGTACCTCTTGGGCTCTGTTCCTCTCTGACACTTCTAATCTCTTTCCATCTGCTGTTCAGTTGGCCTTTCCCAGGACCACAGCACTCCAGCTCTCATCCCTGTCCTCGCTGCTGAAAATATCTCCCCACAAGTTTCTTTTGGCCACTGTGAACATAGCCTTTCCCCATTCAGAGGATATAAGAACTAAAAATTCTGCTATGCTTTAAAGTGATTTGAAATTACATATAATTTTTAAAATATTTTTTAAACAGTTTCAAAAGTCCAGCAGCATTCTTTTCTGGGGTTATATAGGCACTCATGAAAATGACGTATCTGTGACCTACAGACTCTAAATGCCGAGTCAGAGGTCAGCTATTGTGGGCAAAGCTTAGGAAATGCCTGCACAGTCTTTCCAAAAGAAAATCAATCTGGCCTTATTATTTTCCTCCAGAGAATTGGAAATAGCACTCATTAGAAAAATCCACTTCCTCCAACTCCATGGGGACTCCCAGTTTCCCAATCGCACTTGAATGTTGTACCATTGCTAAAAGTTGTCCCAGGGGAGAGCTTCTTTCTTGCAATAACATTCAAGTAATCTTTAACAGCTTCTACTTGCTAACACTGATATGAAATGGCATTTTGCTTAAGCATTCATTTTTAAGTATTAAACCATTTCTTTTGCTGTGCCATTTATATACAGTATCATCTACAAATATTGTTCAGAACCTTTAAAAAGTCAATGATTTCTCCCTGGCCAGTATGGCTCAGTTGGTTGGAGAGTCATCCCATACACTGAAAAGGTTGTAGGTTTGATTCCCCATCAGAGCATGTGCTGGAGGCAACAGATCAATGTCTCTCATATTTCTCTCTCTCTCTCTTTCTCTCCCTCACCCCCTATCTCCTTCCCCTTCTTTCTAAAATCAGTAAGTATATCCCTTGGAGTGAGTAATTAAATAAATAAATAGTCAGTGATTTTTTTGTTTTGAGCTCCAATTGAAATAGAACTTGTTATTATGAAAAACTAGAGGCCTTGTGCATGAAAATTTGTGCACTGGAGGTAGGAGCCCCTCACCTGGCCTGCCCCCTCTCACAGTCTGGGAGCCCTCAGGGGTGGTAGGTGACCCAGCGATTAGGGGTAGGCAACGACCATCACACCTGTGCTGCTGCCACTGCCAGCAGCGCAAGCCTCTGCTTGGCCTGGTTACCTGCACCTTGGGCAGCCCTGGGCAGCTGGGGGCCTGAGGGAACTAGGGGATTCTGGAGGTAGGCATACGGAGTTGCTGGGCCCACCTGAGGGCGAGCCCAGCCTTGCCAGGCACCTGTCGCCTGGTAGAACTGGGAGGACTGGGCACCACCATCTTGTGGCTGTGGCACCACCATCTTTGAGGGTGGGGCAGTAAATTAGCATATTCCCTCCTTATTGGCTGTGGGAATAAATTGACCCTCAGATCTTTGTGATGGTGTGAGGGTCAATTAGCATATTCCCTCTTTATTAGATAGGATTTAATTTTTGAATGTTTGTGTGAACACAGACATATGTGCATGTATATTTATATGTATATATGCATATGTACACATATATGTCTGTAAGGATACATGTGTGTTATATGGTGTACAGGTTAAGAGTATGCATTCAGGAATCAAACTATCATCTGTCTGTGTTCAACCAGTCGACTGGTTGCTATGATGCGCACTGACCACCAGGGGCCAGATGTTCAGCACAGGAGCTGCTCCCTGGTGTTCAGGCACTCCCACAGTAGGAGTGCCACTTAGCTGACTTCCACATGGGGCTCATGGATGGCCAGTGCAGCCCAGAGACCACTTTGGAGCTGCAGCAAGTCTATCGAGTGGCAACGGCAGCAGGCACAGTGGTGCTGGGATGAGCAGCAGGCAGGAGCGGCAGGCAGCGTTGGACTGCTGCTTTTGGCTGGATCCCTGCAGGCTATCCTGCTCCTTCTATATGTAGTAGATACAGAAAACAGACTGATGAACAGCAGAGGGGAGAGGGTCAGGGGACTAGGTGAAAAAGGTGAAGGAATTGAGAAGTGCACATTGGTAGTTTCAGAACAGTCATGGAGATGTAAAGTACAGCTTAGGGGATATAGTCAATAACATGGTAATGATGATGTTTGGTGCCAGGGGGTAACTGAAATATCAGGGGATAACTTTGTAAACACATACCTCTAACCTTAAAGAAACCTAGACTCAGTGAAGGGTAATGGTTGAACAGAAGAAAGAAAGATCAATGATAATGATGTCTCCCCTTCCTTGAGCTGTCTCTCTAGGTCACCTGTCTGCAGTATGCTGTGAGCCACCCTTCCTCCCACCCACACACAGGGGAGCCAGAGGAGGTCTTCTGTGGATCCACTCCCGTATTTGGGTCCTCAGACAGCTCTGAGGAAATAGCCGGTCTCCAGCCAAGCTTTGGGTACTTGCATCCTCACTGTTAGACTTGATAACAGCTTTAGATTTACAGATCAATGGAGCAGACAACACAGACAGTTCCCATATACCAGTGCCAAGTCTCCCTATTATTAATATCTAAGTATGGTCCACTTATTACAATCAATGAACCAGTGTTGATATAATATTAACTAGAGTCTATACTTCATCAGATGGCCCTTGCTTTACTTAATACCCCAGGAGCCCACAGTACACTCAGTTGTCATGTCTCCTTAGGTTCCTCAGGCTGTGGCAGTTTCTCAAACTTCCTTGATGCTTATGACAGCTTAAAAGAGTAATTTCCAGGTGTTTTATTGGATGGCCCATTATTGCAACCTGTCTGATGTTTTTCTTGTAATAAGACTGGAGTTATGGGTTATTGAGAGGAAGATCACAGAGGTAAAATGCATTCTCATCACATCTTATCAAGGGAGCACACTGTCAACATGATTAATGACTTTGATATCCAGTGGGAGATAGTTTGTCAGGCTCCTTCACTGTCCATTTTCTCTGTTTGCTGTCTTGCACTGCACCCTTTGAAGGGAGGTCACTGTGCATGACCCTTATTAAGAAACAGGAGTTGTGGTACACTCCCTGCAGGCAGGGTGGCTACAGGAATCCATTAGAATTCTTCTACCTGGAGATTTGTATTGTCGTTTTTCAAGTGAGACTATTTTGAAGAAAATTGGCTGAAGAGAAAATTATGCTCCACAGGTGTGTAGAGATGAACAAGTAACTTTTCATCTATTTGGGAAATTACTGGTATAGAAATACAATAATGGTATGCTGGTGAATGAATTATATACAATTTAAGTATGGTATACATATAAGAATACACACCTATCTATCTACAATATAAGTGCAATAGACATTAGACCCCTGCCCGTGGACCAGGCCTCTATACTATCTAATAAAAGAGTAATATACAGAGAAACCAAGATGGCGGCATAGGTGAACACCTAAACTGCTGCCTCGCACAACAATTTCAAAAAACTACTATTAAAAGACAGAACGGACATCATCCAGAACCACAGAAAAGTTGGCTGAGTGGAAATTCTACAACTAGAAGGAAAGAGAGGCTCACAGAGACTCAGAGGAGCTGCAAAAAAGCTGAGAAACGGAGACGAGTGAGTGGAGAGAGCAGGTGGCAGAGTGCCTGGCTAGCTTCCTCTGGAGGAGACTCCCAACTTATGCTACAGCACTGAACCCCAGATATGGTGAAGACTCATACGGGAGGAGTCTGGACTGTGAAAAGGGAGGAGTGCATTAAAATTTAGGGGAACCATGAAAGGGCAGAGGTCTGAGGGCACAGACACTACTGCGTGTAGAGAGGATGGACTGCTGATTGTACCACTGGCTTTCTGTAGTGGGCGGAGACAGAGCCTCCCAACTGTGCCACTTCTAACTGCAGTGAACCCCAGTTTTTGGCGAGACCTTGGGAAACCCAGACTCATACGGATCCCGGAGCACAGGGAATCAGAAAGGCAGAGGTCTAGAGGCACGCACATGTGTGCACACAGAAAGGGCTGCAACAATTACACTTTAGACTCAGGGGCCATGTAGGGCGAGGCTGACTGGAAGCCAAGGTGTCTGCTAATCCCTGAGACTCCACCCCATCCAACCTCAACAGAGAGGCTTTTGCAGTTTTGCAAGTTTTGTATCATAAGGCTGATTCCAACACTGAAGTTTTCCCGACATAGTGAAAATGCTGAGACAAAGGAACAGATCGCAAATGAAGGAAATGGAGGAAAACAAATGACTGGAGATAGAGTTCAAAACCACAATTATAAGGTTTTTCAAGAATTTCCTAGAAAAGATGTATATAAGTGGAGATAAAAAAGGATCAACTAGAAATTGAATATACACTGACTGAAATACAAAATGTTATACAGAGACCTAACAGCAGACTAGAGGAAGGCAAAAATCAAGGCAAAAATTTGAAATACAAAGAAGCAGAAAACACTCAACTGGAAAAGCAAGAAGAAAAAAGAATCCAAAAATGTGAATATAATGTAAGGAGCCTCTGGGACAGCTTCAAGCGTACCAACCTCAGAATAATGGGGTGCAAAAAGAAGAGAGAGAGCAAGATACTGAAAAACTTCCCACATCTTGTGAAAGAAATAGACTTACAAGATCAGGAAGCGCACAGAACCCCAAATAAAAGGAATCCAAAGAGGACTACACCAAGACACATCATAATTAAAATACCAAGAGCAAAAGACAAAGAGAGAATATTAAAAGCAGCAAGAGAAAAACAGTTCATTACCTACAAGGGAGCACCCATATGATTGTTAGCTGATTTCTCAACAGAAACAATGCAGGCCAGACAGGAGTGGCAAGAAATATTCAAAGTGATGAATAGCAAGAACCTACAACCAAGATTACTCTACCCTGCAAAGCTATCATTCGGAATTGATGGGCAGATAAAGAGCTTCACAGGTAAAAAAAAAAAAAAAAAGCTAAAAGGGTTCAACACCAAACCAGTATTATATGAAATATTGAAAGGTACTCTTTAAGAAGAGGAAGAAGAAAAAGAAAAAGATAAAGATAAAAATTATGAACAACAAATACATATCTATCAACAAGTGAATCTAAAAATTAAGTGATTTAAAAATCTGATGAACAAAATTAACTGGTGAGCATAATAGAATCAGGAGCATAGAAACGGAGTGGACTGACAATTCTCAAGGGGAAAAGGGTGAGGGAGGTACAGGGAGAGACTGGACAAAAATCATACACCTATGGATGAGGACAATGAGGGGGGAGATAAGGGGAGAGGAAAGGGTGGGAGCCAGGTGGAAGGGAGCTATGGAGGGAAAAAAAGAGAAACAAATGTAATAATCTGAACAATAAAGATTTATTAAATCAAAAAAATAGTAATATGCAAATTGACCATCACTTCAACACACAAGATGACTTCCCCCATGTGGTCAAAAGATCCTGCCCCCATGTGGACACAAGATGGACACCACAAGATGGCCAGCAGGGGAGGGCAGTTGGCAGGGACCAGGCCTGTAAAGGAGGGCAGTTGTGGGCAATCAGGACAGCAGGGGAGGGCAATTGGGAGGAACCAGGCATGCAAGGGGGGGAAGGTGGGGGTGACCAGGCCAGCAGAGGAGGGAAGTTAGGAGTGACTGGGCCTACAGGGAAGGGCATTTTTGGGTGACCCAAGCCTGCAGGGGAGGGCAGTTAGGGGCCAACAGGCTGGTAGGGGAGCAATTAGGCATCAATCAGACTGGCAGGGGAGTGTTTAGGTAGTGATCAGGCTGGCAGGCAGAAGCGGTTAGGGGCAATCAGAAAGGCAGGCAGGTGAGCACTTGGGAGCCAGCAGTCCTGGATTATGAGAGGGATGTCTGATTGCCCGTTTAGGCCCGATCCGTAGGACCGGGCCTAAATGGGCAGTCGCACATCCCTCAAGGGTTCCTGATTGGAGAGGGAGCAGGCTGGGCTGAAGGACATCCCACCCCCTTTGCATGAATTTCATGCACCAGGCCTCTAGTATATATATAAAAGCCTAAGCAACTGTTACAACTGAAGGACTGGAACAACCAGTTGCTTTGATGTGCACTGACCACCAGGGTGCTGATGCTCAATGCAGAAACTGCCCCTTGGTGGTCAGTGCACTCTCACAGCCAACCTCCTGTGGTCCCTCGCCCTTTACCCCCCACCCTACCCTCTACTTCCCGTGCATGAATTTGTACACTGGGCCTCTACTATAATTATATAAGTACACACATATATATGAATACACTTACTATATTCATGTATTATACACACAGTTGTGTATGTGTGTGTAAACATACATAATGTCTGGAAGTTTGGGTGATAGCAAAAGAATTAGGATCATTGTCTTCAATGGAAGGATCACATGTCATTTAGAATATTCCTTTTTAATATCGATACATTCTATTTTCTTCAGTAACCTTTTATTAATCTAATAAAACATAAAAATTAAAATAAAATTGCTTAAAGCAAACACTTTACTGACAAATATAGAATGAGCACACAGTGTTAGTAATCTGAGTCAAAACTTCCCTCTGTAATGGCTGTTGACAGTAGTAGCTGGGCTATGATGTTGGCTTCAAAATCAAGCAGGCTCCGAGCACAGCCGTCCTGCAGTCACTGCCCTGCCACACAGCCCAGGAGGCACACACTGCTGCCTTGTGGTTGCTTTAAAGTGACCCTGAATTGTTCAGTCAGCCTCCAGCACATGGAAGACATGGAGACACTGCCTTCAACAGAATTTATTACTCGCTGTCCCCAGGAGGAGAGGACACACGCCATGCGGGCCCCACGGGGAAAGACCAGGGCCAGTCGGAGGCAGCAGGAGCAAGGAGAGCCTGGGCAATGCCTTGGTCACTGAAGTGGGGGAGCTGACAAGGGGTGCCCCTCATGGGGCAGGAAGTGAAACAGGTACTGGGGTGTATGGGTGGTTACAACATGAGCTGTGCGCTTGCAAAAACCCAGGGATGGTACGATGTGAACAACTTTGGCTGTTAGTTTGGCCATGACTTCAAGATGCCAAATCATCAATTGCAGGACAGACATCCGCCCGAGTATTCCGGCAGCCACGCCCTTTCTCTCCATGAGGCGCTTTCTTTAGTTCTCATGGCTGCTGTCCTTCCCGTCCACTCTCATCCTGACGTGGCCATGCTGGTCATGGGTTTGGGGTGGAGCTACTACTCTTTGGCCACTTTGGTTTCTCTCTTTTCTATACTCTGATCCTGCTTCCATTATACCTGGTAAAAAAGGTTTTCTCAACTCACCTCTCTTCTCCATGGCGCCTGCTCCTTCTCATGGATAAGTGGAGGGACTCGGAAAACAGAAGAAAACCGAGACTGCCCTGCGGTGTGGCAGTGGAGAGCAGCATTCCTCATCACTCCGTGAGGGCTCTCCTTCGGGCCTGGGGGCCTGAAGTGTGCCTTCCCCACAGGCAGGCTGCTGCGATTGCAGCTGAGGACACCTACACTGATCCCCAGGGGAGCTGTCCTGGGCTCAGGGGGGTTGCTAGGTGAGATTTGGTGAAACTATCTCACTGTCAGGCAGGACCCACCAAGCCCAATGCCCTTCTCCCTGTCTCCTTTTCTAAAGAGAAGCCCTACTGACATCCAGGCCAGCCCAGGACTGGCTAATTACAGGAAATCCGGTTCACTCAGCCAAGGGAAGAATTCCTGAGGAATGTCAGGCTCTTTTACTATTTCCCCCTTCCTTGTATCTGGCTCTGTGGCCCATTCTGCTAGTTCTGGGGTGCTTTTCACTCCACCTCTGGCCTCACCTCAGCCCTGAGCCCAACCCCTCCCTTCCACTCCACCCACCCATCTCTCACTGCTTACCTCACCACCCTTCACCCCTCACCTTCACTTCCACTTCACCCCTCACTTCTACCCCACCCTATCCCCAACCCTCACCCCTCACCTCTACCCAATCCTCAACTCTCACCTCCACTCCCATCCCTACCCCTCACCTCTACCCCACCTATCCCCACCCTCACCTCTTACCTCTATCCCACCTATCCCC
>JAAGEH010000020.1:8569396-8586401 GCA_011751065.1 Lasiurus cinereus
CCCCACCCTCACCTCTTACCTCTACCCCACCTATCCCCACCCTCACCCCTCACCTCTACCCCATTCTCACCCCTCACTTCTATTCCCACCCCACCCCTCACCCCTCACCTCTACTCTCACCCCATCCCACTCCTCACCTCCAACCCCACTCCTCACCCCTCACCCCTCACCTCCACTCCCACTCCTACCCCTCACTTCTCACTTCCACCCCCACTCCTCACCCCTCAACTCTATCCCACTCTATCCCCAACCCTCACCCCTCACCCCAACCCTGACCCCCCATGCCACCACCCTCCAAGTGTATGAACTGAGGCCTCTTTTTCAGACTTCCACTCTGAATTGGTTGAGCTTCTTTTTCTTTCTTTTTCCAGAGGAAGAGAATGATATTTTACACCACAACCTTACGTTACTATTTGTTTTTTCAATGGTGGGAAGCTGTATTGGTTGGTGGCACCTCTGGCTTTGTTCTGCTCCCTTTTAAGGGGTGAGGAGCAGGCTCTCGCCTGACAACAGCCTTTGGTGGTGGTGGCAGCAGAGACAGACCTGACTTCTGCAGGGACCAAGTGGCTGGTGAGGTAACTGCAGGTCCCCCGGGAGGCCGGGGTCTCAGCACAGGAACTGTCTTTCCTTGACTCCAGCGTTTACTTTATGGAACTGGGCATCCCTCAGTCTGCAGATCGGCTTTGCTCTGGGGCCACGCTGCTGGCCAGAGTCATGGACGGTACGATGTGAACAACTTTGTTTGAGTTAGGCCTGCTTGTCAAGGCCAGCCCCACAGTGACCAACAGTGACCAAGCAGTGACTGAGCAGTGACCAACCACACCCACAGGTCCCAGGGACAAAACACGTTCCAGGGGAGGTCCCAGGCCCCCACACAGCTGCTCCTTGCTTCATTTGACTGGAGCTCACACGATCGGTTTTCATTTTCTCTGACATTTATTATTTGGGGAGGAGCCATCAGGGGAAGGCCCATTAGCCACAGATATGATGAGGTTAAAGGCAGTGGTATGGTCTGCAACCTGGATTCAGCCGGCTGGCTTCTTGCCTTCATCAATCAATATTATTGACTTGGCCGAGGTTCAGGTTAGAGTAATTTCTATGATGCAATTTAGCCTGGGCCACACGATGGTATGTTGGAGATAAAATTATCTGAAGCCAATTATCTGAAAGGAACATTTTGGGAAATGTTCTTTAATCTCAAAAATAGAACGTGAAGTATTTGCAGGCAGGAAAATGCTTAATTAGATTCGTATAGGAACCCCCCACTATGCATAATGAAGGCCCAGGCTCTGTGGCTATGGGAGATGGCTCCCCTTTGCAGCCAGTATGAGGACCGTCAGCAAAGGCTCTTCAGGCCTGAGTGGCCACGCGCGGGACCCAGTTCCACTTGTCTCTTCCTCAGCCTCTGCCCTTCCTCCAGACCCCAAGAGGTCTTGGTCGCAATGGCAAAATGTCTACAGAGGGCTCCGCCAGGAAAGAGCCACATTAATCCATGTATGACCATTCATATGGTCATGTTCATGTCTGACCAGCCATACCCCTCAGCTTCTCTCCACACTCTCACAGGTCAGTCCTGTCCTTTCCCAACTAACCTCTGGACCTCGGTTATGCAGCGTGGGAGGAAAACCGAGAGGTAGGAGGAGAAGATGCTGTCATGCGGGCAGAATAGATCTACAGAACCCCGATTTGGGACAGAAGAGAGTGTGGGGGGAAATCACACAGGAAGGACTGAGAGTCTTATGGTTTGGTAGATCAATGGCTCTTAAATGGAGAAGGACAGAAAGGAGATGTTGAGAAGCATAATTCTGAGTTAGGGCTTAGGAGCTGATTTGAGATGACTTAGCAGCTTCACAGGTTCAGAGATGAAAGGGGCTTTAGAAATGAAACCATTCCATACAGGAAACTCATTTAGAGTATTGCGGAGTAACAGGCACATGCTGTTCCATCGGCACTACAAGGGAGGAGTGAGAACACCAAAGCTAGAGTCAGACTGCCTCGGTGCAAGTCCAGGGGCCGCCATTACTGATTGTGCCACCGTAGGTTTATCTAACACCACTCTGCCGTGGAGTAAATTTGGGATAGTAATAGTAGAGGATTGCTGTCTTCATAAAGGATATGTATCACTTAGAACAGTGCTTGGCATATAATAAGTGGTGGATAAGTACTTGCTATTATTATCACTATTACCAGATTGTTCTATGTGTGAGAAAGTTCTTTCCAGATGGAGTATATTTGGCTTCTCTTATTCTTGCCTCATTGTCCCATTTCTCATCCCTGAACTAACTCAGACCAAGGCTGCTTGCCTTCCACTCAGGTACCCTCCCACCATCTGAAGATAGTGATCACGTCTCTCTTTGCTTTTGGTCCTTACGTTGTAGATGAGAGCTCTTGCAAACGCTGTCCTTCTGCCCAGGACAGCCTTCCCTCCCATGTTCTTCATGTTTAACTGAGACTCCTTCCCTCAGGTGAGTAGCTTACACCTTCTATCCATGTTTTCTGTGTGTAAGTACAAAGTCAGAAGAACACAGTATAGATTCTCACAGCCATTTGCAGGTATCACCATTTGAGCATGTCCTATTCATGTTGGCACCAGCACACACTACTTGTTGAATGGATTAGGACAGGAGTCGGAAAACTGTGGCTCACAAGCCACATGCAGCTCTTTGGACCCTTGATTGTGGCTCTTCCACAAAATACCACAGCCTGTGCAAGTCAATTTTGAAGAGGTGGTGTTAAAAGAAGTTTACGTTAAAAAATATTTCGCTCTCAAAAGAAATTTCGTTGTTGTACTGTTGATATCTGGCTCTGTTGACTAATGAGTTTGCTGACCAGTAGATTAGGAGAAATACAGAAGATGGGTGGGCATAAAGCAAAGGCCTTTTTCAAGAGCCAATAGCATTTCTCTCGGAGAATAGTGTTTGGAGCAAGGAGACAGGGTTGGCTTTTTCAGACAACTGTAGAAAGCAGGCATGTCAGTCATTCCATGAGCTGTTTTTTTTATCCCTACTAGGAAAGTTTGGGGGATTCTTGAATTTTGATTTTTGGGTCAACTTTCAGACTCCACTTGGTTGTGCAGAATTTTACTACTGGGAAAACTGAAAGATAAAAGACAAAGCAGCAAGAGGTGGTAACGTAAACCACAGAGTAAAGAGAAAAGGTGGGTGTGAATATCAGAACTGAGGTAGAAGAGCACCTGGGGCTGGATGTGACACAGGGTTCCTAGGAAGAGAGGCAGGGAGGACAGGGTTTTGGTAGAAGGCACTAGCAGCATGTGAAAGAGTTTGAAAGTGGAGAGTCATCTAGAGAGGCTTTCTATAGAAAATTTGCTTTACACTAAAAATATCCTTTTTTATAGAGTGTTTTCTTGGGAGACAAAATAGAGATTGCAGTGGCTTTTGATGTTTATTTTCCTGCAGGCTGCTTTTTCTTTGACTATGACATGGTCCAGAGCCCCAGCCACATGAGATCCCATTTGTACTGGGGTATGTTCTGGCCAGGCTGGTTGATTGGGTCAACACCCCAATTCATGGGTGTTATTCTGTGGGACGGTGAGTGACCCCTCACTATAGCCCAGGATAGTCATAAGTCAGAGAGCAGCTATTATATGGAAGTAACAGTGTTTCTGTCTATAAATGTAGGAAAAACTAGGCAGGGGGGCCACTCAAAGCAGCCCAGCCTAGTTATTATGAAAATTTTTTTTTGTTTTGTGTTTGTTTTTTGTTGTTTTCTTTTGCATAAGTATGGGCTCTTTCTCCTAGCTTCCCAAACCTCATTGACCCTTCCGATCTTTATCTAGATACTGGTTCAAGGAGCAAATTGTTTTAGGGTAAGACCAGGGGGACAATATTGTTTGCCTTTTAAAAAATAAAATAAAGTAATGGTGGAAATGTTACCCAGGAGAGAAAGTGTATGTAATGCAGCAGCATTCTTTTCCATACAGGGCACTGATTGCCATCAGCATGTGGGCAAAGTCTTTCATTGGTGGATCTTTCCTGAAGCTTCTGGCTGGCCTTGGACAAGCTCTATCCTGGGGAATATGCATGGTGCTTGGGCTCTCCACAAAGTAAAGGGATTAGCTATCCCCATCACATTTTGGCCAAATGTTCTTATTTTCAAGTTGCTATTTAATTGTACAGAGAAAGGAAAGTTGACATTCCCCTGCGACCCCCAGATTGAGAACCGCTAGGAGGGTTGCCTAAGACCATCGCAAAACACAGATATTTACATTATAATTCATTAACAGTAGCAAAATTACAGTTGTGAAGTAACAACAAAAATAATGTTATGGTTGGGGTCACCACAACATGAGGAACTGTGTTAAAGGGTCGCAGCACTAGGCAGGCTGAGAACCATGCAGCTGTTCAAAGGACATGTGATACATACACCCTTCCCAATAGGAAATCACAATCACTGTTAAGGATAGCAACGACCCAAACTATGAACAGTAATACATGACAAGAGGAGCCTTAAAAATAATCCCCTATTGCACCACTCCTTAGGGGACACATGTTCCTGCTTCTCATACAAACCCAGTCTTCTCACAGGTTCCTACATTTGTTGCTCTTTTGACGTTAAGCTTTTCTACCTCATATAGAACACTAGGCATAAAAACCAGTTAGGAGTTTGGAATTGCGCAGGTTGTGTGATCTTCCCAGATGACGCCATCGGAACTGGCTGCGGCTTTTCAGGAATAAGGTCATGTTGAGTTAACCTATTGTTTGGCTGTTGGAACTATTTCAATTTGCTACCAAATCTTAGACTTCACTTTACTATTAAATTTGACTTTATAACATTGCAGAAAGCGTTTACGACGTCCTCGTTGTTTAAGGAGAGATTCACAGGCTGTACACTAACATGGTAACAGTGATCTTCTTTGAAAGGTGGAATCACAAAGATTTAATTTTTTTCTCTTTGATAATAAAAAAGAAGTCTAATGAGAAAAATAATGAATTATGAAACAAGACTGTTCATCATGCATCCCCAAGCTTCCTGGAGGAGGCGGAGTGCATATTTCTCTGCCATCACTCACGTGTTCTACCTTGTTTGTAAAAGGATCAGAAAACTTAGCAAAAAGAGAGTGGAGAGAGGATAAAAAGACATTGTAGCCCTAGCAGGCTTGGCTCAATGGATAGAGCATCCGTCTGCAGACAGAAGGGCCCTGGGTTTGATTCTGGTCAAGGGCACATGCCCGGTTATGGGCTCCATCCCCAGTGGGGGGCATGCAGGAGGCAGCCGATCAATGATTCTCTCTCATCGTGGATGTTTCTATATCTCTCCCTCTCTCTTCCTCTCTGAAATCAATAAAAACATATATTTAAAAAAAAAGAAATTGTGCCTGGAGACATATGCAAAACTGGTTGTATTATCGAAAGCGAAAATTTTGAACGTGATTTAGGTTGGATCTATGCAAATTTTTGACCAATTTATGTCAAAAGCCATACTTTTATGAAAAACTTACTGGCAGTTCAAAGCAAAGGTATTCTACCTATATCAATTTGCACTCCATATAAATTGGCCCAAAGAGTTGGAAGGAAAAAAAAAATCATGTCATTCTCTCTGCTGTCTCACGCTCAGAATGTGAGCACGTGGAAGATGAATGTGAGAGCATGAGGCTGGCGTCCAGCAGGCGCCACCCCGGGGCGTGCTGGCAGGTGGATATTAACACCACCCCCCACCACCCCGCGTCGCCACTGGATTGCTTGCAGAGCTGTGCCCGCCTCTACTGTGGGGGGAAGCCGTGGCTCCCAGGGCGCTGTGAGGTTCGGTGACATGCGCCTCACACTCCGAGACATTGCAGCCAAAAGCCACAGAGTAAGGACAGCCTGCCTCAGAGCCGTGCCCTTGGCCTTCTGGAGTGCTGCTGGGTGAGCACAGACCCGGCAAGCTGCTGACCCAAGGCTGGGGTACCGCCCAGGGGGGAAAGTCTGGGCAGGTGTTAGGGGTCACATGGCGCATGAGGACCAGAGGCAAATGTAGGGCCACGGCCTGCTACAGGGCTGGCTGTTGCTAATAAAGGGCTCGTCCTACAACAAGGACAGCAGGACAACCAGGGAGTCAGCCGGTCTCCTCAGGAGAGGGGTTTCCCGCTGGAGGGCAAAGGCTCCCGAGCTGCATTTCCATGCATCTCTGGAAGGCACCCGATGAGCCCGTGGTCAGAAGGGTGCTGGTGCTTGGAAACGCCTGCGGGAAAGCCACTGAGTACAATTGCATTCAGTTCAGGTGGAAGTGGAAATAATAAAGGTTTTCTTAAGACACAGAACCCAAGTTCTGGGCGGCATTTTTGTTGGTGGGCTTGTGGTATGCAGGCTCAGATACAGTGAGTGGGGACTGAGCCGAGTGTGAGGGTGGACTCCGCGCCTGGCACAGGGAGCCCCGCGATCCCTGCGATCTGCGATCTGGGACTGACCTCCAGGCTCTCACCTGACACCAGCACACACAGCGCAGCCGTGCCAGGTGCCAGGGCGGAGAGGGAGCCAGAGAAGAGAGTGCGTTTGTGGAAGAAACCCACAGATTCGTGCCTGCTCCCATTCATCATGGCGCACGAAGCGAGGAATCAAGAATAGGAAGAACCAGCCTGTTCTAGTCACAGCAAAGAATTAAGCCTCACGCTCCCCTCGTGTCCCCTCAGCTCTCTGCACAGTGGAAATGAAAGTGGGACTTGGGGGTCTGAATTATGGCACCAATTACTTCAGTTTCTCTAATTCACTCTGAATGCATATACTTAGTCTTATTTCTAAATTAAATAACATCGTGGCTTTGTTAAGTGAAGTTGCTTTTTATCTGAAGAGAATGGTGGACATATGTTGTTTAGCACATGGTAGACACCCAGCGACTATTAGGGCATCCCCACCCCTGCCATGATCACTGTCCTCAGATGGCAGGACTGGAGGTCGGAGGCAGTGAGAGTCTCGGGGCAGTTTTCCTGCAAACAGTAAGGCAGTAAGGCAGTGGAGCACTGGGGACCAGGTGTTCATATTTCAGGACATCCACCCTCTGTGTCAGGTACTGGAACCTCGAGGTACATTTATTTACTCATTTTTATTATGTTTGATCCTCATCTGAGGATATGTTCTTATTGACTTGAGAGAGAGAGAGGAAGGGAGAAAGAGAGAAAGTGATGGAGAGACAGGAACGTGATATGAGTGCGAAATGTCTATCAATTGCTCCTTCAATGTGACCCAACCAGGGATCAAACCTGCAACCTGGGTATGTGCCCTGACCTGGAATTGAACCTTTGACTTTTCAGTACACGGGATGATGCTCCAACCTACCGATACACACCAGGCAGGGCTCCTGATATATTTAAAAGAGAATGGAGCCCTAGCTGGTTTGGCTCAGTGGATAGTGTCGACCTGCGGACTGAAGGGTCCCAGGTTCCATTCCAGTCAAGGGCACATGCCCAGGTTGCAGGCCCGATCCCCAGTAGAGGGTGCAGGAGGCAGCCCATCAATGATTCTCTCATCATTGATGTTTCTATATCTCTTCCTTCTCCCTTCTTCTCTGAAGTCAATCAAATATATATTTTTTAAGGGAATGAATAGGACTTGTGACCAATGAGATGCAGCAGGGAAGGGAGAAGGAGGAGCTGGGGAGGGGCGGAGGGGCTATTACCCAGCCAGGCAAGCAGGTCTGCGGGTCATCCTTGAGAACATCAGTCTCGCTGTGCCAGAAGCCCGGGGGTTTTGAGCCACATGCTGTTTGCACTGCATTTTCATTTCCATGCTTCCTCTTTAGCTGACAAGCTGTCAGCTGTCACGTCCTGCTCTGTCCGTGTGCCTGCTTCTAATCACTCCTTTACTTTCCAATTTGTTGCTTCTGGAAACCCCAGGAGGCAAGGTGGCCAGAACTGTATGCAAAGCAGGAGTCTGCGGGCAAAGCGCTGTCCCAGGGTCCCAGGCTCTGCTGTCTCAGCTGCTGTGGGGTCTTCTCTCACTGTCAGTGGATTAGGTCCTCATGGATCCGGCAGCCAGGTGGCTGAGAAGGTGGCTACTTCTAGGTGTATAGCAACATAGAGAGTAAAATGGCTCCTCAAGTTGTCCGGTGACGATTTTAAGGTGGGATTTAACACCTAGAAGTAGCACGTGGCTGCCACATACGGAAAACAGCTGGTATGTGCTGGGCCTATCTAAGCACTTTTCCTGGAGCATCACAAGGAATCACACGGCAGCACAGTAGCCAGGGCAGGGTTATGACCACCCTTTGACAGAAGTCGGAAGCATGCCCAAGGCCACACTGTCCTGAAGCAGTGGAGCTAGGATTCTTTGGCAAAGCCCTGGCTGCAGCACCTGGGTGCTTCATGCTTGGCCATGTGACCACAGAGCGGGACGACGGGTGGAGGGCAGTTAACGGGAATGGACTCTGAGAACTGAATGGGGCTTCGGACCAACTAGCAAGTTGTTTCTATGAGTGTAGGGCAGAAGTGGGGAACCTGTTTTCTGCCACGGGCCATTTGGATGTTTATAACATCATATGCTGGCCATACAGAATTATCAACTTAAAAATTAGTCTGCTATATTTGGTCAAGCATTTAACTAACTCACTCCTAATGCCGTGGCAGGCAGGGCCAGACCAATTGATTTTGAGGGCCTTATACAGCCCAAGGACAGGACGTTCCCCACTCCTGCTTTAGGGCATAAGGGCGGTAGTTGATGATACACAGCTTGTATTAACCCTGGCTTCCTTGCCTGGCCCCCACCTTCCTTCAGTTCACAACATACCAGCACCAAACACTTCAGACACATTCGCAGTTCCCTGATGCGGCCAGGGATGCACAAAACAAAGGAAGGATGAAGCAGAATTCCAAAGTTAGGGGCGTGACCCCTGACATAACAGGATGCACCTGCCTAATTCACAGAGGCAGATGGATACGTGTTGTTCCCCCATGTCCCCTCCTTCCTGTCCCAAAAAGGTTCTCATTGTATTTCCATCTTGCTGTGCTCTGAGTGAGGCATGTGTCCCCCTAATTCTTATATTGAAGTCCTAACCCTGGTACTTCAGAACGAGGATGTCTTTGGTGATAGGCCTTTAAAGGGGTGGTTAAGGTAAAATAGGCCATATGCTGATCCCTGGAACAGTGATCGTTGTCCCTATAAGAAGAGGAGATTAGGACACAGACGCATACAGAGACGGGGCCATGTAAAGACAAAGAGACAACATCCACAAGCCACTGGAAAGGACTCAGGACATCAGCTGGCCAACATTGTGCCCACAGGCGTGAGCGAGGCAATAAGTTTCTGATTAAGCCGCCTGGGCTGTGGCCTGTGCGGCGGCGCCTCGGGAAACAGAGAGGTTTGTGCTCAGAGCCTTGAGCAGAGGTTGCCTGAAAACAGCCTCCTGCCCTGGCTTTCCTGCAAGCTATGTCATTGAGGACTTTCCTTAGGAGAAGGTAGGGAGTTGAGTTTCTCCCAGGGGGAGGGTGTGAAGGGAAGAAGGGGAAAAGGCAGAGGCGAAGGGGATTGGGAAGGATTGCTCAAGACCACAAGGGACCTGACTCAGCAGGCCTAAAACCTGGAGCTGCAGCCTTTCCAACCCAGCCCCCAATTCCTCTGTCCAATTGTGACCCAGCCAAATTCCTACCACATGAGTCAGGTAGAGATCGAGGGGCAGATATTATTTTATAATTTGACTATTGATATTAATCAATAATAGTGACACTACTCTCACACCCAAGTTCCAATAGCCCTCGAGTGAAGTCACACCCTCTGCAGAAGCAATAATCATCTAATCATAACAAACGGAAAGGCCCAAAGCAGAATGGAACAGCGGTGACTCCATGGCTGCACCCCATCCAGAGCTATCTCCCTTCTGCTAGTAACACATCTCGATTCCTTGTTGAGGAGTGACTTTCCCCTAAGGGCAGGGTTCCGGAGGACTGCCAATCAGGATGCTTGCTTTGCCAAGGATAAGCGTGAGGACCAGCTGGACCGAGTCTTCCCACTCCTTGAACCCTGACAGCAGCGATATAAGAAAGAAGAAATGCTGGGTTGATTCATCCCCATTTCACTCCTGGAAGCGACTGGCTGGATGCTGCAGTACCTTGGAGCTCCCATAATGAAGCCAGTCCCTGGAGGGACCACCGACTCTGTTTCTGTGGTTTGCAGCCACAGACCTCAGCTAGTACCAGGCCTGTGGACTCAGACCCCGGAGGCTGAAGAGATGGAAACAGCAGACACAACACAGGGGTCACCACTCTTTAAGGAATGTCATAACCTGTTGTTTAGTGAGATTTTGAACACCCAGTTCCTCACAGGTGGCCCAGGGTGCTAACTTTAAGTATATGGATTTTGAGATTAGAGACATAATTTGCTTCTAAATTTGGTGTTGAAACTATGATTATCATAGGCTCCACAGGGGTAACATTCCAGAGGCCATTGGCAGAGGCAGGGATTCTAACTCGTGTGCCTATTAGTTCAGCAAATACGTACTAAGCACCTGTTATGTGCCAGACGCTGATTAATCAAAGCAGACGCTGTGGATAAACCATTGAAAAATCCCTCTGCTCCTGGAGTTGAATTCTAGTGAGAATGGGCACTAAAGGAGAAGAAGGAAATGTGTTGTCCACCAGGCAAAGAGAAGTGCTGGGAAAACACTCAGGGAAAAGGGATAAGGTGTATTGATGCGTAGAGTACTGTAAGTTTGAGTAATTAAAATGAGAAATTAGGATTATTCATAGTTGTCTCTTTTTATTTGTTTATTTTTGTAACAATTTTATTGAGATAAAATGTATATACTATACAATTCACTGATTTATTATACAATGCAATGGTCTTTAGAGCAATCAGAGGGTTGTGCAACCATCACCACAATCAATTTGAAAACATTTTCATCACCCCCAAAAGAGACCTCATACCCTTTAACTATCACCACCTCCCCCAGAACTTTCCTATCCCCCAGCCCTAAGCACCACTAATCTATTTTCCATTTCTATAGATTTGCATGTTTTGGAAATATCACATAAATGGAATTATACTATGTGGGCTTTTTGTGATTGGCTTTTTGCACTCAGCATGATTATTTGGAGATTCATCCTTGTTGTTGTGTGTACATTCCTTTTTATTGCTGAGTAATATTTCATTGTACGGATATACCACAATGTTTATCTATTCATCTGTTGATGGCTATTTTCAATTTGGGGCTATCCTATATAATAAAAGCCTAATATGTTAAGTGGCCAGTCAGTTGGTCAGCTGTTCAACCAAACAAAGCATAATATGCTAATGATATGCGAAGGCCACTCAACTGCTCTATATGATGATCACCAGGGGGCAGACAGTTAACAGGTCGACCAGTTGCTATGATGTGTGCAGGGTTCTCAGGCTATAGTCTTCTCCTACATCCTACTCCACTATAGTTTAGCTGCTTTCTGTGGCATGGCTTCTGTCTTACATGTTACAACACTTTATCACAGTCACCAGGGAGCAGGCCATTCCCATGAGTGTGTGTGTGTGTGTGTGTGTGTGTGTGTGTTGGGTGGGGCAATTTGAGGGTTGCCACTAAGTACACCTTCAGGAGGCATTACCATGTCAACTTTGTCATAGGAATCACAAATGATTCTCTCCTGCACCAGCCAGTCTCTCGACCTTACCCTTGGCTTTCTGCAGCCTGGTGCACAGCACCATGCCCAGCCCATGGGGAACACACTTCCTCCACGGGGGCTTCCTCCAAGCTTCAGGCCTAACCTAGCTGCACCATCCGAGACCTTGGCAGGACGGTCCCCTGAAAGGCAAAGACAGACACACTAGGAGCTGCTTTCTGGTTGCTGTGTTCTCAGAACCACCTCCTCCCTCCCTTTGCACAGAGCTCTCTGAGCACAGATCTTTCCTCGGAGATGTGAACACTGCAAATTTAGAGATTCTCAGTAACAATAAAGCTGTTGTGCAGCAACCGTGGCATCATTTTCAACAGATTAGGTGCTAAATTATTTTTTCCTAAAATAAAGTTGAATGTGTGGGATCCATGTTCTCCATTTAGGAACAAAGAGGAATGCTAAAAATTCCAGACATTGGCTTTGTACATGGTCTAGAGAATCTACCAGCTGACTTGCTTTTGACATAGGGAAGATAAGACTCCACACCTTGCGGCACTTATGGCCTCCTTCAGGAATATTCCAGACGACACTATCTGATGAGGAAGAAGAGTCCAGGCAGCAAGCCTGTTGAGATGTTAAGCAGGCCTGTGCTCGCTGGGGAGAATGTTCCTATACACTTGTGGTGCAGAAGCAGTAAAAGTCACCAGACACGATTCCATTTTTATTCTAATAGTTCACTGAGCAGAAAAAGAAAGCACAACATTCCAGAAATAGCTGGCAAGATGGAGACAGCACTTTTTTGCCTTGCATAAAGCAAGAATGTGGCGGTGGGGTCCAGCATGGAAGAGCAACTGATCTAGTTGGACAAAAACGAGATATGCTTTTTTGAATGTTTTTATTGTGGTAAAATGTGTCACATAAAATTTGACATTTTAACCACTTTAAATGCATAATTCAGTGGCATTAATTACCTCCATTATGTGGCGAAACCATCACTAGTTTCCAAAATGTCCTCATCCCCATGTTTGTTTCACCCCAAACAGAACTCTGCCCATTAAACACTGACCCGTTTCCCCTCCCCTGTGGCCCTGGTAACCTCTCTTCTACTTTCTGTCTTTATGAATTTGCCTATAGAATGAAGTCCTTTTTGGACCAGAAAATAATAAAACTAAGTTGGAGCCTGGGTGAGGACCAGTTCTAAATTGATTCTGCACTTACTTCGGAGGTCAGCAAAACCGTGAACAGTTTCTGAGCAAGACATGGGACCTGCAGGAGGTTGCCTCAGGAAGTGTCCCCTGGCTGAGAGCAGTTAGAGGCCGTTATAAAAGCCCAGGCCAGGGGTGAGGAGCACCCGCTGCATGGAAACGAGTCAGGAGACACTGGTGGGAATAAAGAGGAGGAAGCCTGCTTGTGACCCAGAAAAAGTACCTTGAGGGTAAGGGAGGGAGGAGGAGATGTTGTGAATTTTGGTAAATGGATGATTAATTAATTTCAAAATGACACATTTTAAATGAAGCTTCTCTATAAGCTGTCACAAAAACAGTTATTTAAAATATCAACACAGAGTACAAGAAGAAGGTCAGAATTAGGTGCAATGTTCTTTAAGAAAAAACCCAAGTCAAACAACAAAGGAATTTTATCGTCTCTTAAATGTCAAGGTTCCTATCAGGACATGGCAGTTCATCAGAAGGAAGGAGGTGGAAAAGACTGGACTGATTAATCAATCTAGAGTGAATAAAGCTAAGGTTACAGAGGAGGGAGAGGGAATTATTTCTGGGCAGAAGTTCATTGCTCCTTACTTTTCAGGGAGTGTGGTATGGTTACTGTTCAACAATAAGCTAGGAGCATGGATTCTGGATCCAGACTTCTTTTTTTTTTTTAATTAAAATATATTTTATTAATTTTTTTTTTGCAGAGATGAATGGAGAGGCATAGAGAGCTAGAAATATCAATGAGAGAGAAACATCGATCAGCTGCTTCCTGCACACCCCCTACTGGGGATGTACATGACCTTGACTGGAATCGAACCTGGGACCCTTGAGTCCGCAGGCCAATGCTCTATCCACTGAGCCAAACCAATCAGAGCTGGATTCAGACTTCTTGAGTTAAAATCCTACTTTGTCTTATACTAGCTGTGTGGCCTTGGTCAAGTTACTTAACCTCTCTGAACTTTTGTAATACAGAGTAATAATTGTATCTCTCTCATTTGTTGTGGTACAGGTTCATGACTTAATATTTGATGAGTTGTACAGAAGGACCCAGCACATAGTAAATGCTATACAAGTTTGGTGCCATTATTATTATTATCATTATGCTAATTTAAACTATACACCAAAATAAAAATTTTCCTGTAAGTTTAAACAATCTAATTTACCCAGGAAATCAGAAATAAAGAAATCACAACATCTTAGCTCCGACCATGACTCAAATGTCTGCTTTCTTTAGTTTGAGTTAGGCAAGACCACTGGTTTCTCAGACCTTTTGCTTAAGCAATGCTTTTTAAAAACCTAATTGGAGAGCAGATGCTTGGAAGCCTTTGTAGAAGGCCTGGAAGTCAGGCACGAGCAGAGTCTTGGGAAACAGGAGGCAGCTGTCAGTTTGCCCAGGAGCCAGGAGGGCGGCATTCATGCTGCTGGGTGGCCCCAAGTTCCAATTCTGGCTGCAGAACCAAGGGCAAGTCAGCTTGTCTCCCTAAAATGTTCCTTTATCTGCAAAGTGATGCAATGTCTATTGTTAGGATGAAAATCAAACCCTTCCAAACATACAAGAAAAAAAAAAAACCCTAATTGGTATCATCTTAGTCACTCTTAAAAATCCATTGACTTAGCATTCTGTTTTATTCTTTGCAAAAAAATTTTTTATTGAATTCATTGGAGTGACATTGGTTAATAAAATTTTATAGGTTTCAGTTGTACAAGTCTCTAAGCCTGTGGTCGGCAAACTGTGGTTCGTGGGCCACATGCGGCTCTTTGGCCCCTTGCTCTTCCACAAAATACCACGGCCTGAGCAAGTCTATTTTGAAGAAGTGGCATTAGAAGAAGTTTAAGTCTAAAAAATTTGGCTCTCAAAAGAAATTCCAATTGTTGTACTGTGATATTTGGCTCTGATGACTAATGAGTTTGCCAACCACTGGTCTAAGCCATCACCTGTATATTGTTCTGTGTGTTCACCACAAGTCAAGCCTCCTTCCATCACAATTTAATCTAGCATTTTTCTAATCGAGGTTTAAATTTGTGTCTTGATGACCCCGGATGGTTATTTTTCTTTTCCTTCTTTCCTTCCTTCCTTCCTTCCCTCCCCCAGTACATGCCCTCACTTGCCTCCCCCCTCCCCCAGTGTCTTGTATCTATTGGTTATGCTTATATACATGCATACAAGTCCTTTGGTTGATCTCTTACAGCCCACCCCTCCCCCTCAGCCTCCCCTGCCTTCCTGCTGTAGTATGACAGTCTATTCATTGCTTCTTTGCCTCTGTATCTGTTTTTTCCCCCCATGATTCTTTTCTTTAAAAACATCTTGCCTCAAAAAAATTTTAGGGAGAGAACCCAAGATGGAGGCATAGGTAGACACCTACACTGCTGCCTCGCACAACTATTTCAAAACTACAACTAAAAGACAGAACGGACATCATCCAGAACCACAGGAAAGATGGCTGAGTGGAAATTCTACAACTAGAAGGAAAGAGAGGGACTCACAGAGACCCAGAGGAGCTAGAAAAAGCTGAGGTACAGAGATGTGCACGTGGAGAGAGCGGGTGCCGGAGAACCTGGCTGGCTTTCTCTGGCGGGAGGGAGACGGAGACTCTCAAAGGCATTGAACTCCTTATCCTATGACACTAAACCTCAGATCCAGCCAAAATTCCTACGGGGGGGAGTTTGGACTGTGAAAAGGGAGAAGTGCACGGAAATTTAGGGGAGTTGCAAAAGATCAAAAGTCTGGTGGCACACATGGCACTGCGCGCAGAGGACTGACTGCTGATTGTGCGGCTGGCTTTCACGAGTGGGCAGGAGACAGACCCTCCCAACTGTGCTACTTCTAACTCCACTAAACCCTAGTTTTGGGCAAAACCCTGGGGACCCAGACTTGTGTGGTCCCAGAGCGCAGGGGAGCTGGAGGGCCAGCAGTCTAGAGGCACTGCAAGAGAGCACGTGCAGGCACAGGGACCACTCCAGCGATTACCCAGTCACATGAGACTCAGGGGCTGTGGAGGGCGGGGCCAACTGGAAGGCAAGGCAGTCCCTTAAACCCTGAGACTCCACCCATCCCAAGCTCAACAGAGAGGCTTTTGCAGTTTTTCAAGTCTGGTATCATAAGGCTGAATCCAACACAGAAGTTCTCCCAGCATAGTGAAAATGCCAAAACAAGGGAAGGGATCACAAACAAAAGAAATGGAGGAAAACAAATGACTGGATATAGAGTTCAAAACCACGATTATAAGATTTTTCAAGAATATCCTAGAAAAGTTGGATAAAGTTAGCAAGACCCAAGAGGAGATGAAAAAGACCAACTAGAGATGAAAAAGGACCAACTAGAAATGGAAAAGATCCAATTAGAGATGAAAAAGGACCAACTAGAAATTAAACATACACTGACTGAAGTAAAACATATTATACAGAGACCTAACAGCAGACTAGAGGAAGGCAAGTATCAAGTCAAAAATTTGAAATACAGTGGTACCTCGAGATACGAGTTTAATTCATTCCATAACCTTGAGGCGTGGGAAACTATGAGACGCTCGAGTCAAGGTAAACTGGTGGGTCATCTGCAGCCAGCCGATCCGCGTGATTACTCCTATCTCAAATGTTGCTCATATTTCAAAGCAAAAATTGCTCGCTCGATGGCTCGTATCTCAAAAATCTCGTATGTTAGGGCACTCGTATCTCGAGGTACCACTGTATAAAGAATCAGAAAACACTCAACTGGAAAAGCAAGAAGAGAAAATAATCCAAAAGTGTGAAGATAATGTAAGGAGCCTCTGGGACAGCTTCAAGCGTACCAACATCTGAATTGTGGGGGTGCCAGAAGAAGAGAGAGAGCAAGATACTGAAAACCTATTTAAAGAAATAATGACTGAAAATTTCCCACATCTGGAAAAAGAAATAGACTTACAAGTCCAGGAAGCACACAGAACCCCATATAAAAGGAATCCAAAGAGGACTACACCAAGACACATCATAATTAAAATACCAAGAGCAAAAGACAAAGAGAGAATATTAAAAGCAGCAAGAGAAAAACAGTTCATTACCTACAAGGGAGCACCCATATGACTGTCAGCTGATTTCTCAACAGAAACTATGCAGGCCAGACGGGAGTGGCAAAAAATATTCAACGTGATAAACAGCAAGAACCTACAACCAAGAATACTCTATCCAGCAAAGCTATCATTCAGAAATGAAGGGCAGATAAAGAGCTTCACAGATAAGAAAAAGCTACCCTCGTGCTGAGGCTGAGGCTGAGACCCTCGTGCTGAGGCTGAGG
>JAAGEH010000020.1:8586411-8659559 GCA_011751065.1 Lasiurus cinereus
ACCCTCGTGCTGAGGCTGAGGCTGAGACCCTCGTGCTGAGGCTGAGGCTCTGAGACCCTCACGCTGAGGCTGAGGCTGAGCGGTTCATCTTCGGCTCTCAAGCCGCCAGGGCACCTGCCCTCAGGGCTTCCGGAGCGGCTCGGGCCGGACCGGACCTGCAGGAGCGAGCGCCGGTGCTGGTTCCCTTAACCCCTGTGACCCCGCGGCCCCCCGCCCCCCCTCACGTGTGTGTGCTGCCGCTGTGGCAGCAGGAGGAGGTGTGCTCAGTGGGTAGAGCGTCGGCCTGCGGACTGAAAAGTCACTCACGGCGCAGCCCGCGGAGGACTTGCTGCTCCAGACCCACCCGTGACTGATAATTCTCAGGGGGAAAGGGGTGAGGGGTATACAGGGGGAGACTGGACAAAAATCATACACCTATGGATGAGGTCAACGGGAGGGAGGGAAGGGTGGGAGCTGGGTGGAGGGGTGCTATGGAGGGGAAAAAAGAAAAACAAATGTAATAATCTGAATAATAAAGATTTAATTTAAAAAAAAAAAGAAAAAGCTAAAGGAGTTCATCAACTCCAAACCAGTATTACATGAAATGCTGAAAGGTATTCTTTAAGAAGAGGAAGAAGAAAAAAGGTAAAGAGAAAAAATTATGAACAACAAATACATATCTATCAACAAGTGGATCTAAAAATTAAGTGAATTAAAAATTTGATGAGCAGAATAAACTGGTGAATATAATAGAATCAGGAGCACAGAAAGGGAGTGGACTGATATTTCTCAGGGGGAAAAGGGTGAGGAGTGTACAGGGAGAGACTGGACAAAAATCATACACCTATGGATGAGGTTAATGGGAGGGAGGTAAAGGTAGAGGGAGGGGTGGGAACCGGGTAGAGGGGAGCTATGGAGGGGAAAAAAAGAGAAACAAATGTAATAATCTGAATAATAAAGATTTAATTAAAAAATTAAAAAATTAAAAATTTTAAAGAAAAGAAAAAAAAACATCTTGCCTCTGCAGACTAGAAATAAACCTATAAGAACAAAAAATGTTTGAGACCCAACTTCAATGTCCAATAGTCTGAGTCCCAGTTTCAATGTCAAACAGTTCCTTATGTGTACATATCAGCAATGGTATCTGGATGGTGGACAAATGGTGGCAATGAAGGTCTGACCCTCTCTGGTTTGGTCCTAGGCAACCTGTAGCGATGACATCTGCTGACTGCTAGCATGGCAAGGCATCATCAGCATCTTCCATCCCTGAATTGTTTCTCCTCTTGTCTTCGTGCTTGGAGCAGACCTGTCAATTCTTCTCTGTTGCAGGAATCCACTTGGTCTTGGAGTTGTTTTCTAAAAGTATATAAACATATACTTTTAGACCAAAAGTTAATAAAGGAGTCTTCTATAAAATTGACTTGGGGTCCTTTTTACTTTTGCCCAAAAGATTTTCCTTTGGCTTCGTTTGACACCATGTATGTTTTTCATGGGTGTCTTGGTGTTAGCATTACAAATGAAAATTAATTTTCTAAAGTAAAACTTTTCTAGATGTAATTTACTTACCAGATATTTTTCCTTACATGATGTTATCCTGCTACCCTCTCCCCTTTTTTGATTAATGAAGACTTTGTCAATTTTCTAATGCAATCTTGATAACTTTAAATTTTAATTTTTGGTATGTTTTCAAGTGATCATTTGTAACTAAAATCAGGGAAAAGGTTCTGAAGGTCATATTCATCTTTTAAATGACTAGGTTTGCCTATGATTTTTCTCCTATAACATTTAGAAGATGCCTGATTCCCTGTGCTTACTATCAGTGCCTCGTCCCGTATACCCCTGCCCTTGACCAGGCTGCAGGGAGCACAGAATTCCTGATCTCTGGGCAGGCCTGGAGCCCCTGGTGCCAGGGGTCCTTTGAGATGGGGCCCTGCGACACCGTGGGCACTGCTGCCCTCTGCTGGTGATCGCCTGGAACACCGCACTTTGCTCCCTTAATGGGGCTTTTCAGAAGACAGGACCTGAGCTTTTGTACCCTGGAGCCTCCCTGTTGCCCCTCTCCCCACCGGCCCTGCAAGAAAAGGTCAAAATAAAAGCAGAGCTAATTAGTATAGATGAGCAATAGGAAGTGGAACACAGTGTCCTGCAATTAGACCAGAGCTCCTGCTCACTTCTTTCCCAAATGTCACTTTCTCCAGCCTCTGCTTTGCTGAATCAGCTGGTGATTGGTAAGAGCTTTTTCACTGTGTCTGTCCACTGTAGGCTTCTCAAGTTCATCTTAAGATGCATTTGGAATCTGGGCACCCCGTGTTCTGCTGGGCTGCTGGCACAATGGTGCAGCAGCTGTGTTTGCCTTAGACTCTCCTGATGACAAAAATCAGAGCTCCACTGTTTTTCCCTGCTGGTGTTTTGTGTCCTAGGGGTTACCTTTACATTTATAACCTACTAGTGGCCCGGTGCACAAAATTTGTGCACATTATAAGGGAATTCATTAGAGGAAATATTTTAATATTGCTATTTGCCCTTTCTCTATAATGAAAGTGTCAGAAATGAAAGAAAATTAGTAAAATTTATATGAAAATATTGCTCCTGTTTGGGATGTACCACTGAAACCAGAGTCAAGTCCCTACCCACCCGTGGCATCTTGAAATTGTGTGAGACCCAGACCCGGCTGGCCCTACCTCCATTGGGCTAGATCCAGACCCAGCTGTCCCCACTCCTGTCAAGCCTCACTGGGGTGGAGGGCACGGCCTGATGTCCCCTGGTCCAGGCCAGGGGGCATGGCCTAAAGTCCCCCATTAAGTCTCACCAGGCAACAGGTGCAGCCTTAGGTCTCCCAGCCTGGTCCAGGCCAGGGGGCATGGCCTAAAGTCCCCCATTAAGTCTCACCAGGCGACAGGTGCAGCCTTAGGTCTCCCAGCCTGGACCAGGGCGAGGGGCGCACTTGAGGTCCCCCATCAAGTCCTGTGAGCAGGGGGTGTGGCCTGAGTTCCCCTGGCTTGGCCTGGCCCCAAGGTGGGGGTCATGACCTGACATTTCTTGTCAAGCCCCACCAGGCAGGAAGCACAGCCTCAGGTCCCCTGCCTTGACCCAGCTCCATGTAGCCTCAGATTCCTACTGATTGCTCCTTAAGGCTTGTTATGGGAACTGGCTTCTGCTGTGGGCACAGCCATCTTGTATTAAAGGGTCCCTGCCTCTGTTGTGGGTGCATCCATCTTGCTATGGCATGACAGTCAATTTGCATATTCCTTCTTTATCAGATAGGATGTTGCCTCCCACCTCAGGCTCTTTTGTCATTTTTGTTGTTAAATGATAGTCTTTGATTTCTGGAAATCACCCCATGTTCACTCATAATTCCTTTTTAAAGCTACATAATACTCCAGCATGTTTTATGTATCAGAGTTTATTTAGTGCTTTTCTATATTTGGACATTTAGGTTGTTTCTAATTCTGTACGACTTCAAATACTGCTGCAGTGAATGCCTGGTGTGTTTCTGTATTACTGGAGGTGGTTCTTGTGGAGTTGTGCTCAGTTTCATCAAATTGCTCCTCCTGTGGCCTATTGGGGACTAGCATTTACTGTGAGGATAGTTGTGTTTTCAAAAACAAACAAACAAAAAAGAAATACTTAAGTATTAACCCTGAGGTCGTGTCCTCAAGAAAATAGGCTGGAGTGGGAAGGGGTTGTGAACGGCCTCAGAAGAACAGAAACTGGCCCACAGACTGGCCTAGTAGAGGTGGCTCTACAGTGGCTCCTAAGGCCAGCCTAGGTCCCGTCACCTCGTGGGCTGGTGAATATTCATGCTGGCATGCTATGGTTTCTGTCTGCTCCTGCTCACTTCAGCAGGAGGCTCCTTCTCTCTGTCAGACCTGAGCCTACTCTCCTTGCCCCTTTTGCGTGTGCTTCCTCCTTGCTCTTAGCTTCCTGACTCCCTGAGGCTGCTCCCTCTGCTCAGCTTCTCTCTATTTCATCACAAGAGCTGCCGACTGGTAGTTCTCACCACAGTGTCTCAGTTGAGCGCTGAGAGGGAAAAGCCTAAGTGCCCCTATCTTCCCTTTGAAACAGACGTTCTCGTGCCAGGCAGCCTCCCCTCAGTACAGGCAGGTGTCCACCTTCGGCTCACACTGCCGCACTGATGCCCTGTGTCTCCTGGGCCAGCAACTCCAGGGGTGAAAGTGGGGGTAGGGGAGGAGGGAATATAACAGGTGACATGGCTGATAGGTGTGATTTAGCAATTTACCAGGAATGGGAGTTTGGCCCCTCTTATGACTTTATCTATTACGAGAGGCCTGGTGCACAAAATTTGTGCACGGGGACGGGGGTGTCTTTCAGCCCATCCTGCTCCTTCTCCAATCTGGCACCCCTTGAGGGATGTCCAACTGCTCGTTTAGGTCCGATCCAGGTAGGCCTAAATATTTAGACCAAGTAGGATCAGGCCTAAATGGGCAGTTGGACATCCCTCTCACAGTCCAGGACTGTTGGATCCCAACTACCCACCTGTGTGCCTTCATGATTGCCTCTAACCATTCTGCCTGCCAGCCTGATCACCCCCTAACCACTACCCTGCCAGCCTGATTGATGCCTAAATGCTCCCCTGCCAGCCTGTTGGCCCCTAACTGCCCTCCCTGTGGGGTTGGTCACCCCCTAATTGCCCTCCCCTGCAGGCCTGGTTACCCCTAACTGCCCTTCCCTGCAGGCCCAGTCACCCCCAACTTTCCTCCTCTGCCGACCTGGTCACCCCTAACTGTCCTCTTCTGCAGGCCTGATCACCCACAATTGCCGTCCCTTGCAGGCCTGGTCCCTGCCAACTATCATCCCCTGCTGGCCATCTTGTGGCATCTTGTGTCCACATGGAGGCAGGATCTTTTGACCACATGGGGGCAGTCATCTTGTGTGTTGGAGTGCTGGTCAATCTGCATATTACTCTTCTATCAGATAGGATAGAGGCTTGATGCATGGGTGGGGGCCAGCTGGTTTGCCCTGAAGGGTGTCCTGGATCAGGGTGAATGTTCCCTTGGGGCATGGGGTGGCCTGGGCAAGGGGCCTGTGGTTGTTTGCAGGCTGGCCACAGCCCTGGCAACCCAAGTGGAGGCCCTGATATCTGGGATTTACTTATTTTCTACAATTGAAATTTTGTAGCCTGGAGTGGAACCAAGCCTTCTGCTGCACAACCATTAAAACTTTGTTGCCTTAAGCGGAGGCCTGGGCACTTGTCTTCCTCCATTGCTAGGGGCAACCCAAGCTTCCCTCCTGCTCTCTCTGTGGCTGTAGCCATCCTGGTTGGATTAATTTGCATACTCACTCTGATTGGCTGGTGGGTGTGGTTGGTGGGCGTGGCTTCGTGGTGTAGCGAAGGTGTGGTCTATTTGCATATTACTCTTTTATTAGATAGGATGTTCTCAATGGCTGCACATGGCCAGGTACAAAAACATACCCCATTTTCCCATCACACTATTGCTTGTAACTGAAGGGGGAAAAAAGCTGTAAAACCTTTTTATCACAATTTATTTTGTATGTGAAGGGAGGTAATAACTAATGGAACTAAGAAAATTGGCACAAGGTAACATCCTAACAAGATGACTCTAAAGCAAGCCATCATTTTTACCTTGCCCTGAATGTCAGTCTACCAAAAAGTTCCCTCTCCATGTCTGACCCTTAATGTGCTCACACATTTTCCATTCTGGCCATTTCTCTCTAGTGGGTAATCATTTGCTTGTCTGTTCACATTCCTTCCCCACCAGGATTTAGTGGCCAGTTGTCTGTCCTGCACCCACAGCACCTAGATCAGGGCTTGACATATAGTAGGAGCTCAGTAAGTATCTGTTGAGTGAACCCATATGCTGAGAGTGGGGTTGCACAGAGTGTGGCATGCTGGGTGACACTGTGCCCTCCTGCTGTGTGCGCATGGCTTCCAGGAATGGGAGAAGGAAACTGAGGCTGTTTACCTCGGTTACTCGCTTGATAACTGGCTCCTGGAACAAGAGCATGTTCTAAGCGCTCTTCCTCCCAAATGCCCCTTTGCAAAGGCGTAATCTTATGAGGAAAAAATGAGCATGCGGTGTCGATTGACCCTTCTGCTACCATCACTGAACTTCTGTGTGTGCCGAGTACATGCTCTGTGCGGAGTCTGAGTCCTGTGAGGGATGATCCATAACTGGCCACCAGGAAGGATGCTGGCAGGACCAGAGGTCACTGTACAAGCCCATCTCAGGCACGTGTAGGGCCTCTGATAGCAAGTTTTTGAAATTAAAGGGGAAGAGCTGAATGTGCGTGTCATTAGAAGTGAGCGCTGCCACCACCTAGCAGATAAATGAATTACACAGGAAGAGGAACACTTTGTATGCAGTGGGCATGGACGATTTCACGGCAGCCTGTGGAGCCAGTCCAGGGAGCCAGGATCCACTCAGAATGAAAGAATCCTGCGCTGCAAAACAGAACATCCTTTTCAGAGCCAAATACTCTCACATAAGGGAGAGGACAAACGCTGAAAAGAAGTAGAAGGGCTTGTGTGGTAGCATCTCTAAGCAAGCCCAGGCTGGAAGAGAAAAGAGCGTGTACAGCAATGTTACTGAATACAGTCACCATGCTGCCTGTACCTTACATGCAAGTACTTGGAAGTTGCTAAGAGAATAAATCCTAAAAGTGCTCATCACAGGGAGAAACACATTTTGTAACTTTGTAGGGTGACAGATGGTACCTAGCCTTATTGTGGGGATATTTTCACACTGCATGCAAATATCAAATCATTGTGTTGTACACCTGACACTAATGTAATGCGATATCAATTATACCTCCATTTTAAAAAAGAAAGAAAAGAACATGTAACATTGATAATACATAAAGAAAGTATGATTTAAAAATACACCCTAGGACCAGAGCAAATAAGAAGACATGCATTATATGGTAATGGAAGGAAACTGAAGTTTTGTGGGGAGCATTAGCAGAGTCTACAGATGTTGAGTTAGTGTTGGATACCTGACATTTATATGGCATTACTTCAGTAACAAATAAAGACGTGCATGTCCTGAGCTCACCATTGCCCGATTCTATTGCACCTTTCCATTGCCCTGGGAACAGAATTCTACAAGGAAGATGCATGCTTATTTTTCCCCCGAGAAGCTACCAACACCCCAGACTTCAAGCTTCAAGGGGGGGTCTTTGTAAAACTAGTGAATCCAGTCCAATCAAGTTAATGGCTACAGAGAGGCTGATGAAATGGGCGACTTGCTGTTCAATAAGGAGTTGTCATTATAGGACAAAGAGCTGCTTTGATCAAGCAAATGGCTGCAACAATTCAGGGTTCGATTGATTCCTCAGCAATTAGTGGTAACAGGGGTGCTAAAAAGCAAAGCAAAGCCAGATCTGACAGGAAATGGGTCTCCTCTGAGTTGAACTGAGAGCCTGCCGCAGGCGCTAAGCAGGCTCCTGGGAGGGCCATCGTATCTGCATGGGGAGAGATGCTAGAATTCCCTGTCATGTAGATCCTCTGGCAGTTGCAATCTAAGTTTGGTTATGAATCTAGACTAGAAGACTTGGAAAGCAGAATGTACCAGTCATGTACAGTTTAAACTGCCTTCCCTATATTAGTCACTAGGTACACAGGTTTCCCTTTTAACCTAATACTGAGTCTGTGGTCTTATATCCAGCTAGAGGCCTGGTACATGGATTTGGGCACTGGGGGGGTCTCTGGGCCTGGCCTGCGCCTTCTTGCAATCCGTGACCCATCAGGGGATGTCAGACTGCCAATTTTGGCCTGTTCCCCACAGGCCAAATTACGTGAAATTTTCAAAAGCAATGCTGCTGCTACTACAAAAAAGTAGAGAAATAACTGGGGGAAATTTGCAACACTTGACAAGCATTTAGTATCTTAAGATAGAAAGAGTACCCTGGCTGGTGTGTTCATCAGTTAGAGCTTCGGCCTGTGACTGAAGGGCCACAGATTTGATTCCCATCAAGGGCACATACTTGGTTTGCATGGTTGATTCCCACTCCTGTTAGGGCTCCTGCCAGAATCAACGTGTTTCTTTCACATGTCTCTCTCTCTCCCTCTCTCTCTCTTTCCCCCCCTTCTTCTCTCTCTCCCCCTCCCATCTCTTCCTTCCTTCCACTCTCTAAAAATCACTGGAAAAAATATTCTCGAGTGAGGATTAACAATAACAAAAAATATAGAGTGTTTACAAATCAATAAGGAGAATTCCATAGGGGAACTGAGAACGCAAAACAGGCATTTCTTTAAAAAGGAATATACATGTGGTTAATACTGATGTGGAAAGAAATTCAACCTCATAATAATGAAAGGATATGGAAAAGCAACACTGCTCCTGTTGTTAAAGCTCAAAGCGCTTGCTAAGAGTGTATCAGCAAAGAGGGACACAGGTTGTCTATTTGATAATTGCTATATCATTTTTGGAAAAATAAGATAAAATTTATAATAATAAAAGTGTAATATGATAATTAGACCAGATATTCTTCCAGATGACCTTCCAGATGAAGCCCAGGTCCCAGGTGCCAGAGGGTAGCTGGTGCCAGCAGCTGGAGGAAGGAAGGTCTACTCTTTGCATGAATTTTGTTCACCGGGCCTCTAGTTCTTATATAATATGTCAAATATAAAACATTCAGACTCTCTAACTCAGAAATTACACTACTAATGATTTGGGTTGAGAATTAACTACACAAGTGTGAAAATATATGCTCCGGGCTGATCAACACTGTGGTATTTGTAATAAAAGTAAAAAAAATTAAAATGACCCAAATTGATATCAGTTAAGGATTGAAAGGGACAAAGTTGGTACATAAAAATAATGGAATCCTCTGTGGTTATTAGAGATGATAGTATCTCTCCATTTATATTGGCATGGAACAATATCTCCAATATATAGTGGAGTGAACAAAGCAGTTTATAAGGTGCAAGTATAATGTGATCCTATTAATATATCCAGGTGGGTTTCAATGAAGCTAAATGTCTCTAGCATGGAGGTTCCACAAGGGCAGGGTCTTTGTGTTCTTCACTGTGGTGTCCAATGTTTGTTGACTGAATGGAAAATGTTTAGAACATTTTTCACCAATAGTTTAACATTGTTGTTAGTGGAGTGCTAGTAATTTTTTTTGTGTGTTCTTTATATTTCCTCTACCATTCGAGTTGCCTTCAAAATGCTTATTTTGTTTTTACCAAAACAACTACGATATTAAAAATGTGGTAGTGTCAGCTACTGGTGAGAATGTGGCAGTCCCAAATATGCTCATTGGCTGTGAAAACTGGTTCAAACTTTTGGAAAACCATTTGATATCAAATATTCAAAAATCACAAAAATGTTTCTTCCTTTGATCTATTAATCCTGCTAAGAATTAAAAAAAAAAAAGGCAAATTATAAAATGACCTATGCATCCAACGGTGTTTATCTCAGTGTTTAGGTTAGGAAAACCACAATCCTAGCAACCTAAAGGCGCCTCTAAAGGGTGAAGAGTAAGAGTAAGTTATGTAAGTCCACTAGATGGGATTTCACTTAACTACCAATTCTGCAGCTGATTTAGCAACATTAGTAAAAAGAGGCTGAAAATTCAGGCAGTGATTTGAATTATACATAAACAACATGATGTATTAGGACTGGAATTCTGGGTGCTGTTTTCTTAGAAGAGCAGGAAGAACATTGTTTTTAGAGCTACAGACAGTTTTATGCAGACATTTCTACCCAGCTGCTACCTAAGCCTGGGTGATTATGTTCCCTAATCTCTTTGTGCCTCTGCTTTCTTATCTACAAAATGGGCTGATAGTGCCACCTCCTAGAATTGAGAGATTAAAATGAAATGACGCACATAAAGGAAAAAGGCCAAAGAGTAAGGAAGGACTCCTCAAATTGTGGTAATTTTTATTTTTGTTGTTATTGTTATATTTTCCAAATCTTCAAAAGATTGTCGGTTCCTATCAATTACAAACGGAATGAAAAGTAAAATAGCTAAAAAAAGGGAGGAAGAGGTTCACGAGATGGAACTTTGGAGTGGGGCCCTAAATCCTCCGGAATTGCGGGTGGAGAGCTCAGCGCAGTGCGCGCGGCACGGGTGCGGGGCGATCCTGGAGGTAGCCAGCAGGGGCCGCTGCGGGCGGAGGCGGACCCGGGGCCGGAAGCCGGCTGGCGGCGGCCAGGCGCACTCGCCGACTCCACCCGCTTCCCCTTCCGCTTCCGCCGCCGCCGACGCCGTGGGTCTTCGCTGAGTCGCCGTCTGCTGAGCTGTCGCCGCGATGCCGCTGGAGAACCTGGAGGAGGAAGGTCTGCCCAAGAACCCCGACCTGCGCATCGCGCAGCTGCGCTTCCTGCTCAGCCTGCCGGAGCACCGCGGGGACGCGGCCGTGCGCGATGAGCTGATGGCGGCCGTCCGCGACAACAGTGAGGCCCGCGCCGCCGAGTCAGCGGCCTAGACCTGGGCTGGGCTGGGCTGTGGGGCAGTTAGGCTTTCCGTGCGAAGGGGCTGGTTGGGGTCGGTTCCTGGTCCTTCGCAGCAGTCATGCACTGGCCTGGGTTACACCGCCGCGTGACTCTCTGTGCTCTGTGCAGACACGCTAACCCTTGCCCTTACCCCTTCCTCTTGAACACAAGCTGCCCAGAGGCGAACCGAGGGGTGCGTGTCACACAGCCCTAGCCGAGGTTGCGGTGTGGGCATTGGCCCTGATGCACACCTGCCCGCAGCAAGCATTTGCGCTTTGCCCAGCCCTTTGCAGCGCAGCCCCATTCCTTCCTGGTCGTGGGTGGGAGGTTGAGGGATGCCCCACTCACAAGTCACGTCCCTCTTTTTGGCTCTCAGACATGGCTCCTTATTACGAAGCCTTGTGCAAATCCCTTGACTGGCAGGTGGACATGGATCTGCTCAATAAGATGAAGAAGGCAAATGAAGAAGAGCTGAAGCGTTTGGATGAGGAACTGGAAGATGCAGAGAAGAATCTCGGAGAGAGTGAAATCCGCGATGCAATGATGACAAAGGCGGAGTACCTGTGCCGGATAGGTGACAAGGTGAGTAGAGATAGTTTCCCCTCTCTAGGGTCTAGAATGGGCACAGTTGTAGGTTCATAATGCCTTATTTTGAAGTCAACTTTTTAAAAAGTTACGAAGGTAACTACATACATGCTTCCCTGCACGAGTGAATCAATACAAAGACGAATAAAGAAAAGTTAGTAAGTCTTCTTGCTACACCCTGTCACCTACCCACAAACAGCAGCCAGGTGTGTGTGCGTCCCCAGCTCTCTCCATACCGAGAAACACATAAGGGAACAAACAGATTTTTGTTTTTTCACTGCTTTTACAAAATTGGGATCATTCTCAGTAGTTCACTTTTTTCTTACATATCTTGGTTGGGAGGAAGTATTAGTTCTGAAACATTTTAAAAATAATTATTTAAATAAGTAATAGTTCCCTTATAAGAAACTAAGACAGTTAACGTAAAAACTCTAGTTGGTCTTTCTTTGTTACATACCTCCTAAAAGATAACCTTTTTCTTTTACTGTTCATTTACAGGCATATACAGTGGTACCTCGAGATACGAGTTTAATTCGTTTAACCTTGAGGCGTGGGAAACTATGAGACGCTCGAGTCGCGGTAAACTGGTGGGTCGTGTGCAGCCAGCCGATCCGCGCGATTACTCCTGTCTCAAATGTTGCTCGTATTTCAAAGCAAAAATCGCTCGTTCGACGGCTCGTATCTCAAAAATCTCGTATGTTAGGGCACTCATATCTCGAGGTACCACTGTGTGTGTGTGTGTGTGTGTGTGTGTGTGTGTGTGTGTGTGTAGATTAGGTAGTATTGTGTTTAAATCTTAAAAAAATAAGTGGTGTATTCTATTGTTCTTACTTTTTTTTTTCAATCATCGTTATTTCTGAGTGATTTCCCATGTTCATGGACATAAATCTTGCTCATTCTGGTTAACTGCTAGCTAGCAGTTCATTGCGAGGCTCTGCCAGTTTGCTTAGCTATTCAGTTATTGATGGGCATGGATGTTGTTTTCAGCTGCTTCTGCTATTTTTCAGCTGTTTCTGCTATTGCACGCTGCTGCTGTAAAAACATGCTTGGGGATGTGTGCTAATTTTCTGTAGGGTATATTCTGTGAAATGAAATTGCTGAGACAAGGAACAGTTTTTATCTTAATACGTGTGGCCATTTTTCCACGAAGTAGACCTCCTAATTTATACTGTTGTCAGTGAGATCTTTAAATTTTTAAAAAATTTAGTTGTGTAATGGTAGTTAAAAGCAGCGGTCACCAACCGGTGGTCCGCAGACCACTCACTGGTGGTCCATGAGGTCCAAAAGGTTGGCGACCACTGGTTTAGAGGATGGGGTTTGTCCTTACTTGCAAGCACTACACCCTGAAGTATTTAGATGACAAATGACATGGTGTTAATATAAATATATATATATTATGGGCTCTTGAATAAGAGAGGTTCTGTTTCTTGTTTCAGCAGTTATGGTTTACTGGACCCTCAGTTTCTCATCTGTTAAATAGGGATAATGATAATTCCTACTTATTTGGATTAAAGATAAGAGCTTAGATTAGAACCTGGCATAAAGTGCTTAAATGTTTAAATAAATTTAAAACAAGTTTTCCTCTTCTGAGTATAAAGTTAAGATTTGTTCATGGTAAAAATTTGGAAAATGCAAAACATTTAGAAAAGAGCTAATGGCTTGTGTGGTTTTCTAGGTTGTGTCTATGGTTTGGTTTTAAAGAAGATATTATTACATGTGAATAAGAAATATTGTTCATTTGTTTGTAAAGCCAGGTATATTTTTTAAAGATCATGCCTATGGTAGTCATGGAACATTGAAATAGTTGATGAATAAAAAGGCACACTGCAAAAGTTCAAGAGTAGAGTTTTTGGGTTGTTTCTAACGGTAGGTGTAAAGGAAAACAGGTATTAAATTTTTCAGGTGAAGGTTTCTGTTGTTCAAAGTAGTTAACACTGGCTTCTTTTTTCCTGACTCAAAGCAGTCTTTTCTTTCAGTGGCTTCTGAGGATGTGTTTAGTCTTCTGCCAGTTAGAGACCATACATCAGGCCCAGGGCCAGGGCAGAGATGGATGGGATCACCTAGTTGGTTGGCCAGCTAGGATTAGAGTCAACTGTAGCAATAAGAGTTTCCAAAGGCTTGATTATCTTTGATCTGTCATTGGGATGCAGCCCCCCAATGATAGTTGTTTTGTACAATTTTCTAGCATCTGTAGAGTGCCCAATGTCCTCAGAGTTTTCATTTGCATCACTTCAGCTTGTTCTCAAAAGACTTCTTCCCTACCAAATGCTCCTCCAAAAACTTGGTCAAGTCATACACCAGGTGCTCCTGTTGTGGTTGTGCATCTGGGTCTCTTCCAGGGTGTGCTACTTGATGGTTTTGTCCCATAGCTTCACCATTTTGGAACGCAGCGAGCTTCAGGCCCTGCAGACACCAGCCCAGCCTAAGGGAGCACAGTGCTTCTCAGTGAGCGAGGGCTGGGATGTTGCCCCATGTGTTGGCCAGAATCTAAATGAGAAACTTCATACTTTTGAGTCAGGCCTTAAGGAATTTCAATGAGAACATGCTTGAGTCAATATCGGGCAGATTGTAAATTTGTGATATTCTAGTATTGTATGTTTTTCAAGTAGCTGTTCTAAAAAGAACAGCTTTCTATTGTTTTTTGGGGTTGTTTGTTTGTTTGTTTTTTGAGAAAAAAAACAGATTTTTGTTGTTCTCCTTATTTGTGCATTCATCGGTTGATTCATGTATGTGCCCTGGCTGGGGATCGAACCCACAGCCTTGGCATATCAGTTTGATGCTCAACCCAACTGACTACCCTGCCAAGGCCCCTCCTGCTTACTCTGTTTTTTGTTGTTGTTGTTGTTTTATAATTACTAAATAATGGACTTAATGGATTTTTGTAAATGACTGTGTTACCACTGATTATAGTTGTTATTCTTTATGGTGCTCAATTTGTTTCAGATTTGTTTGTGGGAGTTCCTTCAAGAAGGTTTCTTCGTCATTTTGACATGTTCTCATTAGTCATACAGCAAGATGCCACAGGCTCACCTGTTATTTTTTCTTTCCAAATGGGGAATCATCTATTTTTCCTAGGATCCCTGATTTCTTTTAGTGAAGGATAATCTTTAGAAACCAAAATCTACGTGGTGGGTGTACACATTACTATTCTGCCAGTCCCTGTTATGAATTTATGAGGTATAACTAATAATTACATAAAACAAAGTCAGATATATAATAAAAGTACCAAATATGAACATATGATTTTATCCAGGTTCATATTTTAAAGCAATGGAAATATTTTATTACACAATGCATATCGTCTTCTAGATGTGCTTGGCCATCTGGTGTATTTTTTTGTACTTGATGCAAGTAGAGAGAATAGTATAATGCACACCCCTGTGTGACTATCACCTAGTTTCAACAATTACCAATTCATGGTCATCTTGTTTCATCTCTATTCCTACCTATACCCCCCCCAACACCCCCACCCCATCCATTGTTAAGAAAAATCTCAGATAGTGGATAGCTTTTGAAACTTTTAATCCTTTCTCACCTGTTGCCTTGATTTTCTTGACAGGAGGGTGCTCTGACAGCTTTTCGCAAGACATATGACAAAACTGTGGCACTAGGTCACCGACTGGATATTGTGTTCTATCTCCTTAGGATTGGCTTGTTTTATATGGATAATGATCTTATCACTCGAAACACAGAAAAGGCCAAAAGGTACTTATTAGCCGTGGGGTTATATTCTGTCTAAATTATGATGCTATAAACAAGAGATTAATAAATTTGCCTGTTTTTACTGTTACTAAATTTGGTCAAATAATTCATATATTTAGTAAAATATTGTTCTTAAATATCCTTTTGTTTTGAGTTAAAAGTTGTTCTCTCTTTGAAAATAACATAAAACTTATAAAAAGTGGAATTGTCTATTTCTAGATTTGTAAATTATTGATTTTTATTTTATAGCTTAATAGAGGAAGGAGGAGACTGGGACAGGAGAAACCGCCTAAAAGTATATCAAGGTCTTTATTGTGTGGCTATTCGTGATTTCAAACAGGCAGCTGAACTCTTCCTTGACACTGTTTCCACATTTACATCCTATGAGCTCATGGATTATAAAACCTTTGTGACTTACACTGTCTATGTCAGCATGATTGCCTTAGAAAGACCAGACCTCAGGGAAAAGGTAATGCCTGAATCTTTCACATTCACATTTAAAGATGCTTTTCTAACAAATACAAAAGAATTATTAAAGCATACTTTTTTTTAATTCCTAGGTTATTAAAGGAGCAGAGATTCTTGAAGTGCTGCATAGCCTTCCAGCAGTTCGGCAGTATTTGTTTTCACTCTATGAATGCCGCTACTCAGTTTTCTTCCAGTCGTTAGGTAAGGATAGAGTTGCTCATCTTGATTATCTGTCTTCATCTTAATCCTGATCCTGTTGTTGTAGAACCTGGGTGACTTTTCACATATATGAGAAAAGTAGCTGTAGGTCTTTGATCACTGTTGTTTAGAGGGGAGGTCCTAAAATTTAAAGAACTTGGCATTGATATACTTCTCTTGTTAATGCTGAAATTTTCAGAAAATATTTGGTTAATTGGTTAGATGGCATTCACAAAGTTGGGGTGGAGGGCACTCCAAATGATCATTCTATTTCAGAGTGGGTTTTGGTCCAGTGTTTATGGAGTGCTTTATAGATGCGTACGTATTAGGCAGCTTTATGAGAATTCAGACGCTCTACCTCATGTAATGGGAATAGGGCCCTTTGGGCATGCTGAAGTACTTGCTTGGCCTTATTATCTTGTGTGTATGAAGATGGGTTTGCCCCCAAGGTTGTATTACAGAATTGATGCTTAATGGATCTCCTGATCAGTCAAAGCAAATACCTTCTTTGTATTGATGGAGTCCTTACTTTATGCCCCTTCCTCTTATTGAGATATAAATTACATACCATAAAATTCACCATTTTAAAGTATAACTCCGTAGTTTTTTTTTTTTTTTTTGGTTTATTTTTTTAAATATATTTTATTGACTTTTTACACGGAGGAAGGGAGAGGGATAGAGTTAGAAATATTGATCAACTGCCTCTTGCACACTCCCTACTGGGGATGTGCCCGCAACTAAGTACATGCCCTTGACCAGAATCGAACCTGGGACCCTTCAGTCTGCAGGCCGAAATTCTTTCCACTGAGCTAAACCAGTTAGGGCCTCAGTGGTTTTAGTATGTGAACAAGGTTATGCAACAATTACCATCAATTCGAGACCATCTCTATCACCCCAAAGGAAAACTATATGCTTTAGCAGTGACTTCACATTCTTCCCCCTAGCCCCTGATAACCACTAAACTTTCCATCTTTGGATTTATTTGTTCTGGGCATTTCATGGCCTTTTGTGCCTGACTTCATTCACATAGCGCAATGCTTTCATGGGCCATCCATGTTTTAGCATGTGTCATATCAGTGCTTCATTTAGTTTCATGATTGAATGATATTCCGTTTAATTGATGTACTGCATTTGTTTATCTGTTCATTAGTTGTTGGACATTTGGATTGTCTCCAGTTTTTGACTGTTAGAAATTTGCTATAATGAACACTATTAGCAACCTTTTATTTCAACACTTTCCCATGAAACTTTTTATCTTTACCAATTTTATACATCTCCCAGATATTTTAAATGAAGAAGATGCATAGTTATTTTCTTTACGTAACAGAGTCATCTATTGTATTATTTATTCTGTTTTCATATAATGAGAGACAAGGGTTTCTTTGGCTTTGTAAGACTATTTGCTTCTCCAGATATTCATGGACTGCTTTAAAATATTTCATGTGAAAAAAGAAATAGCATCCTTTTTAAGGTAATACCTGATTGTTTTTAAAAATTAAAAATAGCTTTACCTGATTGGCTCAGTGGATAGAGCGTCAGCCTGTGAACTGAAAGTCCCAGGTTCGATTCCAGACAAGGGCACATGCCCAGGTTGTGGGATCAGTTCCCCAGTGGGGAACTTGTAGGAGACAGCTGATCCATGATTCTCTCTCATCAAGGATGTTTCTCTCTCTCCCTCTTCCTCTCTGAAGTCAAAAATATATTGAAAAATAAAAATGCCCGCCAGGTATACTCAGTGGCTGAGCATCGACCTATAAACTATGAGGTCATGGTTCCATTCCTGGTCAGAGCATATGGCCAGGTTGCAGGCTTGATCCCTGGTAGGGAGCATGAGGAGGCAGGCAATCGATGATTCTCATCGATGAATCTCATCGATGTTTCTGTCTCTCCCTTTCCCTTCCCTTTTGAAATCAATAAAAATATTTAACAACAAACAAAACTGAGAGAGATATTGTATCCCATCCTATTTCCAAATTCATATATACATTTATTCACATAACATTCTCCCAGAGATAATCATTTTAAGCTTTTGTTACATATCCTTCCAGAACTTTTATTCATTTATGTGTACTTTAAAAAAAAACAAGATTCTGTGTACATATGGGAAAATTTCAAATAGTATCATGTATACAAGAAGGTCTTCTCTAACCTGTGATTGCCAGGGTCCTTTCCCTAGAGTCAGCTGCTATCAGTAGGTTTCAAGTGTGTCTGTCGGATAATAGTATTTAGAGATACTGGAAACACTTTAAACATGTGGGTATATTTTATATGCTGTTTTTCTAAGTAGTTTTTTTGTCTCTTCACAATGTAATGTCACTACACATAGGTGGTTATTGAGTTAGGAAGTGTTTTTAAGTGGCTGTCATTTATCAGGCTCTGAGTGTGTGTGTAGTGGCAGATAGTACAGAAGCTTTCATTTGAAGCGCCTTGAAGCTTTCATTTGTTTTAAGGACCTTCTAATATTTCATTGTATCAGATGTGCCATACTTTATCATTACTGATAAAAAGTTATTTGTCCAATTTTTCCCCATTATAAGCAACCTTGTTTTGAACACTTGTTTATTATAATGCATCTTTTCCACATTCACTTGATATTTCCTTTGGAAAAAATTCAAGAAAATGAGTTTTGCAAAGGGTCAGTACATTTCATCTTGATCGTGGTTGCCTTCCAGATATATTGTACTTCTCTCACTTGAACATCATTTGAGAGTCTACTCCCTTCTCCCAATAGCCTTAGCCAGTTTGAGAGGAGAAGAGTAATTTTATTGATGTTTATGCATTTTTTTTGCTAAGGATAGTTTTCTCATTTAACTTTTTAGTCTATATATATATGTATATATATATACACACACACACACATATTTCAGAGAGGAAGTGAGAGGGAGAGATAGAAACATCAAAGATGAGAGAGAATCAATGATTGACTGCCTCCTTCACGCCCCCTACTGGGGATCAAGCCCACAACCCAGGCATGTGCCCTTGACCGAGATCAAACCCAGGACCCTTCAGTCCGCAGGCTGACACTCTTATTCACTGAGCCAGACCAGCTAGGGCTTTAGTCTTCTTTTAAATGACACATAAAAAAATAAGATATTTTATGTTAGAAAACATTTCTCCCCCATCCTATTCTGTAGGTTTTCTTTGCCATATTTTCCCCCAGTTTTATTGATATGTAATTGACACTATATATGTTTAAGGTGTATAACAGTGATTTGATATTTATGTCTTGTTTTTATTAATAATCACCAGAGAAAATTTTTTCCATTTATTTTTAGAGATTGTTAGGGAGGGAGAGAGGGATGGAGGAGAGAGAAATATTAATGTGAGAAACACACACAGACTACTTGCCTTCCACACATTTCCTGACGGACCAGGAATGGAATCTGCAACCCAGGTACATGCCCTTGACCAGGAATTGAACGACATTCTAATCACTGACCAACATTGGCCAGGGTTATGATTTACTAGTGAGAATAAACATCTCGTGTTTAGGGCCATCCATCTCCATGTTGCTAAATGTGTTTCCTCTCTGCTTTGATGTGAACCATTCTTTGCTTGCCACAACTTTATGGTTTCATCCTTTGTGCACCTCTCAGTACTGACTGTCCTAGACTTGGTCATTGCCCTTTTCTCTTTCTCCATTCTGTTGTCATACACCTGGATGGTAGTGATTCCCAAATTCCTGCCTCTAGCCTCAAACTTTCCATCGAGCACCAGACCAATGCATAACCGTTTCCTTGATACCTTCACTCACCGTCTTAATAGGTGAATCCACTTGAACACTGCCAAAACCCCTATCCCACTCCTGATCTCTCCCAAAAACCACCTCCAAAAATAAAACAAAGTCTGTTTTTTCTCTAGAGATTTTGATCTTGTTCAAGCCAGAAACAAGTACTGTATATTCTTGATTTTACTCTTACATTCCATAGCCCTATCGCTGTCTCCCTGCTACCTTCTGAATCTGTCATTCTGGGTACACTTGATATCTGAGCCTAGCCAGGCTCCTTCTGCCTTGGGACCTTCCTGTCTTCTGCTCTCTGCTTGCCCTGCTCCCTAGAAAGCTCTTCCCTATCCACCACAGTCCAGGGGAGGCCTCCTAGTCACACACTTCGTATCACTTTTTCTTCACAGCACGTGGTAGTCTCTGAGAGTACTTATTTTTACACCTCTCTGCTGTTTGAAAATGTAGTTTCTGTAGCAGCAGGGATCATGGCTTTTGGTTTACTGTTATATCTTCACTATTTAGAGCAGTGATTGGTAGTTATTCAGTAAAATAATCTACTTACGTGAATTGCTCATGAATGTCCTATGTACCTTTTACTGTTAAGTTAATCTTTTTTTTTCTTTTTACTTATAATAGCTCTTTATAGATCAAGGCTATTAATTCTTATATTGTAAATGTGTCCTCTAGTTATCTATTTATCTGAAAGGGAAAGTTATAATTTGTCATCTTATTCATTACAGCTATTGTGGAACAGGAAATGAAAAAGGACTGGCTTTTTGCTCCTCATTATCGGTACTATGTAAGAGAAATGAGAATTCATGCCTACAGTCAGCTGCTGGAATCATATAGGTCATTAACCCTAGGCTACATGGCAGAAGCCTTTGGTGTTGGCGTGGAATTCATTGATCAGTAAGTTTACATAGTATCATGCTAACTTAGTTTTTAAAGTTACCTTTCGATATGAGAGAGACATCGATTGGTTGCCTTCTGCATGCACCCTCACCAGGGCCAGGGGTCCAGTCTGCAACCAAGGTACATGCCCTTGACTGGGAATCGAACTTAGGATCCTTCCATTCGAGGGTTGATGTTCTATCCACGAACCAAATTGGCTAGGGCTTGTTGATAGGTCTTTTATTTGAAACTTGGGATGCATTTTATTTTAGAGGTTCTGTGTAGTCAGTAAATATTCAGTTCATCATTACTATACATTTGTTGTAAGACACCATGCTAGGGGAAATGAGTAATCTTGGGATATGTTTGACTGACAGTGGTTGGCAAACTCATTAATCAACAGGGCCATTTATCAACAGTACAATAATTGAAATTTCTGTTGAGAGCCTAAACCAACTTCTGTGCATGGACCACAGTTTCAGTCGCATTGTACATGCATATGCCTGCACGTGATATTTTGTGGAAGAGCCACAGTCAAGGGCCAAAGGGCCGCATGTGGCTTGTGAGCCGCAATTTGCTGACCACTGGACTAGCATATAGGGAGATAAGAAAAAATTCCCTGGATTTAAAGCAGGGAATGGGACTTCAGTGCCAAGGTAGGGCATTAGGAGTTAAACTTCGTTATAACCAGAAAAGCTGTACCCAGATTACTCTTGGCACACAGCATTTAGAATGAGCATAACTGGGGGGTTGGTATTTGACCAAGTGCCTGAGAAATGGACACATCTACAGATGATTTCTTGTGAGCATTTAGACCAAATGTCACTGCATATTTAGGATTTTAATAGGAAGTGATGGAATAGCACAAATAGGGATGTGTTTGAGAAACAAGTGGCCTAGTTGCACCAGATGGAGTGTGTGGTAAGATGTACAGGAGTCCACTGAGCTAAGCCTAGAAGGATCTCTTTGGGTCTTCATCTCCTGCTGCCTAAGTCGGTCTGGTGATAATGGAGCAGCCAAATTGTCAGCAGTCAGGCTCTAGAGCCGAACAGATCTAAGTTCAGCAGAGGGCATTTTTGAGTCAGTTTGCTTGTAAGTTAAATCCAGTGTAGTTATCTGTATCTGGCTGCCTGGTATCTTGTTCCTAAATCAGAACATCAAAATTTTTATTGAGAAGTTTTCTTTCCTGTCCTGTAGCTTTGGGTAGGACTACAAAGCTGGTGGTGATTGAACTGGATCGTGTAATTCTGTGTACTTCAGTCCCAGAATAAGAGTTTCAGTCTAGAGATCCAACTGTTTTCCTATTTAATAAAAGGGTAGTCTGCAAATTGACCATCACTCCAACACAAGATTACCACCACCATGTCAAAGATGGCCACCCCCATATGAACACAAGATGGACGCCACAAGATGGCCAGCAGGGGAGGACAGCTATGGGCAGTCGGGGGGTGGGGGGAGGCAATTAGGGGTGACCAGGCCTGCAAGGGAGGGCAGTTAGGAGCATTCGGGCTGGCAGGGGAGCAGTTAGGCATTGATCAGACTGGAAGTGGAGTGGTTAGGGGATGATCAGGCTGGCAGGCAAGTGAGTGGTTGGGAGCCAGCAGTCCTGGACTGTGGGAGGGCAGTCAGGCATTCCTTGAGGGGTCCCAGATTGGAGAGGGTGCAGGCTGAGCTGAAGGACACCCCCCTCCCCAAGTGCACAGATTTTGTGTTCTGGGCCTCTAATCCTAATAAAAGAGTGATATGCAAATTGACTGTACCTCTGCTACACCCACCAGCCATGCAAATTAACCCAACCAAGATAGTTACAGCCAAAGAGAGAGCAGGAGGGAGGCTTGAGTTGCCCCTGGTGGTGGAAGAAGGAAGCCAAGCTTTCTGCACACCCTGGCTGGCCCAGGCCTCTGCTTAAGGCAACAAAGTTTCAATGACTGTGGGAGCAGAAGGCTTGGCTCCGCTCCAGGCTATAAAGTTTCATTTGTAGAAGATAAATAAATCCCAGATATCAGGGCCTCTGCTTGGGTTGCTGGGGGGCGTGGCCAGCCTGCAAACTGTCACAGGCCCCTTGCCTAGGCCACCCCATTCCCCCAGGGAACATCTACCTTGATCCAAGACACCCTTCAGGGCAAACCAGCTGGCCCCCTTCTTGCACCAGGCCTCTATCCTATCTAATAAGAGTAATATGCAGATTTTGACCATTACTCCAACACACAAGATGACTGCCCCTATGTGGTCAGAAGATCCTGCCCCCATGTGGACACAAGATGGCCACCACAAGATAGTCAGCAGGGGAGGGCAGTTAGGCATCAATCAGGTTGGCAGAGGACTGGTTAGAGGTGATCAGGCTGGCAGGCAGGCAGGTGAGCAATTGGGAACCAGCAGTCATAGATTGTGAAAGCGATGTCCAACTGCCCGTTTATGGGAGTCAGACCTTCCTCAAGAGGTCCCAGATTGGAGAGGGGGCAGGCTGGGCTGAAGGACACTGGGCCTCTAGTATAAATATAAATGAGTTTAGAAACAATGCTGATCTTGTTTAATTTTAATTATTTTTACATATAAAATACTTTTATTGACTTCAAAGAAGGGAGGGGGAAAGAGAAAAACATCAGAGAGTCATTGATTGGCTGCCACCTGCATGCCCCCTAGTGAGGATCCACCCTGCAACCTGGGCATGTGCCCTGACCTGGAGTAGAACTTCTGGTTCAAAGGTTGATGTTCAACCACTCGGGCTGGGCTGAGCTGTTTAATTTTTAGATTTTACCTAAAGCTGCTCAGTTACAGAACTCAAGAACTAGCAATGAATTGTAGCAATTGGATCAAATATATTTTGATTAAATTGTAGAATAAAGCATGGTGTATAAACGTTACAGTTCTTGCTAGTATAGGATAACCTCTAGCTTAAAATCTTCAGTAGCATAATTTAAGGCATAGTGCATCTTTCACCAGTGACTGACCAGTGGCAACTAGTTACGATATTGATCATTTATTCTAAAGCACAAGTCAAAGCAGTACACTTTACACACTTCATCTAATTGTAATGCTTGCTTTTCACTAAGTGTCAAGCATGATGTTTGCCCCTGACCTTCCTAAATGGTGCTTTAGACTTTGTTCTGCCCAATACAGTGGCATTTCACTGTAGCTTAATATTTGCAGTTTTAATGAGTGAAGTTGATTTCTTTATGTATGTCCTTTGCCCAATTTGTAGTATTTTGTACTTTATAATGCAAACATCTTTTATTTACATTGTCTTTTAGTTTTTGACTTGGTCTTGATGGTATTTTCCTATGTAGAAATTCTCTTTACATAATCAAGTTTATCCATTTTTCTTATGTGGTTTCTTAGGCTCTCTCAGTACCATTTATTGACTAAGCCAACCTATCCCCATGGATTTGCAATGGCACTTTTGTTAGAAATTTGAGTCTGTTGGTGTTTATGTACTTGGATCAGGTTGTTTTACTTTCTGAGAGAATAATCTGGTACTTAATTTCTATTTGAAATCTGATTTTTCTTGATTAGGAGGACTCACTGTATTAATCTCTAAATTTAACACAAATAGACTTTTATTTTAAAGGAGTCATCTTTTCATTTATACTCTTTAGCAGCATAATAGAGCTATCCTCATAAAGCTTTTGTATATTTCTTGGCATTTACATTTTTTCCTCTTCATATAGTAGTGGGTAAATTGTATTTGGAGAGTTTCACTATTGATGCTGGTTTTTGAGGTATATATGTCTAACCATAGCGAGGTTGTTTAAATAGCTATCTTACTTATGAGGTTTGGGTTATAAATGGATATAGATTCTCAAATACCTTTTTCACATTCACAACACATTAAACCCATTATCTTTGCATTCCTGGTCCTAATTTATTGTAGCATACTATTCGTTTTTTCTCCTTTCATGCTCTTTAGGAAAATCCTGAGAGTTACCTGCTCCTTAACAGTTAAGTTGAAAGAAACTGGTTAGTTTAATTTAAAGTGCCCTCAAGCTCCCAATAAATGTTTTCCTTTCCTTGATGTCTATCCCTGAGCACCTTTGTAGCTCTAAAGACTTGCTGTGGATGGTTTCATTCTTTGCCACGTACACTCCATCTGAGTATGAACCGCTGGGGTCATGTTTATGCTGATAGGTGACTTACTCTTTGGGGGTTGTCTTGTAATACACCAGAGATCTTCTCAGCCTCTCTACATTCAGTAGCTAAGGATGGAGGGAACTCAATGTTATCTTATAAGACAATTGAATCGTGTTTTTAGTGCACTTTATTGTTTCCTAAGATTCCTCATAAGGCAGATGCTAAAGGCTTTTTTCTCTCAATTAGGGAACTCTCCAGATTTATTGCTGCTGGGAGACTACACTGCAAAATAGATAAAGTGAACGAAATAGTGGAAACCAACAGGTACATTTTAGTTTGTGTAATACTCCCCATAATACGGTACCCTATTATATTTCATTTTTGTTCCTTCACCATTTATCTCCCTATGCCCACTCCCACCTCTCGGCCCCTCTCCCCCTAATCCCCACACTGTTGTCTGTGTCCATGAGTTTTTTTTTCTCAGTCCCTCCACCTGCTCTATCTATGAGTCTGTCTCTGTTTTGCTTGTTAGTTCAGTTCATTAAATTCCACACATGAGTGAAATCATATGTCTTTCTCTGATTGGCTTATTTTACTTAGGGACATTCTTAAGTGCCTTTTAAAAGTAGATCAACTATTGTTACAGAGTAATGTGACTAGTAAATAATTTTTTTTTCTTGAATTTATTTACAGACCTGATAGCAAGAACTGGCAGTACCAAGAAACTATCAAGAAAGGAGATCTGCTACTAAACAGAGTTCAGAAACTTTCCAGAGTAATTAATATGTAAAACCATGTAAACAAATTGGAGATAATGACTTGGAATTTTTATAGTTTATTTCACTATGTGCCCAGTTCAGCTGTATAAAAGAAATACTGTGTTGTTTCTGTCAGTTTACTTTTTTCTTAAGCATATCTACATTAAGTATGGGGTCTGGTAATGTTAAAATACGTATTACTTTTATGTCATTTAAACTTCTTTGGTTTATGGTATAATGGGTTACAGCCAGAGGCTCTATGGTACCTGAATTCAAATACTAACGGCCTCATTGATAAAACAGAGGTAATTAACACAAGTCCATCACTTCTTACCTTTAAGCCTCCTGAATTTTAGAAAGAAGAGTACATGCTCTATATTGTAGACCAAAACCAAGTGTATCCCATTGGTGCACAAAAGACAGAAGATGCATATATCCTAAGCTTTCCATAAGAAACATAGCCATAGAAGATGGGAAGTTAAGTCTTTAAGAGGCTGTCATAGCCTGAATGAGCCAAGGCCAACCTCAGTAAACAAGTATAAAAAAAAAAACTATATACATCCTGGCAAAGGGGTTTCCCCCCAACACACAGAACCATGGTAATAGCAGTGAGGAAAAGTCCCTTGTCTGTCGTCCTCCCCTAATTATAAAATAAACTCATGAGGATTAGTGCTGTGACTGAAATATGAAACCTGATAAAGGAGACAGGGTGAAACGGGGTATGGAGGGCTATCTCCTATGGGGTAGCACAACAGGTCTCTATAAGGTTACCTTTCAATAAAAAGGAGGGAGGGGGCCGGGACCGGTTTGGCTCAGTGGATAGAGCGTCGGCCTGGGGACTGAGGGGTCCCGGGTTTGATTCCGGTCAAGGGCATGTGCATTGGTTGCGGGCACATCCCCAGTGGAGGATGTGCAGGAGGCGGCTGATCGATGTCTCTCTCTCATCGATGTTTCTGGCTTTCTATCCCTTTCCCTTCTTCTCTGTGAAAAACCAATAAAATATTTTTTTTAAAAAGGAGGGAGGGGGAGACCACACAAACATCTGGAGGTTTTAAGCGGGGTACCAACCCGATTTGACTTACCTTGTGTCACTATGGCACTCAGCTGGGAGGATGCCAGGTAATGGCATGGACTGTAGAGACTGTGGATCTGCTAAAAGATTGGAATGGGGGAAGAGGATAAGAACATGAGTCAAGGATGATCCCAGAGTTTTTGAATGGGAACCTGGATAAGAACAGTTTTGGTAGAGATGACTTTAAAGAATAGGAAATGTCATTTTATTGGGAAAGGAAAAGGGCAGAGGAGAGAAGTATGAGGTTTTTTTATTTAAGAGCACATTCATATGCTAACCCATTAAAATACTAGAGGAGAGAACCAAGGTGGCAGCTTAGGTAGCTGCCTCCCACAACCACATCAAAATTACAACTGAAATACAGAACAGCCATCACTTAAAACTGCCTGAAAGCTCGCTGAATGCAAGATCCTACAACTAGAGAAAAGCACCTAGGGATTGGTAGCATGTCCATGAGTGTGGTTTTTACTAATGAAGAGATAATCTCTGTGAAGGCCTCCCATGAGGAGCAAGGAGTCCCAGACCCCCAGAGCTGGGAAGAGAAGTCTATGGGATGTGAAAACCAGCAGGGATTGGGACTGAGTGACAGAGGCTGCTGGAGACTCAGCTGTTTCCTTTTTTTTTTTTTTAATATATATTTTATTGATTTTTTACAGAGAGGAAGGGAGAGAGATAGAAAGTCAGAAACATCGATGAGACAGAGACATCGATCAGCCGCCTCCTGCACGCCCCACAGTGGAGATGTGCCCGCAAGCAAGGTACATGCCCCCAACCGGAATCGAACCTGGGACCTCTCAGTCCGCAAGCCAACGCTCTATCCACTGAGCCAAACCGGTCTCGGCTCAGCTGTTCCCTTTAAAGGGCCGGTGTATCAACTTATAATGTCCCTCTTCCTCTGAGCTCCCGTGCTGGGCAGCAGCTCTGGAGGACCCAGACACAGTAACGGAGGAACTGGATTGTCTGGCATCGGGGCGGCTTTCTCCCAGACTGGGTCCTCAGAGGATCATTTCCTATGCTGGAACCTCCCCTGTGGTAGGGCTGACTGGCAGCACCCATATCAGTTTCCATCAGTGACACCCTGTTTTCTCTGCCCTGGTGATTCCCTGAGACCCCTACCCCACCCAAACTTTGCAGCAGCTTTTCCATAAGAATGGCCTGTCCTGGCTCAGGCTTCAGACTTTCCTAAAATTACTCTCAAGTTGCAGCTGGTGACAGCATGCCCCAAACCTATCAATAAAAGGCCCAAGACCAGCCGAGACCAGTTTGGCTCAGTGGATAGAGCGTCGGCCTGCGGACTGAAAGGTCCCAGGTTTGATTCCGGTTGGGGGCATGTACCTTGGTTGCGGGCATATCTCCACTGTGGGGCGTGCAGGAAGCGGCTGATCGATGTCTCTCTCTCATTGATGTTTCTGACTATCTCTCCCTCTCTGTAAAAAATCAATAAAATATGTTAAAAAAAAAAAAAAAAAGGCCCAAGACCAGTCAGTGCCAGCCTGCCTTGCTTCACAGCTGGGCCTCACCTGGGCGCCTCACCTGGGCACTTCTCTGGAGGCCCTAGAGCCAATGCATCCAGTAGACAGCTTCAGACCATTCAAGATTACAACTCTACACAGCCATAAATGACACTCAAGGAGTAGACTCAGTGAGCACCAAAGCCCCACTGAAGCAAGTCCTGCTCCATGGGGATATTTTCTGCACAGCAGCTCTCCTGTAGTCATAACAGGTCCTAACAGCCAAATGACCTGGATATTAATTCCTCGCAAAGACACCAATAGCAATCAAGGCTCAACTACAAGACTCTGCACACACCCCACATAGGGGTGCACCTAGAGTACCCAGCTAAGGACACTGTGGATGCTGAGCCACTGAGACCTACAGGATACCACCCATGAATTCCAGGATTCATAGCATCTCTACCCAATACATAGAAGCAAACACAAGGAAGTACCTAAAATGCAGACAAACATGTCACAAATGAAATAAATGGAGCCAAGCAAAATACTGGATATAGAGTTCAAAATCATGGTTATAAGATTACTCAAGGATCTTCATGAGAACTTCAAGGGACTAAGTGAGACTTTCAAGAATCTTAAAATGTTAACAACATGGAAAAGGACCAATGAGAAATTAAGCATACAGTACTGAAATAAAAAATAATTTACTGGGATTCAACAGTAGAGAAGAGGATTCTGAGAACAAAATCAATGATTTGGAATATGAGGAAGCAAAGAACACCCAATCAGAAGAGCAAAAAGAAAAAAGAATCTAAAAATATGAAGATAGTGTAAGGAGCCTATGGGACTTCAAGTGTACCAACATTCACATGGGGGTGGGAGAAGGAGAAGAAAGAGAAAGATTGAAAACCTATTTGGAGAAATAATGACAGAAAACTTCCCTTCCTGGTGAAGTCCAGGAAGCATAGAGACGCCAACAAGAGGAACCCAAACAGGACCACACCAAGACACATTATAATTAAAATGCCAAGGGTTAAAAATCTTAGAAGCAGCAAGTAAGAGAGAAGCAATTACCTACAAGAGGGTGCCCATACAACTGTCAGGTGATTTCTCAACAAAAACTTTGCAGGTCAGAAGGGAGTGCCAAGAAATATTCAAAGTGATGAAAGCAAGGACCTACAACCAAGATTATCCAGCAAAGCTCTCATTTAGAACTGAAGGTCAGAGGAGAGAAACCAAGATGGCAGCATAGGTGAACACCTAAACTGCCTCACACAACAATTTCAAAACTACAACCAAAAGAATGGACATCATCCAGAACCATAGGAAAGTTGGCCGAGTGGAAATTCTCCAACTAGAAGGAAAGGAAGGGGCTCACGGAGACTCAGAGGAGCTGCAAAAAGCTGAGGTATGGAGACACGAGTGGAGGGAGTGGGCAGTGGAGTGCCTGGCTGCCTTCCTCTGGCGGAAGTGAGACAGAGACTCCCAACTGCACTGAACCCTGGTTCAGGGTGAGACTGGATTGTGAAAAGGGAGGAGTACATTGAAATTTACGGGAGCTGCAAGAGGGCAAAGGTCTAGGGTCGTGCACAACATTGTGTATAGAAAGACAGACTGCTGATTGTGCCGCTGGCTTTCTCTAATGGGTGGGAGCAGAGCCTCCCAACTATGCCACTTCTAACTGCACTGAACCCCAGTTTCTGGTGAGACCCTGGGAACCCAGACTCATACGGGTCCTGGAGCACAAAGGAACCAGAAAGGCAGAGGTCTAGAGACATGCATGCACATGTGCACAGAATTGGCTACAGTGATTACTGAGAGACACTTGAGACCCAGGGGCCGTGTAGGGCGGGGCTGATTGGAAGTCAAGGTAGTCTGCTAAACCCTGAGACTCCACCCCATCCAAGCTCAACAGAAAGGCTTTTGCAGTTTTGCAAGTCATGTATCATAAGGCTGATTCCAACATTGAAGTTCTCCCGGCATAGTGAAAATGCAGAGACAAAGGAACATCACAAACGAAAGAAATGGAGGAAAACAAACACCTGGATATAGAGTTCAAAACCATGGTTATAAGGTTTTTCAAGAATTTCCTAGAAAAGATGGATAAATTTAGTGAGAACCAAGAGGAGATGAAAAAGAACCAACTAGAAATTAAACATCCACTGACTGAAATACAAAATATTATACAGAGACCTAACAGCAGACTAGAGGAATGCAAGAATCAAGTCAAAGATTTGAAATACAAAGAAGTAGAAAACACTCAACTGAAAAAGCAAGAAGAAAAAAGAATCCAAAAATGTAAAGATAGTGTAAGGAGCCTCTGGGACAACTTCAGGTGTACCAACATCAGATTTATGGAGGTGCCATAAGAAGAGAGAAAGCAAGATACTGAAAATCTATTTGAAGAAATAATGAATGAAAACTTCCCACATTTGGTGAAAGAAATAGACTTATAAGTTCAGGAAGCACATAGAACCCCAAATAAAAGGAATCCGAAGAAGACCACCACAAGACACATCATAATTAAAATACCAAGGGCAAAAGACAAAGAATATTAAAAGCAGCAAGAGAAAAACAGTTCATTACCTACAAGGGAGCACCCATATGATTGTCAGCTGATTTCTCAACAGAAACAATGCAGGCCAGACAGGAGTGGCAAGAAATATTCAAAGTGAGGAATAGCAAGAACCTATTAACAAGAATACTCTACCCAGCAAAGCTATCATTCAGAATTGAAGGGCAGATAAAGAGCTTCACAGACAAGAAAAAGCTAAAGGAGTTCATCAACACCAAACCAGTATTATATGAAATACGGAAAGGTCTTTAAGAAGAGGAAGAAGAAAAAGGTAAAGATAAAAATTATAAACAACAAATACATATCTATTAACAAGTGAATCTAAAAATTAAGTGAATGAAAAATCTGATCAACAGAATAAACTGGTGAATATAATAGAATCAGGAGCATAGAAAGGGAGTGGACAATTCTCAGGGGGAAAGGGGTGAGGGGGATGCAAGGAGAGACTGGACTAAAATCATACACCTATGGATGAGGACAATGCAGGGGGAGGAAAGGGTAGAAGGAGGGGTGGGAGCCAGGTGGAAAGGAGCTATGGAGGGGAAAAAGAGAAACAAATGTAATAATCTGAACAATAAAGATTTATTAAATAAAAAATTTTAAAAAAATAAAGGAGTTCATCACCACCAAAAATGAAATGTTGAGAAGATAAAATATATGAACAATAAAATGGCAATAGATACCTATCAACAATTGAATCTAAAAATAAACAAATATAATGAACAAAATAAACTAGTGAATAAAATAGAATCAGAAGCATGGAAACATGGAATCAACTGACAAATCTGAAGGAAGGAGATGGGTGTGGGGTGTGGTGGGAAGAGAATAACCAAAGACCTTATATATGGACCCAGTAGGGTGAGAAAGGCCTGGGGTAGGGGAGAACAGGCTGCAAGGGGGCAGGGGGGGATCGGTAGGGGGGATATCTGTAATTTTCTCAATAATAAAGTTTTTAAATATATGTATATATTAGAGGAGAAAACTATCTCCATCAATTAAAAATATTTTGATACCATTCAACATTCATATATGATTAGACTTGAGTAAGAGGAATATTAATGGTTGGGAAATCCTGACCTGTGGCAAAGAAGATAGTTAATGGTAAAAGTATTGGAAGCACTACCTTAAAGGCAAAGAGAGTGGTTGTCATCAGTGTTGTACTGTTGATTTTCCATGGGATCTGTGACCAGATCTGCTTTGAAAGGAGTTTCCTGTGCGCACTGCATGGTGAGTGGGAGGCTGTTAAAATGCTGGCTATGCCTAATGCATTTGAAAGTATGTGCTTATGGATTTTTAAAAGTGCTTGTTATAAAACCTTAACAGTGATCCCTCATTTCTTAAAGAAATTGTAAGTACCCTTCACAGAACCCATGATCCTACAACCAGTTAAACAGTCATTGTGAATGTACTGTTCTTTGTGTCCATTTAAAAATTAGCAGAGCCCAGCTACGGTGGCTCAGTTGTTGAGCATCAACCTATGAACCAGGAAGTCACAGTTCCACAGTTCCTGGGTTGTGGGCTTGATCCCCCATGGGGGCTGCAGAAGGCAGCCAATCAGTCATTCTTTATCATCATTGATGTTTCCATCTCTCACTCCCTTGTTCTCTGATATCAATAAAAATATATATTTTTAAAAATTAGCAGTTCCTGCAACAGGGGAAAAAGTAGTATTAAAATGTCAGTTTCCTAAAATAACCCTTTTCCTCAACTCCTGCCTTAAAACCACTTGCACTGAAGCGATCAGAGAGCAATGATGGCTGTTTAATCAAGGCTTGGACTTGCTCTTGGTCTAAAAAGGAGAGGGAATTCTCCAAACACATCTTCCTTGCTTAAAATATACATGATGCTATTCTTTTACCATTTTAGCCCAACTGCCTAAAATTAGTAGATGAGGATGACAGGTAAGCAATGCTAAAAGAAACAAGTAAGGCTATCCAGTCCCTGTGCAAATGAGGAAACTGCAAACTCTAAGACTGCTGATAAGTGAAGTAGAATCACTTACCTTAGGACAAAGTAAAGGACACAGATTTGAGGAGTGGGAGTCAATTTTTTTCTTTTTTTTCTGAAAAATAATACAGGCTCGGTGCAAAAGAAATTCAAGCAGCTGAAGTGCAACTGCCTTGAAGTTTCACACTACAGAGACAGCTCCTGTTGTCATTTTGATAAATATTCTCCATATTCAGTCCTATGGCGTTTATAATTTTTAATACATACTATTCAAGAGTTATTCTTGTAATTACAAATACCAGTAGAATACTTTAAAGTCTCAAAGTAACACTTTGGAGGTGAAAAGTTGGAATCCAACAAATCTCTTTTTGAGATGAGGCCATCTGGTATGAGAACGCACACTGAACACGAGCTAGGAGAACTGAACTCCGGTCTTGCTCCCCTCACACTAATCGTCTGATATACTGGGAGCAAGTTGTTCCTACTTCTGAGGTTCATTTAGGCGAAATACCGCACACTAGAGGATAGTATACTTAGATTTATTTCTTAGTATATTAACATGATTAGAAAGTTCCTGTCACAGAGGATGACTAAGGCCCCCTAAGCCATGTTTTATAGGATAAACCAAGCATTTTAGAATGTTTTAATATTTGACCTTATTAAATTGATTTTTAAAAAACAAATGTATGGTCTGGACAGTGGTGCTCAGTGGTTCAGCATTGACCAGGAGGTCAACAGTTCATTTCCCAGTCAAGGGGATGCAGGAGGCAGCTGATCAATGATTTGCTCTCATCATTGATGTTTCTAACTCGCTCTCTCCCCTCCTCTCTGAAATCAATAAAAATATATTAAAAAACAAATGTATGTTATGCAGTAACAGAACACTAATTTCAAGCCTTGGGACTCTGATTTTGGTCAGTTAGAATATTTTAAACCTGATAAAAGGAAATTTCCTGCCCAGACCTTTATTTCCCAAGTTGGGGACACAAAAGGCTAAGAACTAAAGCCAGCTGGTGCCAAGTAGACCTCCTTATGTTACTGAGTTGCCAACTGGTTGCCTTCAGGTTGCAACTATCCAAGCCCCAATATGTCTTCGAGGGAATAATTTATGGCCACCATATAAAAACTAAAAGATAATTCAAAAATCTCCTAGCCAAGACTCTGGAAACCTGGACAAATGATGCTTACACTGGGCCCCTCCCAGTCAAGTGAATGCTTGCAGGCCGCCCTGTCACCCCGTACTCCTCGCCCCATGGCAGCTGAGTGATGTTCCGCACTACTTCCCACATTGTGCGGTAATCATAGGAGAACTGAGGCAAGAATTCTTGACCCTCATCCTTCTGGGAGCTTCCATTTATATAACTTGTGAGGGTTTTTTTAAGTCTTCACTTATTTTTTGGGTTTAGTCACAAAGAGCATAATATGAAAATATGATCATCATTGAATGGTAAGTTAACTAAACACTTCATTGTGTTTACTTCCATTTCAGTATGTTAATTTACTAAGTAGCAGGCTTTTAGGAATGGACATGCTGTCTAAAAACCATTTTCTGTTAAGTATGTGCACTAACTTCAGCTGTCCCAAATGACTATAAGGATCCCTGTCACAGCTGCTCCCCGAGCATGTCATGCAGCGCTCACTGAGCACATCACTGCAAAGCACGTGTGAGTTTATGACTGAACACAATTAGTCCTCGTAACCCATCCAAGCATTAACAGTAATTGATAGGTTACTGATCATTAGCAAATCAACTGCATGATTCTGAATTAATCCTTGATAGTGTTTTAACCTATTTTTAAAGAGGGTTAATAGATGACCCTTGAAATATTCTCTATCCCCATGATCATGGGGCAGTGATGCACCCTCACAGAATGCTATCAAACTCCTAGCTGCTGGAACAAACCTCAGACCTCCACGATAGCAATGGGGAACGAAGCTGAATCCCTGCCTGGAAAGTATGACAAGCTCTAATAATAATCACTGTTTGCACTGCAAAGCCACAGAGCCACAGGTTTGCATTGTTCTTATGTTTCTGAAGATCTACAAAACATATCAAGAATTAGCCGAGACCGGTTTGGCTCAGTGGATAGAGCGTCGGCTTGCGGACTGAAAGGTCCCGGGTTTGATTCCGGTCGGGGGATGTACCTTGCTTGTGGGTGCATCTCCACTGTGGGGCATGCAGGAGGCGGCTGATCGATGTCTCTCTCTCATCGATGTTTCTGACTTTCTATCTCTCTCCCTTCTTCTCTGTAAAAAATCAATAAAATATATTAAAAAAAAAAAAAGAATTCGTAGCACTTTTGATCCAGGCCACTGTAAGCTTGAAGCACATGGTCAAAAGTTTGTTTACCACTTATCATCAGAAATCTCTTATAAGGACATAAATTTTTGTACAGATTGGATGTAAGAAATAAAAGGGACAATTTGCCACCGAATGATCAGCCTTCAATGCAGCTATTATATATCACAAATCTGAGATTGCCTGAGGGCAGTGACCGCGGGCTCAGATGCTCAGTTGTGGTGTCCTGACAACCTTGGCAACCTCTTTCGTAGAGGTTCCCAGACACCTTTTCTCAAGCCTCTGCAATTAGAATATTAACGCTGATAAAATTAGAACCCTGGTCTTTGAGGAGTCTGCTTTTCTCAAAACCAGCTGGGTTAGCCCAACCAGTGTGACTCAATGACCTATAAACCAGGAGGTCATGGTTGATTCCCAGTCAGGGCATGTGCCCAGTTCAACCCCAGTATGAGGCATGCAGGAGGCAGCCAATCAATGAATCTCTCTCATCACTGATATTTCTCTCTCCCTCTCTCCCTCTTCCTTCTTCTCTGACATCAATAAAAATATATTAAAAACAAAAATCAAAACAACAGAACAGCCCTGACTGGTTTGGCTCAGTGGATAGAGCATCAGCCTATGAACTCAAGGGTCCCAGGTTCAATTCCAGTGGGAACCAGAGGCATGTACCTAGGTTGCAGGCACATACCCCGTAGGGAGTGTGCAGGAGGCAACTGATCAATGTTTCCCTCTTATTGATGTTTCTAATTCTCTATCCCTCTCCCTTCCTCTCTGTAAAAATCAATAAAATATATTTAAAAAGAAAAACAACAACAACAGAACAAAACCCTGGTTTAGAGGCTGTTCTTCATACACACTCAGGAACTTGGGGCCGAGAGGAAGTGCAGTTTCCTAGTCCCCTGCTTTCTCTCCTGGTCATTGTTTCCACCCTCATTCAAAACGCCTTCTCTTGGAAGCTGCTCACCACCAGCAATACCACCAATTCACTGTGCTCACTACCGCACTGCTTTCCACTTACTCCCTCCTGCCCACTCCAGATCTGAGGAGCTGGCTCAATCCTCTCAGCCCTGATTTGAAATGGGCAACCTACACAGTAAGAGCCTAGCTTCACAGCTCCTTAGCCTTAAGTCCAGGGCTCCTTCCCTCCACTGTGTGATCTCACCCAGGACCCAGGAATCACAAGCTTTAATTTTGGAAATAAAACCTGGACTTCCACGCTGACTCTATACCCTGTTCCTGTTCCTAAAAGTGCCCTGGCACTGTCATAGTGCTGGTGCCTGATCTGCCTTGGGTGTTAGTCCCTCTTCACTACAGGTCATGTCAAATTGAACGTGGACTTTGCTCCGTGACCTTAACAAACATTCTGACTTGTCTAATCATACACAGCTACTTGGAGAAGGACCCAAGGTTTGTCTGGAGTGCCTGTGTGGGTTCTATTCACAGTCCCAGTCCTCTCCTTGAACCCCTAAGTTAGGCATCACCAATCACTTAGCCACACACTCACATACTCAACTCTTTGGCAATCTTCCTATATAAGTTCTTGTAATTTCTCCATTCAAGCAATACCTGTTGTTCCAATGATCCTGAGGAAAGCAGCAAGGCAAAAATAACAAGAACACCTAAGTGAGTTCATGGTGTCAACTGTTTCAATTTCTAATGAAACTATCTCCAGTCCATCCTTCTCTGTCATCCCGGATCCCATTCTTCTCTCCTCATATCAGTTCTCCACCTGTTTTCACCAAATACTCTCTTCTTCAGGGTTCATCTGGGCTTTCTACTTTATGGGTCATGGAGGATGGGCTTCTTGTTTGTGAAATCCGGAAATGGGATATAAAACATGGAGTGCCTGTGCCTGTAACCAAGTCCAACCTCGTTCTGCTTGCTGCATGACAGAATTCAGTCAAGTGACAATGTGCTGAGGCAAGAAAAGCAACTTTATTCAGAAAGCCATCGAGCCAAGAAGAGGGAGCACTAAGGTCCTGAAGAATCATGTGAAGAAAGTAGAGAATTCAGGGTTCTTTTCTGTCAGTGGAAGGTAAAAGGGGAGGGGCAAGAGGTGATGGAGGACCACAGACATCTGGGCTCCAGCAGAGGTCTGAGCAAGGTTGTGAAACTTTGTTCTTAGTCTGTTGACTCTAGTTGATGTGAGTCCGGTCATGAGGCTCCTGCAAATCTTTGATAAACAATCATCATTTTTTGTACATACCTCCCTTATCTCCTTCAGAGAGGCACTCTCTGGTAAAGGATTGTTTTTGTAGAACTCAAGCCACAAGCTGAATTCCTCTAATGATTACCATGGCTATATGCAAGACACTCAGAAACAGTATTCCGATGGCTGAGGGAACAAAGCAGCTTTACCAAGGTGGAGTCAGAGATGGAGCTCTTCCCTCTCACCGCCTTTGTCAGAGAGAATTCTCAGAATCTGAAACAGAAAGAAAAGGTTCAGCCTCCAGCACTGACTACTGCTCAAGGGCCAGTTCAGTGGAGCAGGAGGAGGGGACTCACATATTAGGGGAAGACATAAGCTCTCCAGCTTGGACCACTCATGGGGCCTTTGCTCGGGGAAGGAGATGGAAACATACAGCCAACAGCCCTTACTTCTAGCCACTGAACTAAGTGAACTCTGGGTTGGCTGGTCAGTTGCTACAATCAGAATATGCTTTCTTGGACCATTATTGAGACTCAGAAGTATGGGCTATTCTGCCACAATTCTTCTCTAGCTAAGAATGCCAGCAGTTTCTCTGTATAGCGACCTGCTTTAATTCTTTATTCAGAACATTTCAGTGAAGCTACAACAGATCTGGAAAACCTAAGAGGAAGGGGAGAGTTCCTTGAATTTTTCTTTTTTCATTTTCTAGAGAGAGTAAGGGAGAGGGGAAGAGAAACATTGATCAGCTGCCCTCTGTATGCCCCCTGGCAGGGAATAAGCTGAAGCCTGGGCATGTGCTCTGACAGGGAATCAAACTGGCAAAACTTCCGGGCATAGGAAGATGCCCAAACAACCAAGCCACATTAGCCAGGGCTAAAATTTCCTCTTTTATCTGTTCCCTTTACCCTTAAAACTGCAGATTGTGTGTGTGTGTGTGTGTGTGTATCCCTACTTGATTAAAGACTGAGTGGAATCACCCCCCCCCCAAAAAAAATAGAAGTTTTAGTTAGACATTTAGACAGTTAACTCCATTATATCAATCCATCAACCCACTTAGGTAACAGGTTTGTTTTGTTTTTTTTGCCCTGCTTCTTTCCCCAGGATAATTAGAACAGCAGGTACTGGAAAAGTTTTAAGAATTGTAACTGCCAGGGTAGCTAATGCAGCAAAGGGGTCAGGAGATATAGATTGTTGGGAAGGTCACTAAGATGATGGGCCAGGCTGAGAATTGAATGGGTTTCAGGAAAGGGATGTTTGAGTGACGAAATAGCTAGCCCAACCGAGGAAGGCTGCAGGCTGAGAGTAAAGTTGTGTAAGTGTTGGTCAAGATGTCCTAACCTTTCCTGTAGGGAGTGTTCTGCTGATGCAGAGGCACCTGAAATGCTCGGACAGTGTGGTTGTTACTGGTCCTAAGATGGGGGCTTTGCTGGACGAGTGTTCAGCTGAATAGCTTTGCCTGAGAGTGTTCCTCTTGCCATTCTGTGGTTTAGAAGTTATAAAGTTCGTTGAGGCATGAGTTGGTACAGGGCCCTCCCCCACCCTCCCACTCCCCACCCCCGTATCTTATAATTGAAGGACAGATTGGAATTGGCCCATTCGTGTAAGGAGGGTTGAAGATGCCGTGTTGTTAGCTGATGAGAGGAAGTCAGGGCCAGCAGTCCTGCGAGAGAGTGAGGACTTAGGAAATGTTTAAGAGGTATGGAGTAGACAATAAGAGAAAGCTTAGGGGGGTGGTCATTGCAGACTCTTAACAGCGATGGGTGTAATTCCAACCAGATGTATAAGGCATTGGCGCATTAAAAAACGAAAAATAACAAGGTCCTGAGGAGTACTACTGGCCAGAATGAAGGGTAAGGGCCACCCAAGCTAAATTCTAGTTAAGTTAATCTGGAGTTGACTTCTAGCCAGAAGTTAATTTGGTCCCAAGAAAAGTCTACGATATCTCCCTAAAAATAATCCCACAGAAGGTCAACAACTGTGTTCAGTACTGGGACCAAGAGGAGCAGGACTTTGAGTAAGAATAGGTAAGATCATAGAGTTGATCTGTGGTAGGTCGTTGGGTAGGGTGGGGCTGGCGGGATGGGGCTGAGAGACAGGGAGCAGCATAGACAGGACAGTGAGGGGTGATGGGGGAATCCCCTGGCTCATAGGGGATTAGAATTAAGGGTTCGAGGCTTACAGTTCCTCAGGAATTTGAGGTAAGTCGGTCCGAGTTTGACACTCTGATACAAGCTGCTTGGGGTGGAGCCTGGGGTACAGGGGCCCTCTCAACTTGGAGGAGTGGTCCCAGGATGGACATCCCCGCAGCTGGGCTGCTGTTGGTGTGGTCAGCAGTAGCCGGTGTGAGTCTGTCCACTTGGCTTCAGCATCCCGTGCTGCAGGCTGCCTGGAGGAACACTCAATCTCCGGCTCCGGTTGGGGATCAAGGGGCAAGTCAGGGGGAGAACAGGTCGGTGAGGGAAGCTGAGGGGAGGGAGTTGAGCCCAAATGGCCAGAGGAGGTTGGAAGTTTCCCAGTAGGAAGGGTCTGCCATACATAAGCTCAAAAGGGCTGAGGATGGAGGGCTCGAGGGATTGACTACATGTGAATGAAGGCGAAGGGAAGTAAGATGAACAGGATTCTTGGACCTCCACACTTAACTTAGTGAGGTGTTGCTTCAGAAGTGAGTTCATTTCCTTGATATTGCCAGAGGCTTGAGGATGACTATGGATGTGTAGGCTCCAGCAGATGTGCAGGGCAGTGGCAACACCTTGGGCGACTTTAGAGATGAAGGCCAGACCACACTGTCCGACTATAGATAGGTAGGCAGGCCAGAACGGGAACAGAATGTTCAGCAAGGGCCTCACCCACCTCGGTAGCCTTTCCTGGGATGGCGGGAAAGGCTTCTACAACCCAGAGAAAGTGTCTACAAAGGGTAATAGACACTTGAAATGCCTTACAGGGGGCATGTGTATAAAATCAACTGCTGATTTTGACGGGGAACGTGCCCTCTGGGCTGGTGAGTGGGGAAGATGGGGTATTTTGAGGGCCCTCTGGGGAGAGGTCTGAGAGCAAGTAGAACATTGGCTGTGTAGGTGCTTGAGGTGTATGGCCTTCTGGTGACAGGATTAGGGTTGAAGGGGTTTAAGGAAGACATGGAGGGAGCTGTGGATCTGAGTTAGGAAGGGTGTCTGTTCTTGTAGTAGGGTGTTTTCCTGCAGCAGTGAGCTAAGTGCTTCCCAAGCAGCTCCCACCTGTGAGTTGGGACATTCCTGCAGTGGTGCCAGAGGGGTGAAGAGTGGGAACAGCTAGGAGTTGGGGTTTTGCACATTGGTGTGTGGCTGCCCTTTTTGCCTCCCTGTCCTCCTTGTGGTTTCCTAGGACAGGGAGTCCTATCAGATTGATGCCCCTGGCAATGGGTCACTGTGACAGCTTTGTGGAGTGCTGCTGTGTGCAGGAGCTTGAGAATGAGGCTGGTGCTGGTGGTCAGGGACCTTCTGGTTGTGAGGAAGCCCTGCTCCTTCCAGACTGTAGCGTGTGAGTAGGATATAAAAGGCAGAGGGGAGTCAGTATAGATGTTGATATCTGTCCACATGTTAGAGTTAATGCTAAAGACAGGGTGGTAAGTTCTGCATTCTGTGAGGAGGTACTGGGGGCACGGAACCTGAATCTATGGTCTGAGCGTGGGAGACAATGGCATAACCGGCCATGCATTGACCGCTGTGTATGCGGGCTCTCCATCTACGAACCAAGTGTCTACTGCTTCGGGGAGAGGTGCATCAGTGATGTGAGGGGAAAAAGGCTGCTTAAAATCTAAGAGGTCTGGGCCTGAGTGATGCTCATTGTCACCTGCAGGTGAAGCCAGGTAGCTAAGTTCAGGGAGGTGCTGTGGCACAGGTGATATGGGAGCTCCTAGGAGGGGGAAGGAAGAGGGCGGCTTTGATGGAGAGTGAACGTGGGGTATAGACCGTCATTGGCTGGGAAAAGCTAACTGTCTGGCTTTCCTGGGCCAGAAGGGCCGCTGTTCCCAGAGCCCAGAGCCCAGAGGAGGCACGTGGCCAGCCCCTAACAGATAGGTAACGCTCTGAGGTCTGGCCCTGATTTTTGACTCAGGAGGCCAAGGGCGATGTCCTTCCTTTCATCCGTGTATAAAACGAAGGGTTTGGATACTTCAAGTTATGAAAAATAAGAACAGATACCTAAGTCACCAACAGCCTTACAAGATGAACAATTAATGTAATTGCTTCCTTCAGCAACAGGAGCGGGGATTTATTAGAAAGCACAACTGTTAGAGTAGAAAGTGGGGCAAGGAGGAGGAGACTCTAGGCTTGGTTTAGGGGGGGCTTTTTGATTAGGACTTGAGAGAGAAAAGCATAAAAACAAATTTAAAGCAAAAGATAATCAAAATGCAAGAAAAAGGGAGATTTAAGTGCTTTAACTCTAATTTTGACAATTGCACAATGCTGGGACTATGAAAATCTGTTACAATTGGTTAAACGGTATATTCCTAAAATGAAGGCCCAATGACATTTAAGGTCCTTCATTATCTGACGCCCACTTCTCCAACCCTATCACCCCCTTCCAGTGAACTGCGCCCAGAATTACTCTTCTGTTCTGCATTTCTTCACACCTGGGCTTGCTTCCTTTGGCTAGAATGACCTCACCTACCTTTCTGCTGTGAATTCCCAAAACACCAAGATCCAAAACAACCAACCCCTTTCTTGAAAGGGGATAGTCTCTTGCTTTCCTTAGGTCACCTGTAACGAAGGGTATAGAACAAAAAAAAGAGTAAGAGATTGAGGAGTTGAATCTTGTCCCAGGAAGTTTAAGGGTGACTGACACCCAAGGTAAAAGAGGCTATACACAGGGAGCTTCTTAGGAACACATTTGAGTAGTTGCTTGGTTCAGGAGGGAATAGAAGTCTGTGGGCAGTGGGGCTCGAAGCCAGCCTGACTTCTTCACATAAGGAAAGGACACTTTCTCCATACAAAAATCAGGTTCTTCCCTTATATTAAACAACACAAATAATTTATAATTTATTAGAATGATTTACTTGCAAATAACAGTGATCAGTTTCTAGAGATAACAGATTATGTTCTCCTTTGAGTAATAATAAAATGCACTTGTGTTGCTCCAATAAAAGAAGCATGTAAAGACAAGGAACAGTATGGAGTTTCCTCAAAAAACTAAAAATGGAACTCCCATTTGACCCACTTCTAGGAATATACCCCAAGACACTAGAAACCCTTATGTTCATAGCAGCACAATTCACCATAGCTAAGATTTGGAAACAGCCTAAGTGGCCATCAGCAGATGAGTGGGTTAAAAAACAGTGGTACATCTATACAATGGACTACTACGCTAGAGTGAACTAAGCCAGGCAGAGAAAGATAAATATCACATGATCTCACTCATTTATGGAAAATAATGAACATAAACTAATGAACAAAAACAGATCCAGAGACAGAGAAACATCGATAAGAATGTCAAACCTCAGGGAAGGTAGGGGAGGGTGGGGGTAAGGTGAAGAAATCAAACAAAGAACTTGTATGAAAGCATATAAGCCTAACCAATGGACACAGACAACAGGGGAGTAAAGGGATGAATTGGGGGGTTGCAGGAGCAATGGAATAAGAACTCATGTAATACCTTAATTAATAAAGAAATTTAAAAAAATACAAGAGCAAAAGACAAAGACAGAATATTAAAAGCAGTAAAAAAATAAATAAAAATTGCCTATTTATAAAAATCAGAACATTTATATAAACATAAATTAATAAATAAAGACAGACAAGAGGATTTGCGGAATCCAAGATGGCAGCATAGGTAAATACCTACACTGGTGCCTCGCACAACAATTTCAAAACTACAACTAAAAGACAGAACGGACATCATCCAGAACCACAGGAAAGCTGGCTGAGTGGAAATTCTACAACTAGAAGGAAAGAGAGGGGCTCACGAAGACCCAGAGGAGCTGCAAAAAGCTGAGGTACAGAGAGAGCGGGTGCTAGAGAACCTGGCTGGCTTTCTCTGGCGGGAGGGAGATGGAGTACCTCAACAGCATTGAACTCCTTTTCCTGAGACACTAAACCCCAGATCCAGCCGAAACTCATACGGGGGGAGTTTGGACTGTGAAAAGGGAGAGGTGCATGGAAATTTAGGGGAGTCACAAAAGAGCAGAAGTCTGGTGATGCACACGGCACTGCGTGCATAGGGCCGGCTTCTGATTGTGCAGCTGGCTTTCACGAGTGGGCGGGAGACAGACCCTCCCAACTGCACCACTTCTAACTTCACTAAACCCCAGTTTCGGGCGAAACCCTGGGGACCCAGACTCATATGGTCCGGGAGCAAGGGGGAGCCGGAAAGGCAGCAGTCTAGAGGCACTGCAAGAGCGCATGCGCAAGGGACTGCTCCAGTGATTACTCAGTCGCGGGGGCCATGGAGGGCGGGGCCGACTGGAAGGCAAGGTGCTCCATTAAGCCCTGAGACTCCACCCATCCCAAGCTCAACAGAGAGGCTTCTGCAGTTTTGTTAGTCTGTTATCATAAGGCTGAATCCAACACAGAAGTTCTCCCGGCATAGTGAAAATGCCGAGACAAGGGAAGGGATCACAAACAAAAGAAATGGAGGAAAACAAATGACTGGATATAGAGTTCAAAACCATGCTTATAAGGTTTTTCAAGAATCTCCTAGAAAAGATGGATAAATTTAGCGAGACCAAAGAGGAGATAAAAAACCAACTAGAGATGCAAAAGAACCAACTAAAAATTAAACATACACTGACTGAATTAAAAAATATTGTACAGAGACCTAACAGCAGGCTAGAGGAAGGCAAGAATCAAGTAAAAAATTTGAAATATAAAGAGTCAGAAAACACTCAACTGGAAAAGCAAGAAGAGAAAAGAATACAAAAATGTGAAGATAATATAAGGAGCCTCTGGAACAGCTTCAAGCATACCAACATCAGAATTATGGGGGTGCCAGAAGAAGTGAGAGAGCAAGATACTGAAAACCTACTTAAAGAAATAATGACTGAAAACTTCCCACATCTGGTAAAAGAAATAGACTTACGAGTCCAGGAAGCACACAGAACCCCATATAAAAGGAATCCAAAGAAGACTACACCGAGACACATCATAATTAAAATACCAAGAGCAAAGAGAGAATATTAAAAGCAGCAAGAGAAAAACAGTTCATTACCTACAAGGGAGCACCCATACAAATGTCAGCTGATTTCTCAACAGATACGATACAGGCCAGACGGGAGTGGCAAGAAATTTTCAACATGATGAATAGCAAGAACCTACAACCAAGAATACTCTATCGAGCAAAGCTATCATTCAGAATTGAAGGGCAGATAAAGAGCTTCAGATATAAGAAAAAGCTAAAGGAGTTCATCAAATCCAAACCAGTATTATATGAAATGCTGAAAGGTACTCTTTTAGAAGAGGAAGAAGAAAAAGGTAAAAGATAAAAAATTATGAACAACAAATACGTATCTATCAACAAGTGAATCTGAAAATTAAGGGAATTGAAGATTTGATCAACAGAATAAACTGGTGAATATAATAGAATCGGGAGCACAGAAAGGGAATGGACTGATAATTTTCAGGGGGAAAGGGGTAAGGGGTGTACAGGGAGAGACTGGACAAAAATCATACACCTATGGATGAGGTCAACGGGAGGGAGGTAAGGGTAGAGGGAAGGGTGGGTCTGGGTGGAGGGGAACCATGGAGGGGGAAAAAAGAGAAACAAATGTAATAATCTGAATAATAAAGATTTAAAAATAAAATAAAATAAAATAAAATAAAATAAAATAAAATAAAATAAAATAAAATGAGATTTGCCCTGGCCAGGAGGGGGCATCAAGAGACAGCAGATAAATGATTCTCTCTCATTGATGTTTCTCTCTCTCTCCCCCTTCCTCTCTGAAATCAATAAAATATATAGTTAAAAGATTGTGGTTTTGATCCCAGTCAGGGCATATAAAAGAAGCAACCAATGAATGCATAAATAAGTGGAACAACAAATCAATTTTTCTCTCTCCCCCCTTTCTTTTCTCTTGCTCTAAAATCAATAAATTAAAAATAAAAGAATCATGTAAGAGACAAATTGGAGGTTTTGTACAGTCACAGTTGGATTTAATAGAGAAAAATATATTTAATTTAGTGGAGAGGGTAATTGATTTTTAAAAATACATGTTTTTTGCCAAAACTGGTTTGGCTTATTGGATAGAGCGTTGGCCTGGGGACGCAGGTTCAATTCTGGTCAAGGGCAGGTACCTTGGTTGTGGGTATATCCCCAGTAGGGGGTGTGCAAGAACCAGCTGATAGATGTTTCTCTCTCATTGATGTTTCTAGCTCTCTATCCCTCTCCCTTCCTCTCTGTGGGAAATCAAAAAAATATATTTAAAAAAAATAAAAATAAAAAGGAAATAAAAAACAGACAAGGAAGAGACCATATCAGCTTTGAATAAAACAACTTACCTCTAAACCCAAACTGACAATGTGCCATCAAATTTACATAAAAATATGTATAAATAGGATGTGTCTCTCAATCCATCAACTCCCCTTGGTTGACAAACCTTCAGGGCAAGAAGTCAGTAGTGTTCACTGTTTAGTTATCACTTTATCCAAGGCAAAGCTCTGTGCCCAAGAATGCAAACATCCTAGGCCCTTAGGAATACCTGGCTTGTGCTGACAAAAGGGGCTTAGTATCACTCCGAGGCAAAAACATGTAAAATAGTTCATGCAGCCAACCTTATTTATTGAGAAGTCCTAATTTTATTGCCTGATTAGTAACATGTTTGTTCCACAAAGTAATTTCTCATAAAGCAAAGCACAACTTTTTCTTATAAATAGTATAAATTATTTTATTTACAGAAACTTGTTACAAAACAAATAGACTATATATTTCTTCTCTTTTAAATATCCAAAGTAATTTCTATCCCTTGACATTTGTTCTTATTCTATACAGCAGCCAACACAAAGTCCAGCTGAGATGCTCTTAATTCTGTGCACAATTACCAAACTAGTCACACATTTAACACAGGAGATTGCTTTTATGACCAAGCTCAAAAAACAGGAAAATGCTTTCAAGCCTCACATTCACCTGACAGTATGTAGTGCTCATTCAATGATCTGAAAATGTAAAATGTTTTGCACAAAATGTAAAAATGATTACTTTCTTCTAAACAATGCAAGTTTTAACAATCATTTTCCAAAGCCCAACATTTGCCCCAGAACAGAATGAGAGATATCAAGGAATTCCTTGGCAACAGAACTCACAGGAAGACAGCTGCCTTTATAAATTACATTTTTCAAATTACACATTTTTTTTCAATGTTCTCAGAGGTACTCTGTATTACATTTTTGGAATACAAAAAATTTAAATATTCTATTTAAACTCAATATTTCATGAGTGAGTAACAAAATGGACACGTCATGTAAGTTGCTGGCTGATGAAACGATTTGTAACCCTTGGTGCCACTAGGCAATCCACCACCAGTTGAATTACAGTGAACCAACAAGTCTTAAAATACCTTATAAAATGACCAGCATTGGTGGTTTTCAACTCCTCCCCTAAATTTTTAGACACAGTATTTATGTGGAAAAAACAAACTCCAAAAGTTCAACTGAACATTCAAGTCTTTTTAAAGAGAATCTGTCTAAGCTTAAAACTAGGTTCAGGCACTTTCAGTTTTTTTCCATTAGTTTTAAACCACATCACATACCAACACACATGTGCTCAGAGGGTACACATACAAACACACAGGCACACAACATTCTCTCTCTCACATAAAACAGAAGAAAAGCAGTGTGTCACTTAGTTACATGTCGTCTATCGGGAAGCCAGGCAATTAGGAAAAAGCAATGCCCACTTCATCGGTTGAAACCACTCCCGAGACGTTAAAGGGACAGAAAGACGTTCACAGGACAGAGGCATCCCTTAAACTGCAAAGGAGGCAGGTTCTAGAACTATTGGCTTGGCAGTGAACCACTTCAAATTATAAAAAGGTATTTACTTTTATTAATTAATAAATAAATACTAGATGATCTTAATTGTACCAAAACAGGATATCAGAAAAAAAGACCTGTGCAAAAATACATATTTAAATATGTACAATTCATTTTTAACAAAATATGTCTTCTGAGATAGGGATACTTCCATATTTATAATAGAACAAGAAATTCCAAAATAAAGGTACAAAAGTAGGTTTTGTATAATTCTTTGTTCAACATTGCAGCACTTTTTTTCGGTTAAGAAAACCGCAGGAGTTGCCATGAAATTCTATTGGAAAGAATATAAAAATTATCTTGGTTTTAAATTGATACCAAAGTCTGTCTAGAAACAACCCAACCACTGCAAATTTGGTTTTTGCAAGTTAATTTAATTCAAAAAAATATTTGTACTCCCGGTGTTTTAAATGGTCTTAACGGTTCATAATAAAAAGTAGCTGTAGGAGAAAATAAAATATTTGAACAACAGTCTAAAATGTAATAGCACTGTTTAGAATATGTCTGTTTGTGGCAGGCAGAATCCAAAATGGCTAATTTCCTAATCCCGATGCTCTTTGTACTATCGGGAAACATAATAAAATCCAATTAAAACCTCAGTCTAAGAAATCAAATGATCAACACCACTAATCTAGATATATCTACATTATTCTAAATCAACTTGCTACTGTGGATCCTATTCACATCTTTCGGAACAACATGATCTGTCTATAAATTCCATTGCTAAAAGCAACTTTATTTATAACCATCAAGTCCCCTTGGCTCTGAAAATAAATTCTACCCATACCCCATTGCACTTGTCACCAAGGAATCAAGTAAGTACGTTCTGATTCCCTCTCACCTCCTCTCCCTCCACTGGGATGGAACAACCAGACTGATTTGTCCTGACCACACTGCACTGGCTCATCCAGGCTCTCTCCTTACTAAGCTTTGCCATAGCATCATTTAAAAACATTTACTGATTGATTGCATAAAGAGTGAACAAGATACTCTTCTCCCCATCCCTTTAAAAAAATCAGTATTTTACATCAATTTATAGCTAAAGTATCTGCATGAAGTTTTTGTTTTCTTACATAATAAGATTAATTCTGTAGCAATTCACATTATTAGGCTGGTAACCAAGTATTTATTCATTCCACGTGTTGTTGACCTGAAAGTCCCTGAAACAGAAGTAACCCAAGAATTGGAGGGAGGAAGGGCTGCAGGACAGCCCTGCTGGGAGGGCATGCCCCGAGTAGAAAATGTACCCTGTGTTCAGCAACTTCATGACTCTGCTAAGCACAGGTGCCTGGCTCTCCTTTCAGGAGCTATGGTGGTGGAACCACCTGTTAAGCAGCTCCAACTTATCCCCCAAATTCTTAAGCAATGATGTTTAACATATTAAGCTCCTTCTTTGGGACTGGGATACTAGATAAAGTATGCTGGAAGGTCTCTGAAGCACTCTCAGGAAGATGGCCGGCATGAGTCCCAGGAGAAGAGGGTGTTGGGCATGTGCACACATTACTCACACCCCTTCTCCCACCCTGCACGCCTGCTCCCCATCCCAGTGCAGCCAAACACACCTCTATGATGGCAGGGGGAATGCATACACAGTGTGGAGAGTGCTCAGAGCGGTAGTTTACCTTCCTCCCAGGCAGTGTCCAAGGGGAGAGAGAGGGTAGTGCAGAGAGGGCCTTGAAAACATTTAAGTCTATTAATGACTTTGCGAATGAGTTTCTGCTGCATCCTGATAATTTCACTTTATAAAGGCAATTTTTGGAAAACAGGAGACTGGGCAAAGACAACCAACCCAATCTGCCAGACTGTTTTATCATGAAGACTTGAAGGATAGAAAAATTTCACCTCTTTGGAAATCTTGGAAAAAATTTTCCCATAGTGATTTTTATCCCCCCTCCTCAAATTTGGCTTTCCATTATCAAAACTAGATTGCATTTTCCTTTTTAAAAAAATCACAGAGAATTGCTTTTGTACCATGAAAAGTAAGCCTCTAAAATGGTGTACACTTGCTCTCTGGGCATCACTACTTTAAACCAGTCTGTAAGTTAGAAACTTCAGACAGTTTCTTATCCCAAATTACTTGCACAATGCTGGGAAAAATACAGGCTATTGTGTCTTGGTGCTAGCACCCACATCCCGTTCCAGGAACCCCACTGTTACAACCCAGGGACAGCGCTCCTCTCAACTCCCTCTCCGGAGGCTGCTCAGGGGAGGCGCTGTCTTCCCTCCAGAAGGTGTCTCCAGTTAAGGTGCCCAAAGGCTACAAGTGACCTGCAGAGGGCAGTGTAGAAAAGAACTGGGGTGGGGAAAGAAGGGGGAGAGACAAGTATACAGTAATGTTCCAGAACATTCTTTCACTCAACCAATCTACTCGAAGAGTGGCTCCACAATATACTGCAAGTTAAAAAAACAACACAAAAATTTCTCACAGATTGGTAACGAGTAGTCCAGACCACTTTAACACTGATAGAAGCAATTCGGTGGCTGAACTTGATCCAGTGTCCTTTATGAGTACTCATTGCTACAGACATAGCTTCAGGGAACTCCTTGTTAAAACAACAGCCGCAGAGCTCCACCCTTGAGGCCCGCAGGAGGTTGGGAAAACAGACTCAAAGGCATCGTGGAGTCCAGAGTGCTGAGTCGAGGTGTAACTTGTCATCAAAAGTGTCCAGGCTATTCCTCCCCGTGCTATTTTCAGTTGTCAGGGACGTGTCTTTGGCTTTCAAAAGAGAGGGGGTGGGAAAACATGGAAAAGGTAAGTGAGCAGTTGTACACTGTGCTATCCCAATGTAAATGAGAATGTTCCACGGCCGAGGCCTCCACAATCTGCGTTGACTGGTGATGCCAGGAGTCAGCTAAAGAATTTGGTCTTAGCTTTCAAAAACCATCAGCACTCTTAGGCACAATCATTTTGAAAGACTAAGTTTTAGAAAACTAAAACTGGAAGAGATGCCACTGGGTTTCTAGCTTAGAGAAAAAGTTCACATGTTTGCCTTTGGCTTTATTTACTGATTCTTTTTCCTGGAAGGTATTCCAGGTTGTCATGAGAGCTGAACAAGGTCAGCTGGGCTAGTCCACACAGGTGTGAAAACTCACATAGAGCAGAGCCCATGCTGGGGAGAGTGAACAGAAGGGGAGCCCCATCTCCTGGGCTCCCAGCATGAGCCACCGCATCGTTCCCTGGTGTAGGGGCTTCGCCCAGCTCAGTCATCTTTCTTTTAAGGTCGGCTCCATGAGGAACCGAGATGCAAGATTGCTACTTTTCTCAGAGCAGCGTTCTTTAAAGGATTTTGGAGTCTTGGTTCCCTCTGAGATTTGGATCAAAGGATCCCTCTTGCAGTAAATGAATACAGACATAAATACATACAATACTTTTTTAGGGTTCACAGATCCTCTGATTTCTAGCCATGGGTCCCAATAGCATCTGTGCAGCATAATAAAAAGTAATGCACGGCACAGAGGAAATCATTCTCAAATACAAAGTTGTTGAAATGAATTTAAAGAATAGAATGGAAATGTAGGCTGTCTGTTCTACTGGGATAGCCCCTCTGAGATGGTGGAAATCAGAGTTGGTAAACTTAGCCTGTGTGAGCTCTATTCCCTTAAAAAACAAATATAGCCTTAAAAAGTGGGCCAAATTTCTCACACAAGTCTGGACCTGCAGTATCTTCTTGAAGATGGTAACAAGTTAGTGAGAGCAGCAGATGGGGCTTCCACTCCTGTTCCAGCGCTGCTGCTTGTGGCGTCTTCCTGTTCCTGGGGGCGTGAGGTCTGAGGCCACGTCTCCATGAAGGCAGACTGTACTCAGGAATACAGAGTGGGCATCGCCACACTGTAGAACAGCCCTCTTGTGGGTATACCATTTCTTGAGGTGTCTAAACTTCAGTTTTATGCTTATAAACTACATGTAAGCAGTAACTACGAACCAAGGAGTAAAAGCACACCATCACCTGTCCGGGACCCCTGCTCAAAGAGCCAAACAACACACAAATAGCTCAGGTGTATTTCAGGCTCAAAGAGAAGAATTCAAGCAGCTGCTATTTAAATTCATGGATAATTATTTCCCCCATCATTCTGGCACTGAGTTTAATTCACACAGACAATGGGGAAAACTGTATCACAGTAAGAAACTCCTTGGTATTTTCTGGAACAGTCCTAACCTGGCATTTGAGTTAGGTTCTGAAGGTGAGGCAGGAAAAAACAAACAAAGAGCCTCACATTTTAGATTAGGGCTCTGGGATGGTGCTGCTGAAATTCCTGTTCGTGAACAAGGTGAGAAGATATCCTGATGAATGAAACAACAAAATGAGAGATGAGCTGAACGTTAGAGCAAAGGAGGCTGGAGAAATGGCTCCAGGCGAGCAGGCCAGGAGAGAAGTGACAGGTGGAAGAGTGGGGCACAAACAGACAGCCTAAGCCAGAAAGCCACAGTTAATTAAGAATCCAACACCCACGCAGCCACTCTGCACAACTCTGCCACTGTCAGATTTCTTTTTATTCTATGAATTTAGGAGAGTTTAGTCTCCTGCTCTGCTCATACTTATGTTGTTTTCTTTTTTGCCTCCCTGAAAAAGAAGGGGAAAATACACAGAGTGTGTTAAACCAGAAAATGTAAAATTCTCAGATGTAAAAATATTAAAAGTTTTCTTTTTAAAATTTAGATCATCATTTGCCGACACTGGTTTGGCTCAGTGGATAGAGCGTCAGCCTGCGGACTGAAAGGTCCCAGGTTTGATTCCGGTCAAGGGCATGTACCTTGGTTGTGGGCACATCCCCAGTTGGGGGTGTGTAGGAGGCAGCTAATCCATGTTTCTCTCTCATCGATGTTTCTAACTCTCTATTCTTCTCCCTTCCTCTCTGTAAAAAAAGAAAAAAAAATCAATATAATATATTTAAAAAAAATTTAGATCATCCCTTTCTATGTCAGTTTGATGTCAGCCCAGCTTCCTTCTGAGGAGCACACTCGGACCTGCTATCCAGGAAACAGCCTGCCTCCTTCCTGAACAGCGACCCCGTGGCCTGCTCTCCCCCAACACCACTCCCTGGGGGAAGGATCTTGTTGTCACACAGAACAGTTACCATGGCCCTATCTGCTGAAATGCACTGCCTAGACCTCCTGTCCCCGAGGCAGTGTCCAGGTGATCAGAAATTTTGGCAAAAGAAAAGCCTGTTTTACCTTTATATGGCCACAACTTTTCCTTTTCTTAAGATATCAGAAAGCTAGACATTTTATTTTTAGGCAAACCACCCAACCCAACCATTCAGATGTCCATGCTGGAGAAAGATGTCAAGGGAGGGGATGGCTCCCAGCCTGCTTCTTACCTGATGAAGGAAGGAACTGCTCGTCAGTCCTGCTATCCCTGGGCTGGCGCCTGCGTGTTTCACATGGACATTGTTCATGGCTGGCAATTTGGCAACCTTAGTGGGTTTGCTGCTGCTGCTGCTGACATTGCTCGAGCCAGGCGGGCACTTCCTTTTCTTTCCTATGAGTTTGTCCAGAGGAGTGTGCGAGTGTGAGTAAGCGCCATGCGAATTGACAGGCAGTTCGCTGGACTGGTGGATGAACGGGCCAAGGGAAAGTGTGGAGTCGCCGCTGTTCACCATCACACTCATCCTCTTGATGGATTCAGCAGGGCTACCTCCAGGGGCACCCCTCCCTGACTGCTCATGCCGGACATTCACTGAGTTTGCTTTATTCGTCACACAATTGAGGCTGATGCCATGGGAAGATGTTACTGTGCAGGGGTAGGGCGGCCCCGAGTGGGGCACACAGTTCTTCCTAAAAGATTCCATGGAATGAGACGAAGAGGCGGCAGTAGCGGCGGAGGCAGAGTGAACTAACAGTGGGGAACCAGCTTTGCGCTTCTTCCCTGAGGTGCCGCTGGTCCGGCTGCCACTGGTGTGACAGTCAGTGCTGCTCCCAGAAGACTCCTTGGGCCTTGAAGACTTGCTGGACTTCAGCTTCTGAGGTTTCCTGGACAGAGGGGAGGAGGGCACCGAGGAGAGGCCAGAGGGCGTGGATGGGGATGAGGACGAGGACACTTGTCTGGACTGCATACTGCACACGGGGTCCATGGCCCCAGATGCGGCAGGCTGTGCATTTAGTGTAGTTCCGTGAGCTGGTACCGATTTGCTGTTTGGGGAGCTGCAGGTGGAGGAGAGCAGGGCTGGGGATGTAGACATGGTGGCTGCTGCCAGACAGCTGACCCCACACTGAGATGTGGGCAGTGAGTTTGTCCGGTGAGGAACTCGGTTGGAGATGGGTGACGTGGTATTGGGCACTGGTGGGATTTTCCTGCAGAAAGGAGAGGACAGGGAGTCCTGGTCAGCATGGCCCCTCCTGGACACTTCCAGACAGTGACCGCTGCATCGCTGGGGCTGAGAGGCACATTGCTGTCAGAGGTTCATTTCTCTCTTTGGGGCTCGCAGGTCCCGTGTGCCTCCCAGCTGCTCCTGCCCAGCTTCACACCATGCCCCCACCCCCCAGTGCCCTGATTCCAGCTGTCAATTGTTCTGAAAATAGGCCACAACGTAATACTCCCATATCTCCTGCCCAGAACACTGTTACCCCACCTGCTGTTCCGCCTTTCGTTTCAGTCCACCATCACCTTCTAAGGAAACCTATCCAGGGACTCCCATTGCTCTGTCCCAGACTCTGGCTCCACTGTGTGACTGCCCATCACTGTCAGACCCTCTGCAGATGAAGCCATCCACAGCTTACTCACCACTGACAGCAGAGCCAGCACAGTGCTGGGAACACAGAGGGCTCTGAACGCCGAGAGAATTAATAAGTGAGGAAGGTAGTAACAGCTAAGTAATAATAGCTGCTGGTCCGAATTACTGGCCTGAACGACGCTATGAGCTTCAGCCCCAAGTCTGGGGACTTCCAGTCACAGTGCTGAAATAGTGTATTCTGTTAATGATGTCTGGGAAAAATATTTATTTGGGGACAGGAGTCACTTAAATAGTCAAAACAGGAAGACCCCTTTTATTTTGGCTCTGATTTTAAAATGTGACAGCACCAACATTTCAAAACCGCTATGGCAGAGCAAGTACTGAGGTGTTGCCCCGAAAGTTGCCTAATAGGTGGTGAGCACCAGGACTGCTCTGCCCCTGGCTCTACGGGCAGCCCTGGCTGACTGGCTCCCTCATCTTTCAAGTGAGAAAGTTGGCTAGACTGCTGCCCAAGCTTTCCACATGCTTTTAAAGAACAACTATAGTTACTAATAAAAGGAATTAATGATGGCAAGTGTTTGCAGCAGCTTTAAAACTCCCATTCAGGAGTGACTCTGGTCCCGGTAGGTGGTTCAATGGGTTAGAGCAGTAGTCGGCAAACTGCAGCTCTTTGGACCCTTGAATGTGGCTCTTCCACGAAATACCACATGCAGGTGTGTACATACAGTGCGATTGAAACTTCGTGGCCCATGCGCAGAAGTCGGTTTTTGGCTCTCAAAAGAAATTTCAATTGTTGTACTGTTTATATTTGGCTCTGTTGACTAATGAGTTTTTTGACCACTGGGTTAGAGCATCAATCATCTTGATTGTGGGTTTGGTCCCCAGTCAGGGCACATACAGGAGTCAACCAATGAATACATGAATAAATAGGTGGATCCACAAAATCAATGTCTCTCTCTCCCATTCTCTCCCTCTACAAAATCAATTAAAAAAAATATGTGGCTCTCCAGAAAACAGCCATGGTGGTGCTTCTCAAGTCCATGGGAGTGGGACCCAGACATAAGGAGATCCCACCATGAACTCAAGATTGAGAAACCAGCTGCACCCTCACCTTGTGCTCTCATGGAGGGCAGCACCTGACATGACCTGAGAGCTCAGTACAAAAGCTGAGGCCCCGGGCCCACGCCATACCTACTTCATTGGTATCATGTGTCCCCACAAGGTCCCACCCAGCACCATTGAGAAGCCCTGTTCTCAATGAAGTACAGAGGCTCCTGCAGTGGCTTCTCATGGCCACCAGGTGACTGAGAAGGTCAGAGCCTAAAGAACAGGCTGCTGCTGAATCAAGTCCTGGAAAATGAAAAAGCATAGTGTGTGTGTGTGTGTGTGTGTGTGTGTGTGTGTGTGTGTGTGTTGCGGGGGTGGGGGGAAGTTTGTGGCTCTCCCTGGATTACATTACTGGTTTTTCTCTTTAAAAGCTCTGTTAAGTCATTCACTACCATTTGTATAAAGAACAAACAAAAAAAGAATATGGCATATTGACTTGTGTTTGCATAAATGAACTGCAAAGATAGAAGCAACTAATAAAAACATTCTAACCTGGATGGTGTGGCTCAGAGGCTAGAACACTGACTTATGAACCAGGAGGTTATGGTTTGATTCCCAGTCAGGGCATATGCCCAGGTTGCAGGCTCTGATTCCCAATAGGGGGCATGCAAGAGGCAGCCAATCAGTGATTCTCTCTCCCTCTCCCTCACCCCTGAAATAAGTAAGAATAAATTTAAAAAATATAAAAGCTCCCTCTCTCTTAAAAACAAATATTTGTATGTGGAGATGGGAAGAGGGGGGGAGAAGGAGAGAAGAAACAAACTCAATCATGAACCTGCTTCTTCAGAAGTTCACAGCTGAGAGGAAAACCTCTGCACACAATCACTAGGAACTGAAACTTTCACCCAAATTGCTGGCCTAACCCCATGATCCACTTACCCATATTCTGAGGATAAAGCATTCTTACGACCCCTCTAAACTCTTAGGAGAACAATACCCACCATTTAGTGAGCTTCAGGAATGTCATAAAGAAGAAAGAGGAGTCTCTTATCTCCTAAGAACCAGGAAGACACAAAACACGGGAGAGAGAGCAGAGTGATATGGCTCTGATTTCCTACGTGAACCCATGCAAGTCCTATTAATGAGCATGGAGATAGTTCTGTAAATGTGGGCTTCACTTAACTTTACTAGGAAACCAAAGGAAACAAATGGATGTCCTGGCAGAGTCCATTCAGAGAGGCACTAGTAAATGATGCCCAAACAGGAAATTTGGGATGGCCTGTGGACCACTGGCTAGCTCCCTTTAGCAAGGCTCACAGTATTTTCCAAACCACATACCAACAAACACTGGTTCCCAAGATGCTCCCCTGAAAGAGGTTCCTAGGTCAGAGCTTGGGGCATGGTCCACATTAGAAAGGCCATCTGCTTTGAGGTTGTAACAATGGACAGTGCCCACTATAGCACCTGAGAAGCCCTTCAGGGATGGTGTGGACTCTCCTTCCACCTGCAGTCCCACCTGGGAAACACTAGCACGTTACATGCCACACAAGACCAGCACACCAGCTCCGCCACCAGAAACCTGCAGCAGCGCCACTGTACTTGGAGCCGGGGCGGCTCCAGGTGGCCCTGTGGCCTCTCAGACCTGGTCTTATGCCAGGCCCGCTTTCTTAATCTTTCTCAAATGAATCACAGTCCATTCTGATTCAAGACTTCCCACACAGGGTTCTTCCCGCCTGGCACCCTCCTCCCCACCATCCCATTCCTCAGCCAGCCACCTCAGTTCAAGATCAAGGCCTGTCTCTTACGAGGGACTTTCCTGAGGCCTGGCCTGCTCTGTCTTCCATGTCAGCTCTGCCTGGAACCACATTACCTCTGGGTCCAAATGCTGGCCCTTCCACTATCCTGCTGTGTGACCTGGTTTCTTAGTCTCATTATCTGTAAAATGGAGATAATGGAGGTCACCTGACAAAGCAAATGGTGAACATTAAATATATTTAATACTTTGCCTGGTGTACAGTAAGCTCTCAGTTAGTGGTTACCTCTCTTATGACAAGCTATCACCAGTTGCTGTTTATTGGTTTTTGTTTCTCCACCAAACAGAATGAGGGCTCCAAACCTGAGCTTGGAATCCCAGACCCAGAAAAAGGCATATTTGCTGAAAGAGTAAATGAATGAATGACAAGGGGCCTTTTTCTAGGGCCACTCAAAGGCCACACTTTCATTTAGAAAAACATATCTTCATTAAATTAGTCCCACAAGAAATAAAGGGCCAGTCCTCCTCCCATCCCAGAGGCAGTGAGACGGACACTCACTTCCACAGCTGCGCATTCAGATGCTTCTCCACCATGAGGTTGAGGGCACAGCGAATCCGGTTCCACCTGGAGTCAAACACATAATAGCCTCTTCCAATCTGCCGGCTCCCGAATGTGCAAAACTGCAAGAAAGAGCACAGGCGCCATGCTTGCTACCTCGGACAGCGGCACCCGGGAGGGTCTCTCCTGCAGGCCTGGAGCTACCACAAGAGAGAGTTTACTCTGAGCACCATAGGCTGTGAAGTATGAGCGTGACAATGCCTGGCCCTGAATTTCATGGAGAGAAAGGGAGAAGCATGAGAAGTCCCAGAACACAGTGCATGCCACTTCTGGGGCACCCTGTTCTGAGCTGCTCACACACCTTCACCACGTCCCGCGTGTACGGGCATACCAAGGTCCCTGGTGCATCCCCCTGCAGTGCCTCGTCCCTGCTGCATGGGAAGGATCAATGTGGGGTGGATGTGGAACTTACAGATGCTGGCTGAGGATGATGACCTGAATAATGACAGTCCAGTTTTTCAACAGACTCTTCTTTGTCATCGCCTTCTCCCTCCTCACTGGATAACCGAGAAGCTGGCTCAGTGGCAGGCAGGGGAGGGTGTGGAGATTCATGGACTGGAGGAGGGTCAGTGGGGGCACTCCCACCTTGCTGAGCAGGGCAGCCTGGAGGCCTTGGTGAGCAGAAATGCAGCACTGATCAGATCACACGTCTGGGAATCAGCCGCCTTAACTCAGATACAACAACGTATCCAAAACCACCTAGGGGACCGGGGCCACCCCTTGCATGGGGCAAACCTGAGCAGGTGGCCGGGAGTGCAGGATCTTCTCCCTAGAACTGCAGGATGTCACATGCAGCTGTCCGCCAGGTCTAGCCCAAGTGACCTCTAACTAGCTTTCCTTCCTACTGCCACATGGGCACTCAGATGCTCTTCCTAGTCTCCCCGAAGGAGGGAAAGTGTGTATGAAATTTAAGAAAACCTTTCTTTGATTCCTCTTCAAATGTCACCTGGATCTGGGTTACTAAGGCAATGAATGACAAAATGCTCTTCAATAACCTAAGAGGAAAGGAGGTGATAAAATGACTAGGTAGCATTATATGTGAAAAAGTGACCTGAGAGTCTGCTACTCAGACAGCAATGGGTTTTTCTTCTCTGTCTGGTAGTTCTAGAATTAAGTTTACTTTTTTAGATGGAAAACTTCATTGAGAAGATGGCCAAAGGAAGGACTTTTCTAATGACTCCTGGCAGGACCTGGCCACACTCCGGGAGCCTCCTCAACTGCCCTGACACAGTGTTGCTCAGAAACCAGAGGGCTCGTGTGGGGGTAGGCTCAAGTTCACACTGGGGTTTCTATGAGGGAGGCACTTGCACCCCTCATGCGACAATTTCAAGGCTCAGACATGTGAGTGTGAAAGCGAGGATATGGCAACAAGGTTGGCACATTCCTAGGCAGAAGCCCTCGATGCCCATGGCCACCACTGGAGGCTTCCTTCTCTGTGCCGTTCTCTTTCCTTCACTCAGGAAACTGGGCACATAGTCCTTTACTTCAACTTGGATAAGTAGCAGGCACAAACATACATACATACAGTCCAGCACTGTCTCTGAGGCCCAAGTACGGTAAGTTTTCAGTAAAACACTCTAAACCATGGCTTAGTGCATGGCTAAACATGCCTAATACATGTTTAGACCAAAACCCCATATGAATGAATGAAAAAAGTATGTTGATAAATGAATGTTAAAAAAACTGAGGCTGAATGTCCCCAGCAAGGGATTCCCACTGCTGGACCTTGCAAGAAGCGAGACAAATGGATGGGAAATTGCTGCCAAAGCTGTGGGAAATGTCCCAGTCAGTAACCTGCAGGCAGGACCCAAGTGTCACCTGCTCAGTGGGCTGAAGAGACATGTAATACTGAGCAGGCAGAAGATAATACTAGCTTTACTTTGCTGCTTGCATTGGGCCAAGAAAAGCCCAATGATAAACTAAACATTTTTCCCCCTTAGAGTGAAACCCAATTTAAAACCATCTCATCTTCTGAGAGTGAGCCTGATGGACATCCCTGGACATCATGACCACACTGGGCATACAGGATCTCCAAGTCTGCTCTTGGAAAGAGGAAGAAAGAGATGGGAAGCCTGGCTTACCTTGGAAGACTGGGGGTGTGAGGTTTAGGTTTACTAGCTACGAAAGGCTTTGATTCGGAAGGAATCACTCCATGAGAGTTTTGATGTGGCTCCTGTGAAGTTCTAGAAGGGGCGAGATGCGGGTCCCTGAGAGGCTGTGTTGATTGCTGAGAGTCCAGATGGCGAATCAATTCCTTTTCCCTGGTTTTGTTTTTGTGCTCGGCTAATAACACATCAAATCGTTTTCTTCTACCCTGGACAGCCCTCCGTTGGGTTAAGGAATGTGTCTGCAAACCAAGAAAATATAGAAACTGAGGTACCTCAGTAAGAATATTTTTCTATCATATATCCAAAAACATCATGCATAGTCAAAGGCTGCTCAGCATTTGATAAGCTGATCTTTTGTCTTTAAAATATATTTTTATTGATTTCAGAGAGGAAAGGAGAGGAAGAAATAGAAACTTCAATGATTAGAGAGAATCACTGATTGGCTGCCTCCTGCACACACACCCCCGCCCCTCCATTGGGGATCAAGCCTGCAACTGGGCATGTGTGATGACTGAAAATTAACAGTGACCTCCTGGTTCAAAGGCTGCCCTTCAACCACTGAGGCACACTGGCCAGTCATGATCTTTTTTCTTTAGCTAGAAGAGAGGCACATATTCCAGGCTCCACATGGATGAGACTTTAGTGATGTCATTTCCACCACAAGAAGGAAGGGATGTTCACTGTGCCACTCAGCAGCAAACAGTAGATACCAGCAGGTGTGACAGTAATAATTCCTTTACTGGGGCTCTTACCAACTTCATTAGAAAAATCCTTCTTTGGGCCATTTAGGGTTTTAAATGTTAAAAGGGAAGAAACAATTATTTCATAATCTATCAAAAAGTCCTCTTTTAGTAAGTGTCAGAGAGTAAGAACAGCACAACTGTTTTTCTATTGCCATGAAGATGCCATGCAAAGAGAAAGTGGCTCAGAGGACCCTGGAGATGGGCTGCTGAGACCATGTAAAGTCTTAGAAGACCAACAGGAGAAGAGAGACAGGGGATCAGTAAATTCACCCACATATTTCCTTCTTTCTCGTTATAAAATACTACAAATGATACTTCATGTTCATGGCTCTCCACATTATATAAATGTATTGATCTACCAGTCCACATATTTGCTACAATTCAAGTGGTTTAAGAGGAATTAGGCTTCTACTGTCCTTTTGAAATTCAATAATGTAACCTACCTCTCCTCCTCAGATACACTGAAAACTGTGCATGCCCCAAATCTAATCTGGCAGGTAGATAAATGTGCTTAGTTTCTTCTTATATTTTGACTTAATTTTTTTTAGTGTGTAATAAATCTCCAAGAAAGTACCCTGATGAAAGACAGGCCCTACTCTGTTCAGCACTGAACCAGCATCTAGCCCTCAATAAATGCTTCAAAAAAAAAAAAGTACATATATAAAAATAATGGCCCTCCAACATGTGTCAAATGAATAAAGGAATACATATTGTCACTGACACACACGCTTGTCACTCCAGCCAGAAGCAGAAGCCTCTCCTCATTGCTGAATGTCTCCTGGTGCTTAGCACAGAAAAGCCAGGTGAAGAAAATCAGCTGAGATGACAAGTCAAGAGAATTTCTCCTGAGTACTGAAGAACCTTGGGCCAACACAAATCTGAGGCCCCCAGCCCCTATCAAAATCCTTTGGGGGCTGCCTAGAGTTCCCAGGGTAAAGACTGACTATGACAAGCTACCAGGCTATGCACACTCTAACACCCAAGCCCCTGCTTCGTTGATATATCAAAAAATTGCCATCACACATGTTGTTTCCTCTCTCTCTCCCACCACTCTTTGCTCACATAAGTCATAGAGATTTCAGTCCCATGTTCCTGTGGTAAAGGAGGCTCGCCTGGCCCAACCTCCCCACTGAAGGTTGTTATGACACAGCCCTCCTTCCATTTTTTACTCATCATTGGTAACTTACTTATTTGAGTGATTATCAGATTAATCTTCATCTCTCTCATTAGACTGCAAACCCCATGAGGGTAGAAACAAGCCTTGATTTTCTAAAACTTTGGTATCCTCTGGCTAGCGAACTCGAAATCTATTCGCATGAAAGGCAAAGAAAACATTTACACAGGACATTGGACAGATGAGGAAGTGAAGAGGAGACCGTGAGGGTGGCAGGCAGACAACAGGGAATGAGTGACAAGAGTTGAAGCAGCAGATGCACTGACAGCAGAGAATGAACAAAGTTCTAAGTCCCTGACAGGAAAGACCTGGCGGCAAGGTGAGGAGCATGCAGTGAAGCACTCAGCCTGGTGAACCCACCAGCTGAATAGATCTAGGCCCCGAGGCAGCCAAGGGTGAAGCGCTGGCAGACAGAGCACAGAAAGAAAGGAAGGGCAGGCTTGCCCAGACTCTGCATTCCTGCAAGCTCTATGCTGCACTCATGATGGGCCAGGGCCGAAGGCGTCTCTTAATGTTATTATAGAATCAGCACCATGCCAGTCGGTAAGGACACTCTGAACAGAACACAGGGAGAACACACATGATGTAAAAGGAACAGGGGAGACAAATGCAGGATCCACAGTTTACCCATCAATAATGTTTCAGAAGAAGGCAGAGTGTGAGCTGATAGAGCTTTTGGTTCACAGCATGCCTCCGGGATGATTAAAAGAATGTGTTGGATAGAGTAGGCATCCTTCACTGACCAGGGGTGTCGTGACCCTGAGTCTAAGAGCAAGGCAGGCACGAAGGAAACAGAGAGGATGGCGAACTGGAGATGATGTGGAGCAGGGCTGAGGTAAGCTCCCACGAGCTCCTCAGGGGCAGCCGAAAAGAACAGAATCCTACAGTGCGCTCAAGTGGCTCTCTTCAGAGAACAACACACCACTGTGAACATTCCATTAATATTATATTAATGGAATATTAATATAATACTCAATCTGTTCTGGAGTTTTAACCTACAGATTCATATATATATGAAATTCCCTATGTATATTCCCCCTGCAGTGGGAATGTCTAACAACTCCTAAAATAGAATGCAAAATTCAGAATATACATGTGTTTATGTATTTTTTTTCCTCGGGGATGAGGATTTGTGATTTTTAAAAAATTAGATATATTTAAAGGTGCCCTTAACCAATTCCTTTCTCCAAAAGATCAGAACTATTGTAAGATAAAAATCTACAAATTATAAGTTAAATTAGATATTTAAATTAAATACTAAAAATTAGCCCTAGCTGGTTTGGCTCAGTGGATAGAGAGTTGGCCTGCAGACTGAAGAGTCCTGGGTTCAATTTTGGCCAAGGGCACATGCCCAGGTTGTGGGCTCTATCCTCAGTAGGGGGTGTGCAGGAGGCAGCCAATCAATGATTTTCTCTGTTGATGTGTCTCTCTTTCCCTCTCCCTTCCTCTCTGAAATCAATAGAAAAGTATATATATAAAAAAAATACTAAAATTAAATTAGAAATAAGAACCACTTAGGAGTAACATTTCCCATTTTGGGGGAATTATAACATTCTTCCACTATTTTTGGATTGAGTGGAGCCTGAAATCCTTTATTCAAACACAAACTTTGGTAACATCCTATACAATAAAGAGCTAATATGCTAATTAGACTGGATGGTAAAATGACTTTCCAGAACGACATTCCAAAATGACTACTGGGCAGGGTCACAGGGCAAGCCAGGCTGCAAAGGCCAAGCCTTTTGCATGAATTTTGTGCACTGGGCCTCTAGTTTAAAATAATATCCCAACAATTTTATTAACTTTTAGAAAACAAGGCTAATTTTTTTTTTTTATCATTTTTAACCGTCCTCCAAACAAGGGGCTTTAAATTATATACTTCAGTGATTCTTAATACTTCTTGACTTTTCCTGAATGGTAGTTGGAAACACTCTACAGGGCAATGCAAATAGGCGTACATGTTCTTTATGTAGCAGGTCCACTGCTGTTTGGAGGCCCCCCTACACCAGCAACCCTTATACAGCAGCATGCTACCTTCTTATCAGCAAACTGGCATTTTAAAGGAAAACGTCTGGTCAGGAAGGAGGATCTAATTACATTTTCTTAGCTTACATATAAATTAGATCGTATGTTACCTAATATTGAAAAAACAAACAAACCTAGAACAACAAAGCTATCTATAAGTCACAAAATATTAAAGTGTCTCTTTAAAATTTAAGAACCATGGTTTACAAAAAAATTTTAAGAATATTTATATATAAGCAAATAAAATTTCTGGGCTTGCTCTAAGTCAATATAATTTAAAGAGTAATGTGTAGCCTCTCACACATTAAATTCTCTGAAAATAAGAGACTGATCAGGAAAGCATTCTGTTCCTCTGGACCAGCACAGCTCACTGGACATAAACCTCTCTGAAGACTACAGTTTATAGCAACTTCTTCATTTTCTGTACCTGAGGCTTTCTCAGGAAAGCAAGTTACCCCTCATTTATAATTCAGAGCAGCGCACAGGTCAGACCCCCTCTAGCTACAGACCTGGGAGCAGTGCCTGCCTGCCCATGCCCCGTGCTATCCACAGTGGCCAGCTGGGCCCAGGAGGCTATCTACCTTGCATGTCAAAGACCGGGTGCAGGGCTTCTTGGTGTCGAGATCGATCACCCCACAGTGTATGTCAGGGTCAAACTCTCTTTCTGTCAATAAAAGCATACAGAAATTATAATGGGCTCATCAAACATTACTCTTATTTTATAAACAAGAAAACAGGAGAAACCGCAAAACAAACAAATTGTAACTCGGATAAAATCTACATAATCAATAAGTATACAATACCCAATGCGTCAGCACTACAAAGCAGTGACAGCATGAAGAGTTAATGATTGTTGCCACTATACAACAGGAGACAGACTGCTTGAATCAGCCCTACTGCATTATTCCATTCAGAAACAAGCCACTCCAAAGGTACTTTTACGTTAGCTACACACATGCACTTCAACCCAACCTCGAGGAGGCCAAGCACAATGCTCATGGAAATCCCTCCTAAAGCTGAAGCTGACCAGTGTTAAAAAAGAGGACTTATAGACAGCAATACATTTGCTCCCTTAAGAATGGCCAATTAAGACAGAGAAACATAGAGAGAAAATGTGAAATTACCCGATAATCTCTTATTTAAAAATTTCCTGTTATTGGAATTATCTTCAGACTTCTTTTCCAGAAGTGGTGCAGGAAGCCCTTTGCCATTCAGCATTTGTCCAGGTGAAGGCAAGGTTGGCTTTGGTATTGAGGGGCAATTAAGGCCAGGCTTGACTGAGGAACTCACAGTAGCAGGACAGGTTGGCCCCAGCGCAGATTTCAGTAGTGTACCATCCATCTTCGGATGAAGCTTTTCCATTTTGACAGAGGGTGTCATGCTGTGGTAGGGGAAGCGACAACACCTGAGTGCCCAGAGGCCCCAGGTAAACAGCGAGCCAGAGAAGGGAGGGAAAGCCTGAACTACCAGGGCACTGCACACAGCGAGGCTCCCAGAGGCACTGTGTGGACATGTGTTAGGAGTGTGCAGAAACCTCAGGAAGATTACCACTGATTCAGGCTACAAGCCCTTCTGGTGAGGCACACAGCTCCTGTACCTGTTCATGTTCCTGCTCTTTCATCATTCTAGGACCCCTTGCCTCAGGGCTCAGGCAGATCTAGGGTATCCTTATTCTGGTACCCAGTGCAACTTTTGCAAGAAGCAAAATATGAAAAGGACCAAATAATATTTGCAGGATATGTAGAGCATGTCTCTTGAGAAATGTCATTTTTTAGAAAGAATTCCATAAAAAAATAATAAAAAGAAATAAAAGAAAGGACCCATCAAAACAAAGGAAACTGAGTGAACAGAGAAAAACAACCTTGGAATTAAAGAATATGTCCAAGAAGTGTCACTAAGGACTTACAAAAAAAAGCTCTTGACTTGTGTCAATGAGCAAGATCACTATTTAATTAGTAAGAGATGTGTCATTGAAGTGATAAGTCTCCAGTCACTGCAAATGGTTTCTAATGTAGGAACTTGAACTGTACATGCCTAGCACATAGGTGCTGAGCACTGAAATGTGCCACTAACAAAGAACTGATTTCTCTTGGCATCTTATTGACATGATAATTTAGGTAGCAAATGTTGGTATAAAGCTGACAGCTGTCCAGGTCGCCTGAAAGCCCAGCTCCATGGGAAGAAGATGTGGCGGCTGACAAGGTCTGATAAAACAGCGGTGGAGTCTGCATCCTAACAGCTGTAGGCTGCGAGGGACTACACGCTGCACTGACATTTCTCTGCTCTTAGACAGCTCTACCACAAAAGCCAAGCTTGCTGCACTTGCACTTCTGACAGATGAGAGGCCAGGGGCTTAGCAACCAGGACAAACAGCCCCAAACAGTTGTACCTGAGACAGCCTGACAGCAGACACTGCGAGGTGCCATGGCCACTCCCAGCTGGCAAGGCCTTGAGCAGCAGCAGGTGCTGGACGCTGCTCTGAGATTAGCCAGGTTATCAGACCTTGGGACTGACATGTGGCAAGTCCTCCAAAGGGAGGCAGGCCAGGGAAAACCACCCACACCAAGGCTGAGGGATGCCACGATCAGGCAAGATGTGTTCTCTGGGAGTGCCCGGCTGCTCTTCATGTGACCACAGGGAGCCTGCCAACCTTCAGCTCCACTGTGAAAACTTGCCCAAGCCTCATCTGGCGGGGTGAACTTCCCCCATCTTCCCTCATTGCTGGGACACTATGCTGTGAGCCCAGGGCTTTGGGAGAAGAGCTGCTTCCCTATTTGCTCTGCAGGTCCTGTAAAATCTAAGAACAGCACCTGGAAATCTCTCCCCACTTTTGTTTCTACTGTTACCAACAGCAGCAGAAGCCCCAGCAGCCATGTATTTCCTCTCTCCTGTGGGCCAGACACTATGCCAGGTGCTTGGCTCTAATATATTAATCCTACTGCTCCTGATAACCCTGCACAATGGTTGTTATTTTTAGACTCTGAGAAAAACAGTGCCATGTCCAAGGCCGCACAGCCAGGAAGTGACAGCTCCACCACCTCAATGCACCTCCTTCTTACCTGGGAAATGGGGCTAACACAATACCTCTCATAGGGTGGGTGTGAGTTTCAATAGGTGGTACACAATAAAGAGCAGTGAGTATTATTCACCTTGTAATTAATGCTGTTACTACTTTGTAAAGTTGCCCATGATATGATAGAGAAACAAAAAGAAACAACATATATCTGAATTTTCCCTATGTGGGCTCCCTTTCCCAGGATGCCTAGCTACCCTTGAAGGACCATGTGCACAGTTCCACCAGCATCAAGTAAGTGTCAGGACCCTCGCTGCCATACTCACATTCTAGCCTGGGGGACTCTACTCTGCTGAATGGGATGCATTGGCCTGGTGTTCCCCCTGAGCTGCAGTTTCTCTTTGGGCGATTTCAACAGCTTGGAACTTAATGAGGATGCACTGAGAACACCGCCACTGGCAGAGCGGCTGCTTCCACTGGCACTGCTGCCTTTGCTTTTGGACAGAGAAGGGAAGAAGGAGAATACTGACGTGGGAGGAACGGCCAAAGAAGGTTTGCTGGCTGAGCTATGTCTTCTTTCTGAAAAGGAAAACAAAGAAAAAAAGATACCGTGTTTTAGGCAAGTCTCCAAATGGAACCTGAGTCTCCTGAAATGCAACACATTCTGGTTCAAAGATGCCTCACCATATTAAACTCCGCAGCTTTCAGAAATGGCTTATCTATGCCTCACAGACTTATTGGGGATTCCAGGAACTGGTCCTTCTGCTGAGGAAACATCTCAGCATAAAGAGCGTTATCATTCACAAATAGCCATTAGGAAATTAAATGGCCATTCTAACCTGAAAATACCATGAACCTCACTAGATCCAACTTACAGTCAGAGAAAAGAAAATTATTCATTCATCTCAGAACCCTGCTAATTAACACCTTAAGAAATTCATTATTCCTTTCTAGCATAGTACCTCTCCAATTTCAAAATAGCAAAATGTTAAAAAACAAGTTGTACCTTCCTTTTTTTCTGTCACTACCCACTAGCATATGACACCAAATAAAAATGTTTCTAGGATTATCTTAACGTTCCTTAAGAATCTGTGCTGAAATTTTCCGGTGAATCATTTCACTCCCCCTTTTTAATCATCTCACTCAACTACAGATGGCATAGCTCCGGTTCACACCATGAAGATGCCAAAGGCACAAGACAAAAACACCACAATCAGCTATGCTTGGTACTGAAACCAGCAAGTAATGCATACTTAGGTAGAGACTACACAGGTATAACGGATAAGATTATTTCCTGGAGAATCGGGTTTTCTCAGAGCAAGGCAATCCATATTAAATCAATCAAGAGCAGTTGAAGAATGTTATCACTGGACACAAATTCTTTAGTAACTTTATCTACTTAAGTACCTTATAATGTTAAGTTAGTGCCTGCCTTCAATTAAATGTCATTTAAAATTACATTTGCTTAACTCTTAAGTTTTAAACTGTATGTGATCCAACATTTACTGATCACAATGTGAAAGCTCTATGAGTATTTAACAAAGTAAGTATATTAGAATCAATGACTACAAGCATCACTTAAATGGTGTATTTCCAAAGGTCCATTTATGCCAGTTTCGAGCCTCTCTCTGCAGCTGTGATGCCTTGCTTCCAGATGGACAATTAGTTCAACGATGCTTTATGACAGGGGCAGGGAACTTTTTTCTGCCAAGGGCCATCTGGATATTTATAACATCATTCGAGGGCCATACAAAATTGTTAACTTAAAAGCTATGTTGCTATGAAAAATGGTCCTAGATTTACTGAATTTCGAGTCCCGCCTGGGGTTGCCTTGGCAGAGACAGACCAAATGATAAGGCCCGAGGGCCGGAGGTTTACCCCCCTGCTTTATGAGTTACTTCAGAACCTGCTCCACACCAGGACAGAATTATCATCCTATCTATCTTCAGGCAAAATCAAAATTCTCCAACTGGACCACATAAAGGCCACAACCAGGTTAGGAAGGCAAAATTGAGAGTGATTTATATGTGTCAGCTGCTTATTTTTTTCCTTTCTCTTTCTGTGTGCAGGAAGGGCAAACTAAAATAACTTGAGTTTACTAATTTTCCAAACATGGCATCTGAGGTTTTTAAATTTAGTTTCTTTCTTGTCTGTGATGCCAAACATCCTGAATATACTTCCCAGCATCAGCACTTGCCAGTCAGGACTGTACAACTCTGTCTCCACTTTGCCTTCCGCCGTGAATGGTGAAGTTTTCCTAAACAATGTCTCAGCCATCTTCCCCTTGTAAGGCATGGCACAGTGCAAGCCTCCCACAAATATTTGCATGATCCATACAGCTTTTCTTGTGAAGAGGAGTGGTGTTTTTTTTCTTTTTCCTTTTTTCAAAGAATAGTTTATTGACTTTTCCGACAGAGAGGGAGAGGGGAAAGGAAAGGGAGGAAAAAGGAGAGAGGAAGCGGGAGAGTGAAACATATCAATGTGAGAGTGGAATATCTATCGACTGCCTCCTGCACCAGGGATCTGGGGGATTGAACCCACACCCGGGCATGTGCCCTGACCAAGAATTGAACCAGCAATCTTTCTGTATACAGGATGATGCCCAACCAACTGAGCCAGACCAGCCAGGGCAAGAGGGGTGATTTTGCAAATGATCTTAGACCAGTAGTTCTCAACCTTGGCCACACATTGGCATAACCAAATGAGCTTTAAATATACTGATGCCTGAGCCCTTTTCTTACAGACTGTGACTGAACTGGTAGCTTGGGCATCCAGACTCTTTAAGCTCCCCTGTGCAGCCAAGATTGAGAGCAGGTTTTAGACCAGACTAGTACCTCAAACACCATTAGCCACAGCTAAGTTAACATCTGTACAGTGTTGAGAACACCACCTGGCACATGGCGCTATATTTCGGGATTTGTTAAAGCTCACTACTGCTACTTGTCCTCAACTAGTGTTTTCGAACTTCTATAAACTGCAAACTATTTTCATTGTTCTTACCAAAGCGACATTACATACTACTTTGTGCTTGACATTTTAACTTATCTTTTCTACTGTTCCCTACTCCTCCTTAGTCTGATACTACCCAGTCTCTCATGAGGGCATCATTGGTATTTTGGACAGGACAGTTTCTCTATAGGTGTCAGGATAGTTAGAATTCCTGATCTCCCATCCCTTCATCATCAGCAGTGTCCACCTCTCTGCCAGGGACCACCTGAAACTGCTCTCCATTTTCAGATGGCCCAGTATAAAGCAGAGTACCTCACTTGAGAGATATTTTTATAAAACCGTAGTACATGGGAAACAACAGGTTTGGTAAGCTTGCTATATATTTTCCTGATACCTATATAATTCAAAGCCTAAGCTAAGCTACTGTTACAACCAGTTGACCAGTCACTATGACATTCACTGACCACCAGGGGGCAGACACTCCATGCAAGAGCTGCCCCTGGTGGGAACTGCGCTCCCACAGCTAATCTCTAGCAGCTGGCCAACCTCCTGCAGTCCCTCCCCGCTGCTGGCCTGACCAGATTGGGACAGGGCAAGAGGGCTCCAATCAGCCCCAATCGCTGGCCAGGCTGAGGGATCCCACCCCTGAATGAATTTGTTCATTGGGCCTCTAATATTAAAATAATTAAATATTAAAATTAAAATACTCATCCATATTAATTCATAAAAATCATCTTGTGCATCCCTGATGGCAGTATACTAAAGGAACAATACCATGTCTGTAGTATGAAGAAGGGAACCCAACAAGAACTTTGACTTTAAAAAAGTACACTGCTTTTACTGCCCTGCCAGTGGGGCTCAGTTGGTTAGAGTGTCATCCGTGCACCAAAGGTCATCAGTGTCATTCCTGGTCAGGGCACATGCCAGGGTTGTGGGTTCCATCCCCTGTCAAGCTGCATATGGGAGGCAATTGATCAATGTTTCTTTCTCCCTTACTCTTTATCTCTCTAAAATCAATAAAAATACATATATTTTAAAAGTACGCTCTTTTATTATCCTCTGGGTATCAGAATTCTCAAGTCAAGTGTCTCAAGTAAGTGTGATATATTTTTTCTTGATATCAAAGGGTATAGATATAATTCTTTAAATACATTGGAGTCAGTTCTACTGCAATGCTTGTTTTGAGAATGTTGATTTATTCTAAAGCGATTGATATGCTAAAAAAATTTTTCAGCATAATAAAATTTTGCATTTGCTTTTGCAAGATTTTTATCTGTAAGCATTAGATGAATGTAGAAAACTACAGGCAGTTGGACTGAACCCTTGGAAACACACAAAATGTCCCCACACCCACCGCCCTCCTCAGCCCACCATGGATGGTGGGGGGCCAGGCTCCTGCGTGTCTGGTGCTACAAGTGTCCCTGCATTCAGAGCATCTTTCTCCCACTATGACACAACAGTTCACAGCTGCAATCCCAACACCTACTTCTAGAAGCAAATGCCAGGTTGTTTTCTAGGTAAATTGTCATATTTATTCTACTATTTATGTATTTTTAGCCATTTAATCTAAGTAAAACTGGACTACCATTTTTGGGTAGGCTCTTATCTTTTTCTGTGTCACTGAAGAAGTTTTGGAGTGTTGTGTCCATAACCCAATTTTCCCAATGCATCTCATGTGATTTTTAGTGAACAATTCCATATAGTGCAGTAATATTTTAGGGATATGTTGTGTTATAAGAGAACTGACCATAACTTAAAGCTTGTTTTTTCAATTTTCTATCCCTATCATAGTCCATGTTCCCCGTTTTCTTTAGTAACACTTCCTTTCTTGTTTGACTCCTAAAATGGAATTTTGACTATAAAATCAAGACTCAAAGCTTCCTAATATTAAAAGTCAACTGTTATCAATAACATTTAAAAAATTTTTATTTTCTATTTCAACAATAAAAGCTATTTAAAAACTGAGAATGGCAATCTATCAGATGAACTTCCTTCATTCACTAAAACTTGAAACAGGCCAAGCACATGCATGCATGCATGTGCATGAGCATGTGTCTGAGATTCTGGCTGAAAAGTGCCATCTCAAGTCCTGGTCACACTGTTGAAGTGTGCTGCTCCTTCACATCACAGTCTGTGACTTATTCTCTGGAAAGGGTGGTATCTGGCTTTTCCTTCTCAAGAGAGCAAAGAGGAAAAACCAATTTAACTATACGTAGTTGAGTTGGACACTCATCCTTTCACCGTGGGTCCTTAAGTTTTCATAAGATTTTAAACTGGGCTTCCAGCTTTAAAAAACTATGTTCCTAGATCAAAAGTGAAATGAGTAGGGTTAGGGACCTTATATAAAGTGGAAAAACTGGTGGCCAGATGCTAAGCATAACTGCAATGTGGTCTGGTGAAGAGTCCAAGTTGAATTTTCAAACACTCCTCTCTCCAGGATCTGGCACAGGCCCAGAGAAAGCCCACTCTGTCCCTGAATGAGGAAGGCACTTTGAATGGTTACAGAAAGAGTGAAAGTCAGGCAGACCAGCAGACCCACAGACAGACAGACAGACACAAAAAAGACAGAGGAGAGATAGAAAAAGGTATGTGCGCGTGTGTGCGCTGGGGATGGGATGGGGGGATCTGGCAGACAGACAGATGTGAAGATAAAGGTAGAGAGAGAGCAAGATCTGGATGCATTGGGCTTTCTTTCCCCTTGTGGCTTAAACATGACATTGGAAAGAAAGCATTGGGCTTTCTTTCCCCTTGTGACACCACTGAAAGCAAGGGCAGGATACTGGGGGAGGAAAGAAAAGGGGGGCACAGCTTTCTTTATGTCTTCTAGAGTGAAAAGTAACCAAAATACTGAGTGTGCAATTTTGAAATCATGCTAATATACACACACACACACACACACACACACACACACACACACACACAGGTACAAACCAAAAAAGCAAATAGTTAGATCTTTTTAAGTAAAAGATAAATATTGATTTGAAACTAACTAAAACTATAACACACAAGTGTCAAAGTTAGGATACAAACATAAAAAGTAGTCTAAGCAAGCTATAATTTCAAAGCATTCATACCTGAAGAAAATCTAGAAGGCTATATGCCCAACATTTTGAAAGAGGCCAAGTTGTACTACAATCCTAGGCTGACTGTAGCACCCATGCTACACCATATTACGATCCATCTGCCCTCAGGTGGCAAGCTGTTCTCCATAGGTGCAAAGGAAGGCAGAATGGAGGGGTGAAGGTGAGGGTCAGGTAAGAAGCCATATGCCCAACTGCTCAGCAAAAGAAGGCTAACTATTAGCACAAAAGAATGCATAAACTGAACATATAACAGGGTCAAAATGAAATTTTGGTATATTGGGGGTGGAGACCTTGAATCTGTTTAAGGAAAACCTAAAATTTCATCTTTCCATTTTGGAAGTTGCTATGGCTGTTAACCAGTATAGATTTCTTTCTTTCTTCCCTTCTTCCTTTTCTTTTCTTTTTTTTTCTCAGAGGGTCTTAAAACATCAAAGATGGTTTGATGAGTAAATACTGGGAGAAAGTGTAAGTTGGGCTGCCTTTCTGACTTAGCTAAAAAGAATTACTTTACTAAGTTCCAAGATAACTAGGTTCTATAAAACAGGAATAGTCTATAGGATTAGGCTGGCCCCACCAAGCAGCATAATTACCCATGCCTCTCTGGTCACTCTCTGGTCCTGGTACCTTCCCAACAGAGGCTTAGGGCTATGTGCATAATCCTGATATGGAATGACTGAGTAATTAACCAGTCATTAGAACAGAAGACAAAGTAAAATAAAAATACTTTTCATAGGTCACCTGAAAGGCCAAGAACTTTGGAGTCAGAGAGACACGTGAGTTCAAATTCTTCTTCTGGGAACTACTAACTGGGTAAGTGACCATCCACCATGGCCACTTCTTCATCTGTCAAGCCTCCCTTGCAGGGCTGTTGGGGATGTAATGATAGAGCTGTAAAGCCTGCATCCCAGGGCTGACTATGGACCAGGTAGTGGGAACTCAATAGGGAGTAAGACAGATGCCCCCTATTAGTTCAGTGAAGTGAGAAAGGCCTGCTGACTCTCAAAGCAGGCAGAAATCACTTAAAACCAAACCACACCCACTTTATCTTCTCTAATGAAGTACAGATTTAGTTTACTTACTTTACATATCAATCCGGAAAGATACTAAGCTCTTCTCAGATAAGAACTCAGAGGAGCAACTTTTATTTTATTTTTACTTATTTATTTATTATTTATTTATTTTTTTTAAATTAAATCTTTATTATTCAGATTATTACATTTGTTTCTCTTTTTCCCCCTCCATAGCACCCCTCCACCCAGCTCCCACCCTTTCCTCCCTCCCGTTGACCTCATCCATAGGTGTATGATTTTTGTCCAGTCTCTCCCTGTACACCCCTCACCCCTTTCCCTCCCATTGACCTCATCCATAGGTTTATGATTTTAGGCACAAGGGTCTCAGTGCCTCAGCCTCAGCCTTAGCACGAGGGTCCCAGCCTCAGCCTCAGCCTCAGCACGAGGGTCTCAGCCTCAGCACGAGGGTCTCTCTCTGTACACCCCTCATCCCTTTCCCCCTGAGAATGATCAGTCCACTCCCTTTCTGTGCTCCTGATTCTATTATATTCACCAGTTTATTCTGTTGATCAAATTTTTAATTCACTTAATTTTTAGATTCACTTGTTGATAGATATGTATTTGTTGTTCATAATTTTTTGTCTTTTACCTTTTTCTTCTTCCTCTT
>JAAGEH010000020.1:8660057-8701567 GCA_011751065.1 Lasiurus cinereus
CCTCAGCGCGAGGGTCTCAGCCTCAGCGCGAGGGTCTCAGCCTCAGCCTCATCGCGAGGGTCTCAGCGCCTGCAGCCTGGCCCCATCGCCCTAGCGCCCCAGCCCCCCAGCCCTGTCCCTCTCCCCCGCGGGTGTCGCCAGCAGCGGGGACTCAGTCCAGTACTGGGAGGAGGACAGCGGGGCGCCGAGCGGAGCTCCGTTAGTCCGCGTTCCATGCCTGCGTTTCCCCATTGCAGGGCCCAGCCCGGCGCCCTGTGCTGCGCGGCACCTCCCCCCAGGCCCCGGGGCCTCGACCTCGCTGGCGAGCCCGCCTCCGGGCCGGGGACGCGGGCGGCTCCTTCCCCGGATCCCGGTCCCCCTCAGTCATTATTTCTTTAAATAGGTTTTCAGTATCTTGCTCTCTCTCTTCTTCTGGCACCCCCACAATTCTGATGTTGGCACGCTCGAAACTGTCCCAGAGGCTCCCCACATTATGTTCACACCTTTGGATTCTCCTCTCTTCTTTGGATTCTCCTCTCTTCTTGCCTTTCCAGTCGAATGTTGTCTGCCTCTTTATATTTCAAATTTTTTTTACTTGATTCTTGCCTTTCTCCAGTCCACTGCCAGGATTCTGTACAATACTCCTTATTTCAGTCAGTGTATGTCTAATTTCTATTTGGTCCTCTATCATCTCCAGTTGGACCTTTTCCATCCCTAGTTGGCTCCCCTGCATCTCTAGTATGTCCTTTTTCATCTCCTCTTGGGTCTTGCTAAATATATCCATCTTTTCTAGCATATTCTTGAAAAACCCCATAAGCGTGGTTTTGAACTCTATATCCAGTCTTTTTTTTTTTTTTTTCCTCCATTTCTTTTGTTTGTGATCCCTTCCCCTGTCTCGGCATCCTCACCATGCCGGGGAAACTTCTGTGTTGAATTCAGCCCTATGATAGCAGACGCAAAGCCGCAGAAGCCTCTGTTGAGCTTGGGAGGGGCGGAGTCTCAGGGCTTAAGGGACCGCCCTGCCTTCCAGTCGGCCCCGCCCTCCAAGGCCCCAGAGTCTCATGTGACTGGGTAATGGCTGGAGCGGTCCTTGTGCAAGCCGCACCCGCAGGGCCTCTAACCGCTGCCTTTCCATCTCCCCTGCGTGCCAGGACCACACAAGTCTAGGTCCCCAGGGTTTCACCCGAAACAGGGGCTTAGTGGAGTCAGAAGTGGCACAGTTGGGAGGGTCTGTCTCCCGCCCACTCTCGAAAGCCAGCGGCACAATCAGCAATCTGTCCTCCGCGCAGCACCGTGCGCGTGCGAGACCAGACCTGATCTTCTGCAACTCCCCAAAATGTCCATGCACCTCTCCCTTTTCACAGTCCAAACTCCCCCGTATGAGTTTCGGCTGGATCTGGGGTTTAGTGTCGTAAGATAAGGGGTTCAATGCCGTTGAGAGTCTCCGTTTCCCTCCCGCCAGAGAAAGCCAGCCAGGTCCTCTGGCGCCCGCTCTCTCAGCGTGCACGCGTCTCCGTACCTCAGCTTTTTTGCAGCTCCTCTGGGTTTCTGTGAGCCCCTCTCTTTCCTTCTAGTTGTAGAATTTCCACTCAGCCAGCTTTCCTGTGGTTCTGGACGATGTCCGTTCTGTCTTTTTTTAGTTTTGAAATTGTTGTGCGAGGCAGCAGTGTAGGTGTTTACCTATGCCGCCATCTTGGATTCTCCCCTGGCCTGCATCGTTTCTGTTGAGAAATCAGCTGATGGTTGTATGGGTGCTCCCTTGTAGGTAATGAACTGTTTTTCTCTTGCTGCTTTTAATATTCTCTCTTTGTCTCTTGCTCTTGGTATTTTAATTATGATGTGTCTCAGTGTAGTCTTCTTTGGATTCCTTTTATATGGGGTTTTGTGTGCTTCCTGGACTTGTAAGTCTATTTCTTTTACCAGATGTGGGACGTTTTCAGTCATTATTTCTTTAAATAGGTTTTCAGTATCTTGCTCTCTCTCTTCTTCTGGCACCCCCACAATTCTGATGTTGGTACGCTTGAAGCTGTCCCAGACATTACATTATGTTCACATTTTTGGATTCTTTTCTCTTCTTGCTTTTCCAGTTGAGTGTTTTCTGCTTCTTTATATTTCAAATTTTTGACTTGATTCTTGCCTTTCTCTAGTCTGCTGTTAGGACTCTATATAATATTTTTTATTTCAGTCAGTGTATGTTTAATTTCTAGTTGGTCCTTTTTCATCTCTAGTTGGACCTTTATCATCTCTAGTTGGCTCTTTTGCATCTCTAGTTGGTCCTTTTTCATCTCCTCTTGGCTCTCGCTAAGTTTATCCAACTTTTCTAGCATATTCTTGAAAAACCTTATAAGAGTGGTTTTGAACTCTATATCCAGTCATTTTTTTCCCTCCATTTCTTTTGTTTGTGATCCCTTCCCTTGTCTCGGTATTTTCACTATGCCGGGGAAACTTCTGTGTTGAATTCAGCCTTATGATACCAGACTTGCAAAACCAAAGAAGCCTCTGTTGAGCTTGGGATGGGTGGAGTCTCAGGGCTTAAGGGACCACCTTTCCTTCCAGTTGGCTCCGCCCTCCACGGCCCCTGAGTCTCATGTGACTGGGTAATTGCTGGAGCGGTCCTTGTGTGCGCTGGCCCACAGTGCCTCTAGACTGCTGCCTTTCCAGCTCCCCTGCGCACCAGGACCACATGAGTCTAGGTCCCCAGGGTTTCGCCTGAAACAGGGGCTTAGTGGAGTCAGAAGTGGCACAGTTGGGAGGGTCTGTCTCCCGCCCACTCTCGAAAGCCAGGGGCACAATCAGCAATCTGTCCTCCACGCAGTGCCATGCGCGACCAGACCTCTGATCTTTTGTGACTCCCCTAAATTTCCGTGCACCTCTCCCTTTTCACAGTCCAAACTCACCCCATATGAGTTTCGGCTGGATCTGGGGTTTAGTGTCGTAAGATAAGGGGTTCAATGCCGTTGGGAGTCTCCGTTTCCCTCCCGCCAGAGAAAGCCAGCCAGGTACTCCGGCACCCGCTCTCTCAGCGCACACATCTCCGTACCTCAGCTTTTTGCAGCTCCTCTGGGTTTCTGTGAGCCCCCCTCTTTCCTTCTAGCTGTAGAACTTACACTCAGTCAGCTTTCCTGTGGTTCTGGATGATGTCCGTTCTGTCTTTTAGTTGTAGTTTTGAAATTGTTGTGCGAGGCAGTAGTATAGGTGTTTACCTATGCCGTCATCTTGGATTCTCCCCAGAGGAACAACTTTTAGAATTCATTTTAAATGAATAAGTTCATCCAAACCAAAGAAGATGTTCATTCAAGCTAAAATTATTTTACAAGTAAAACGTTGGCTTATTTTCTTTACAGAATTGAATCACTTAGGAAGAATCATAAGTGGAGAAAAAAATAAAGATCAAGTTTATGAATACAAAAGTGGGAATTTTAGGTAGATTATTAAAATACTGATTATAAAGCTCACAAGTGTTTGTTTAAGAGAAAGTCATGTTTTGGATGGATTCAATCCAGTGACTTAAGCAGTGTATGCTCTGTAAGGAAGGGCCTAAATGGGAATTCCAATCCACACTTCAAGAGATGTGCGATTTGAAGGGCTCTCTGACAGCCCACTCCACTAAGACTCTACAATTGTTCCCATTTAAAGTAAGCATTTTTTGCTGTTGCTAATCCTCACTTGAGGATATTTTTTCCATTCTTTTTAGGATGAAAGGGGTTGGGGAAAAGAGAAACATCGATGTGAGACACTGACTGGTTGCTTCTTGCACATGCCCTGCCAGGGCCAAGATTGAACCTGCAACCAAGGTAGTTGTCCTTGACAAGGAATTGAACCTGAGATCCTTTGGTACTTAGGCTGAGCAACAGTGGCCAGGACTAAAGCAAGAATTTTTAACAATCAAGCTTGCACAGGGCTGTAAGATGTAAAAAAGTTACAAATTCTTTGTCCAGGGATAGCAAGTAATAATTTACATATATCAAACACTCAGTTTAGAAACTGGGTCATTCATTAAGCAACCCCTTCACAGAATTAGCTAAATTGTTTATTTTGATACTCAGGTTGAAAATAATTTCAATGTTCTATGAGAATGCTTCATTTAACCCAACCCATCATACTTCACTCTCAGGACTCCAAGTACAATTCATGAGGTGTTAACTGGCATTGTCTGTCTTTCATAAGGATTACCGCCCCTAAGAAATATCCCAGATTCGGAGGTAAGGCAGACTGTAAGTCAGGACTGTAAGTTTAATATATACATATTAAATATATACATTTAAATGCCAGAATTTCTTTCCTTAAACTTTTGAGATTCAAATGAAATTCCATTCCAGATCTTTTGTCATATCTCCCCATTATCTAGACCAGGGGTGGGAAATGTCCATCCTGTGGACCATATAATATAAGGCCTATGAAGTCATTTGTTCTGACCTTACCAAGGCATTAGAGGTGAGTTAATTAAATGTTTAACCAAACACAGCAGGCTAATTTTTAAGTTAATAATTTTGTATGGCCTGCGAATGATGTTATAAATATCCAAATGGCCCTTGGCAGAAAAAAAATTCCCCATCCCTGGTCTAAACTATTATTTTCTTAATATATTTTATAAAACTCAGTGGCTTATTAGGCACTCCTAATTTAACATTATATAAACAATATCTATTAGGGTTTGACATAGTAGTTACCTATATTTCCTGATAACTGTTAAAAAATAATTAGTATGCCATTTAAAATTACACTGTGAACTATATGCATGGACATAAAGCTTTTCATAACATCACATTACTACTTTCACTGTCAATTTTTCCTGTAAATGTTCTTCTCTTCTAAAAGCACTGTAGTGTCCTGACCAGCAGATGTGGTCCTACTCTACTCCTTATTGTCATGTACTTTTAAAGTCCTAAGTCTCTCTTTCTTCCATCCAGTTTCTTTAGGGTCCCCAGGCACCTGATTGGTAGTGTCATGCTAAAAGGGAAGCAAATTGGTGGACTGTCCCTGAAGGTTCCAATCTCCAGTTGGGGACTGCAAAAACTGTTCTCTGAAACACAGTACCTCAAAGGACAACCACCAATCCTGGAGCGAGGTGGCCTCAGCATGCTTAGGTGGGCCACAACCAGCATTGGAAACAAGGAGGGAGGAAAAGTCTTGACCATAAAGCACTTGCATCTTTTCCACCAGAGAGATTTAACTGAAAAGGATGACTTCAACACTGGCTGCCCTAACAAATTAGTCTACAACTCCTACTTCTACCAACTGCATTTCTCCTCCCCCTAATGCAGAGGTGGTTTTAAATTAAAATATAAAGGAAAGAAGTCATTTACAGCTCTTAGCCACTTGAAACAACATTTCATCAAAGGTCTATAATCCAATGACCCAGCTCTTCCCGGTACAGCTTTCTGAAGAGAGTAGAGCCTCAGACTCTGGGCACTTCCCAGGCTCTGGGCAGAATGCAGTACCCATTCACAGGCAGCATGAAAGAACAGATCACAAAAGGCAGATTACAAGGGAGAAAGACTCCTGTGGGGGGAGGGGCGGGCGGGTGTGAATGGATTATAAATAATGTTGCTAGGAAAGGAGAAGAAATATGGCAACCTCAAATAATTCTCTGGCCAATGATTCTTCCCAAGGTAACTGTTTTTTCAGGACTTTGCTTTCAAGTATGTGAGAAATATAAAAAATATACCAACTATCTGGGGGTAACCACTCTCCTGCCATCTTAACTTGTTGCTCTTTGCAAACATTTAAAATAAATCTTTATTGTTGAGAGTATTATAGATGTCCCCTCCTTTCCCTTTTGCCCCCCCACCATTTTTTAAATGGCTTTTAAAAAATCCAAATATTTATTAAAGACAATAAAATGAAGGGTATTCCATGGTATAACAGCATCAGCTGTAAGTATAATATACTTTCTTCATAATCATGGTCCTAAGACAGCTTGTTTTAGGAAAAACTGAATGATCTGAGTACCCAGTTCATTTCCTTAAAGGAGCCCCGCTTCCTATACTGCTGCAACCATGTTCAAGTTGCAGACTCTGAACTGAGTGTTATCAGCAGGATCTCAGACATACACAGATGTTTTTAGAGAAAGTACCTTTGGAGAAAAAGCTGCTGCTGCCGGAGCAAAACACGGCCACCTCCATGTGGTTTTATGAGCCACAGACCTGTGTCACCTCCGTGACCTCACTGTCACCATGTTTGGCTATGGATATCATGAAATGCTGGCTGGCACTTCTTTGCTAACAGTTATAAAGATTTCTTTCTGTCTTCAGGAATCACAGTGTCACCCGAGTGATATGACAGAGTATAGCAAGTAACCACCCAGTCTGAAACAAACAGGGCCTCACTGAGTTCTTTCTTTATTCGTGATGCACAGCATGTACCCCAAATTTGCTCCTGTCTTTCCCCCAGTCCCCCATCACTGACTGGAAATGTTTGTAGTCCTCAGGTATCATCATATAAGAGCCAAAAGCAAAAATCTACAGGTTTCCACATCATCAAAATGCAAAGAGAATTAAGAAAAAAACATATGTCCCGCCAAAACCGGTTTGGCTCAGTGGAAAAACATATGTCCTTATCATTCCAACCCAATTTTTACAAACATATAAGACACAATTAAATGAACCTGGTAAAACTCAAACTAGAGGAGTTTTCTTTGTTTATTTGTTGTTGTCTTTTAATGAAAACTTCTGTGGAGGATCCCCCCACCTCCCTGTCCTCAGTACTGCCTCCCCAGGCACAAAGGCCCAGCAAGTCCAAGGTGCAGTGAGAATAACAGCACCATCTGTGCCAAGAGCTGTGCTGAGACTGTAAGTCACATCCTTATTGCTATATCCCACTAGTTTCTTACCCTTTTTATTTCACTTTATTCTGGGTAGTGGAGAGGACTGAGAACATGGGAATGCTAACAAAAACCTCAAACTCAGAACAGCTCAGAAAGCCGCCTTCATTAAGCACTCTGCTAGTAAGGAATGGGTGACTCAGTCCTCAACAATGCTGCTGTCTTTGATGAGTTTTCAGCACGTGTTTATTTTTTCTGAAGGGAAACAGTATCTGCCCCACCTATAGCCTGTAGCTGTCAACTAACAGAGACCAAAGGCAATATTGAAAAACGAAATTAAACCAGAAATGGCAAACTAAAAGTGCCTGACAACAGGTAAGAACTTTTAGAAAAATCAATTTTAGGGAATTAACAGCAATCTAATAAAGGTGTCAAGATGTTTGTATTTAAAGTCAACTAGTAGCTAAATTTCAACCTCAATTAAAACCATCCGGTCAAGCTCATTATTGCAGAAGGCATGAAATGTGAATCCAGTGAAAAGTAAAGAGCTAAACTGTCACCAACTTCCTGCTTGCGGAGACATGAGAGAGTTAAGGTAACTTTGGGAATAGCCTCCCAATCCACCCAAGAAGAATCAGCTTAGTTGTACTGTCTACCTTAATAACTGAAAAAAAGTCTTTTCTGGCAGTTAGTCAGTAATTATATTTTTATACACTCATTTTAAGTTACCGAATGACTTCCCAGGGTTACTGTTTGTGTTTTAAAGTTGTTTCTCTCCTCAATAGTGTTATGTTTGAAATTTTGTATTTGAAGTATCAGGCAAAACAGCTTTCAAACATTCTTACAGGAAACACTGTGAGCGCCCTGTCACGAAACCTCACCACAAGTTAGATAAAAAGCAAACAGTTAAAGCATGTTACAACGTTCCTCCATTTTTAGAGAGCTACGTAACCAATGTTCTCCCTGTTTTGAGATACCGGAGCTGTTTGGTGCAAACCTCAGCATTTTGTTGGAGTTAATAGCAAACTCAAGCCCTGTGTTCGTTTGAACTTTGGCCAGATCACTCAAATGACATTTCAGAATGGCTCCAGTGGACTGCGGCAGTAGCAGCAGCCAATCCCCTGTTGCAGTTCCCCACTCTGACCCACCAGCTCTGCAGGGCTTTCTTCACCACTCCACAGGGGAGCACTCTGGGCCTGCTGGCAGGACAGGGCAAAAGCCAGGAGGGAAGAGGCCTGTATGAACACTTCCTGCTCTGCTTGGTTCTGCGTAATGCCAGCAAAGACCTAACCTAACCCACCTCTGCAGGCTCCTCTAGAACTGGGCCCCGAGCCAAGTCCAGCCTCTGAAAACTGCCTCAGAAAACTTACCCAGCGTCGCTTTCAGCCCTCGTGAGGATAAAGGGCTGTTCTGGAGAGGCTTCTTGTTACCTTCCATTCACATAATTTGGTTGTGCTTCATTGCACCCTTGCTACTGCAGGCTTACATCATGATTTGGGTCTGCCCACCAACTCCAAATATGCTCCATGTTTGGTCTTATGTAACATTTGCTACTACTGTAAAAAGCACTTGAATTACAAAGGTCCTGGCAGATCAACAGAAAACAAGGGGTGGAGTCTAATTTCATCTAATATGGTCATAGAAGGTGTCCTGGTTGGTGTAAATTACTCCTTCTATTTGAAAAGGCATCTTGCCAAAAACTGGGGAAGATGAAATCTATAAATGTAACCTGCTAAAATTTGACTTATTCACACTCTAATTTTCTGAACACCTCTAAACTGGCACTGCTACTACCAGGTATATTAGAAAATTCACACCATTCATTATACAATGTACATTTTAAGCCCCAATAGACCTAGAAGTTTTAAAGTTATACATTTGTATAAATATCAGCAAGTCTTCCTCCACATTTTATTTCCTCATGATCTATACTTAAATATGTCATATCTAAGCACAGCCTTTTTTCTTAAATCTAGATACAAAAATCTGAACCCATTTTCTGTGCATATTTATAAAATAACAATTTCAGAAGAATACACATAGGGATGTTTCAATCACTAGAAGATTAACAAAGCTGGATACCTTTTATATTTATAATCCAAAAAAGTTCTCTAAATGGCTCTTTGTAAACAGTGTCTTCCTGGTTTAACTGTTTCCCTATCTCAGTGCTATGATATTACACTCTCCACATCATTACTTCCCCTCTTGTCAATCACCAAATCTTACTGTCAAACAGACATGGAAAAAATAGCCAACTGATTTGAGTTTTATGATAATAAAGGCTGCACACTTAAAACAGATTCAGATGCCTGATAGTTCAGAATAAATAACACTTTCAAATGTCGGGGGGGGGGGGATGGGGATTCCTCTACAGAATCCCATCACCCCATGCAGAATATTTGGCAACAAGTCACAAATTACATGTGTGGAAAAGATTTGGCCTGGAAGGGGTGTGAAAGGGCTGTGAGACAAAGGAAATGGCTTCTATTAGACCAGACACAAATTCTAAATTGACGCTGAAACAAAAAGAATAGCAGCCAGTCATAACAAGCAGTGAGATCCTAACCATGGCAGCAATATTAAGAACCAGAGGGTTTTCTGAAACTCCTACCTCTACACCCCTGATTTCTTACAGTCACATTCAAACAAACAACACTATGTTGGCCCTTAAGAGACACTAGACAAACACAAGGAAAAAGCCACCAATGGCCTTAAAAGGACAGGATGAACAAATCTTTTACAAGTTAATTAGCAAAAATAAGAACTTTAGGTTAATTTACTGAAGGTTTTCTTAAGCTAGTAGGAAAAAATCCATTGCTGCACTGCCTGATTGCAGCAACAAGTCTCAGCACTACTCACTGCACCCACCCATCTCCCCATGGACATCAAATGCAGAAGGGAAGTGAGGTGAGAGGACATTCACAGTCTAGGCCTCAGTTCCATAGCACTGCACAGTCAGACCTGATGCTGGCCTCCCTGCCGGCCTCCAGCATTAATGCTTGCTTTCTAATGGTCCCTTTTGTAGCTGGTGCCAGTGCAGTGGGGAAACAATCCTTCAGAGAACCAGTCAATCCATGACAGTTCTGGGAATGCAGTCTTTCTGTAACCTGACAAGAACCAGGGTGAATTTCATCAAACATTCTTAAGTGCTACAAACACATGTCTACATTTAATTTCATATGTAAATGAGAGAAACAACTTACATTTACTTTAAGACCTACATCAAAAAGTGATGAATGATAGTGCACTCTAGGAAAAGATAATTTTGTGCAATATACACAAAATAAAAACTAGGCATAAAGCTCAAATTAACCTTTTAAAAACACACATAAACCCATCTCAATGTCCAGAGTAAAATATTTAAGCAAATACATCTCTGCTTACTGCTTGGAAAGCACTGTTATTATTTTCTTCAAACCATTTTCCAATATCTTCTCCAAAAAAAATTCCTATTGGCATTGAATCCCCCAATGATGGCTCATATTAAGTGTCCAGGTCTGGGGACATGATCACATTTCTTATTTCTTATGAAAAAATAGACTATAGATTTAAAAAAAGACTATAGATTAAAATAATGTTTTAATGGACTAACTAACATCCATGCCTTACAGACCAAAACTTATACACATTGGCTGTGGTGTGGCTGGTGAGCACTCATCAGTTTTACTCTGGTTGCACAAAGAGAGTCCTGAACTGACACAAATTCTCCAGAGAATTAATGCACTGGAAGCCAACAAGGAGACCAGCTGCAGTCAGGAGGGCCAAAGGCTGGGGCTCAGAAGCAGTGAAGCCTCAGCGCTTTCAGCTGTGCCGCCTTTGGAAGGAGACTTCTGACCCTTGAGAAGCGCCAAGAACACCTTCCTACAGGGCTGTGTGAGGACTACAGGGGGTAACATGCGGAATGCAGTGCCCAGAATATCCTAAATGCTCAGCTTTTACATTAGAAACAAGGAAACTGAAGTGCACATCACCTGAAGAAAGGAAGAATGAGACAGTGGTTTGATCACAACATGTCTCCACTCACTTCATTCAACTGTCACAGTGGGTTGGGCCAGTTATAATTGGCCTTAATTGGCACTTACAGGAGCTTTAACATTCCTTACCTGCTGCCAAGGAGCATTTGAAAGGGAGAGAAAGTATTTTCAAACTTAGAAATACCAAGCAATTCATTCAGCTGTGGGTCTGCTATCCACAATCAGATTAGCTTCGTCAAGAACTGTTGCTGTGTTATTACCTAGTATTTATAGGTCCTCATCCTGGATAGGAGAGTTGGGCCATGAAGTCAAAATGGGCTCTTTCATGTTGGGAGCTAAGAGCACCCACAGCCTTCCTCTGGCTGCCAACATATGACCTTCAGGGCTCAGTCACACTTCATGTTGTCCTCTTTCAACTGTTTTAATTGTTCAAAGGCAGACAAAGTATAACCTCACGATCTGATTTATACAGGCTTTGTGTTAACCATAGTAGGACCTCAGCCCAGTCATTACTTGATACATATAGTGACACCGTCAAAAGGTGATAAAGTTGCCTCGCTGGTTTGGCTCTGTGGATAGAGCATTGGCCTGTGTACTAAAGGGTCGCAAGTTTGATTCCAGCCAAGGACACATGCCTGGGTTGCAGGCTCGATCCCCCATCCAGTAGGAGGTGGCCAGGAGGCAGCCAATCAATGATTCTCTCTCATCATTGATGTTTCTATCTTTCTCTCCCTTCCTCTCTGAAATCAATAAAAGTATTAAAAAAAAAAAAAGGTGACAAAATCACATTGTATGTGAGGAGGATAAAGAGATCTGAAATAAAACTGACCAAGTTTTTCACTGGCCCTTCAAGTTATCTCACCCAGTTCTTTAGGAGACTACACATGCTGCAGAGATGAACACCACCATCACAGAACTAGATTTCTTCCCTGAAGGTAAATTCCACAGAGAATGAATAGAAATTTTCCAGTGGTATTGAGAACTGTCTGTAATTGTTTAAATGACTATTTTTAAAAATCATCACTTATTTTGAAAAAGCTCTGCCTCATCTACTAGTCTTACCTAATAATAGACAAACATGTAAATTGACCATACCTCCACTACGCCCACACTCAATCAGGAGTGAGTATGCAAATTAACCCAACAAAGATGGTGGATTAATTGCATATGCAGGTGCTGAACGGCCTGGTGGGGCAGGGCGCCTGCTATAAGGGGGAGAGGAGAGCAAAGGGAGCTACAGAGTCAGTGCTCTGGCTGGGAATGAGAACTTGTAGGCTTCCAGGCAGCTGGGAGCAAAGTCAGGGGAAGAAAGGCCTATTCTTGCACCAATATCATGCAACAGGCCTCTAGTCCTATCTCATAAAAGAGTAATATGCAAATTGACCATACCTCTGCTACACCCACAAGCCATGCCCACCAGTCAATCAGGAACGAGTATGCAAATTAACCCAAGATGGCTGTGGCCAAGGAGAGAGCAGGAGGCTTGTGTTTCCTTGGTAATGGAGGAAGCCAAGCTTTCCGCATAACTTGATCAGCCAAGGCCTCCACTAAAGGCTACATTTTCAATTATAGAAGATAAATAAATCCCAGATACCAGGCCTCCACTTGGGTCGCTGGGGGACATGGCCGGCTTGCAAACCACCACAGGCCCCTCAGCCAGGCTGCCCCACACCCCAATGGAACCCCCACCCTGATTCAGGACACCCTTCAGGGCAAACTAGCTGGCCCCTACCGTGCACCAGGCCTTTTCCCTATCTAATATAAGATTAATATGCAAATTGACCATCACTCCAACACACAAGATTGCTGCCCCTATGTGGTCAAAGATGGCTGCCCCCATGTGGACATAAGATGGCTGCCACAAGATGGCCAGAAGGGGAGGGCAGTTGGGAGGTACCAGGTCTGCAAGGGAGGGCAGCTGTGGGCAATCAGGCCAGCAAGGGAAGGCAGTTAGGAGGGACCAGGCCTGCAAGGGAGGGCAGTTGGGGGTGATCAAGCCTGCAGGGGAGGGCAGTTAGGAGTGACCACGCCTGTAGGGAAGGGCAGTTGGGGGGACCCAGACATAGAGGGGAGAGCAGTTGGGGGGAGACCAGGCCTGCAGGGGGGGGCAGTTAGGGGTGACCAGGCCTAAAGGGGAGGACAGTTAGGGGTGACTAGGCCTGTAGGGGAGGGCAGTTAGGGGCAAAAAGGCTGGCAGGGGAGCAGTTAGGCATCAATCAGGCTGGCAGGGGAGTGATTAGGGGGTGATCAGGTTGGCAGGCAGAAGCAGTTAGAGGTAATCAGGAAGGCAGGCAGGCGAGCAGTTGGGAGCTAGCAGTCCTGCATTGTGAGAGGGATGTCCGGCTGCCTGTTTAGGCCCGATCCTGTGCAGGCTTGGCTGAGGGACACACACCCCCATGCACGAATTTGGTGCCACAAGCCTCTAGTATATATTTAAAAGCCTAAGCGACCTAAAGACCAAATGATGGAATGACCAAACGACTAGTCACTATTATGCGCACTGTCCACCGGGATCAAACACTCAACGTAGGAGCTACCCCCTGGTGGTCAGTGTGCTCCTACAGTGGGAGTGCCTCTCAGCTGATGGACCTGTCCTAGTGGCTCACCAGCCTGGTAGTAGCCACTCTCTCAGTCTTCCTGCAGGTCCAATCTCCGGAGAATGGGCCAGGCACTGACAGACCGTTGCTGCCTGCATGATCCCAACAGCACCACTGGACTCCTGGAAGTCGACCTCAGGCACTGTGGCCACTTCCTCTCCCTAGACACTCCACAAGGAAGAAATGATATAAAAGCAGCTGCCAGGTGGCTCCCAACAAATGGCGTGAGCATCAGTGGAACAGATCTGGATCCTGGGCCAGCTAGGGCATCCCACTGCCTGCTGGGAGGGCCAATCACATCCTGCCTTCTCTTACCCCCCCTCAGGATGTGCGCCAGATGCAGGGCTCATGACTGTTGAGTGCTGCTACTGCTGCTGCAGTGTGAGCCTCTTGCGATCGCAGCTGACTGGGCACGAGCCTGCAGTAGGCGTAGTGGGACTGGGAAGAGAGGGAGCAGCATTCAGGAGCCGCAGGCGGTGTTGGACTGCTGGTTTCGGCCTAAATTTCCGCAGGCCACCCCAAGGGACCACCACCTATGCGTGAATTCCTGCACCAGGCCTCTAGTATCGTTAATATTCAAACTTAGAAGCTACATGCCTCTCAGGTAATAATACAGTTTGTACTTGTTAGAGAAATTTACTTCAAAGTCATATTACAATTAAGCACATTTATGTGCATGTGCCTGTGTGTAAAATAATGTAAGAGGCTTTAGAAAATGAAATAGATTTAGAAAAATAAACAAAACACCTGTTCCTTGTGGTGATAATCTCAGACATGGCTAGTAGAGATATAAAGTCTTAAAGCCTTGTTGGAAACACTCTAATAGCAGCTATTAACAATGCAAATAAGTATCCTTTCTGACCCAGGAAACTCCATCCCATAGAGAAAAATCACCAGCAGTTGAGGGCATCCATTACTGCTGCTTTGTTTAGAGGTAAAAAACAGGAAACAAAGTCAGTGTCCACAGAGGGTATGGATGAGAAGGGCCTGAACAGCATACCTTAGAATAGTAAGAAACCATAAAAAGAGGGGATTAGTGTTATCCTGAGATGTGAATGGGTTTCCATGAAGTATTTTTGAGTAGAAAAGAAGTAGAAGTGTGCAGAATAGGATCCATCTTTGGCGGGGGAGAGGGGAGGGTAGAATTATGACCCAAAGCTTCTGCTAATAAAACATGGGATTATATATGCCTGTATGGAGTTACAGCATAAGAAAAAAATGTAGAAGGATGTCTACTAAGTTTCACACTAAGAATATAACAAATTACAAAAATGGTTAGAATAAAAGAGTCTGTTAAGAGTTGGAGAAGGCAGGAGGCAAATGAGCCAATGAAAAAGAGAAAAGTAGGTTTAAATGAAAATAGGATGTTTAAGGTTATTCTACTTGCATATCTATGTAAAAATGTGTGTGTGTGTGTGTGTGTGTGTGTGTATGCCAATCAAAAAAATCCAGAGAGAAACTAATTTAACAAGTTTTTGTTATTAAAAAATGCACTGTGAGGAGAGCTGAAAAAAATTTAAACATTATGAAATTCTGGTAGGGTAACAAACAAGTTATTTTGATTAAGATGCCCATTTCATTTGTTTGGCTAAGCAAACACATTGAATTAGCACAACTGAGCACAGAAAGAATCACACAGAAAAAGGCCTATTAGCCAGCCACACTGGCAAAACAACATCTTTACTTTCAAAAGTTCACTACAAATCCAGTATTATGAATTCTAACAACCTTTTAAAAATATCAAGCATAAGAAACACTGAAACAAATTCCATTCTAGAGTTTACTGTTGACTCTAGGAAACTACAAATCAAGAACTCCATCGTGCGTGGTTGAGGGTTTAATGTTTGTATCTTAACTTCTTTTAAAGTAAGACAGTTACCTTCTTTGATATGTTTCTCTCAAACTTTCAAACACACAAAAGAAAGGGTATACAATTTCTTTGAAGTTCAATTTGGTAACTGTTGTCTTAAAAAAATGTGGAAGTAAACCTAAGATTGGGATTTTTCTACACACATTCTGGGATCAGGAAGGAAATAGCTAAATTTAGGCACTGCCTTCTTGCCCCAAAAGCAGTGTGTTTCATGGGCTTGGACTAGATACAGCAGTCGCCAGCTGGTGGTCCGAAAGGTTTAAGGAAACCTTTGGAGCAGCGGCAGCCAACTGGTGGTCCACGAGGTCCAAAAGGTTGATGACTGCTGAACTAGAACATGAATGGAAGGTATTATGCCAACCTCGTAGCAGGTGCTACAGCAAGCATGTCAAACTCGGGGCCCACAACGAATATTTTTGCAGCCCAGCCAATATAATGGTATGTAAAAAATGTTTTAATAAAAATTTCGTAATTTAATTTTTATAATATCCTGTTACACATAATTATTAATAATGAACTTCAACGTTCGCTAATGACTGATTACTATAATCATGTTGCATTCATTTCCCTTACGTGCCTTATGCACAGGTGCACCATTTCTCTCTGCTAAGACCAGCAGCGAATATTTTAGCAGCCAACTGCCACATCATTAGTCTTGGAATGACTTGTTTGGTGTGCACAACATGAAACATTTCGCTTTCGGAGAACAAGAAAAATAGATTTATTTGTGTTACACTTATTAATTTGTGCAGTTATTCAGTGTCTGGTAAGTTAATGTTCAATAAAAAATACTAATTTTTATTAAATGTTCTATTATTTTATATTAACAATTATTCATTTATTTCAGCCTTTTGTACTCAGCATGTCTCTATCGAAATAAGCCCAAGTTTCTATGAAAACTGAAGCTTTTGTTTTTTTGCAACCCACATAACTTAAACTTTGTTTATTTGGCACATGTTAGCCTTTGAGGTTGACATACTTGTGCTATAGCAAAGGAAATGATGAAAACTCCCTCTCCTGGTCATATGTAAGACCACAGCATCACAGGGTTGAAATAACAGGTATGTATGTATCTTTAATAGTCAACATACAAATTAGTCTTGGGAAATGATTGTCAGGAAAAAAATATTTTAGCAAATATAACCAAAATATGGTTTATATATTAAAATGTCCCCTTTAAACTCTGAAGCTCAGCCACGCTAATGATTTATACATGCAGTAGACAGGTCAAGAGCGGCACTGGTGAGTATTAGCAACTTATTTATTGGTGGTGCTAGGAAGTCACATTTTCATTGCCCCCTCATGGTGACATGAATCACAAATTACAATAGTTGGACAAGTCACAGTCATACTAACCTGAAGGGCATCTATGACCAACCTCCATGTGGAGAATACCTACACAAAAGTACTGACAAACATTCCCAAAGAATGGTCCTAAAGCATTGTGTGTTATAATGCAATTCTAAAAATCTAAATGCCTGTCAGTAGGGGACAGGTTAAATTAATTTAAATACATTAATTAAGTGGAATAATAGGCAGTCTTTGAAAAGAAGGAATAGATAAGGAGTTAACTTCCAAAATAAAAAGGAACTCATACAACTTAACATGAGCAAAGAATCTAAAATAGACACTGCTCCAGCCGAAACTGGTTTGGCTCAGTGGATAGAGCGTCGGTCTGCGCACTGAAGGGTCCCAGGTTTGATTCCGGTCAAGGGCATGTATCCTGGTTGCGGGCACATCCCCAGTACGGGGCGTGCAGGAGGCAGCTGATCGATGTCTCTCTCTCATAGATGTTTCTAACTCTCTATCCCTCTCCCTTCCTCTCTGTAAAAAGTCAATAAAATATATTTAAAATAGACACTGCTCCAAAGTAGTCATATAGAAGGCCAAGAGACATGAAAAAATGCTCAAAGTCATTAATCATCAGAGAGATATAAATTAAAATGACAATGAGATATCACCTCACACCTATCAGAACGGCTATAATCAACACATCAACAAAAGACAAGTGAGTGGTGAGGTGTAGAGAAAAATACACTGCTGGTGGGAATACAGACTGGTTACAGCTATTATGGAAAAAGAGTAGGAAGTTTACTCAAAAAAATTAAAAAAAAGGAAGTGCCATTTGACACTTTTAGGAAATATATCTTAAGAAACCTAAAACACCAATCAGAAACAATGTATGCATCCCTATAGCAGCATAATTTACAAAACTAAGATCTGGAAACAGCCTAAATGCCATTCAGTGGATGAGTGAATAAAAAAGTTGTGGTATATTTACACCATAGAATACTGTGCAGCTGTAAAAAAAAGAAGGATCTCTTATCCTTTTAAGACAGCATGGAAAGACCTGAAGAATATTATGCTAAGGAACTAAACCAGTAGGGGAAAGATAAGTATCACATGATCTCACTCACATGTGGAATCTAATGAACAAAATAAACTGATGAAAAAAACAGATCCAGAGACATAGAAGCATGGAACAGACAATCTAATCTCTGAGGGAAGACAGGAGTACAGGGATGGGGAGCGATCGACCTGGGGAACTTATACGCATATATGCATAGCCTATGGACACAGACAATAGTGTGGCGAAGGCCAGGGAGGGGTAGGTGAGAGGTAGAGGGGGTCAATGGAACAAAAAGGGGGACATCTGTAATACTTTCAACAATAAAGGTAAATTTAAGAAAATAAAAAGAAGTACAGTAATATGTATTAACATGGAAAAATAAGGCATTGTTTATAACAAATCTAATTTTACATGTGTAAGAAAATAAGAAGTATCCAGCCAAATACTGTTTTGCTCAGCTAGGATGGGAAAGTTTCTCAGGGTACATGGTAACTGTACCTCTGAAAAGTAAGGTGGAGAAGCTCCATTCATTCTGGTTGCTTAGTTATCCTCCTGTTGTGGGTTACTTTTAAAAAAATGTTTTTAGTGATTTTAGAGAGGAAGGGAGAGGGAAAGCAAGATGGAAACATCAATGACAGAGAAACATCAGTCAGCTGCCCGCTGCATACCCTGGGATCAAGCCTGCAACCTGGGCATGTACCCCAACCAGGAATTGAACCGGCGATCTCTTGACACAGGGGACGCTGCCCAACCAACTGAGCCACACCTGCCTTACTTTCTTATTCATTTTTTAAAAATTTAATTGATTTTTGGAAAGAGAGGGGGCGAGGTGGCAGAGGTGGAAAGCAAGAGCAATGTGAAAGAGAAACATCGACTGGTTCCCTCCTGTACTTGATTGAACCCACAACCTAGGTATGTGCCCTGACCAGGAATTGAACCCCAAAGTTTGTTGTACAGCCAGGGTGGTTGTTTTTTTAAAAAAACAATGTATATTACTATTGTCAATGATAATAAAATATGTGTTTTTGTTTCTTTAATCAGCAAGTTTTTGTTACCCAATTGAGAGCATAAGAAGTCGCAGGAAAGTGTACACATCCTCTTTTGTTCTCTAGCTTATATGACTAAATTACTGTTCCACTACAAAAAAACAAAAACTAAACAAACAAAATCTCAAAAGAATAAAAGACACCGAAGTTTGACATCTCTGCAATAATTATTTTCTATTCCTAGAATCTTTAGGGGGGAAAAGCCCACATACAAATTGAAAGAACCCCGTGATCCACAAGCTAAGTAAATTCATCCAGTTGCTTGAGCCAAAACCCCCATGAGTCATTCCTCATCCTTTCTTTTCTCATATCGCTCATCAGTCCAACAGCAGGCCCTGCTGGCTTTCTATTTCCCTGCCAATTCCTATTCCATCCACACCTCAGCCTCCGCTGCAACAATCCAGCTCTCACCTGGCCTAGTGCAACACAGTCCCAGCTCCCCTGGGTTTAACAGACCAACCTGAGTCAGATCAAGACACTTCCTTGCTCAAAGCCCTCTGATGACTTCACCTTGCCTACGTAGTCCAATCCTGATTCCTTTTGTGGCTTGTAGGGCGCAGAATCCTCTGACCCCAGCCCTTCTTTCTCCAACCTTAACCTGGACTCCTCTCCTTGCACATGGCTTTTGTACCTCCTCACTGGTCTTTCTACCAAATCCATTTTCATCTCCAACCTCTGCACTTCCTTGTGGAACACAGGTCTTCCAGACCTTCAAATGTGGGCTCTTGTTCATCATGGAGTTTAAATACCAAACTTCTCAGAGAGGCTTTCTTTGACTACCCTTATCTAAAGTATCTTCCTGCGGCCATTCCTTTTCACATTATCCATAGCATTTATCACTATCTGAAATAATTTTATTTTACCTGATTTTGTCTTTCTTGCACCACCCATCCTAAACAGAATATAAGCTGCATGAAATCAATGACACTGCTTTTCTAGTTCAGTAGAGAGCAATGCCGAGGACAGACAGCAGTTCTCAATAAATACTTGTTAAATACACAGATAACATCATCATCAGTTAGTTTTTAAGAAAACCTCAAAGACACAGATAAGAAAGGCACAGATTTCAGTATAAGAAAAAAATCAATACATTTTATAACTAGAAATGAAAATGATGCCCCTACAAATGGTATAAGTTACACCATTAAAAGGTGCCTGCTTATTACACAACAGGAAAACAGATAAAGTTATATTAGCACTATTTGGCTTCTGGCAAAGAAAAACCTGAATTCACTGCATTCATTTTACATCATGCTATTGAGTGACAAGGAGCTTCGGTCAAATGGTCAACTAGGAATTTCCTTCGATAGTTAAAAGTAGCTTCCACCTAGATATGGCTCACATTTTGATGTGCCTGTTCTGGTTATTTCCCTTCCCTGGCTCAGCCCCCAACTGCTGCAGGAAGGCCTGGCAAGGTGTTTCCAAAGCAAAAGAGCCAAGTATTTTTTGGCTCTGCAACAAGTTTCAACTTTTATACTGACTGCAGAAATAAATATGCCAACCAACTCTCTAAAGAAGCTACAAAATGTTATGAGGCTGTAACAAAAAGAGGAGGAGTTTGGCTTTGACTAGCTACTATGATTTAGGTTAAAGTAAAACACTCTGAAGAGAAATCCAAGGATTGGACTACATCAAGTATCTACCTACTATCATGTCTTCAAATTACTAAGTGTTCTCTCTGAGGTAAAGGGTTAACAATGCTGACCCAGCTTACTCTAAGCAAAATTAAAATTCTACCAGAGCTAGAACATGTCACTAGGATAGTTTTGTGACAAGTGACATTCATTACATCTTCTCTAGATTTTCTTTTAACTCCATACACAAGAGAAATAGATATGAGTTGTCAGAAAACCTGCCCTAGTATATTAAAATTCTTTTTTAATTTATTGATGCAAGAGAAAGAATGAAGAGAGAGAGAAAGAATAGAGACATTGATTTGTTGTTCTATTTATTCATTGATTGCTCTTTGCATGTGCCCTGATTGGGCTCGAACTCACAACATTGGCTTACCTAGATGATGCTCTAACCACTGAGCCCCAGGCATGGGGTGGCCTGGTACATTTTATCTGTATGAATGAAATTTAATTTAGGGGTTTTATCTGTAAACTGGGAATAAAACCATCCATTCAGTAGGTCTCTAAGAACAGGAAATGAGGTAATAAATGCACTTTATAAATCATTAAGTGTTATTAAAAATTATTATTAGTCTCTGAAATTTTAAATGAATGCCAATCCTAAGAAGATTAACTATCACTGATGTTTAAAAGTAGAAAATACCTAGATTATAAAAATAGAGTGGCCCTGCTGAAGTAGCTCAGTTGGTTATAATATCGTCTTGATACACCAAGGTTGTGGTTTCAATCCCATCAGGGCACATACAAGAATCAACCAATGAATGCATCAATAAAAGGACTTCTCTCTCTCCTTTCCTCTCTTTCTCCCTAAAATGAATAAAATATTAAAAATTGTTTTTTAATTTAGTGGCCAAATTTAGCTAGCACCCTGGTGTAAAAGAGAAAGGAAGAAAGAAAGAAAGAAAGGAAGGAAGGAAGAAAGACAGAAAGACACATTTTTTCTTATCCCAAAACAAAGTTACTAAATAGTCAAATAAAAGAACTCATTCAAAATATCTAAAGTTGTTAGTCCATGTAATTAATCAGATGGTAAAAAATGGAGGTCATTATGTATTAAACAGTACAACTTCTGCTTTGTGATGTAGGTTAGTTTAATTCCAGGATGGCAGTCACTGTTCAACTGTGTGAAGTGTCAGCAGGAGGAATCAGCATTTTGCCAGAACCAACCCACTGGATCTCAGAGTAAGACTCAGTTTGCTCTTATGCTGCTATTCTTTAAAAGTATGAGCAGTTCCTATTTACTCATCCTCTGATAAAAAGGACATTTTAGATAAATAGAACTTAATGCAAGTGGAGAAAAACTTAACATGGCAGCAGTTTTTCTGCTAAAGCTACTTTCACAATGTTATGGAAAAGCCACACTTAAGACATCCCTCCCTGTGAGAAGAAGTCTGAAAGTGGGGCAGATGTTTTAACCTGAGGCCAGATTCCAATGCCACTGACAGCAATTGGTAGGGGCTCAAAACATAAAATCAATAGAAAAATGGTAAGGGGTGTTTATCTATATTCCTTTTGCAGATCAACATGAGATTTGAGGATTCTGCTTCCTAGGTGTGGCATTTGCTAGGGCTAAGGTTGGTGTTCAGTGGAGAGTTCCCTAAATAGAAGAGGAAACTAAATCCAATAGGTGGTGTTTCCCAAAACAATGAGTAGCTAACATTAAATTGCAAGCAAAAAATTACTCCCTTTCCAAATTTCTTTCAATTCTTCTGATAACATCACACTAGCACGTGGATTTCAACAAAGAGAGCAGACCTAGGGCTCCGAGCTGGCACTAGCAAGAGCATCAAAGAATTTAATCATCTTTTCACTGTGTTTAGTTTTGTACTTTTCACCTATCTACAGCAAGCAACATTAATTTTCCAGTTGATTGTAGTAAGGTTTTCTTCATAAAGGATTTATTTAAATAGAACTTAAGTAGAATTAAGTAAGCAAATCATAAAGATGGAACCCAATGGATTAAAACTGAGAAAAGGTGGCAGAGGCACCTGTGACTTTGAAGGTCTTGCTTTGGGACTCAGGGTTAAGCCACAAGGTAAATCAATGAGTCAGGCTGACTAATATGAGACAAAATACTTCAATGGCTGACATTCGAGTTCGGTTTCAATTAATTACAGAGATTCTAATTATGGCACCTGTCTGAGCTGAATTAACACTACTCACTTATTTCACCTAGAAAAAGATTACCCCATGTCTGCATAAGACAGGTTGAGAGAGAATGAGGTATTCTTCATAAGCAAACTCAAAGAGAAGCAACAGAGTGCAGAGCATTTGGAGCTTATCAGACTCACCTGAGAAACTCTTTCAACCCCAGAGATGCCCACATGTAATCAGTTGGTCCTACCTCTTCAGATCCATAGTAAATGTGTGCAAATAGGACTGACTACACATTTTGTGCTATTCAGAAGTCAATTTAGGCCCAACACATTTATCACTAACTGATTAGTGAGATCCCCAATTTAGGTGTTTCTGACCCTACGAATTTCACCATTTCAGCCCTTCTCCATACTAAAATTTTAGTGACTACATGCCATTTCCAGCATATATTAAAAACAGTTAAAAATCGGTTTAAGAAAACAGGGCCTCTTGTCATGCCATCCTTGCTAGACTCAACAAATCTCTGAGTGTGGACTTGTGTCAGTCTGACTCAACAATCAGACTATGTGAAACAGGAAATGCCAAAATGACACTACCTCACTCACCATCATTGCTAACATGGAAATCCTGGTCAACTGTTAACGCCCAAAAAGGCAGCTTAGCTAGCAAAAAAGTATGTGGCCTCTTACTACTCTGGATAATAAGCTGCTCACCAATTCAGAGCATTACCACCAACATCAATTGGTTTACAAGTCTCGATGAATGGTAGCTTTCTTCCCCGTGCTGGCAGCAGAGGTTTTAAAGTTACTGCCTGTTGGATTTTGAGTCAGCTGCTTCATTTGTTCATAAAAGTCACAGATAAATAACAGTAATACATAAATTCACAGAAGACTGGCCACACATTTTCATCAAAAGATAAGTAGAATCCCTCCCTTGGCAGGTATGGGTTCTTCCTAATATGTAAAAATGCTCTGCCACGGCCACTGGAAAAGATTCTGAATTTGAAAACCTTTTTCTGGCGTTAACTTTGGGAAGCAAATGAGTAAGAATGAAATTACAACGAAAAAGGAATGGGTTTCCAAATTACTTTTTCCTGTCCCCCCAAGACAAAGGGACATTGGCAGCCTTGGAAATAGGTTCCTGGTTCTGGGAGCATGCCCACCTCTCCTTCCCTCCAGGGGAAGAGATGTCACTCCCAAGCCACTTGAGGGGCACCAAACAGTGCCTCCCTCCACTCCTGCAGCTGTCCCCAAACCCTCACACCTATCCATCTACAAACCTCCTGCTTATTCCATCAGCCTTTTCCTTGGCTGCTGCCTCAAATATGGAATTCCTTCCACATATCCCAGTTGGATTCTGCACTTGGTCATCACCTTTCTGCCAAGGATTCTTCTCTCTCCTACAATTTTAATACTTTCCTTGCCACTAGAGGGACCAAAGAGCCCTATCCAGTGGCTTTATCAATCAATCTCCTAAGTAGCCATAGAAGGCATTTGAGTGTGTGAATCTCAAATTCACACCTGCTCATTTACACATTTCAAGTTAACACAATTCCTTTGTCATTCAAGTGTCATCTTATTAGAAGACACTGTGTGTAGTAGGTACTGTTAGAGAAAAACGGTAGAAATATGACTTTAAGACTCTCCCTATTCCCTGCTATATATACATTGATGTTCTAAGAGAGATAAAGGAAAATAAAGAAAATCATCTCCATAAAATATGCTTTAACAACTGTGTGAAACATTTCTGGAAGAGGGGACCAAAAGAGTTCCCTTTCTGCCTAAGGATGTTCTGGAAGAGGCTACATACACCTTTAAGTGGGCCTTGATCTAAACTGCAGTTTTTACACAACCCTCTTTCCCACCTCACTCCCAATCCACTCTGCCCCTTAATCCTGAAGGACCACTAAATTGCCCCCCGACCGGAATCAAACCTGGGATCTTTCAGTCCGAGGGCCGATGCTCTATCCACTGAGCCAAACCAGTCTCGGCTATAGGTGATTTTTAAAAAGTACTTTCTATATTTTCCACAATGAACAGGTATTACATGTTTTAAAATTGAGGGGGGAAATTGCACATGGGAAAAAGAATCCATTCTACTCTTCAGAATAGCCTATTGTAAGCCTTCTGTGAGTTTCTCAACAAGAAACAATCTGCGTTCTTCCTATTCTTAACACCGTGGACTGTTTTATGACTTCAGACACAGGCCTTCCTGTATCCACATATAGCTGTACCTTTATTTCTCTCTGACCTATTATGTGTCAGGCATTGTATAAGGAGTTTTACACATGTTGTTTCATTTAATCCTCACAGGGAACCTATGAGGTTGCTATTATCATTCCCACATTATAACAAAGCAAGCCAAGGTTGGAAGACTTATTCAACGCAAAGAATTAGCCTATGGTTCTTGCAAGTTTAAAAACAGTCTATTGGATCTTAATTTAAATCCAGGTTTCAAAATCCTAACTCCAAAATACTTGCCAACTGACTAATTGCTTCTCCAATATTAGCCTCTGAGATCCTTATGCAGGAAGACAATATCTTATTCATCTTCATACTCACTCTCTGTGCCCACTCCAGGGCCTCATCCAGAAGCAGAAACTCAAAGAACCTTCTTACAATTACATAAAATATTTATTCCTTGGGAAAAAATGGTGAGAATGTTGATTATGATGGTATGACTCTTAAACAACTGCTGTACCAACAGCAAGCTCTGAAGGTTCTAGCATCAAATGTATCTCAAAGCTCTACTGTCTCCCCAGCTCTACTGCCCACCTAAGCCTTAAGTCTATTATCATCTCCTGCTTTTGACTATTCTCCCTGCTTCCACTCTCTCCCACATGTATAAGTACAGTGGGCCTATGTTACTCCTACACAAACCATCCAATATCCCACAAGCTGCTTCTTACTCTGGCATAGAAGCTGTGCATGATCAGGGTCCCTGCTTGTAAGGCCAGACTTCTCTAGTCTCTACTTCCTTCCACTAACCACCCTGCAGCCACACTGGCCTTCTTTAGGGTATGCACCAGCTCTTCTCTCTATATTGAATGCTTTTATTCCAGGTGGTCACATGGTGGCTCCCTCATCACTCAGGGCTCTTGGTCACCAGGGGTCACCTCCTCAGAGGCTTTGCTTAAACACTATCAAAGAAGGATCCCCACTGTGATATTCTGTCTGGAGCTTGCATTTGTGGGAGTGAGGAAAAATGAGGCAGAACCTGCAGTTATTTAAAAATGTTTCTCGTTAGTATTGCCTATTTCTCCAGCAAGAGTTTAAATTCCACAGAGGTAGGAATCATATTACAAGGTGGGTATTCAAATACTTCTGAGTTTTTAGTGAACCAAACTGAGCTTTATGATCAGAATTTTATTTTAAACATGTTAGGTAGCATTCTGGCAATGCAAAAGAACCTTATTTGGATCTAGATAATAGGCTTGGAGGTTGAAGCCCAGGGATGGCTCAGGGGGGCGCATGAAATCTCATGTCATAATGCATCATTCTAAAAGTATGTATGTAATTTTGATGGGGAAGATGTCATAGCTTCAACTCATTCACAAATTAGAACGTAACAGAAAGTTAAACTTAAGACTACTGAACTTGTCCGAAACCGGTTTGGCTCAGTGGATAGAGCGTCGGTCTGCGGACTGAAGGGTCCTGGGTTTGATTCCGGTCAAGGGCATGTATCCTGGTTGCGGGCACATCCCCAGTACGGGGCGGCTGATCGATGTCTCTCTCTCATCGATGTTTCTAACTCTCTGTCTCTCTCTCTCTTCCTCTCTGTAAAAAAATCAATAAAATATATTTTTTTAAAAACTGCCAGAACTGGTGTGGCTCAGTGGATAGAGCGTCGGCCTGTGGACTGAAAGGTCCTAGGTTCAATTCCGGTCGGGGGCATGTACTTTGGTTGCAGGCACATCTCCAGTGTGGGGCATGCAGGAAGCAGCTGACCGATGTCTCTCATCGATGTTTCTGACTTTCTCTCTCTCTCCCTTCCTCTCTGTAAAAAAATCAATTAAAAAAAAACAAAAAAACTACTGAACTTGGAAGTTTCAAACTCACATTTCCTTGAAAGAAAGAAAGAAAGAAAGAGAAAGAGCCATGTCTCCATATTGGGAGTATATTCATAATTTTACTAACCACTAAATTCCCAACTTCAGGATCTAGAAGGAAACAAACCTTTCACTATACTAATGCAATATTTCAAAAGAGATTTTATAAAATACATTTCCTTGTATAATTTCAATAAAAATCAGAAAATGCACACCACTTTCAATAAAATTCAGAAAATGCTCACCATCTGACAAACATTAACCCATTCAATGAATTAGAAAGCCTACCTCCTGACAGGGAGGAATTATATTCCACCTGGGGTATCGCCGGCCTTCAGTTTTTAATCCTGCTTTACCTTTTACCCTCTAATAATGATTTTAAAATGATTAAGTACTTACCATAATGTGATTGAAATGCCTGTGGTTTGACAACCTGATTGCAGTCGTTACACACCACCAAGTAGAAATCATCGTGGGCTGGACAGAGACCAAATATTGGCATGTCTGCAACAAAGACAGAGAGCATTACTCACTCCACTGATCAATATGAAACTATTTGGGGTGGCAATACTTTCTAAAGGAGCTGCCTTAAGATAAAATGCTCCAGGACAAATGTTACTCCAGTTTAAAAATAACTGATGTGATACACCAGGATTAAGAAAGAAATCAAATCAGGCTTACAAAAACACTGTTGCAAAGGATTAAAATAAAATGCACCCTCAAACATCAGTATCTGGTAAAAGGGACATATTTATTGAAATGCAAACAATAAATACATTTGTACAATAAAGAACTTTAGATGAACTCTACTCAGTTATTGGAAAGAATGTGCAACCATATAAAATGCTTAATAATTCACAAAGCTGAACCACCTAGTGGTTTTATTTAACTCTGCCTTCTATTCCAGCCACTGGTCTCTGAGTTCTATGAACAGTTAAGAAAGCAGAGGTTTCACTAATGAGCAAAATTGCTGGTTTCATCACTATGCAATACAAAAATATTATCTGTATATACTTTTCTCAGGTTATAACAACCTCTAGTCCTTTTGCTTATATACTGATGCCACTAGACAAACAGAACTTCAGTACAAACAGCATTTCATACAATAACTTCAGTTCAATTACTAGGACAGAATAAGAAACAAGTTGGACTTTTTACAGTAAAAAGTTTAAACTTAATTAAGACAAATGTAAAATTCAATTATCTTCCTATAGTAACTTATAATACTGGTAATATATAGGAGTTGGGAAAAGTAGGTTTGCAATTGTTTATATGGAAAATAATACAATAATTAATGAATAGTAATAAACTGTTTCACGTCTCACAACTGTAAACCTACTTTTGCCAACCCCTGTATGGTTAACTGACCATGAACAATTAATTAACAACAATCTAGGGAACAGGGCTAACAGTTCAGATCCAGAATCTAAATATTTTAAATATTTCAAAATTGATGACTTTAGACAAGTCTTTTATACTATATATACTAGTTATAATATCTGCAATGAGTGCATAATCAGTATATTTCAATTAGGCAAATATTTTAATAGACCAAGTTTAAAGGGGGTAAAAGATCTAAAAAGCTGATCAGCATCTGCTTTCTTTCTCATAAGATTTAATTTAACACTTTCTTCAGCTTGGGTGATCTTGGTGGTGTTAAAGGAGAAAATGTCCTAAAGAGATGTAAAGTGATGATAATCTCTAACATAAAATTACTAATCTACTATCAGCACATGGATAAATCTGAAAAATACCAGGAACCAACATGATCCTGCTGATGCAGCAGCAGTACTGAGCAGTTTCTATATGCTGCCATCTCATTCTGTCCTCACAAATGCCAAGGTAGATACCATTGTAAGCCCCACTCTGAAGAGGAGGAAACTAATTCACAGAGAGGTGCAGTACTTTGTTAAGTCCAGAGCTGGGATTCAATTCTGACACTGCAATGGCTTGAAGAGCAAAGAAATATGATTTCTAGAAATTCCTTCCAGATTCCAACTCCAATTGTTTAAAATGTCATAAACTGATTAGATAACATTAAGTCTAGTAGACTGCTGACTTCTTTGACTAAGCTTAATAATTGAATGAAAAATAAGAGTCAAACAATGTGCTATTTTCCATGAAAGCATAGCCACATTGAATCAAAGCTAGAATATGTAGGGGAAGAAGAAAGGTTATAATATATCCATGCAATGATCAACATGTAATAAGTCATTTTCCATAGCTATAGCTTCTTGACATGGCATTTCATTTTTAAAAATAAAAATTCAAAGTAATTGACCTTAAATTCTATATACCCCTCTATTAAATGCCTCTGATACAGGATAAATAAAAAGGAAAATATAAATTACAGAAATGGTACAACATTCATAATTTATAGCTAAAAATTATGAAATGTCTATAAATATCAAATCACCAATTTCATTAGATATTTAAAACACCATTAAATCATGTGGTCTCAGTTTAGATTTAGGCCTCTGTGATGTGCTAATTTTCGTGGCTCCCTACAGCACTCAATGTCAAACAATGCTGATTAAAATATATCTCTCTGCCAAATACCAGAAACTTCTGGGGGCTAGACTCCCCCAGCCCCTTTATAAATAAGGAAATTTAAAAAAATAAAAAGGGTTACCAATCCTTTCCAATCATAGAAATTCAATTGGCCATAATGATGACTCTGTAGAAAATTGTTCGTTTTTGCTTTGACTCCATTGATACTTTTGTTAAACTCAGAAACACTAACAAAACTAAGAGGGTGGGGGTTATTCTGTAAGGAACCAGGAATCTATACTTCTGTAAAAAATTCAATTTCCTTAATAACAAGATCATTTGCAATTGATGATGACAGTAATGATGGTAATCATAATGGCAATGAGACAGGCTGGAAAACCAGGACACGGACAGGAAAACTGAGAAACCAGGACACGAACAGGAAAACTGAGACAGACAGCTAAACAGCAGTTTGCAGCCATCTAGTAAATCTTATCTTCCCTAAACCAAAGACACGTAAGAGCAAAAAGTTTGCACTTCTCCTTCCCAATCAGAAAGAGGGTAAATAGCTTAAATAACCCTACTTAGGGAGACAGCAGAAACCAATTAAGTACCACTTGGCAACCACACCCAAAGAGAGACGAAGTTAAGAGACTAAATCTCATTTTGGTACATCTGCATAAAACTGATGAATAGTCTACTGCGAGTCTTCTCCAAAACCTCTCCTAAACACTAGCCCAGTGGTCGGCAAACTGCGGCTGTTAACTAATGAGTTTGCTGATCACTGATCTAGCCTTTAAAACTCCTTGAAAGGAAAGTCCCAGCTCATGCTCTCTCTCCCAGAAGCAGGCCCACACCTTTCCTCCTTCCTCCAGTTTTGTCCCCCTCTAGACATGTGTCTATTAAACTCTAGAGACCTCGAGAATGGACAAGTGAGCACCTGTTGGCAGAACCTCCACAATCACATGCAGAATGAAGGCCCTCTTCCTGATATTAGACCCTGAACAGGAATGAATACATTGTTATTTTGTAGCTGTTATCCCTATGCTAAGGACTGTGGCCATCAACAAAACTGAGTGTTGTAGTAAAGCACTCACTCTGCAGCACCCTGGATGGTCTCTCTTCTCCCATACTGCCAAACTTCTACATGCTAGTGACTCCCACATTTCTATATCCCAGACAGCTTCCAAGCTCTGCCTAGACTCACACATTCAAGTGCCTACTAAATAGTGCCATGTGGATGTCTTCTATACATCTCAAATGAAGCAAGCATGTCCAAGAGAACTTCGCTTTCCATCCTGTCCTGTTCCCCACCCTCCAAATCGCTTCTTCCTTTGAGTAAATGACAGTATCCATCCCCCTAACTGTTCAAGCTATCAGTAAAAGCACAGATATCATATATGACTCCTCTTTTCCCCATCACATCCAGGCTACTAGGAGGTGTAGTCAGCTCTACTCCAACACCTCTGTCACTTCTGCACATTATCTGGGCCACCAATGGACAGCCTGTCATCAGCACCTTTCCAAAAAGTCTCCCAGGTAATTTACAATTCTCTACACATCTGCCAGAGTGATTCTTTGAAGTCCTCTAACAAATCATGTCACTACCATTAAAATTTCTCCAGTGGCTTCCCAGTCCTCTTCTGCTTTCCGTGTCTCTCTCCCCCTCCCCGCTCTGTTCTCTCATTCCCTACTCCTCTCTCTCCTTAGCTCACTTATTCTGCTCCAGGCACACTGACCTCTCCATTCTTAGGCCCAGAAAGCTCTTTTGCAGCCAGGTTCTGCCTTGCTCTTCACAAAATGCCTGGAACATTCTCACACATCAGGTCTCCAGTTCAGCTGTCATCTCTTCAAAGGGCTGACCTTTCTCCCCTCCCAATTAGCTACTGTCCGACACAGGTATTTTAAAGCAGAGCGGGTAACGGGTATGGGCCACTCCCTATTACTCTGAAAACAATGTGACCTTGGGAAAGTTTATAAACTCTTTGAAATTTTCAGTCTCTTCATTTATCAAATGGTGAAGATCACAGTACCTAATTGACCCAGCACTTCACAGGACAGAAAGATTAAGATAATTAATTCATACAATGCCACAGAAGGCCCTAGAACAGCTCACTCAATGTCTCCACCATAGCCTATGAGACGCATCCCCATTGTATTGCTCAGGAAACTACAGCGCACAGACACTGAGCTCTAGCTCACAAGCTAGTAACATTTGAACCCATATCTGTTGGCTCACAAGCCCAGATAATTCCCAACATTCTCCCCCAAATACTAACTGAATCTGTCTCCTTCCTGCTACTCTCACTGCCAATATCCTAAACTCAGGGCCTGGTGGCTTCCACATACACTCCATACCTGGGACAGATCTCACAGGGCCAGAGTTTCTTAAATCTTCAGTCTCCTCCACTCTGTTGCCCAAGCCACTGACCTACAAAGCAATAATGCCATTCCTCTCCTTGAGGATCTTTGCTGACTCCAAAGTGGGCTTAGACCCCTGACCCACCACTCTGCAAGCAAGGCCTCTAGCAATCTGGCTCCTCCTATCTCTCCAGTGTGAGCCAACCTGCTCCAATTTCAAGACAGTCTTGGCCTTCTCTCCTCAATCTCACCCATTGGCCAGAAGAGTTCTGTAGTACATAAAGCTTTTCCTTCTTGCTGGAATTTCTACAACTCAACAGAACTAGCTTCCAGGCCTCTCTGCTGTGCCCTTACTCATACAATCACATCTCTATTACAGTCCTTCACTCACCGAATTATGATTTATCCATGATAACTGATAAGCAGACACCTCTGAAGCCCTGACAACAGACTCCTTGCTTTACTTAGCACAGATCCTGAGAAGTGATCTCTCACAGCTTCCAGGTGCTCTTAGAATAAAAACTAAGATTTTTTTTTTTTTGTAAAAGTAATGTTTTACTTGGGAGAGAGAGAGAGGAAGGGAGGGAGGGAAACACCAATAAGTTGCCTCCTGCACGTCGCATATTAGGGATCAAGCCCACAACCTGGGTACATGCCCTGACTTGAATGGAACCAGTGATCTCCCAGTGCACATGATGACACTCAACCAAAGGAGCCATACCAAACAGGGCAAAAAACCCCAAAGATTCTTGACATAGCCCACAAGGCCTTGAGCAGCTGGAACCTGCCTCTCTCCCCACTCGTTCTCTGCTTCTGGCCTTTCTGGCCACCGTTTTGGTCCTGGAGCACATGGTCCTGTCCTAACACCTAGTGCTTGCTGTTCCCTCTGCCTGGAACTCACTTCCTCCAGATAGTACCTGGCTTGTTGCTTTGCTTCATTCAGTATCAGCCTCAATGTCACTTCCCTGGAGACCTGATAGGCAGAGCACTGACCAAACCTGTCCACATGGCAACATCTCCTGTTTGTAAGTATCTATCTAGCTGTGTGAACTTTAGTATCCTCCCACTAGACTAAGTTCCACTGTTGTCTTATTTTTTGCTCTAACAATGCCTAACTGGACAGATACAAAGCAGCAATGTTAAATATTATTTAATCAATAATAACTGAAGTATTTGATTAAGTCCCTGTGGTGTCATCATCAGTCAAGGTTATAATTGTGCCTTTATGTCATTTAATGACATACAATCAGTTTTCCACTAAAATTGGGTATGCAACCCAGTGAGAAAAAAGTTCAGCAATGAGAATGTTTCCCCAAACACATGATCCTATTCTAGGAGGCAATTTCTGATAAAATTTTGTGTTTCAGGTTCTGATTTTCAAATATCTGAATTTGCACACTGGCAAATTCTCTTTTGCTAGTGTGAGCAGTGTAGTAATTACAGGCAATTCTGGAGTCAGACTACTTGGATTCAAATCCCTATCTTTCTTCTTACTACCTATGTCAACACAATTAAATTACTTAACCTCTCTGAACTTCATTCTCTTCAGCTATAAAATACAGTTAATAGGATCTATATTTCATAGTGTTATTATGAGGATTAAATCAACTAATCCATGAAGAGCAAGCACTCAGTACTGAGCATGTTAGCAAAAAAAAAAACCCTCCAAAACACACACCTACTAATGTCTGCTGCGGTTAAACTCTCAGGAGATCGATCACTATAAGTCCTCACTTGTTGATAGTTCCTTGGAACTGTGGCAAAACAATTATAATGAAACCAACTTTACCCTAGGCTAATATAGAAACAAGTGAAGTTCCTATGGCATTCTATCAATATTACAATATTATAACAAAATTAGAGGCTTGGTGCACGAAATTTGTGCCCTCCCCCGGGGGTGGAGAGGATGTTCCTCAGCCCAACCTGTACCTTCTCCAATCTGGGACCCCTCCAGGGATGTCCAACTGCCCATTTAGGCCCGATCCTAAACAGGTAGTCAGACATCCCTCTTACAATCCTGGACTGCTAGGTCCCAACTGCTCAACTGCCTGCCTGCCTGATTGTCCCTAACTGCTTCTGTCTGCCTGCCTGATCACCTCCTAACCACTCCCTGCCAGCTTGATCGATGCCTAACTGCTCTCCTGCCGGCCTGATTGCCCTCCCCTGCCAGCCTGGTCACCCCCTACAGCCCTCCCCTGCAAGCCTGGTTGCCCCTAACTGTCCTCCCCTGCAGGCCTGGTCACCCTTAACTGCCATCCCCTTCAGGCTTGGTTGTCCCCAACTGCCCTCTCCTGCAGGCCCGGTCACCCCTAACTTCCATCCCTTGCCAACCTGGTCACCCCCAACTGCCTTCCCTTTCAGGCCTGGTTCCTCCCAACTGCCTTCCCCTGCTGGCCTGATCGCCCACAACTGGCCATCTTGTGGCGGCCATCTTGTGTCCACGTGGGAGTGGCCATCATGTGTGTTGGAGTGATGATCAATTTGCATATTACCTCTTTATTAGATAGAACACTATTGAAGTACTTGAGTACCTGCTGTATACCAAATAGCAACTATTTTACAATGTGAGTTTAACTCACAAGAAGTGTCATTCTCCTACTGCTGACGACATACTCCTCCCCTTAAGCAATGAAAGGCAGGGAGCACAGAGGAGGGTTACTGACGCTCTCCTTATAGAGGGTCATGCCTCAGAGTTAAAGCTCTACCCTGCGAGCCAGGAAAAGCCAACATTTTAAGCAAGGAAGCCATCTGATACATCAGGTCATTCTGGCATGAGTGTGGATCCACTTAGGTGAAGAGGGTGGGGGGTGATCCCCAAGGGCCAATGCAAATGTCAGAATGAGACAGAAGACATGCTCTGTAGGATCCGGCAAACATGCTCAGGAAACTGGATGGGTGGGTAAGCCAAAGATGGGGCTTACTTTCTCATTGCTGCTAATGTGGACATGAGGATGGTGGGAGACAAAGATGAAGAACTTAGTTTGCTAAGACAACAGAGTCTAAAGGCACAGCCTGTGGAGTCAGACTGGCTGTGTTCAAATTCCTGCCACTTAATAGTCTTAACCTCACTTTCCTGTTCTACAAATGGGTAAAGTAATAGTACCTCCCTCACAGGTCACTGGAAGGACTAAGAATATATGTGAAGAGCTTAGAAGAGTGGAAATTACTTTGTAAATGTGAGCCATTTTTTATCATCTTTTCCGTCACTGTCCTGTCTGATCTTAGATATAAACAATAGCTGTGCTCCCCTCCACCTACTCCAATACTCACCCCCTCTCCCACAACCAGTAATGTTTTTAAATCATAAATGTCACCTGACGTAATTAACCCCCTTAACCATTCTCCAATGTAGTCAGAACCAATGCTTGGAAGGCCCTGCCTGGCCTCTTCAGCTCTCTTTGCATACTTTCCATTCCAGAATTCTAATTTTGACAATTACACCAACATGTCAATCACTTTCCCACCCTTGGGCCTTTGCTAATTCTGTTGCCTCTGTACAGAATGCTTTACCTGGATGGCTCCAGGTCTCAGTTTATTTTCCATCAGAAAGACCGTCCCTGACAACCCAATTTATAGCAGGACCCTCACTTCAGACAATAACTCAGTTATTTATTACTTGTGTTTTGGCTATCTCTCTCACTGAGGGCAAGTGCCAGTCTGCATAATAGCATAGTGCCTGGCACACAGTAGGTTCTCAAGAAAATAATTTTAGGAAGGCATCTGGATCAGATAGAGGTCAAATCCCAAAGCCATCTCTTACTAAGAGTGTCACATCTCTGCATCTCTCAGCCCCAGTGGTATCTGAAACACTTCTACGTAGTAACCTGATATACCTAGAAGGCTGTTCTGCATGAAATTGGGCTTTATTCAAAAAGGTAACTTTCAATTCTAGGTAATCAAAAGTAGTATCAATGACATAAAAAGTTTTAAGTTTCTGTTAATGAGCTTTAACATCTCAATTGTGAAAGAATAAAGTAGAATTTTATTGCCACCCTCCACACACACTTCAACCAAGTTCATTTTCTCTGCTCCAATAATTAAAGGGAAATGGATTTTTCTTTATAAGATGTTAAATGATTAAACAAACCAGGGACAAAAAAGGCCAATCAACAACCTTGCTGTCACTGCTTGTACTGAAACTGACTGAGTCAAGCACCTGGGATACAAGAGAGGAGGTAAGTATCAAAATCCTAGGTAACCATGTTAGGGAAGGCAGGGAGGACTACAAAGGTGACCAATATGGCAATATATGTAACAGGCTGATTCATGTATGTATACTCAAAATACTGTCACATCAGAAACCAAGTCCTAAATCTCAAAGTGCCTGCCAAGATCTTTACTGAATCTTATCTGCATCACTACCATTCAGCTATGCTTGGAGACTATGGTTAAAATGTGGACTATAAAAGTTTACCACTTCACTGGTATTCTAACACAAGCAAAATACTTAACTTCTAACTTACAGACATCCTGTTTCTGCATTTAAAAAATTGTGAAAACAATGATATTTATCTCAGCAGATTGTTGGATTGAATGACATAATTCATATAAAATCTTTGCTCTGTCTAAACACAGTAAGCAGAATGTATATAAAAGTTCAATAAAGATTAGTATCAACTTTATTAACACCATTATTGTTGTGGTTATTAATCACACCATGCCTTCTTTGGTCAAAAGGCAGTGAACACATGAACAGCACATCTGCCAGGTATCTTACATGCAGAATATCCACGGCTCTTATACAACTAAGACAGCATTAACTATGAAATGGCACTGCCTACTGACTTACCTTTATGTTTTTAAAAGGTGAGCTTTTTAAAAACCATATCTTGGGCCAGAAAACAAACCTCAAGAAATTTAAAAGAATTGCAATCATACCAAGTATGTTCTTTGACAATAAAATTAGAAATCAGTAACAGTGTCTTTCTAGGAATTTGCCCATTTCATCTAGGTTATCCAACCTATTGGCATACAATTCTTCATAGTATTTCTATTATGTTAATTTCCTTTCTATTTCTGTAAGGTTGGAGTAATGTCATCTACTTAATTCCTGACTAGTAATATGAGTAATATGACAAAATCCAGCTGAAGGTTTGTTAATTTTATCAACATTAAAGTACTCTGATCTTGTCAAAGCACTAACTTTTGATTCCATTAATTTTCTCTATTGTTTGCTATTCTCTAGTTTATTTCCACTCAAATGTTTATCATTTTCTTCCTCTGCTTGCTTTGTGTTTAATTTGCTTTCCATTTTCAAGTTTCTTAAGGTGGAAGGTTATTGATTTGAGATCGTAATTTTTAAGATAGCTGTTAACAGTAATAAGTTTTCTCTTTAGTGCTTTAGTGTACAAGTTTTTATATGTTGTGTTCTCTTTTCATTAATTTCAAAGTATTCGCTAATTTCTCTTGTGATCTCTTTGACCCACTGCTTATTTAGGTGTATGTTGTTTAATTTTCATATGTTTGGGAATTTCTCCAAGTATCCTGTTGTTAGTTTTTAATTTTACTCTATTGTGGTTAAAGAACTTTGTACTTGTATAATTTCAGTCCTTTTACATTTATTGAGGCTTATTTTACTATGCTCTAGTCTAACACATGATCCTGGAGAATATTCCAAGTTCACTTGAGAAGAATGTTTCTTCTGCTATTGTTGGTTAGGTCTAGATAGTTTGTTATTTTCAATTATTCTACACTACAGGCCTGGTGCACGAAATTTGTGCACTAGTGGGGGGAGGTCCCCTCAGCCCTGCCTACACCCTCTCCAATCTGGGACCCCTCAGGGGATGTCCAATACGGGACCGCTGGCTCGCCTGCCTGCCTGCTTTATTGCCCCAACTGCTCCCCTACCAGCCCAATTGTCTCTAACTGCTACCCTGCTGGCCTAATTACCCCTAACTGCCTCTGCCTCACCCTGCACCCAGGACTCAGGACCCCCTCATCTGGCTGGTCACAGGTACCTGGAACCTGGGCTTCCCTCCCTCTGGTCAGCCCCAAGCATCCAGGACCATGGGCTTGGGCTTCTCTTGGGCTGCAGCCATAGGCGTTGGCACCTGGGACTGCAGGCACAGGTGCAGCCACTGGTGTCCAGAACCATGGGGGTGGGCAGGTTGTCCCTCTCGGGGGCCACAGGTACAGATGCAGCTGCTGGCACCCAGAACTCTGGGGCGTGCAGATTGTCTCTCCCGGGCTGCAGGCGTAGCCACTGGCATCCAGGACCATGGGGAAGGCAGCTTGTCCCTCTCCCAAGCCACAACCCCAGCCGCTGGTGCCCAGGACCGTGGGGCTGGTGGCTTGTCCCTCTCTCGGGCTGCAGCCTAGCTGGTCCCCAGTCTCTCGCGCAAGCTCATTTGTGCCTAGCTGGTCCACATTCCTCTTTCCCCAGTGTCGAGTGTTTGAGCCATTATGGTGTGACAGCATGAGGGTGTGACAACAATTTGCATATTAGCTCTTTTATTATATAGGATTCTTCTTGATCTACTTGGCTTTTGTTATCTGTAATTAAAGTGTCCTCCTATTATTGTTGAATTGTCCATTTCTCCTTTCAGGGTCACTTTTTTGCTTCGTGTATTTTAAAGTTCTGTTGTTAGCTTAGGTGCATGTATCTTTATAATTGTTACTTCTTCCCGATAAAGACTCATTCATGATTTTAAAATGTCCTCCTTTAGTTTTAATGACAAGTTTTTTCCAAAAGTCTATTTTGTCTGATATCTGTATAGCTAGTTTAGCTCTCTTTTGATGACTATTTGTATGGTATATCTTTTCCATTGATTTTTAAAATGCTTATGAATTTGAATCTGAAGTATCTCTCTTGTTATTTTTGGATCATAATACTTCTTCATTCTACCAATTTTTGCTTCCTGATTAATGTTTAGAATATCTACATTTAATGTTAATTGCTGATATGGTAGAATTATGTCTGTGATATTCCTTTTTTTCTTTTTATGTCTTTTTTGTTTTGTTTTGTTCCTCTATCACTGTCTCATTTTGTGTTAAACTGATTTATTCTAGTATACCTTTTAAATTCACCTTTTTTTTTTCTTTTACAATCCTCCCTCCCCCCACTAAGTTATCTTTCTACTGGTTGTCCTGGGTATTACAATTAACATCTTAACTTCAGTGTAGTTTAAATAAAACCAACTTAATTTCAACAGTATGTAAATTTGCTTGGACATGGATCTTTCATATGCTTTTCTTTTTTCTTCTTTTTGTTTCTTGCCATCGCATGCTTTTTTCCCTTGCCTATGGGGCCATATTTATTTTTTCCTTGCATGTCCTATAATTTTTGTTGAAAACTGGGCAATATAAGTAATACAATGTGCCAACTCTGAAAAACAGATCTACCCATCTTTTTTGTTTGTTTAGTTATTTACTTGGTAAATGTGTAAAATCTGTGTTCTTTGTTGTTTGGTTAAGGCTAATTATTGGTTAGCTAATTATTGCATAGTGATTTTCTTAAATATCTTACTTGAACCAGTAAGTTTCCCAGCCTTTGCTATGGTCTCTGTGTTTATGTTGGAATTTGCTTCCAATGCTCTAGCAAGCAATTTACAACTCTTCTTTAACATTTCCTTCTCGCATTCTTAGAGCCTCAAGGTCAGCTAGAGGTGAACAATTAAGTGATTTTTCAGGTCAGTCCTGGGCATGTGCACAGCCCTATATATGCATGTGGTTTTCTAGATCCTCAGGAATATGTTGGAAGTCTTGAAAACCTTCACTTTAAACTTCATTCCCCAGTGTTTCCTACTTAGTTTTTGGTTAGGCTCTTATTAGCCCGGCTGGTATCACTACCTCAGACAACTTCGATGTTCAATTGCTAACTATTATTATTACTAGAGGCCTGGTGCACGAAATTCATGCATGAAGGGGGGGGTGTCCTTCAGCCCAGCCTGCTCCCTCTCCAATCTGGGACTGCTTGAGGGATGTCTTACCTGGATCAAGCTTAAACGGGCAGTTGAACATCCCTCTCACAATCCAGGACTGCTGGTTCCCAACTGCTCACCTGCCTGCCTTCCTGATTGCCCCTAACCACTTCTGCCTGCCAGTCTGATCACCTCCTAACCACTCTCCTAACAATCTGACTGATGCCTAACTGCTCCCCTGCCAGCCTGTTTGCCCTTAACTGCTCTACCTTGTGGGCCTGATCACCTCTAACTGCCCTCCCCTGTGGGCCTGGTCACCCCTAACTGCCTTTCCCTGTGGGCCTGGTCATCCCTTACTGCCCTCCCCTGCTGGCCTGATTGCCCACAACTGCCCTCCCTTGCAGGCGAGGTCCCTGCCAACTGCTCTCCCCTGCTGGCCATCTTGTGTCCACATGGGGGCAAGATCTTTTGATCACATGGGAGCAGTCATCTTGTGTGTTGGAATGATGGTCAATCTGCATATTTCTCTTTTATTAGATAGGATAGAAGCCTGCTGCACAAGTGGGAGCCAGCTGGTTTGCCCTGAAGGGTGTCCTGGATAAATAAGGGTGGGTGTTCCCTTGAGGTGTGGGGTGGCCTGGGTAAGTGGCCTGTGGTGGTTTGCAGGCCAGCCACACCCCTCAGTGATTCAAGCAGAGGCCCTGGTACCTAGGATTTATTTATCTTCTACAATTGAAGTTTTGTAGCCTGGAGCAGAGCCAAGCCTTCTGCTGGCACAGCCATTGAAACGTTGTTGCCTTAAGCAGATGACTGGACGATCAGGGTGCACAGAAAGCTTGGCTTCCTCCATTGCTAGGGGCAACCCAAGCCTCTCTCCTGCTCTCTCTGTGGCTGCAGCCATCTTGGTTGGGTTAATTTGCATACTCGCTCTGATTGGCTGGTAGGTGTGGTGAGGGTATGGTCAATTTGCATATTGCTCTTTTATTAGATAGGACTAGTGGCCTGGTGCATGAAATTCATGCACATTAAAAGGGGATTAATTAAAGGAAATAATTTAATATTACTATTAGTCCTTTCTCTATAATAGAAGTGTCAGAGATGAAAGAAAATTAGTAAAATGTATATAAAAACCTTCCTCCTGTCTGAGTCTGGGGTGCAACACGGAACCCAGAGTCAAGTTCCCATCACCCACATGCACCTAAAAATCACATGAGACCTAGACCTGGCTGGCCCTTGCCTCCATTGGCCTAGATTCAAACCTGGCCAGTTCCACCCTTGTCAAGCCTAGCCAGGCAGGGGACACACCTTCAGGTCCCCTGGGGCGGTGCAAGATGGGGGGCATGGTCTGAGGTTCCCCAGCCTAGACCAGTGTGGGGAGCATGCCTTGAGGTCCCCCATCAAGCCCCGCCAGGTGGGGGGACATGGCCTGAGATCTCCCACAAGTCCTGCTGGGTGGAGGCATGGCCTGAGGTCCCCTGTCAAGTCTCGCCAGTTGGGGTACACAATCTCAGTTCCCATGACCAGGCACTGGGAGGAGGGCACAGCCTCAGATACCCCATCAAGACCCTCCAGCAGGGGGCTGAAACCTCAGGTTCCCCATCAAGTCCGGCTGGGCAGGGGGTGTGGATTGAGTTTCCCCGACCTGGCATTGGGGTGCACTTTGAAGTCCCCTGTCAAGTCCTGCAGGGTGGAAAGCATAGCCTGAGGTCCCCTGTCAAGCCCTGCCATGCAGGGGGGTGTAGCCTCAGGCCCCCCAGCCCAATGCTGGGGTGGGGAGCGCATCCTGAAGTGCCCTGTCAAGCCCCACTTGGTGAGGGACACGGCCTGAAGTCCCCCTGCCTGGCACTAAGGTGGGGGGAGCAGCCTGAGGGCCCCTAGCCCAACACCAGGACAAGAAGCTCACCTTGAGGTTCCCCACAGAGTGGAGGGCGTGGCCTGAGGTCCCTGGACTGAAGTCCCCTGTCAAGCCCCGCCGGGTGGGGGTTGCAATCTGAGGTCCCCTGTCAGGCCCAGTCAGGCGGGTGAGGGAAGGGGCGCAGCCTCAAGTCTCCTGTCCCCATGCTGGGGTGGGGAACATGGCCTGAGGTCCCCCATCAAGAGGAGTTACAATAAAAATAATGATAAATCTTTCCAGTGTCTAAAAAGATTCTGTTACACTCATCCACAGTGGATATGTCAATGATGTTCTCACTGATGCTGTGAAAACAACTCAGATCAATCAGATTTGCTCATGCCTTCCCTCACTCCATAAATACTCAAGCGCCTCTGTGTTGGCAGCACTCAGGCAGACTGGGGAGATGGGTGGGAATGAGAGGCCAGAACAGGTCCCTAAAGTGTCAAACTTTTTTTGGTCTTAATACTAACTTCTCTGAATTCATACATTTTTAGTTCTGTCATCATTTTGGTTAGGCTTTGCTTCATGCATGAAGCTCACTTGTACAG
>JAAGEH010000020.1:8701667-8791908 GCA_011751065.1 Lasiurus cinereus
TTTTTTTTTTTTTTTTTTTTTTTTTTTTTTTTTTTTTTTTAGTTTTGGGAGGGATAGATTTGGAACAACAACAACAAAAACACTAAGAGGAAAGCAGATTATTGATTGCTGGTTAATTTATTCTACTCCTAATCTCTCTTAATGTTACAATGGCCTTTTCTGTTTAAACAGATTGGGTACAGCTTATTACCACTGGGAAACATTGAAGTATTTCAAGTTTGTTTTGATTGTTAGCTCATTTGCTTATTTCTGTTTCAATAACTGGAAGACCTAATGGGTAATACTTTCACAAGAAAGTTTTACCCATTTTCTTATCTCAGCTTTACTTCCTCAGACTTTCCAGTTTTACTCCTTGTCCTTCCAGGGGAAAGGGGTCAACATACCTGCACAAGGTACTCAAAGCTCACTTACCACAATCACATACATGCATAGATGGGCTGGCAGACAGCAACAACCTATGTGCCACAGTTCAGAGCAATGCCTCAAATTCAATACCCATTTCTCCCCCGTTTGTTTCTTTTTTGAGTCCTTCTAAAGTAAAAGGTCAAGCAAATGTCTACAACACAATTTAATAACAACAGCCATCTCAGCCACCTTGTCAAACTTTTATTGAGAACTTACTAGGTCTAGTAAGTTCCATGTGCTAAGTACTTCACATGCTTTACATTATGTAATCTTTACAACAACCCTGTGGTATAGGTACTATTATTAGTCCAAGTTTACAAATAAGGAAATGGGAGTGGAAAGATTAAGTAACTGGCCCAAGATCACAGAGCTGACAAGAGGTGGAGCAGGGGTTAAATGTTAAATCTAGCTGATTCCAAATCTTAGGTCCTAGACACCATGTAATGTCATGTCACTGGTCACAGAGCTTCATTCCTTTCGCTAATAAGCATTTACTGAGGGTCCTATAATGTCACCTCTGCAGAAGAGTAATCAAGAAATACAAAGACTCCTGGAAAAAAGATGGCTGCCAAGGGCAAGGCAGACTGCAAGATAGTATGTGAGTGAGAAAACAAAGGGATAGTGTGTAGTTGCACCGGGAGTGTTTGTTGGTGAGTTGAGGGACAGCTATATTCCAGGAGACTGTGGGGAACTGTCAGAAAGGGCTCCCCTGACCAGGCAGCCCTCACTGCAGCTGGGTTTTCCCGCTTGAAGCAACCAGATGGGACACGGAGACAGTGGCACCTTGAAGGAGAAAGTGGATGTTATCGGGAGTCTGAAAATCTGCAACTACAGCACCCACTGAACAGCTGTGAACCTGAGAACATCGGTCTCCAAGTGGCACAAGCACACAGATTCAGAGGAGCTCTACCCTCCACCATGGAAAGGTCAGATTTCATCTGGGATAGTGAGGTCTGTGGTCCCAGCAGGAGAGTGAAATGCGCGCACTGCAGGAGTTGGACCTGGGGAAGTCTGCGCCTAGAAAAATCCATGGCTGTTGGGGCTGATGTGATCTGTATATGTGGAAGGGGGCCTGCAGAGCTGCTAACAGAAGGGAACTCTAAAAAGCAACCCATTTTGATCCGGTGCAAAAGGACAGCCTAAAAATTTTATAAGTGTCCCGGCTGCTTAGATCCAAGAGGAAAAAAGATTGCACAGACTTGTGTGCAGCCCTGGAATTCGCACATACCCTGGCTATTTTTTTTTTCCTCTTTAAATCCTTGCTTCTGATTACTAAGCCAAATACATAGGATCACTCTAAGAGACGAGATGGGACACGGAGACCGTGCCACCTTGAAGGAGAAAGTGGATGTTATTGGGAGTCTGAAAATCTACAGGAAAAAGTTGTTTTTCTGGAATCTGGGGATCAGAGCAGGGAATAACCATCAGAGAACCAGCTCTGGGGCAACCCATTCCACCAAACCGGTACTGAGTGCCACAAGGGGGGGTAAAGAGGGGGAAATCTAAACACTAGCTAGAAAGGAACTACAGACCCAGAGGTCAATCCGGAAACATTACCACCCAGGGGTTGAATCACAAATTGACTCCTGTGTAAAAACAAATAAAGGAAATTATGAAATAGAGACCAACTACTTGCTTAAAAATCAGAACTAGTTTATAACACTGAGGAGCAGTGGAACGCAGGAAACTTCAAAACTGTCCTGACTAGGAAAACAGGCATGCAGAAGAGAACAGTAGAGAGGGAGTGAATGACCTTCACAACTGCACATTTTTATTTTTATATCTTTTACTTAAGAAACTAAATTTTTTTTCCTCATTTGATTTTACCTTTTTAATTATTACATTTTTATTTTCAATCAGTATTATTACTACTACTATTTTAATTTTTTTTAAAATGTCATTTTATTTTCTCTTGATTTTATTTTGGGATTAGTCTTCTACATTCTGTATTCATCTTTCCTTTAGCATTTTACTCTAATTCAACTTTACCTTTATGCCAACACTCTCTTCCTCATATTCCCCCTTTTGTTGTCTTGATTCTCTTACACTATTCCTGCTTTAGATTTTCCCCATTCCTTCTTTTTACCCTGTTAAAATTTCACCCTACTTATATAATTTCCAATCCCCTACTCCAAGTTCATATACACCTCTCTCCTCTTTTTCTATACTATACAATTTTTATTTCTCTCTGTCCTTGGTTGTTGTTTGCTTGATTGTTGATTATATCGATTTTTTAATGCTTATTGATGAGATTGTTTTACTTTTGTATGTGTGTGTGTGTGTGTGTGTTTGTTTTTTGTTTCTGTTTTCCCTCACCTTACTTGATATTAGTTGTTTGTAGGGTGCATTCACTTCCAGGTATTTGTTGGTGGCATTTCTTGGGATTACTGGCTGTTCTATTGGAGTTTTCTCCCATATGTATAGTTTTTTTTCCCCCTCTTTTCCCCCCCCCCCATTTCCCAATTTCATATTTGCACTCCTTTTTCTTTCTTTCTTTCTTTCTTTCTTTTCTCTTCTTTCTCTCCTATCCTCTAATTCGCTTTTCTCTGGTGGACACCTTTATTTGGGGGTTATTAATATCGTGAATGCATTTGTGTTCAGTGCCTTGTGCATTGTACCTTGTTGTGTTGTATTTTGTGCCTTTAAATCAATGCAGGAGAGAACTACATAATTAAACAAGTGGAGAAAAGAGATCATGGGGAGACAAAGAAATAGTCTGCATGTGAAAAAAAAGCAGGCATCGCCAGAAAAGGAAGTAAATGAAATGGAGGCAAACAACCTGTCAGAGAAAGAATTCAGACAAATGGTCATAAGGTGGATGAAAAGAATGTAAGACAAATTCAACAATATATGCAAGAGCCAAGAGGAAATGAAGAAGGACCAAGAAGAAATGAAAAATGACATCATTGCTCTAAAGAACTTAAAAAAAAAAAGCATTAAGAGTAGACTAGAAGAAGAAGAGGATCATATCAGTGAGCTAGAATACAAGGTAGGAAAAAATATCCAAGCAGAGCAGCTTCTAGAAAAAAAAAAGGCAAAAGGAGAGCCTAAGGGAACTTTGGGACAACTTGAAACAAAACAACATCTGCATAATAGGGATGCCAGAATGAGAGGAAACTGAGCAAGGAATAGAAAACCTGTTTGAAGAAATGATGACAGAAAACTTCCCTGATATATGAAAAAAAAACAAAACACACAAATCCAAGAAGCTCACAGAGTCCCAAGCAAAATGAACTCCAAAAGACCGACGCCAAGGCACATCATAATTAAATTGGCAAACACCAATGCCAAAGTAAGAATATTGAAAGCAGCCAGAGACAGAACATTACCTACAAAGGATCACCCATCAGGCTAACGATTGATTTCTCAACAGAAACACATCAGGCCAGAAGGGAATGAAATGAAATATACAAAGTCATGCAAAGGAAAGGTCTGAATCCAAGAATGCTATACCCAGCAAGGGTATCCATCAAAATTGAAGATGAAATCAGGAGCTTCACAGACAAAAAGGACTAAGGGGAGTTTATTAACACCAAACCAGCAATGCAAGATATGCTGAAGGGTCTGCTGTTAAAAAACAAACAACAACAACAACACAGAAATAGGAAGCAAAGAAGGAACACAGGGGTAAAGAATGAAAATGACGACAAACAAATACGTATCAATAATAACTTAAATGTAAACGGATTAAATGCCCCAATCAAAAGACATAGTGTCACGGATTATATAAGAAAAGATGACCCATATATCAGCTGTCTACAAGAAACTTGTCTCAGAATAAAAGATGCACACAGACTGAGGGTGAAGGGATGGAAAAAGATTTATCAGGCGAATGGAATGGAAAAAAAAAAAAGCTGGGGTTACATTACTTATTTCTGACAAATTAGATCTCAAAATGAAGGACATAAAGAGAGATAAAGAAGGCCACTTCATAATACTAAAGGGAGCAATCCAACAAGAAGAAATAACTCTAGTAAACATATATGCACCCAATATAGGAGCACCCAAATACATAAAAAACAAACACACACACACACACACACACACACACACACACACACACACACACACACAGAAAAACACCTCTGGAGGATATCAAAGGAGAGATTGGCAGCAATGCAATCATAGTAGGAGACTTTAATACCCCACTATCACCATTGGACAAATCCTCTAAACAAAAAATCAGCAAAGAAACATCAATCCTAAATGACTCACTAGACCAAATGGAATTGACATCTTTAGAACATTTCACCCCAAAGACACAGAATATACATTCTTCTCAAGTGCACATGGGTCATTTTCAATGATAGACCATATATTAGTTCACAGGCAAAATCTCTTCAGGAAGATAGAAATCATATCAAGCATCTTCTCAGATCACAGTGGCATAAAACTGGAAATTCACTACAAAAACAATCCCCAAAAATCAAACACATGGAGACTAAATATCCTGCTATTAAACAATGACTGGGTTACCAGAGAGATCAAAGAAGAAATAAAAAACATCATGGCAACAAACAACAATGAAAACACAACAATCCAAAATCTATGCAACACAGCGAAAGTACTCTTGAGAGGGAAGTTAATAGTTTTACAACCCTACTGCAAAAAACAAGAAACAATGGTAATAAATTACCTAATCCTACAACTCAAAGAATTAGAAATAGAACAAACAATAAAAGCCCAGTCTAAGCAGAAGAAAGAAAATTATAAAGATCAGAGTGGAGATAAATGACATAGAGACCAAAAAGACAATACAAAAGATCAACAAAACCAAGAGCTGATTCTTTGAAAGGATAAACAAGCTTGATGAACCTCTAGCCAGGCTCACCAAGAAGCAAAGAGAGAAGACCCAAATAAACAAAATCAGAAATGAAAGAGGAGAAATAACAATAAACCCCACCAAAATACAAAGGATTGTTAAAAAATACTATGAACAATTCTATTCCAACAAATTGGACAACCTGCAGGAAACTGACATATTCCTAGAAAAATATAACCTCCCAAAAGTCAATCAGGAAGTATCTAAACAACTCAATAGGCCAATAACTATGGAAGAAATTGAAGCAGTCATCAAACAGCTTCCAGCAAACAAAAGCCTGGGGCCTGATGGTTTCACAGGGGAGTTTTGCCGAATATTCAAGAAAGAACTAAAACCTATCCTCCTCAGACTATTCCAAACAATTCAAGAGGAAAAAACACTTCCAAGCTCATTCTATGAAGCAACCATCACCCTAATACCAAATCCAGATAAAGACAACACAATGAACGGGAATTACAGGCCAATATCCCTCATGAACACAGATCCCAAAATCCTCAACAAAATTCTAGCAAATCAGATCCAGCAGTACATCAGAAAGATCATACATCATGACTAAGTAGGATTTATCCCAGGGATGCAAGGATGGTACAATATCCACAAATCAATAAACATAATACATCACATAAACAAATTGAGAGATAAAAACCAGTCATATCAATTGATGCAGAAAAAGCATTTGACAAAATCCAACACCCTTAGTTGATAAAAACTCTCAGCAAGGTGGGAATAGAGAGATCATACCTCACCATAATAAAAGCCATCCTATCTAATAAAAGAGTAATATGCAAATTGACTGTATATCCACTATACCCACAAGCCACGCTCATCTGCCAATCAGAAGCAAATATGCAAATTAACCCAACCAAAATGGCTGTGGTGATGTAGAAAGCAGGAGGCTTGGGTTCCCTGGCAATGGAGGAAGACAAGCTTTCTGCCTGCCCTGGACTGCCTTGGCCTCCACTTAAGGCTACAAAGTTTTAATTGTAGAAGATAAATAAGTCCCAGATACCAATGCCTCCACTTGGGTCGCCGAGGGGCGTGGCCCAGCCTGAAAACCACCACAGGCCCCTCCCTGATCCAGGATATCCTTCAGGGCATACCAGCCGGTCCCCACCTGGGCACCAGGCCTCTATCCTATCTAATCCTATCTAATAAAAGAATAATATGCAAATTGACCATCACTCCAATATCCACAAGATGGGTACCCCCATGTGGTCAAAGATGAGTGCCCCCATATGGACACAAAATGGCCACCACAAGATGGCCAGCAGAGGAGGGCAGTTAGGAGGGATCAGGTCTGTAAGGGAGGGCAGTTGTGAGCAAACAGGCCAGCAGGGGAGGACAGTTGGGAGAGACAAGGCCTGCAAGAAGGGCAGTTGGGGGCGATCAAACCTGCAGGGCAGGGCAGTTGGGGGCAATCAAGCCTGCAGGGGAAGGCAGTTGGGGGTGACCAGGCCCACAGGGGAGGGCAGTTAGGGGCAAACAGGCAGGTAGGGGAGCAATTAGGCATCAATCAGGCTGGCAAAGGAGTGGTTAGGGGTGATTAGGCTGGCAGGCAGAAGTGGTTAGGAGCAAAAAGGAAGACAGGCAAGCAAACAGTTGGGAGCCAGCTGTCCTGGATTGTGAGAGGGATGTCCAACTGCCCGTTTAGGCATGATCCTACATGGATTGGGCCTAAATGGGCAGTTGTACATCCATTGAGGGGGTCACAGATTGGAGAGAGTGCAGGCTGGGCTGAGGGATGCCCTCCCCATGCACGAACTTCATGCACCGGGCCTCTAGTATGCGATAAACCCACAGCCAATGTCATACTCAATGGGCAAAAACTAAAACTATTTACCCTAAGAACAGGAACAAGACAGGGATATCTATTCTCAACACTCCTCTTTGACACAGTATTGGAAGTATTAGCCATTGTAATTAGACAAAAAGAAGAAATAAAAGGCATCCAAATTGGAAAAGAAGAAGTAAAGCTGTCCTTATTTGCAGATGACATGATATTGTACATAAAAAAATCTGAAAGACTACATCATCAACTTACACCATATACAAAAATACACTCAAAATGGATAAAAACTTAAACCTAAGACGGGAAACCATAAAAATACTAGAGGAACCCACAGGCAGAGAAATCTCAGACATATGCCTAAGCAATTTCTTCACCAATACCGCTCCGCTCCTAGGGTAATGGAAACGAAGGAGAAAATAAACAAATGGGACTACATCAAAATAAAAAGCTTTTGCACTTAGAAAGTGAAAAACAACAAGAAAGCCCACTGTATGGGAGAACATATTTACAAATGTTATCACTGATAAAGGTTTAATCTCCAACACATATAGGGAACTTATACAACTTAATAAAAAGAAGATAAATGATCCAATAAAAAAATGGGCAATGGACCTAAATAGAATCTTTTCGAAAGAAGGCCAAGAGACAGATGAAAACATCCTCAAAGTCCCTAATTATCCGAGAGATGGAAATCAAAACAACAATGAGGTACCATCTCACACCTGTCAGAATGGCAATCATCAACAAGTCAACAAACGATAAGTACTGGCGAGGATACAGAGAAAAAGGAACCCTCGTGTACTGCTGGTGGGAATGCAAACTGTGGAGAACAGTATGGAGTTTCCTCAAAAAACTAAAAATGGAAGTCCCATTTGACTTAGTAATCCCACTTCTAGGAATATAACCCAAGAAACTAGAAACACCAATCAGAAAAGATATATGCACCCTTATGTTCATAGAAGCACAATTCTCCAGAGCTAAGATTTGGAAACAGCCTAAATGCCCATCAACAGATGAGTGGTTTAGAAAACTATAGTACATTGACACTATGGAATACTATGCTGGTATAAAAAAAAAAAGGAACTTTTACCATTTGCAGCAGCATGGATGGACCTGGAGAGCATTATGTTAAGTGAAATAAGCCAGGCAATGAAAGAAAAATACCACATGATCTCACTCATTTATGGAAAATAAAGAATATTATAACTGGATAAACAAAAAGATAGATACAGAGGCAGTAAAGAACCAAACAGACTGTCAAATTACAGTGGGAAGGCTGGGGAGTGTTGGAGAGGAGGGGAAAGAGATCAACCAAAGGACTTTTATGTATGCATATAAGCATAGCAATGGACACAAGACACCGGGTGAGATGAGGGCATGCGACAGGGGGAAGGGGAGGCTGGAGGAAGAAAAGGAAATATATGTACTACTATATGTAAGTAATACTTTAAACAATAAAAAAAATTAAAGAAAAAAAGATTTAAAAAAAAAAGAAATACAAAGATTCCTTACAGAATTAAAACAGCTTCTTACATTGTGAAAAGTGTTTAAGACTTTTGTCCAGGCAACTATTCACATACATTACTTTATACATAATACTACTTAATTTTCACCTTAGGCCAAATAAATTCTAATTATCCAAATTATGGTGTATAAAAATTTATATTGGAAATTATTTTAGTGGGTGAGAGTAGGATCTCAATAAGCCCAACTGAGGTACAAAGCATTGAACTATATTTTTAAAAGACTAACATGACAATGCACACTTTCTCCCCCCAATAAATTTATCAGGAATCATTTAAGACAATAGGGAAAAAGAACTTTATATGCTAATAAATGGAAACAGAAATATACTTTCTCCCCAACTAAGCCTTTAGTCTATTTTACTTTAGTTAACATATTTCTGTCTGCCCTTGTTACAGAAAACAGCCGACACACTGTCTTATTTATGTCTATGCTTATCAGTAATGACATGGCCATATCTCTGCAAACAGTTGGTTTATTAATTTGTGCCCCTACCTCCTGGCAGCCTGCCTACACAACTGAACAGCTAAAATAATTACACTAGACTTAAGTGGGAACATTTCCACTCTCCTTGAGATTTCTTATCCTGAGGCCTATTGCCTTTCTTTAAATGGGCTGCAGTTGTAGAACACTTGCAAATCAGATTAAGGTCATTAGAAGATGATGGTTTCCATTCAATCAGGAAGGAAAGGAGCAGAATGGAAAAGTGACCATTAGTCAAAGGCACAAAGTATGGACTGAGTAGAATCATGGATGAAGAAAATCCAGCTTTATCCCAGGATAGACCTTTATCTCTTTCATTATGTTAGATCTGAGGTTAATCATTCAACAAATATTTACCTAGAATCTATCACAGGCAATCTCTTACTTTCCTATACAAAACCATATGTGAAAGATCCTACACTCAGCACCGCAAATCCCAAAATTTCTAATTAGACAACATCTTTGAAACTCAGTCTCTGGGGGTTTATTTCTAGCACTTCAAAGATAAACAAAACAGTCTGCTGAGCAGTTTAAGCCCACCTAATACACAACTGAATCCATCCTGATTTTCATCTCTCTAGATTCTGACAGTGGAGTTCCAGTGTAAGAGAGAGTTGGGTTGGTTAAAGTCAGCAGAAACCACCCTTTGAAAATTTCTCAGACAGCAGTACATGTAGTCCACACAACCAGTAACTCTTGCAGCCAGTGTGTCACTGATGTTAGAACAGATGGCTGTTTCAACCAAATGAAATACTGGCTGGTGTTTAGGGCCTTATGATGTGAAAAAATCTACACAATTAAACACCAGAATCACAGGATAATGAAATGCTTACACTTTGAGGTACCTGAGGGAACTAAAACCAAATGAAGGAAAAGAAATCAATATTCCATAATTACTTGTGTGCTTTACTATGTTCAAAACACTCTTTCAGGATGAAGATACTGGTATAGCAGGGGAACTTATATCTTAGACAATTCACTCCTGCGGTGAGCATCTGCCCCCTGGTGGTCAGTGCATGTCATAGTGACCAGTCATTCAGCTGTTCAGTCGATTTGCATATTAGTCTTTTATTATATAGGACAAGTGGCCTGGTATATGAAACTGGTGCACGGGGGAGGTGAAGGGGGGAGAGAAGGTGTCCCTCAACCTGGTCTGCATTCTCTCCAACCTGGGACCCCTCGGGGGATGTCTGACTGCCTGTCCAAACCAGCAATCGGACATCCCTCTCACAATTTGGGACTGTTGGCTCCTAACCACTTACCTGTCTGCCTGCCTGATCACCCCTAACCACTCTGCTGCCAGCCTGATCAACCTCAACTGCCCCCCCGCTTCCAGCCTGATCACTCCTAACTGCCTGCCCCAAATGCACCCCCAATGGCCTGATCATCCCCAAAGCCCCCCCCCCTACACCAGCCTGGTCCCCCCATTTGCCTCCAACTGCCACCCCCCGCCGGCCTGCTCGCCCTCAACTGCCCCCCCCACCAGCCTGCTTGCCCCCAATTGCCTCCCCTACCAGCCTGATCTCCCCTAACTGCCTCTGCCTTGCGCCTGTTTTGTCCAGAAGGACATCCAGAAGGTGTCCCAGAAGGTCTCCTGGTCTAATTAGTGTATTAGTAATAGAGGCTGGTTGGTCGGCCCTGAAGGGGGTCCTGGATCAGGGTGAGAGACCCTCTCGGGGGCAGGGCCAGCCTAGGCAAGGGGCCTGGGGCAGTTTGCAGGCTGGCCATGCCCCCATTGGGGTGGGCCCCTGCTGGGAGGTGTGACTGGCCTGCCTGGGTGAGGGGCTGAGGGCTGTTTGGGGCAGTTTGAGGCTGGCCAAGCCCCCAGATTGAAGGATGTCCAGAAGGTCTCCCGGTCTAATTAGCATATTACTTTATCAATATCGATAACTGGTGAAATTAGCCACACTACTTTTGTTCTCTTTTGTGCTAGTGCATAGTATAATTTACACAAGTTATCAAGCACTTAGGAAACAACCCTCAGGTAAAACTTTGAGAGGTATGTTTCTTTCTTTCTTTTTAAAAAAATATATTTTATTGATTTTCCACAGAGAGGAAGGGAGAGGGACAGAGAGCCAGAAACATTGATCAGCTGCCTCCTGCACACCATTCACTGAGGATGTGCCCACAATTAAGGTATATGCCCTTGACTGGAATCGAACCTGGACCCTCCAGTCTGCAGGCCGACGTTCTATCCACTGAGCCAAACTGGCCGTGGCAAGAGGTATGTTTCTTGTCACCAGTGTCAGAAAACTAGTTTGTACTGTATACTCATCTTTATAGTGACCAAAATGCAGTGAAACAGTCAAATAACCACTGAAACACTGCTAACAGAGCAAATAGACTCCTGAAAAAACAAACAAACAAACAAAAAACACTGTTGGTACTGACATCATGTGAGAGATGGCACTGTTTTTCGTCCTGAGCTATATGAAAATCCAAAACCATGTGAAAAGCAGTTAAAGCGCAACATAACAGAACATTGTAAAGTGCAGGCTGTTTAAACGTTCGAAATGGTGGTAGGGGCTGAAATAGAATATTGGGTACCAGCTATAATTATAAGAAATATTAATTACGCTCTGTGAACCATGATTATTTAGTTCGGATTAAAGAAAGCACATTCTAACCTGGCTGGGAGTTGCATGAGGGACCTGGGGGCTCACCAGCAAATGTAGCCCATCTTCTCCATCAGGAGCTGCCTATTATCATGGAAAAATTAACAACCCTGTTGCAGAAACTAGAATCACCAGCCCTTTGAAGACCCCCAGTCCTTTGCATATCACTAGCCCTTTGAAGATCCCCAGCCCTTTGCATTGCCTACTTCCCCATGTAACCTTTGTCTTTCTACCCAATATAAGCAGCTGGCTTATGGTGAGGTGGAGAGATTTTTTTGTGGATGACCTGCTGCTCTCCCATACTGCCGGCAGTATTGGAATAAATGCTCATATATGATTCAAATATGCCTATGCTTAATTGGCTCAAGTAGTGATAGGCAGCACACTCCCATTGACTGTCCAGTTACAATGGTACATTTGAGGCCCTGAGCTTCCAATCCATTTACAAAGCCTAAATATGCACAGAAATACTACACTCCTTGATTACAAAGCTGCCATCAAATGTGTGTCAATATCAGCTTCTGGGAAGCTGGCCCTTCAACTTTATAATCCATCCTAAAAAAAAAGAGAAAAACAGGCATACTGGAATCAAAGATAGTAATAACTGCTCTGGCACTTCCTAGCATAGGTGCCTCTGTGCAACATCAGTGGAGTCGGGATGCCTTTCTTAGTAGCTACTCTTAGGACTTTACTTACTGCAGCTACACAGAATCTCAGCAGGGAAAGAACCAGCACTCTCTCAACAGGATAATACCAGCAACACCACCATTCATTCTCTCATTCCAACATTTACCAAACACCTCCTATGCAAACTCTGAAGACCATTCCTATAGACCAAGTGCTGAGTGAAGGGCTTTACATATACAAAAGGGATGGTTCTCAACTCTGGGGGCAATTGTGCACACAGCCCCTCACCACCTCAACACTAACAATGCTTGGACATGCTCTTTGGTTGCAAAAGGTGGAGGGGGTAGTGCTAACTGGTATCCAGAGAAAGAGGCCAGAGATTTTGCTAAAAATCCTATAACACACAGATTCTCCCACAATAAAGAATTACCTGGCCCCCATGTCAGTAAGACAGGTTGAGAAACCCTGCCTTAGTTAAAGCACCCACAGAATGGCCTATGGGGGAAATGCTATTCTAATACATGCCCATTTGTGAGGAAACTGAGGCTAGGAGGTGTTAAATAACTTGCCCAAGATTGGCAGGGAAGTGATGGAGGAGCAGGGATTATATAACTCAGGAAACCTGATGCTGTTCTGCTCCTGTAAATTCTGGGTGCAATTACAGAGACCCAGATATGAAGTACTTAAAAACTGAGTCAACAGCACATAGCACCCTTCAATTCACCCCCTTCTCAGTTCCCAGCCAAAAACTTTCTCCTCCTGCCTCACACAGGATGTCTCCTTCACAGAGCCTTCCCAACCCATCTTCATTTCTGGAGAGAAGTGTAAGGGAAGGATGACTGATAGATTTCTCTATCCATTGATCAAAGAGTGGTTTCCATATGAATAAACAAAAACATTCCTGACCTCAAGAACCAGGCAGATCTTTGTCTCTGATAATTCTCTTCCCAAAAGTGGTGTGCCAGAGGCCAGACTCAATCATAGCCTCCAAGTAGGCAGGAATGAAAGGAGGACACAGGGTGTGGTTTTATTTTCTCAGATCCTGGAGAAATTAGTTTTTGACCTCTCGGTACCCAAGGCTGGCTATTAGCAGCAAAGGCAACTGATAGTTCTGAAAATAAGAATGGACATCAATAGCTCTTCTAGTACAAAACTGGAGAATGAATCAACCATCCAACTTCCAATTAGCTATTTTTTAAAAAATAAGGATTCTATCTTAAAATAAATACTAAAGAAAATCCAGAAGATGGCGGCATAGGTGAACACCTACACTGCTGCCTCGCACAACAATTTCAAAACTACAACTAAAAGACAGAACGGACATCATCCAGAACCACAGGAAAGCTGGCTGAGTGGAAGTTCTACAACTAGAAGGAAAGAGAGGAGTTCACAGAAACCCAGAGGAGCTGCAAAAAGCTGAGGTACGGAGACGCGCACGCAGAGAGAGCGGGTGCCGGAGTACCTGGCTGGCTTTCTCTGGCGGGAGGGAAACGGAGACTCCCAACGGCATTGAACTCCTTATCCTACGACACTAAACCCCAGATCCAGCCGAAACTCATACAAGGTGAGTTTGGACTGTGAAAAGGGAGAGGTGCACGGAAATTTAGGGGAGGGGCAAAAGATCAGAGGACTGGTGGCGGCGCGCACGGTGCTGCGCGGAGGACAGACTGCTGATTGTGCCACTGGCTTTGGCGAGAGGGCGGGAGACAGACCCTCCCAACTGTGCCACTTCTGAGTCCACTGGGTCCCTGTTTCGGGCGAAACCCTGTGGACCTAGACTCCTGTGGTCCTGGTGCGCAGGGGAGCTGGAAAGGCAGCGGTTAGAGGCACTGCGGGCCCGGGCACAAGGACCGCTCCAGCCATTACCCAGTCACGTGAGACTCAGGGGCCGTGGAGGGCGGGGCCGACTGGAAGGCAAGGCGGTCCCTGAAGCCCTGAGACTCCACCCCTCCCAAGCTCAACAGAGGCTTCTTCGGCTTTGCCTCTGGTATCATAAGGCTGAATCCAACACAGAAGTTTCCCCCACATAGTGAAAATGCCGAGACAAGGGAAGGGATCACAAACAAAAGAAATGGAGGAAAAAAACGACTGGATATAGAGTTCAAAACCACGCTTATAAGGTTTTTCAAGAATATGCTAGAAAAATTCGATAAATTTAGTGAGACCCAAGAGGAGATGAAAAAGGACCAACTAGCGATACAAAAGAGCCAACTAGAGATGGAAAAGGTCCTACTAAAGATGATAAAGGACCAAATAGAAATTAAACATACACTGACTGAAATAAAAAATATTATACAGAGTCCTAACAGCAGACTAGAGAAAGGCAAGAATCAAGTAAAAAATTTGAAATATAAAGAAGCAGACAACATTCAACTGGAAAAGCAAGAAGAGAAAAGAATCCAAAAATGTGAACATAATGTAAGGAGACTCTGGGACAGCTTTCAGCGTACCAACATCAGAATTGTGGGGGTGCCAGAAGAAGAGAGAGAGCAAGATACTGAAAACCTGTTTAAAGAAATAATGACTGAAAACTTCCCACATCTGGTAAAAGAAATAGACTTACAAGTCCAGGAAGCACACAGAACCCCAAAGAAAAGGAATCCGAAGAGAACCACACCAAGACACATCATAATTAAAATGCCAAGAGCAAAAGAGAAAGAGAGAATATTAAAAGCAGCAAGGGAAAAACAGTTTATTACCTACAAGGGAGCACCCATACGACTGTCAGCTGATTTCTCAACAGAAACGATGCAGGCCAGATGGGAGTGGCAAGAAATATTCAACGTGATGAATAGCAAGAACCTACAACCAAGAATAATCTATCCAGCAAAGCTAACATTCAGAATTGAAGGGCAGATAAAGAGCTTCACAGAGAAGAAAAAGCTAAAGGAGTTCATCAACTCCAAACCAGTATTATATGAAATGCTGAAAGGTACTCTTTTAGAAGAGGAAGAAGAAAAAGGTAAAAGACAAAAAATTATGAACAACAAATACATATCTATCAACAAGTGAATCTAAAAATTAAGTGAATTAAAAATTTGATCAACAGAATAAACTGGTGAATATAATAGAATCAGGAGCACAGAAAGGGAGTGGACTGATAATTCTCAGGGGGGAAGGGGTGAGGGGTGTACAGGGAGAGACTGGACAAAAATCATACACCTATGGATGAGATCAATGGGAGGGAGCTAAGGGCAGAGGGAGGGGTGGGAGCTGGGTGGAGGGGTGCTATGGAGGGGAAAAAAGAGAAACAAATGTAATAATCTGAATAATAAAGATTTAATTTAAAAAATACTAAAAAGAAGAAGAAGAAGAAGAAGAAGAAGAAATCAATTAGTCACTCCCTCCAATACATACCTGTGAGGCATCAAGTTTATTGTCCCTCCAGCAGAACCACTACCCCTCCCCAGAAAGGGTAATTAACAAACTACTTTGCACAGGTTTATTTCAATATCCAATAAAGAACATCCTTTTATCAAGAGGGAGGTCAAGGAAGATTACACAGGGAAAGTATATTTTCTCTTTTTTGTAAAAGAAAAGTAGCTGAGACTATAGTTACTAAACATTCTGTTCCTTATTCAACCCCAAATCCTGTTGTGAAGTGTATAATTCACTCAATATGGACGTTTTCCAGGGAAGTGGAAAACAGCTTTTGCCATTGTTTGAGACTATGGACGGCTGGGCTTGCAGAGTAGATGAGAAAAATCAACAATAACCCTGATTGGTTTGGCCGAGTGGATAGAGTGTTGGCCTACAGACTGAAGGGTCCCGGGTTCAATTCTGGTCAAGGATACATGCCCAGGTTGAGGACTCAGTCCCCAATGGGGGGCATGCAGAAGACAGCCAATCAGTGATTCTCTCATCGTTGCTGTTTCTTTCTCTCTCTCTCTCTCTCTCTCTCTCTCTCTCTCTCTCTCTCTCTCTCCTTCCTCCTTCCCTCTCCCTTCCTCTCTGAAGTCAATAAAAATGTATTTTTTTAAAAAAATCAACAATAAAGTTGCAAAAAATTGTATCCCAGATTTTGTGTGGATTCAAGAGCAAATATCCTAGGTTGGAGGGGCATTAGTCTCAGGGATTCACCAGAGCAGGGCAAAGTGTGAACCAGGTTGATGGAGATTCAGATATGGTGCCCCACCTGCTGGCTCTGTGACAGGAAGGGCTCAGCAAAAGAACAATGGCCTCTGCCAGCACTTCCGTTTGGGAGAAAGCTGCCCCTCCAGCTCTCACCCTGATTCCAGACAAGATAGTTCCTTCCAAATGTCCTAAGTTCCTTTCAAGCTGCTGCCCCAGTACTGGAACTCAAAGGGAGGGAGTCAGAGTAAGTCCATGAATGACCCTTTAAGAGGAACTGCCTAGAACAGTGGTCTGCAAACTGTGACTGTTGACTAATGAGTTTGCTGACCACTAGCCTAGGACTACAGCAGCTTCCATGTCACTCAGTCACCACCCCTGTTGGTTTTACAGCCAGAAGTTATGGGGGACTTCTTTTTCAGACTCTGGAACCCTGGGCTGAGGGCCTACTGTGGGGATGGGACTCCTGACTCTTCAGAGAAAGCTCCACAGCCAAGATATCCCTCCTGATTTAAAATTACCACATGTTGAGTGTGGGACCAGCTGGTTCCATGATTCCACCCCACATCTCTGTTCCTCCTACCAGTCTCAATGTACTTCTTCCTTAATTCCTTAGTTGTAGGTCTTCCTCTCAGATTTTAGGTGTTTCTGAATGATAGTAGTTTTGTATTTTAGTTGTAATGCTGATGTAGTTGTGGGAGACCAATAACACTTTGAAGGTCAGACTGTATTTTCAAATCATAGGGCTCTTAAGTTTCTACAGAACAGAAGACTGAAATTTCAATAGCCCCAAACTCAAGGGGAAAGTTGGAACTTGCTAGTTCCTTAAGAAGAGACAGATTTCAAGAAAGAGGAACTGTGCCCCCAGTCATCAACATACTTTGCACCTAGATAGACCTCCAACACTTGAAAAGTGTTTCCGGAGGGCACTTGGGCGTTACCTACTTAAATATACCCTCCATTTGCCTGTTTACTTATAAAATAAAAAAAACCCAAAATTTTCACTAGTGTAAGAAGCTTATAAAAGTACTTTAACTGCAACACTGTTGGTGAAGCAACCAAAGTGCCAGAGGCCTAAATAGACACAGGAGTCGAGTTTAAACAACCAGGGTAATATTCACAATATTAAATACTATGCAGCAGATTAAAAACTTAGGCTGAGTTGTACACTATTGGCATATGAAGATGTTCTAGCTGAACACCGAAAGCATGCTTTAGACATACATAAAGCTGGACCAGAGGGCCAAAAAAGCTGCCTGGAAGAACGAATGTGTAACTTTGCACCTAAGCAATGAGGGTTAGCTTTCTTTCTGATGGAGTAGGGAGTTAGTACAAAAAAGGGAGCAGGGAGGAGAAAGGTGTCTGGGGAAAGGGGCCACTTCCCTGCATGGGGAGAGCTCATAACCTGAAGACAAGAGCTCAGGAGACATGGTGGCCTTGGGCAAACAGAACCTTGTCCATCAGCCACATTAAGTAGTTTTAGCTTTACCTTAAGGCAGTGGTCAGAAAACTACGGCTTGAGAGCCGGTGCAGTTTGCCGCCCTGTTGATTGAGTTTGCCGACCACTGCTGTAAGGCATTACCCTTACCCAGAAGTTTTGACTTTAGGTTAAAGATATTAGTACATTATTAAAATGTTTTTTTAAGTGTTTTTCCCTAAGGCAGTGGTCGGCAAACTCTCATGTGGCTCAAGAGCCACAGTTTGCCAACCACTGCCCTAAGGCCTAAGGGCAATGGAAATCAGTGAAATCAGTTATGCAAGTTGTTTAAGCAATAATAAATACTTTTGGATGTCAGTATCAGAAAGATCACCCAGTCTGTCCCTCATTTGTCCTTGATTTATAAACACTTCAATCATAAAACTTCTCATAAAATTTCAGGTAGGATTGAACTTTTTATCTGTCTATCTGAAAGGATGCAAGGCCACAAGGTATCACTAAAACAAAAAATAGCTGTCATCTGGGGCTGGTCCACTTAACGATTCTTAACCCTTAGTGCTGCATGTTACTCATGAAAACTATAGAAAATACTGCTGGGAAAGCATTAATTAAACAATATGGGAAATTGGAAAAAACCCTGCTTTAACTACAAATAAAATACAGAGACTTGCTTTGATCTATAAAAAGACTTCAGGTATCTTTATTGCTAGTGCTGAACACTAATGGATTACAAAGGCCTTTGAATATCTGTTGAAAGGTATATTCTCTCCCCCTTCTCTGTTTTCTAAACTGTACTTAAGCAAATAAGACAATATTTTGCATGTATTAGTATCTATGAGAAGCCCCGATTTCAAAGCACATGCATTAATTCATGTGTCTACTTCCATTTCTGTACTTAAGGCTTTTCTCCCTGTGACACAGGTTAGTCACAATCTACATCCATCACCCATATCAGTGGTTGGCAAAGTCATTAGTCAACAGAGTTAAATATCAATAGTATGATTGAAATTTCTTTTGAGAACCAAATTTTTTAAACTTAAACTTCTTCTAATGCCAATTCCTCAAAATAGACTCTCCCAGGCCGTGGTATTTTGTGGAAGAGCCACATGAAGCAAGCTTGCGAGCCGCAGTTTGCCGACCATGGACCCATATCAAGACATAAGATGGACATTAGAAGAGAGGATTTAATATCTTTTCCTGAAGAAAGAGTTAGAGAGGTAGGGGCAATATAAAAAGGGTATTGGTGTAAAAGGAGATCTCCTAAACAAGAATACAACCAAGAGTATTGGAGAGAGCGAGAGAGAGAGGGGAAGAACACGAACAATAATATATGTTCTGCTTGGCCAGTATGGCTCTGCAGTTCAGAGTTGACCAATGAACCAGGAGGTCATGGTTCGATTCCGGGTCAGGGCACATGTCCAGGTTGCAGATTTGATCCCCAGTAGGGGGTGTGTAGAAGGCAGCCCGTCAATGATTCTCATCATTGATGTTTCAGTCTCTCTCTCCCTCTCTGAAATCAGTAACATCTATTTTTTAAAAATGATGTATGTTCTTTCTGAAGAGAAGGCAAAAAGGCCTTAAGGAAAAGAGGACACGGGGCCAGTCCCTCACAACCTCACAGGCCAGGGATTTGGCTTGTGTTTTTTTTTGCAGCAAGAGAAAGTCCATGAGCACCCTGCCTGTCTGGTCCTCAGGGGTTCTCCCACGCCCATTTGATATTCAATAGCCATATTTAACAAAATCAATGCATAAGCAGGATCCTCCTATGTCTCTACACCAGTAACACCTGCCCAGTGTTTTAAAACTAGAACCCTTTCCAAATCTTAAATTGTGGGATTTGAAAAAGATCAGGTATGTATTCTTCGACTCTGGCTCTTCTCTTCATTTCACAGTGCCCAGATATATACAAGAATGATGAACCAGGCCAGTGGTTGGCAAACCGCGGCTCACAAGCCACATGCAGCTCTTTGGGCCCTTGAATATGGCTCTTCCACAAAATATCACAGCCTGGGTGAGTCTATTTTGAAGAAGTGGCATTAGAAGAAGTTTAAGTTTAAAAAATTTAGCTCTCAAAACAAATTTCAATCATTGTACTGTTGATACCTGGCTCTGTTGACTAGTAAGTTTGCTGACCACTAGACCAGGCCTTCCAGGGAAAGCTATGGATGGGGCTACACACATAGAGATCTTTATTATAAGACTAAAGGCTCGATGCCCTCTTGCAGTCTGGGAGCCCTTGGGGGATGTCCTCCTGCCAGCTTACGTGAGCGGGCCTAAGCTGTCAGTCAGATATCCTTAGCACTGTCACCACCACAGCTGCACTCTGCCAGCTTTGAGTCAAGCTTCTGGTTGAGTGGCACTCTCCCTGTGGAAGCACACTGACCACCAGGGGGGAGCTCCTACATTCAGCATCTTCCCCATGGTGGTCAGTGTGCATCATCGCGACAAGTCACTCTGTCATTCGGTCAATTTGCAATAGGATATTATATAGGATATTTTTATCAGGTTAATAGGAACTTGAGTGATGATGCCAAACCAACCACTTGCAAGATGTATTCCCTACTCACTCCCTAATTACCTTTTCATAAAGCTGACAGCACTTAAAATTTCTTGGGGATGTGGAAATAAAAAAAACAAACAAAAAAACTTGTTATCTTTTAAAATGGAAGGAAAAGCTCTCTCTGAACAGGGACTTGTAAATTTCACCAAAATCAAGCATTAAATTCTAACTTCTCAAAGAAATCAGCACTGCTTGAAAAACCATTAAAATATACATTAAGATCTATTTTTCCGTGTTTTTTTTTTTTTTAAACAAACCCACAAAAATAACCCCAGATTATGTCCAATTCAGTCATAACCATTTTAAAACCCTAGATTCCGCCGAAACCGGTTTGGCTCAGTGGATGGAGCGTTGGCCTGCGGACTGAAAGGTCCCAGGTTCGATTCCCGGTCAAGGGCATGTACATTGGTTGTGGGCACAACCCCAGTAGGGGGCGTGCAGGAGGCGGCTGATCCATGTCTCTCTCTCATCGATGTTTCTAACTTTCTATCTCTCTCCCTTCCTCTCTGTGAAAAATCAATAAAATATATATTAAAAACAAAACAAAACAAAAAAACAAAACCCTAGATTCCTGCCAAAGGCTACTGAGCAGGTAATTCCCAGTTCCTCTGGATGGAAAGGGAGCCTCTCAATCATTTCTCCTCTACTTGTCAGCTGTTTCACTAACAGTCAGTGGGAGCACACTGTGTGCAGAGCAAAGACAGGATGCTCAGACAGGCTTTTGTGGCCAGGCAGAGCAAGCTGGCCTGGCCTTCAAGCACACTCCCATTTGCCTTGTGCCAGTCCTGTCACATGTAGGCAAGACTACAATAATGCAAAATGACCAAAGCAAAGAAAAATATCTGGTGGAAAGTTCTGTTGTTGTAACCTATTTCCCTTTTGGAAAGCACCACCACAAAACAAGCAAGGAGAGAAAAGAACGAGAGGCAAATCAATTTAGCTACTTAATATCAACCAAAACCTGGTGTAGTGATTAAAACAGTAAATATTAGTGACTTTAATTTTCAAAAGAAAAGACTCCTGGATAATCTTGGCTTACATATCAGGCATCGTTTATAAAAGGTTATAATTGGCTGTGTTTTAGCTATGTTTACCCTCTCAGCTGAAGACACTGTCCTAAAAGATTAGCATACATGTCATTTCCCTGTTACACTTCAGAAATTTCTAAGTTTCAGCTAATAAGCTATGAGGATTTACTTTCTGAGCGTTAAGCATTTCTCAATCAGGCATTCTACAAATTTTCTCTCTCTCTCTCTCTCTCTCTCTCTCTCTCTCTCTCTCTCTCTCTCACACACACACACACACACACACACACACACACCAGGATTTTAAGTCTAAAGTTCTTAGACAACACCTCCACTTTCTCCACTAGAACTTCATTGCTACTGCTATTCCCTAAAACATCAATGGAGCAATGTATTTGAATTTAAACTGTTCTTTGATACTTGACTTGTTTGCCAGTGCATTGATACTTAGACTTATTTGCCAGTATATCAAAGCCTATTCCATGTTTTCCCTAATAAATGGCAGCTCAACAAGCAGAAATTAGCTGTCAATAACTGGACAAACCAGGGCTTTGGTATCATCCAAACCAGAAATTCTAGTTTTGCCACTTATAAACTGTGTGATTTGGGACAAGTTAGCCTCAGTTTTCTCATCTTTAAAATGGGGATGCTTTAAGTAACTGCTTCACAGTATTATATAAGGATTAAGTGAGGCAATCCATGTCAGGTTCTTAATGTTGTGTCTGACACATAGGAACTACTCAAATAACGAGAGCAACTATTATTACTATTACTACCAGGTATTGGCTATCATGCTTAGTTTTTCAAGTTCTCAAATATTTTTAAAAAGCATTTTCCCACTTAAATAAAATGGGAATGCAAACCATATAGCTATCAGGATTGGACATGTCTTCACAATTCTTTTTTTTTTTTTTTAATATATTTTATTGATTTTTCACAGAGAGGAAGGGAGAGGGATAGAAAGTCAGAAACATCGATGAGAGAGAGACATCGATCAGCCGCCTCCTTCACACCCTACACTGGAGATGTGCCCGCAAGCAAGGTACATGCCCTTGACCGGAATCGAACCCGGGACCTTTCAGTCCGCAGGCCGACGCTCTATTCACTGAGCCAAACCGGTCTCGGTGTCTTCACAATTCTTAAATGCCATCTATCAGAATCCTGTCTTTAAGGTGCTATTTTTATTTTCAAATTACTGATGAGGAAAAAAATGGGATTTTGTGAAATCTCTGCAAAGATTTACCTGGCACTTAATGATACTCAGGCTTACCAACTTTAGTAATCTATCAGGATGGTTTGGTTTTTAAATTATAAACACATTCATTGTTTTATTTGTTACCCTGTTGTAACTACTTCTTCAATGAGAAGACTGTAATTCATGGATAGTTTATAAATTCACACAGCACGGATTATTTCAGCAACAGTTACCAGATTTTAAGAAAACATCTTCCAAATACAAGATCATTTAAACAAATAGTCATCGCAGCTGCCAGTTGACAATGAAAAGCTCCTAAGATAAAAGGAATAGAAAGTGTAGCACACAGACTCTATAGTAAACTTTGGGCCTGCCTCCAGTATTAGTAGTTCATCCGAGTAGACAGAAAAAGGCCTAGAAGTAGGCATAAAAGGAAGGGAGAAAATAAATTTCCTATTCAGAGGCCGAGAAAAGCACAGAGTTTATCATGGGAAAGAAAACCCTGGTGATGTAACTGAGGGATTTAGGCATGTTGCCACTTATTTGCACATAACCAGTTGTTCTAAAACCAAAACCCATTTCTCACTTCACAGCATATTGTTACTCAACCAAAAAAAGGTGCTAGAACTCTGGAAACAAAGATAAACAATGCTCTATCAAAATTTATGTCCAACAAGGGAATGAAATATTATAGTGATCACCCCCCAACAAAAAGCTGGAGAATATTGTTAGTGGGCAGCCTATACTGTTTTCCTGATCCGAGTCAATTTTGCAAATTTAGCCAAGACCTATGTAAAAACTTGTCCTAATACCTCCTGCGCAGGATTTATGACCCAAATATAGTATTAATGACATATTTTTAGCAAGAGTGATGGCTTGCTTTAGATGGACACAAGATACTAATGAACCATTTTTTTTATAAAGGCTATATGTATAGTAACGTGGAGGACTCTTTTAAGAAAGTGACACCTAACACTTAAGGAAGGTTTCAGGGCAGGAGAAGCAGTAGTCCTGCAAGGGGTCAGAGATGAGAAAGAGCCTTGTCTGTGAGAGGAACTGAAAGGAGGCCAGGGTACCTGAGGTATGAAGAGCAAAGGGGAAAATGGAAGGTGACAAGGCTAGACAACCTGGCACAGGCAAGACGAGGCAGAGCCTGTGACTACAGTAAAGGAATCTGGATTTTCAAGGGGCTACAAGGCCCCAACTGATCTGCCTTCCTAATACACTCCTAACCCTCAGCATCTGATTACTACTGCTAACCTCCCATACACTTCTCCAGCCCCTGCTGTTCTTAGGACACATCGAAGCCCTCTCCCACCAGAACTCTTGGTTTGCTGTATCTCCGGCCTGAAGACTCCTTCAGGATATCCATGATTCATGCTTTCATATCCTACAAGTCTGCCCGGGTTGCGGGCTCAATCCCCAATAGGGGACATCCAGGAGGCAGCCAATCAATGATTCTCTCTATCATTATGTTTCTGTCTCTCCCTTCCTCTCTGAAATCAATTAAAATATATTTAAAAAAAAGAACCCACCTTATTTCCTCACTTTATCATTACCTACACACCTGAGGATTTCTTATCAAGGAGGCAGGCTACATCCACGCTCCAGTGGCCTCCAACTTCTAGTTTGGTAACTACCAATTCAAGTTGCACACTGCTGAAGCTCACCCTCATAAAGCCTGACCTTAGGACAAAGCACAAACTCATTGCTTCATTTAGTTCCATTTCTGCCTTCCACTACTCAAGCCCGAAGGCTACCACCAAGTTTCTAACTCCCCAGAGAAGTTCCCACCTCAGAAGTTGTTCATATACCACACTGGCTGACTCACCCACCAAGGCTTACCAAAAGCTCCAACCCTTCTTTCACCTCCTCCAGATAGCCTCCTTACATGCTCCTGCTTCCTCCTCCTGTCTCTGACAGCACTCCACTTCAAGTTGTTGAGATTCCCAATTTTTGGTCTCACGGGATTACCATCCAAGGACTCACAAGGAAATTTGTATTTTCTTCTAATTGCACTGGGAGGCCTCTAGGACATGACAGCCTGCTACTGGGCTACCCCTCTGTCTGTTTGGAAAAAAAGAAAAAAATTTTCCTCCTACCCTCTCTCAACTCCTAATTCCTCTCCTAACTCCCCCTTTCTTCATGGAAATGACAGGAAAAAAACAACCTATCTTATCTTCCCACAATTCCCCATCTCTACCTGCAACTGATATGCATGCTTTGTTTCTTATTACAAAACTTATTAGAGGCCCAGTGCATGAAATTCGTGCACAGGTACGGTCCAGTCCCTAGGCCTGGCCTACGATCAGGGACATCTTCCCCAGCTATTGGCCCCACCTCCTGCCGCCACCGACCTCTGGTTCCCTGTTCACCATGAGGCCATCAAAGCCTGACGGCTGCAGGGAGGGCCCAAGAGGTCAGTCATTCCCACCCACTAGCTGGGCCCACCCCCACTGCAGGTCACCCCCATGTGTGGGGTGACCAGCGAGGCGGGAGCCTTGGCCTGGCATCGCCCGTGTCCTCCACCACCCACCCCCAGTTCCCCACTTGCCATCAGGTGATGAGAGCCTGCTGGCCAGGAAAAAGGACCAAGAGGTGGTCAGTGGACCTCATAATGACTGGTTGAGCGGTTGTTCTGGTCGTTCCGCCATTAGGATAAATTTGCATATTACCCTTTTATTATATAGGATAAGGAAGTCTCGGATTGTATTCAAAACTGACACATGTACTTAGGCTCTGAGTCCTTTTCCCTTTTTCCAAATCAAGGTATTATTGTTATGATTATCCCATTCCTCACTTCTGAATCATTTCCAAAGTAGACAAACATGCCCTTATATGATAAATAAAATTAAAAAACAAACAAAAACACCTTTATTTATGCTCCCGTCCTGATATTGCTTCATTCTTCATCCTCTTTCAAAGCAAAACCCTTTGAAGATCTGCCTACACTTGTCCCCTCCACTTCCTCGGTGTCAGTTCTACGGCCTCCTCCACTATTCTGATTAAGGTCATTAATGACCTCTGCACTGCCAAAGCCAGAAATGAAGTCCCTGGCCTGGCTTTATTTAACCTCACAGCAGGATCTGACACAGCAATCCCTTCTCACTAAAAGTGGTTTCTTCTCTTCAACTTCCACACTACCACATTCACCTGGTTCCCTTCCCCTCTCACTGGGAGACTCCTCACCTCTTTTGCAGATTCCTCCTCACCACAACCCCCTCAATGAGGGCTCAGCCCTTGGCCCTCTTCTGCCCTTCACTAACACGCATATCTTAGAGGAACTAGTCCCATCCCGCTCTCTCCAAGCCCTCCTCACAGTGATGATGCAGCCTCACCCAGTGTCTCCAGCCCAGACTGCTCCACCAAGTTCCAGACTGTGGATTCAGTTGCCCACTCCACAGCTGCACATGAATGCCCAGTAAGTATATCAAATACAGTGTGGCCCAAACAGAACTCTTGACCAAGCCTCCATATACTCTGCCATTCCTCAGCTTATTAAATGTTATCAACTCAGCTCCCAAACTTCCCTAACTTTCTCCCGCATCCACATTCATTCTCACTAAATCATGTCAACTCTACCTCTAAAACATATCCTTAAGAGGACAACCTCTCTGTACTGCCACTGACATCACCAGGATCAAAGTCACCATCCCCTCCCACCTAGTCTTGGGTATCTACACCCTTCCCCCAATCCATTTGCCATACAACAGCCAGGGGCCTTAACACAAGGCGAATTAGATCAGGCCATGACCTGCTGAAGCACCCCCAGCCCCCCACAGGCTCCTATTACTCTTAGGATAAAGCTAAATTCCTGACTTCTGATCACAAAGATCCTGATCTGACTTCATGCCTCATTTCCCACCACTCTTTTCCATTCCCATCTCTGAGACCACGTATACTTTCCCCTTCTGCTTGGAACACTTTCCCTTCCTTCCACATGATCCAGTGGCCCCTGTTCCCTCATCATTCAGATCTCAGCTCAAACATAGAAGTTCTCAGAAAAGCCTTCCTTATCATGTCAGCTAGATCCCTGCCTCCCCACTCCCAACTTACTAGCCTACTTGATGAACACTCACTGTCTTTGGAAAATGTTTGTGCATTTACTGTGTCTCGCTTCACTGGAGGGCAGGAGCTCTTTCTGACTTGTGTCACTCTATCCTCAACACCCATCAGAGAACCTGGCACTTAGTGGGTGACTCCATAAATATTTGCTAACCAACTGCCTGCCTTGGGGGTTATGACTGTGCCTTTTTGCCTTGTTGGCAATTGCGGCCTTAGACTCTAGTCCAGCAAGCAGTACAGAGAAGGTGTCTGTCAAATGCTTGTGAGACAAAAATCTAAATGAATGAAGGTGAAACAGCCAGAGAATTCTCAAGGCAGGAATCACACAAGACAAAATATCTTGAGGCCTGCCTAATGACAGAGTCTGATTCTTGTCAGGAAGCAAAATGACCTGGCTGGCGAGTTTTAGTGCTGCCTGTCAAGAAGTGCTCAAAGCATCTACATGGGTTTACTTGATCAAATATGAAATGCTCGAAGGCCAAGTCCTGTAAATGAAGATTTAAAATTGGTCCAGAATGGAATTATACCAAATGATGGCTTCATGAATATGTATTAACTTAAATAATAATAAAATAATAATGTTTTCCCCCATTAAAACATCTGTCTATATATCTACCAAAGAGAACAAGGTAACTTAAATGGAGAATTGCTTCAAGTTAAAATAGGAAATTTCCAAGAATTGAAGAGGAAATTTTCTAAATTCCCTCATCACACAGGACTGCTTATGAAACCCTTAGTGACTCCCACAACACATACATAAAATCAGGTATCTCTGCCCGACCGACATGGCTCATCTGAACCAGGAGGTCACGGTTCCATTCCCAATCAGAGCACATGCCCCTGTTGCAGGCTTGATCCCCAGTGTGGGGCATGCAGGAGGCAGCCAATCAATGATTCTCTCTCATCATTGATGCTTCTCTCTCCCTCCCTCTCTCTTCCTCCAACCCTCTCTCTTCTTCTGTGAAATCAATAAAAATAAATATTTTTTATAAATCAGGTATCTCTGACCCATTTCCCAATATAGTGAGAATGACTTTATTCTGTTGTCTATAATTTCCTTTCTTACTTAAAAAAGAGGTTTGTAAAAACACGAATTACAGGCTTCCAGAGAAGGAGCAGTGTGATTCTACAAGCGGAAAGATAAATATCCACACGGGCTTCTCTCTGCAGGTCCAAAGACACGACAAAGAGAAAATAAAAATGTCAATTCCCATTTCTCATTTTTACTTGAGTCCAAGAAAGCTTGAAACGGGAGTTCATTTGCTACTCTATTTTCCTAAGCATATTGCAGTTTCCTCACTGTCTACAGGTGGCCTGCTAAAGGAAAACTGGCATTGTACTTCCTGCTGCTCCCCTTAAAGTTCTGGCTACCCATTTGATTAGAGGCCTGATCAGAACACTGTACTCTCATTATTGACAAAATAATCAAATGAGCAACTATAATTTGTTCAATTACTGTTAGACACTGTACAAAGTGCTGAACCTGCATTATGCCATTTAATCCTTACAAACACTATGAGGTACCATCACCATCCCCATTATACAGATAACTGAAGCTTAGTAAAGCTATGGAAATTTCCTTAAGTTTCACCTAGTAAAGATAAATTTGAACCCAAATCTGTTGTAATTCTGAAACTAAAGTTCCTAGAACATACTGCCTCTCAAAGTTGCCTTTTGCAAACTTATCACATGGAACCCCTTTCTGCACAACCCTCACTAATAGCACATAGAAGTGGGGTAGCATGGAAGTCACTTTGGGAAGTTGATTTAAGGCAGTGGTTCTCAAAAAACAAAATACATACTGCTTTCCAGAAAGTATACACACACACACACACACACACACACACACACACACACACAAATACGGACAATGCAGTAAGTCTTTCCTAAATCTAAACTTTCTTAAAATTTAAAGGACTGTCCTTTAATCCAGAACACTAGCCCTCTATTTTTATGGTGGTAAGGATGATATATGTGTCTAATTATATGTATTATAAACTGCTAGCACCTCTGTTTGGTCCTCAGTTTGTTGCAGAAATTTTCCAGCTTCTAAAATAAAAGCCCAAGGACCACTGGCTAAAAGCATTCTTCTTCTTTTTTCCTACTGCAATATTTGGAGTTCAGAACTGTGGAAAACATTTGTATAACCTGGGAGGGGAATATTTCCTGTGTTAAGATTGTGAATCTAATTGATAATACACTATTACTTTTTCCTTGCCAAAGCTTATATATAAGAAAAAAAGCATTTCATGTTAGCAGGGTCTTTATTACAAAGAGAAACAAGAACATTTAACCTAGTTTTATGTTAGGAGTGCCTGAAATGCAAAAAAAAAAAAAAAAAAAAAAAACCACATTCTTCTCTTTCTCTTGCTCATTTATAATATTCCCTGCTGGACAAAATGAATATAAATGTAATCCTTTGCCTTTCTCTCAAAAGTACAGTAACTCCAACTGTTAAGTTTTCTAAAAGGCTTCCTTTTCTCCTTAGAAGTTCAATCAAAAAAGACTTTATAATCAAAGGGGCACATTTATTAGAAATACTGCCATAAACTTTGAATATCAATGCGATTAAAAGCAATCTTGTACTGAAATGCTATTTAAGTAGTAAAATTTCACTCCTCTTTTTTTAAAGAATTTTTTTTAATGGCACAAATTCCAGATGATTGTTTGGTATCTGCTGTAACCTTATCTTTCATTTAATCTTTTTAAAAAGCCAATTACTTCCAATGCAAACTGCACGCTTCCCCTCCCCCTACATATACTTTTTTTTTTTTCCTAGAACTGCTAAATGCAACATAGACAGTTGTAAGGCATAGCAAGGAAAAAGCTCTGACATTTTTACTTAAAATTCTTTTCTTTTTTTTGTTAAAGGTCAGTATTTCTAGCCAAGTATAAGGAAAACAAAGGTCATAGCAACCTGCTCATGAGAAACGGGTACACATTCTAGAATAGGTCAGCACAGCAGAGGGTGGAGCACGTGGGCTGTGGACTTAGGCAGATCTGGGTTACAGGGCCTGTAACATGGTTTGTGATCTTAGTAAGGCACTTCACTTCTCTGAGCCTCAGTTTCCTCCTCTGTAAAATGGGAATAATGGTAATATTTAGATGAAAGGATTGCTATGAAGATCACATGAGGTCAAACCTGTGCTGGCATAGAATAAAAGTTCTCACCAAATTTAAGCTGTCCACATACAGGAACATTGTGAGATGTGGACACAAGGAAGCAGCATGTCCTTATAAGGAAGAAGTAACACAACATAAGATATAGGTCATACTCAATAATGATGCATAAATCCTTACACTTCTCTCCTGAGATAAGAATTTGCAAGAACCAATCAAAACTAAATGGAGGCCTAGATGGTTTGGCTCAGTGGACAGAGTGGCGGCCTGTGGACTAAAGGTCCTGGAATTGATTCCAGTTAAGGCACATGCCTGGGTTGCGGGCTCAATCTCCAGTGGGGGTCATGCAAGAGGCAACTGATCAATGAGTCTCTCTCATCATTGATGCTTCTATCTCTCCCTCTCCATCCCTTTCTGAAATGAGTAAATATATATATTTTAAAAATCCTAAATACAGGAGTTAGGAACCCCATCCTACTACTGCAGGTAACATGCATGGTTTCCATTAACTGAGAAGCCTTGAAGGTTGAGGAGTTCAGTATGGATTGTACCAGGCCCTGCACTTTTTTCAGCAAGAGTAAGGACACTGTATGCTGCTTCATCAATCAAAATGCAGATTTGTTTCCTGGTGAATCCCCTTATAATTCCCAAACCTACAACAGGGTTTCAGTTTCTCTAAGCCAGCACAAGAGCAGCACAATTCTGAAGAATAGGAGCCCCCACAACCTTTTGAAAAGCCGTAAGAATTCTAGATACTTTCACTAGAATATTTACACACCAACAGGGACTTAATAGAAGCCAAGCAACAACTTCACAGCCCAAAGCTCTTGGAAGCTGGGACAGTAACAGCTCTGTTGATGCTTGATTTGCATTGTTCTGAAGATTCACCCTCTCAAAACAAAGTTCAAAGAGTTCTAGAATTAAATTCTGTAGAGCGAGTTTCCCTTCCTTAACCAAGAGATCCAATAGAACAAGGACAGTAAGCTTTTTCTGTAAAGACACAGATAGCCTGTTCTGGAGTTGGTGGGCTGTAAGGTCTCAGTCCCACCTACTCAACTCTGCTATTCATCCTATGGAGACAGCCATAGACAATAAGCAAATGAATGGATGTGTTCACTGACATCTGAATTTCATATTTTTTAAATCATAAAATAATCATCTTTTGAGTTTTTATTTCAACCATTCAATAAGGTAAAAACCATTCTTAGTTGGCCTGCAGGGAGGATTTGGCCCACAGGTTGAAAATAGGTAAGGTGCCACAATCAGGAGAAAGACTTCCTACTGTAGGGGAGTCTCTCGAGGTCACTGGGGAGGAGAGTGGGGTAGCGAGGGACTCTTGACTCTGGGTTACTGCTGACTTTACAAGCAGAGAGTTTCCTACAGGAAGGGTGCTCTAACTGAAGCCCTAATGTTCATCCAGGTGAGCATCAAGTGTGGGCAATCTGCAACAGAATTACCTGCATTCTTCTTAAATGTGTCTTACTGTGATTCTGATGCAGTGAACTTGGATCTCACCTATTTCAGTGTGAGGTTCAGTTTCAAACTCCACTTGAGATGCAGGCAGTCTGTAAGCACTGTCACCTGCAGAATCCTCACACACTCATAGGGAGATGAGAAATGGCAGCCTGGCTTGCCTGAAAAGGAGGTGCAGAGCACCTTAATGCTCCAATGTGTAGGAGACAAACTGAAGTCCATAGAAGCATACAAAAGAAAACCAAAAGAAATGATACGATGTCTGGGATGTCCTTCAAACTAATTCAGTGTGGGGAGCTGGGAAGAGATGAAACAAGATTGGGCCATGACTCAGTTGTTTAAGCTGTGTGATAGATAAAAGAAGGCTGGTTCATTAAAGTAGTTTCTCTATTTTTATAAATTTCAAATTGTACACACGCACACACACAAAAGAAGGGGAAAATAGAAGAGAAACCCTAGAGAAAAATAAAAATGCTCCTAACTTCAGGGAGGGGGTTTTATGTAGTTACTTTAACAGTATTTTACACAAACATCCATGTATTTGTTTTCAGGTTAACTACAAACTTTTTTTTTTACCTAGGAAAGAAAAAAGTAGTTTTGTTACGCTGACTCAGTCTGTGTTGATTGAAGCTAACCTACCTCCCTAGTCTGTCTTTAAAAAAAAAAAAAAAAAAAAAGAAACAAACCTAACTGCCAGTAGGTGCCAACCAGCATTTTTTCCATCTTGCCTTAGGCTCAATTATGACCCTGTTATTATGAGGAAAAATCACCTGTCATCAAGTGTGGACATAGTCCTGGGTTGCTATCTTATGCCCTTCCCTAAATATCAGAGATAAGAGAGGTGATGTCCTGTCTACACTCTTTCAGGAAAGTGTAAATGAAGTGCTAAACTCAGGACAGACAGCAACAGGACCTGCTGAAAGACAGCCTCTGGCCTCCCCAGTGGCCATAAAGCACACCTCTCCTCAGAGACTAAGTCACAAATTGGTCACTTGAGCCCCTCATCTTTGAGTGACTCAGTTCAATTTTCATGATAGCCCAATGAGCAGTGTGCTGGAGCTAAATCCAGGGTGGGGCAAAAGTAGGTTTGGAGTTGTGAGCATGCCAAACGAAGTTTATTCTTACATAATTATTTATTAATTATTATATTATTTTTCATAGGAACAACTGTAAATGTACTTTTGCCCCACCCTGTATATGTGAGTCAGCCATGCCAGTGTCCTCTGGGAACTTATACTCTAATGAAAGCCTACATATAAAACATGCTTTCACGTGGTGATACGTAGAGTGGAGAAGAAAAGAATGGGCTACTTTGATATTGTATAACAAGCTTAAGAGAAGTTAGGGATAGCATCCCTAAGAAAATTTATTTCTCAAAAACACTGTTGACACCCACAAAGACACCATATAGTTTGTTTTTTAATTGCCAAGAAATTAAGGCATTTAATGTTTTCATTTTTAAAGGCTCCCTGTATGTTCAGACACTAATATAGAAACCTTTAATCAGTTCACCTACACCAATCAAGTTCATCTAAACATAATTTTGTGGACTCTATAGAGTTTCACAAATCATCTGAAAAGAAAGGTATTTTCTGAGTTCAGTAATTTGAAATAAGTCAAATGTATTATTCTTTTTCCACCAAAATCAACCTTACAATCAACTAATGTTACAAATTAGAAGAAAACAAGGCAATACAAGTATGAGAATGAATGAAGATGAAAAACAGGCTGACCTCTGAAAGATAAAACTGAAATCTTACCCTAAAGTTTGCCTACTTATTAATTGGAAGAGGGAATGAGGGAATGATATATCAGCTAAACCTCAAATAATCCCTTTCCATATAAATCAGTAATTCCAACCTTTCCCACAGCTATAACCACTCGACAGTCTTGCCATGAGGAAACTGGCAAAAAAAAAAAAAATGACAAGAGGAAAAAAAAGATCAAGACCTTAGGTTAGTAATTTTAAATCTGGGGACTTGAATCCAAGAGAAGCTGTGGACACTTTCCCTAGAAAGTGGGCTTATATACTATTTTGCATACCATTTCAGGGGATCTATGATCCCCTGAAGCCCACTGAAGTCCTGGATTAAAAACTCCTGATTTAGATAAATATCAAATTAGGAAATCAGGTCTCAGACCATCAGCAGTTGAAAGGGCTGTAAGAAGCATACAGTCATTTTCAATACCATATCTAATTAAATTGCAACCCCTACAATAACTTTGGGAAGTAGGTATTATCATCTCCTCTTACAAAGAGGGAAAGCTAGATTCTGAGAGGTGAAAAAACTAATTCAAGGTTAAGCATCCTCCTTTCACACCCAGATTACTAATCCTTAGATCCTCAATCATGAAATACAGAAGAATTCAAGAACTCTAGTCCATATTTCAGGACATCTTCCACAATGGAGAGTTTCTGACTTTTAGTACAGTCAAACCTTGGTTCTTAAACGTCTCCCATCTGGAACAATTCACTTCTTGACCAAGTTGTTCAAAGAAAAAAAAGGTCTCGGTTATCAACCAAATCTTTAGTTTTTAACTTAACAACCTTTTCACGCTGATATCTCAGTAAGATAAAAAGCTTCTCTCGGGTAACAAAGGAGAGAATGCTTTTGCTGCTGGTTAAATGGAGGATTAGCACCATTTTAAAACGTAAGGAAGCCTTGCTAATGTTGTAAGGGTGTGAAAGTGCTCTGCAAAACAGTAATCACAGGCAACAGAATAAGTAGAAAAACTGTTGTTGATTGGATAAAGGAAAAGCAGTTAGCCAGTGATAGCATTTCTGAGGCAGTGATATATGAAAATTCTCTTAAGGTTAGTAAGGGGTGGTAGTGCTTATTTATAAATTAAACAGCACATTAGACATCTATTGTATATAAGAAAGATTAAAGCAATAGGAATCATTTGGAGGTCTGGAATGGGTTAATTCAATTTACATTATGGGGAAAAATGATTCAGTTTTCAAACAAATCGCTTCCTTAACAGCCTTCCATTAAGATCCAGAAACAAGGTTCCACTATACTTCGTATGATCAAGTTATTTACACATTTCTTCTCAATTTAATCTCATTGACAAGAACAAGTTAGTATGGATGTAATTCCAAAACACCTTTTCTTGGTAGGAAATAATGTAACCAAAGACAAAGGATAATTGTCTAATAATTTTTGTTAATTTTAAAATGTATTTTAACTTCTTAAGCAGCCTGACGTAAGCTCTTTGTTAAAAAATAAACAAAACAAAACAAAGGCCCACTGGGTGAGTGTTGAACCTTCTCATGATGGGATTTTTAAACTGTCCCAGAAAATCCTGTCACAGATGAATCAAGACCAGACTGAATTAAAAACTTCAGTCTCTACTCCAAACAGGCAGGCAGTTTCAGATGAGCTAGTTACTTCAGCGTCCTCTGAATGGTTAGAGTGGCTTAAAAAATGGCACCCCTAATAATGGCACCCTGAATAATCTGATTGGTCAGAATCACATACAACCAAATCTATTACCCTCTGCATATCAAGATGGTAGGTAGTTCAGAGATCTTATATCTTCAAGGTCAAACCTGCTAATGAATACACCCCCACAGAAAATAATCAACACAACAGAAACTGGGTCCAGACCACTAAATTAAGTGGGTCTCAGTCCAGACCTAGTCGCCCAGTGAAACATTTACACACTTACTCATGCTCTATAAAGAAATTACCAATAATTAGCACGCTGTTTTCACACAGGCTTAGAAACCCTTTATGGGAAATGTATCCACACCCATAGAATGAAAACTAAGAACAAGTGCAGGTCAGGTCCTCTAAAGCTCTACTCCAATTGCTTCCTATGAGAGTTGCCACCTAGTGATTTTAATTTTTTAAGCCCAGGCAAGCTGCCAATTCAACACTAAAACCGGACTAACAACTGACTTTTCCTATTGCAACATCACCAGCAAGTCCTGTGCTTTCCCTCTTTTTCCTTTGCTTGCAAACAGCAATTCTCATTTTCAAAATCAACTAATTTGCTCTATAATCTGTTCCAATTGTAAGCTCTCAGAGAGCTGCCAATGAAATTACTCTTCCTTCTAGTGCCAAGAGGCCAACAAGTGGCTCCAATTCAAAAAACCAAAACAGTGGATGTGAAGAAAAGATCAGCACTAAACACAATAAATGTGAAGACAGTAACAACCGGCCAACTCTGGACTTTAATATGTGCCACCTGCCAAAGGTCTACCTATTCTTGTGTCCTGGACAGTAACTATACCAAAATAAATGGCTACATGTGAGAAATAAAATTGCACAGGGGGATATAAACTCAGTATTTTGGATTACCAAATTCCTCTTAAGGCCTTATCCATAGTACCACTGAAAAAAAATAACTGGACCTGAACCTAAGGATGACTAGCTTTAGAAGTTGTTTCTGATCAGGCCTGGCACAGGCATTTACTAGACAGCAAATGTGACTAACAGAACAAAACAAAACAAAGCAAAACCACAAAGGCAATCTGAAGGAAGTCTGACAGTTTAGATGGCTGACCTGACTTGCACTGGGAAGCACACCTATAGCCACAGATATTTCCCTACAGTATTCTTGTACCAAACAGTTTTATTAAAAACTGACCAATAATTAGACTCTGTTTTCACCTTCAGGGCACTATATAGACTTGTTTCACCATATCTCCCCCCCCTCCCCCGCCCCGCTTCCCATCTTGGCAGCTCACAAAAACATAGGACCAATCGCTCCTCAGCTGTGATAATCCTGTTGAACTTTTGTAACTCAAATTCCATAAAAATAAGGCTGCACAAGTAACGTGCCATCTTTTTTAAAGTTCAAAATTCATTCTGATTGCCAGCAGAAATTTTCAGGTGGCCAGGTATCCTTTCCAGAAGCCCTGAAAGCATTTGCGGAGATGCTTTCTGAAGCGAATTCCTTCCTCCACTGGTCGTCCTCAGTCCAGGTCAAACCTGAACTCCTGCAGGTGCCAGCGCTCACCACTGAGCCGCCGCACCGCGTCGGGCCTCCACTGGAGGCTCCAGGACGCTCCCCATCACGGCAAGCCCCTGGGAAATCAGATTTCCAACCGCTTCGTCCGTCCTCCCGCTTCTCCCTTCACCGGCAGCATCCTCGAGCGCCGAGCGCCCGGGTTGAGTGGGTAGGTGGGCGAGCGACCCCTGCCCTGTGAAGCCAGCAAGGGAACTTCCCCGGGGCTGGCACAGACTCCTTCAGGGGGCTGGACTCACCTTCGCGGCAGAGCCCCATGACTTCGCGGTTTTTCCCAAACTCCTTGAAACTTTCGTCCAATTCCGTCCCTAGGAGATACACACACACAGGGAGGGGAGAGGCAGGTCAGTGGCGGGGAGTGTGACGCAGGCTCACGCACGCACGGAGTAGATGCGGCCACCTCGCTCCCCCCAACCGAGCGATAGCATCTCTGACCCCCGCGGGAGCTGCGCACAGCACGCGGGAGGGGACCGGCCAGAGAAGGGAGCGCAGGGCGGGGGAGGAGGGCGTGCACACTCACCGTCCTTCCCAGGAAGTTTGGAAGCCTCGACCCACAGATTCCACGACTGTCCCAGCATCGCTTCGGGACTGGGCAAGGGCCTGCGCTCCCCGACGGTCGCCATGGCGGCGACGGCGGCCGAAGTGGAGGCAGCACCGGGGCCGCTGTCCTCCGGCCGTAGGCGCCGTGGCGGCGGCGGCTGCCGCTGGGGTTGCGGAGGCTGCGGCTGCTGCTGCTGCTGCCGGGCGGCCGCCGCCGCCGCTCCGCCCGCTGCCGCCGCCGCTCGGCGCGGCTCCCCCCTGACGTCATCCGCGGCCCGCTCCGACATTCTTTCCGCTCCTACAATGTAACAAAAAAGGGGGAAAAGAGTCGCGCGGGGGCCGCTTTTAAGGAGGCGCCAGGGAGTTCCGGCGGCGTGCGCGGCCCGCGGGCCGGGTGGGGCGCCTGACAGCAGCCCCCGGCGCCCAGCCCGCCGCCCCCCGGGCCTCCCCCCGCCCGGGCGCGAAGTCCGCGCCTCCAGCTCGCTTTCGCTTTCGACTCCCGCGGCCCTCGGGGGAGGGGACAAGCCGCCGGCCGACAGACTCCCAGGCGCAAGGTCCCCTGCCTGCCTCTGCCGCCAGCCCGGACCAGAGGCCGGCGCCCGACGCTGGGGAGGCCCGCAACGCAGCCCGGCCCTTGGCTGCTCACCCTGAGGCCGCTCGCATCCCCGGCCCGGGCCCTTCCGTCCGCGCGTCCGTCCGAGCGGCGGCACCCAGCCGGCTCCCTTAAGCAGAGGCGCCTCCCGCCGCCTCCTCCCCCTCGCCGGTCCCTCCCTCTCAGCTCGCTCCGGCGAAGTTTGCACGTCAAGCCCCCGGAGTGGAGCCAGGGCGAAGTCGGAAACACAGCCACCTATGGAGGAGCCGGGCGGCCCACCCCGGGGTGCCGCCGACTGTGCTCGCCGTCGGACCCTCTGCCCGAGGCCGGAGAGCGGGGCGCGGGGGCTGGTGCAGGGAGCCTGAACCGTCCGCTCCCGGCGGCCGCGCAGCTGTCAAAAGCATGAATGGGCCGCCACCGCCGAGCGGCCGCCGGGCGTGCAGGAAACCGCGACAGGCAAGCGAGGAAACGCGGCCCAGGTGACGTTCCCGGTGTCACAGCGTGAGGCCCACCCCTGGAGGTTATAGCGTGTATCTGGGGTACTTGAACTTATTGGCCAGCAAAGAGAAGACCATGCAGTCAGTGTGAGATGGAGTGCGGGAGAGAGAAGAGGGGAATCCGCTGACATATTTGGGATACACTACCCCACATTTCTCTATTTCCCCTTCTATTTCTCCTAGAAGTGATTCATTAACTCCAAAAGTAATAAAATAAAATAAAAAAACCTGATTCAGTTTGAATTCGAATTATTAGTCTCTTCCCTCTTTGCTTAGGGCTGGAACCCAGGGCTTAGGGCAATGCACAGTATTCCTATAAATTTTTAAAAGATAATGTTTTCTGTCCGGTTTAGTTCATTAAATTAAGCACCTCTTCCAACCACACAGAGCCCAAAGCTTTTGCTTCATTGATAAGGAAAGATGGTAAAAGACTACTTAATAAAGATCATGTAAAGATGTGAAAATCTGAAGGCTGGGACAAACAAGGATTTTGATCATATTTCACAGAGTAATATCAGCACTCCTGTGACACATGTTATCTTGGCTGCCTGCTCACGGGTGCTTTCTCTAGGTAGGGCGGAAGCAGGTTTACTCCTGGTTCTTTTTTTTATCTAGCACATCTGGTGTGACAGAGGTGGCCAAGTTCTCTGCTAAAGAAACAAAGTCCAACTTGTAGAAACATAAAAATGTTTATATAAGAGTAAAAATTAATAAGGAAATATTGCACCTAATCTCAACAAAGGGCTGTTGTGAAAAGGATTTTTTTAAATTTTAGATTAAAAATTTTAAAGCTTTAGGAAAAAAATACATGATTTATTTTTAAAAGATTTAGAAATAAGTATGTAAATTTTTTTCTGGATTTCATGCAAACGTAAGTTTCAAAAAGTGAAACTATGGATGCTTCCTGTCCTTATCTAAGAAATAGTAAAAACAAAATAACCAAAAGAAACAAGTGAAATGAAAAAAACAATTTCTAAAGTTTTAACCCAATAAAAGTACCAATGAGAAAAATGCATGAATAAAGCATGTAATTCCTTTGGTAACAATAGGGTTCCTAACTCTTGTCCCCAATGCAGACTTTTAATTTTTCATTCTTCCCAAATCATTGAAAAACTGTAGAATTACATAAAAACATCTAACTTCTCTATTTTGCCTAGCTTAAAATACACAGTTTATGAATTGCTTTGAATTTTATAATTCCACACTTAAGATAACTGAAAATTTGAATTTTAATAGCATATGGAGCTGCCACTAAAAAGAAAAGCTTAAGGCTACCCAACTATATGGATACCAAAGGGAGCTTATCTATTGATTTATAGACAGGGTGAGAAGGAAAATAAGGGAAGAATGGCAAACATGAATTCCAGTCTCACTTCCTCAAGACACTGCTTGATTTCCCCCTTTTTTACATGTGAAAATACTTCCAGATTCACTGATATGACTGCTAGCCAATGGAGGCCAATATGAAAATTCTCTCCTTATCCCTGCTACCTCTTTTTTTTTAACCCTTTCAAACTTTTTGATTGAGTTGGTAAAGAAAGAACAGAGCATAAAGTGAAAAATACTAAGTATCTTCTTAGCATTTGTAGTTATTAATACAGTTAACAATTATTGAACACTTACTAGCACTGCCATTGATACTTTACTGCAGTCTCAATATTCACAATTGTGTAAGGTAGAAGTTATTATTACTTAAAATTTACAGATAAGGAAAATGAGGGAGGGCTCTGGAATAAGTCCCTATGAATTCTTTCTGGGTTCAAATTCTGGCTCTCCCACTTGCAAGCTGTGTAACCTGAGCAAGCCACCCAACTTATCTACACCACAGTTTAAAATGGAATTAAAGCCAGGCTTCTTCAGAGGATTACACGAAAAGACCCATGGAAAGCACTTGGTATAATGTTTAACACAAAATAAATACTATAAGTATCCTATATCAAACCAAGCAATTCAGATCAATTCTTATCTGAGAAATTTATCATCAAGTTGAAGATGTAGAGACCAAGAGAATGGCAGGCAATTTCTGACATCTCTCCATCATTCTTTTCTGTTACAGCTAATACATTTTACCACACTGTCTTCATCAATAAGTCCTAACTTCTAGATTAGGCAGTTTCTGATATATCCATAATTGGTATGGGTTTCCTAAAGACTCGAATGAGTCACCAACAAAAGCCAAAACTGCTAGCTGAGGAAATACAGTGCTCTAATACTCAAATTGGGCAGCATTTAAAAAGTGCTCCTTATACAAAGGGCACAATCTACAAACAAGAGACAACAGAAACTGGCACATGTGGTTTATCTACCAGGCCATAATAAAGAATCTGATGGCTTCTTACCTAAATACCCCTCCTCTATACTCAAAAACATAAAAAGAAAATGACCCAATACAATTTATATTAATGTAATGTAATTAATATAGCAGCGTGCCTTGCATATGATCAATTGGTTCTCTTGTCAGTACACTTTTGATGTTTTGTAGCTCAGAGGACCTTGGGGATCTGTCAGCACAGATAGTGGTATGTATTATAAGTTTTGAGTAATGAGGACTCAAGTTTTCAAATGGTTCCTGATTGCCTACCACACACCAGGAACTCCGCTAGGCACCAAGGTGAACACAATGTAGTAATTTCGCTGAGGACGTAAGAAGAGTAAGAAGTAGGAGAAACATTTAATTCATCAAAATGCTCTTATGGAAAAAGCTGTAACCACCAATTAGATTGTTTGTGGCTTAAGAACTAGGCCATCAGAAATGAAACGCTGCCAAGTTCTGAGCATTTCATCCCTTCCAGGGACGTATTTAAAATATGGCCTTACTTCACCATCCAAATTTAGGGATGTTCCCAGGAGGTGCCAAGGGTAAGAAAGTCTCTCTTAACAAAAATGATTATTTGCACAACAGATTCACTTGTAAATGCTTTGATCAAACACTGAAGACATCACTAAGTGAAAAGAAAGGTTGATCTTTCCAGTTTTTCACTCGTTTGATGTAAAATTGCTGAAAATTTCCTAAAATTTTTTAAGATGCAAGACCCCACACAACCAGTCTCTTTATTTAGAAAACAAACAACAAACAAACAAACAAAAAACCACTGATCCCATTACAACATCGTAATAAACTTGAAAACTAGCAACTACAGTATAGTTATCAGTGCAAATTACAGGGTTAGTAACAGAGATTCTCCACTATCAACCCCAAAGGACTGCCTTCATTTGAGTAACAAGAAACTTGGATCCACTGAATTAGATGTATTGGCTTTGGTTTCTTGATTTCGTCCTAAAATTTGCTGAGCCTATGTTTGTATCCCCTCTCCTTCCTCTGACCCACATCTCTCTCTCCTTTCTTCTCCAGACAGAGCCAGTGCTCTCTTTTGCATATGGGGAATGGCAGGCAAGGCCCATTCTTAACTGTACTCCTAGTAGTGAAATACTATTATCTTATAGACTGTCATACATACATCAGTATTCCAGTAGGGGGAGAACAGTGGAAGGAGGAAATGGAATTTATCAGCTCAGTGGCTGGAATTGCTAACAATCAAGTGCAAAATTAGGAATATGAAGAACTGAAAAAGTGGAGACTTAAAGATGAGGGTAATTATCTTTTAAAGACTTAACCTGTACATGTATTCATTGTACACACTATATCAGTTGCCAAGAAGTTCAAAGCTTTGTATTTTTAGTTTGTTGTTTTTTTTAATCTATTTTATTGATTTTTTTTTTAACAGAGAGGAAGGGAGAGGGATAGTTAGAAACATAGATGAGAGAAACATTGATCAGCTGCCTCCTGCACACTCCCCACTGGATATCTGCCTGCAACCAACATACATGCCCTTGACTAGAATCGAACCTGGGACCCTTCAGTTTGCCGGCCGATGCTCTATCCACTGAGCCAAACTGATTAAGGCTTTAGTTTGTTTTCTTAATCATATTTGTATAACTACATATTTCTCCCAAAGAAACATTCACCAGTGATAGAAAACTGTTTGAAAGAGAAAAATTTAAAAATATACACATAAAAGATAAATTATAACTTTAAACTGAATAATGCTCAAAAAGTTCTAGGAATTTAATACTGGCCTGTATTTTATTAACTACTGACAAGTTTGATTTAAAATCTTCATTTAAAGCCTTCAGGTAAAGTAGTTTTTGAAAAAAGTAGAGAGAAAGGATTAAGTTATAGAAAAGGAATGGAAAAGTTGGGCCAACATTTAGCAATAAAAAGAGGCTGTTTCAAGTTCCAGTGCACTGCCTCAAATACAATAAAATGCAAAATTAAACACACTGTTAAAAATAATTCCTATGACACCTTTGTTCTGATACAGCTTTCACTGAACTGGCTGTAAATATCACCATCTGATGGGCCCAATCGTTAAGAGCATGGATTCTAGAGCCAATGTGCCCAGGTGAATCCCAATTCTACTACTTACTAGCTGTTAACTCTGAGGAATCATTTAACCTTTCTGTGCCTGCTTCTTTATCTATACAATGAATGAAAGAGAAGTTATTTACTTCATGAGAATATTAAGAAAGTGAATAGTGCAAAAGCACCCTATAAGTGTTAGCTATTATTAGCACCATGCCTATCATACACTGAACCCAGATTCTAATCTTTCCATGTTACACGATCAGATTAGTCTGTAGAATGAAGCATGGGTTTCACTATGTCAGTCCTTGCTCTAACACTTTTTTAAAAAAATATATTTTATTGATTTTTCACAGAGAGGAAGGGAAAGGGATAGAAAGCCAGAAACATCGAAGAGAGAGAGACATCGATCAGCCGCCTCCTGCACGCCCCCTACTGGGGATGTGCCTGCAACCAATATACATGCCCTTGACCGGAATCAAACCTGGGACCTTTCAGTCCCCAGGCCGATGCTCTATCCACTGAGCCAAACCGGTTTTGGCTCTAACACTTTTAGGGGCTCCCTGACCACTGATTCAATAAAAACTTCTCTCCTAGCACTCAAGGAGTGTCGCAGTCCAGTCCCAACACCTCCGGAACTAAATGTCCCTTCCAGCAGGCACTCTATAGTCCAGCCAAAATGACCAATACAAAGCTTCAAACATGTTGTCTACTCCAGCTCCCAAGCCTTTGTTCATACAGGTCACTCCATTTATATACTTTCCTTCCCTTAGTTGAAGCCCTACCGTTCAATCAAGTCCCTCTGCAAATTCCATGTCTTTAAGAAAGCATTTCCTTATCCCTCACATTAAGCATATGGGAACTCATCCCCACCCCTAAGTCATCGGACTTTATGAACTGGAGCCAAGGTGACAAAGAGATGTATGCTTGTTCTCCCAGAGATCAACAGTTTCACTCCCAAGGTAAGAGTGTTATTTGGAACTTGGAACTCTCCTCCGCAAACACCATAAGATCTGTGGGTGCCAAGTCCCCAAGCTAGTCCCCAAGTGTGTTAGCGCTAAACTCTCAACTAATAGTGCAGTTAGCTGTACTGGTACAAGAGGGAAGGCTCAATACTGATCTTTCCTCCCCATTTCCTCAGCAAAATTCCAGCTCTAAGTAAGGTCATAGATCCAGCAAACAAACCCATTTCTCCCACCCCACTTTTCTATAGTATTATGTTTTCTGTTTTTGTTACTCCTCACCTAAGGATGTTTTTTCCATTGATTTTTAGAGAATGGAAAGGAGAGAGGGAGGAAGGGAGGGAGGAAAAGTGGGAGGAAGGAGAGAAAAATAGAGGAGGGGGAGAAAAACATGGAGAGGGGGAGGGAGAGCAGGAGAGAGGAAGGGGTATTGATGTGAGAGAGACATCGACTGGCTGGCTGAGGATGGAACACGAAACCCAGGTACATCAAACAGAAATTGAACCCGATCATTCACTGAATGGTCTGACACTCTAACCACGTATTTTCTCATAAAGGGGAGATTTTAACCCTATTAACTTTTTAGATAGTCCCTAAACCTTTGTAGTAAATATAAATTTGCTACACAGCCATGACCATTCTGATTGTAAATGGCACCATCTATGACTCAAGGCAAAGTTTCTGCCTTTTAACTTGTTCTATTTTAACCTCTTATGATCACATAAGATCTCCAGGACTCAGAGACCCTGATCTTCTTCTCCACTGTCATCTACTTCTTTCTCTACTTCCTTCTCCACATCCACCTCCTCACCAAAGTGAAGGAACTTCCGGAGCAGAAATGATGAACTGAAATAATATTACTACAGGCTACCTTTGCTACTTTCCAGACCTTCTCGTCCTTCTCCACTTCAGAAAAATGGGTATCTTTACAAAACAACAGTTTCAATGATTTCTGGGGGCAGTGGCAACAGAGCAGCTATCACAAGTGGGTGTTTAGTAGGCTAGAATCCCGTTTACCAGGTATTTTTTTTTAAACACAAAGCCAAATAGGTAAATTGGACTTCACCAAAATTATTAAACTTTTTAAAATATATATTTTATTGATTTTTTTACAGAGAGGGAGAGAGAGGGATAGAGTTAGAAACATCCATGAGAAAGAGAGACATCGATCAGCTGTTTCCTGCACATCCACTACTGGGGATGCGCCCGCAACCAAGGTACATTCCTTTGATCGAAATCGAACTTGGGACCTTTTAGTTCACAGGCGATGCTCTAGCCACTGAGCCAAACTGGTTAGGGCAAAATTATTAAACTTTTGTGCTTCAAATAATACCTTGGAAAAGACAATACATAGAATGGAGAAAATTTGTACAAATTATATATCTGATAAGGGACTTGTATCTGGAATCCTATCTAATAAAAGAGTAATATGCAAATTGATCATACCTCTGCTACACCCACCATGCACACCTACCAGCCAATCAGAGCAAATATGCAAATTACCCAAACAAGATGGCTACAGCCACAGAGAGAGCAGGAGAGAGGCTTGAGTTGCCCCTGGCAATGGAGGAAGCCAAGCTTTCCTCAAAGCCTGGCCAGTGGAGGCCACAAAGTTTCAATGGCTGCTGCCACCGAGAGAGGCTTGAGTTGCCCCTGGTGATGGAGGAAGCCAAGCTTTCTACACATCCTGTTGGGCCTAGGCCTCTGCTTAAGGCAACAAAGTTTCAATGGCTCTGCAAGCAGAAGGCTTGGCTCTGCTCCAGGCTACAAAGTTTCAATTGTAGAAGATAAATAAATTCTATTTATCTTCAATTGTAGAAGATAAACAAATACTAGGGCCTCTGCTTGGGTCTTTGTGGAGGTAGGGGGGCCTGCAAACCACTACAGGCCCCTTGCCCAGGCCACCCCATGCCCAAGGGAACACTGACCCTGATCCAGGACACCCTTCAGGGCAAACCAGCTGGCCCCCACCCATGCAGCAGGTCTCTATCCTATCTAATAAAAGAGTAATATGTAGATTGACCATCACTCCAACACACAAGATGACTGCCCCCATGTGGTCAAAAGATCCTGCCCCCATGTGGACACAAGATGGCCACCACAAAATGGCCAGCAGGGGAGGGCAGTTGGCAGGGACCAGGCCTACAAGGGAGGGCAGTTGTGAGCAATCAGGCCAGCAGGGGAGGGCAATTGGGAGGGACCAGGCCTGCATGGGAGGGCAGTTAGGGGTGACCAGGTCCACAGGGTAGAGCAGTTAGGGGCAGACAGGCTGGCAGGGGAGCAGTTAGGCATCAATCAGGCTGGCAGGGGAGTGGTTAGGGGGTGATCAGACTGGCAGGCAGAAGCAGTTAGAGGCAATCAGGAAGGCAGGCAGATGAGCATTTGGGAGCCACCAGTCCTGGATTGTGAGAAGGATGTCCTATTTCCCATTTAGGACTGATCCAGGTAGGGTTCCAGACTGGAAAGGGAGCAGGCTAGGCTGAAGGACACCCCCCTTCCCATGCATGAATTTCGTACTCTAGTGTATATATAAAAAAGAACAAATAATCCAATTTTCAAAATGGGCAAAAGATCTCAATAGATATTTCTCCAAAGAAAATAATACAAATGACCAATAAGCAAATGAAAAATTGCTCAACATCATTTGTTACTAGAGAAATACAGATCAAAACCACAATACTATTACTACACACCTACTATGCTGGCTATTAAATAAATAAGAACAAACAAAAAAGTGATGTGTTGGTTAGGATGTGAGGAATAAAATCCTTGTGCATTGCTGATACATTGTAAAACAGTCCAGTCCCTGCGGAAACAGCCTGGTAGTTCCTCAGAAGGTTAAACACAGAATTACAATGGAATCCAACAATTCCATTTCTAAGTATATTCTCAAAAGAATTGAAAGCAGGGGCTAAAAGAGATTATTGTATAGCAATGTTCATAACAGCATTATTCACAATAGCCAAAAGGTGAAAACACCTCTAGTGTCCATCAACTGATGAACAGATAAATAAAATGTGGTATATTTATACATAGGAACATTATTCAGTCAATAAAAGTAATGCTACAACATGGATGAGTCTCAAAAACAAGTAAAAGAAGCGACACAAAAGGCCACATATCATATGATTCCACTTATATGAAATATCTAGAATAGGCAAATTCATAGAGAGAGAAGACAGGTCTAGCAAGAGGGGAGGGTGGAGAGTGACTGCTTGGTGGAAATGGGGTCTCCTTTCGAGTAAGGAACATGTTCTGGACCTAGATAGAGATGGTGTCTGAGCAACATCATGAATACACTAAAAACTATCTAATGGGTAAATTTGTGGTAGTTGAATTATATTTCAATAAAACTATTATTATTATCTTAAAATATATTTTATTGAATTTTTTACAGAGAAGGAAGAGGGATAGAATTAGAAACATCACTCAGCTGCCTCCTGCATACCCTCTACTGGGATGTGCCTGCAACCAAGGTACATGCCCTTGACTAGAATTGAACCTGGGACCCTTCAGTTCACAGGCTGATGCTCTATCCACTGAGCCAAACCGGTTAGGGCAAGCTATTATTATTTTTTAAGTCAACATTAAAAACTTGAAAAGTTTCACACAAAATTCCAGATTAACGTCCCTTGAAAAATCTCTAATCTCACACAAAGTCCCTCATGATACCCATCAGCTGCCACTAAAGCTAAACCTAAAGCCAGCTCTCCAAGCCCCACTCTGAACATGTTGATCTCTGCCTCCATGAGCTTCTCTGTGAAAGGAGGATCATGACAGCATCTACCTCATCAGGCTGCCATGAGGAGTCAATAGGTTAAATGCTGAGAACAGCACCTGGCACATAGTCATTGCTCCCTGCTCAGTAAGTATTAGCTGCTTTTATATTTTCTGATACCTCAATCTCTTTGTAGAGAAATAAATGGCAATTGTTTTCCAATTTTTTAAAAATATATTTTTATTGATTTCAGAAAGGAAGGGGGAGGGAGAGAGAGAGAGAAACATCAATGATGAGATACCATCACTGATCAGCTGCCTCCTGCAAGCCCCATCCCGGGGATCAAGTCTGCAACTCAGGCATGTGCCCTGACTGAGAATTGAATTTCGATCTCCTGGTTCATAGGTCAACCACGCTCAACAAATGGAAGTATACCATATAATGTAGCAATCCAAAAGAAAGTAGAAAAACAGCCAAAATACAAGTCTTTAAAAAGCAACATATAAAATAATATGCATAATATGTGTCTAGTTTTATGAAAAAGCAATAATTGTGATAATAACTCTATTCACAGAGAACAGTCCAGATAACTTTGGATTTATGGGAAGCAGAAAGTGAGAGTATGTAATTAAAGGGGCTTTTTATTAACATACATGTTTATGTAATACTTAAATTTTTCTAGCCTTATTGAAATATAATTGATATATAACATTGTGTAAATTTAAAGTATACTATGTTGTGATTTTATATATATATACATATATATATGTAAAATTAGCTGACACATCCATCCTCACATAGTTATCTAATTTTCTTAATGACAAACTTTTATAACCAGAATATTTTTTAATATATTTTTATTGATTTCAGAGAGGAAGGGAGAGGGAGAGAGAGATCCTCAATGATGAGAGAGGATCACTGATCAGCTGCCTCCTGCACGCTGCCCCCACTGGGATTGAGCATGCAACCCGGCCATGTGCCCTTGACTAGAATCGAACCCAGGGGCCTTCCGTCTATAGGCAGATGCTCTATCCACTGAGCCAAACTGGCTAGGGCTAACTAGAATATTTTTTTAAAAGAAGAAGAAATTCTTATTTTATTTGATACTTTTGTGAGATTGTCAACAAAATTCAATCACATGAGAAGCAATATTACAGACTGGTAAAACCAGGGGCCATTTGCTTTCCTTTGAAACCCAGAGGCTAGGATTCCCAGGCACCAACCCCTTTGGTTTCCTTCCTCCTTGCAGAATGTGTATTTTACTGCTGCCCAAAGTAGAGATTCTAAACTCCTTGGCCTGGCAATCAACACCCTACCCTATCTGGCCAAACATCCTTTTTATAGCGTTATCACCCTTCACTCCCACTTACAAAAACTCCACTCTAGCCAAAAAAGATATAAAATACATATCTTTAAAATGTTTTTCCATTTGCAATTTTAAAAATTGAGATAAAAATTCACTTAATATAAAATTTATCATTTTAACAATTTTAAAGTGTACACTAGTGACATTTAGTATATTCACAATGTGATGTATCCACTATCATTACCTGGTTCCAGAGCACTTTCATCACCCCAAAAGAAAACCCTGTACCCAGTAAGCAGTCACTCCCCATCTCCCATCCCTCCCCACAGGCCCTAGAAGCCACATCTGTCTTCTGTCTCAAACGTTTTACCTATTTTGAATATTCTGCATCATAAAATATGTGAACTTTTGTTTCTGGCTTCTTTCAGTTAGCAAAATGTTTTTGACGCTCAATACTTTCTTTATCTTTACAGATGAGTAATATTCCACTGTGTGCATATCCCATGTTTTTTATTTTTTTTTATTTTTTATCCATTCATCAGCTGATGGGCATTTGGGCTGTTTCTACTTTTGGGGTATTGTGAATAGTTACATACCATTATCTTTCCCTTCCTTCAGTTTTAAGTGCAAATCAAAGTCAAGCTTTCATGTGAGCTTCAAATCAACTCTTTCCCTCCCCACGTTAGCCTGGCCCAAAGTCCTCAGCTTACTCTGAATTCCCTGACTTCTATAGCCAAGGTAGCAAATTGTCAACACATGGCAAAATCCTACAGACTTATTTAGGTTGATTCAAACTGTTTTTCTTAAATTAGTTGCTAACATAGGAAAACTCAAGGAAAATCATTGGAGTCAAGATTCCAGTTCCTTTAAAAACCTAGAAGGTCTGGCAACATCATCTCTTGCCTGGGTTATTGCAGTAACTGCAGATTAACTGGTCTTATTGCTTGTACCCTTTCTCCCTACAGCCTACCTCAATATAGTACCCCCAATGGCTTCATTCAAACAGAAGTCAGATCGAGTCACTCCAGTACTCACATTCCAGTGGCCTCCCACTCCTCCCAAAGCACAAGCCAAGGCCTAAATGGCCTATGAGGCGGTGTACACAGTCTTGTGCCTGTCTGCCCGTCTCTCCTCCCACTCTCCTGCCTGCTCACTCAGCTCCGGCCTTCTCCCTTCCGTTGCTTGGACAATCCAGGCAGGCTCCACTTTAGGCCTTTACACTGGATGTTCAATGTATCTCCAGAAAGCTCAGTGGTTCACTCCTTCACATTCAGACTAAAATCTCACCTCAAAAAACCCAAACCTGACCACCCTTACTTAAAATTGTAATCCCATCCCTCATCAGCACTCCTGACTTTCCTTATCCTGACCTGCTATTCCTAACCACTCATTATCATCTAGTATAATGAAAAATGTACTTATTTATTGCATTTGCTATCTATTATCTGTTTCCTTCCATTAAAAGGTGTCACAATGGCAAGGGCTTTTGTCCCTTTGATTTCCTAATTAATTTCCATTGCCCAGAAGAGCACAACACATGGTAGGCATGCAGTAACTACCATGGATATTGGGCTTATAATCAGCTGGCACTGAAAAGATATTGGGCTTATAATCAGCTGGCACTGAAAAGGGGCTGCCCTTAGATTGGTCACATGATAGTTCCACCTGGCCCATTTCATTCTTCTACCTGTTTGATCCCTGCAGACATGAACTTGTGACACTTCTTTTTCCCTTGCTCCTTGTCATTGACTTCCTAGTATTATGTTAATCTTTTCATCAGAATAGTATTTTAAAAAAAAGATATCATAATTGTAGTCTGTGGAAATAAATCATCTACTATTTTCCTTCTCAAAGACAATCCCTCTACATATAGTAGAAGCTAAATAAATAGTTATGAACTAAAGTACTCCTCTGGCATTTCTGTCAAATGTTTCCTCCCTACTTTCCCCTCAAATCTCACCACTTCCAGCTGCTGAACACCATTAAGGAAAGTGCTGCTTCTCTCTTCTCTGGCACTTCCCAGACATTCCATCATTAGGGTCATCCTTCATGATAACCTGGATGACCACGGAAAGATACCTATGCACTGCTGCCCTATCAGCTTTAGGACAGAAAAATGTAAGGACCTATTTTGAGGGTGGAAACTTCAGAGCTGCTCTTCTAAACACCTAACCAGAATCGCCACACCTTTCCTGATAACTCTTGTTTCATTCTGAAATTATTATCTTTGCAGTTGAATGTGCATATTGTCCAAAATGTTTCCATCTTTACTATACATTGAGTGGCCAGATTATTATGATCTCTGAATATATATATTAGAGGCCCAATGCATGAATTCGTGCATGGGTGGGATCTGGCCAGGGGGAGGAGACATGAGTGGTTGGCTGGCCTGCCTGCTAGTCGAACTCCTGGTCCAGGGGACAATTTGCATATTAGCCTTTTATTATATAGGATACACATTGAGTGGCCAAATTATTATGCATTCAGAGATCATAATAATCTGGCCATTCAGTGTAGTTGCAACCTGACTGAGGCATTGCATTTGTTGCCTCCTGTTCCATTTTATCCTTCAATAACATGTATTAAACCTCATCTTAACATTGCTTTTAGGACATGGGAGAATGAATCTTTTTTTTTTTTTTAAATAAAAATTCCTCCAGGAAAAGGTTCATTCGATTTGATAGTTTCCCACACCTAGCACCACACTGCACAGCTGGGGTGTGGCAGAAGGACCTTGGCCAGGCAAGGGAGAGAAGCCCATAGCAGTCGTTCTCAACCTTTTTTAATGCTGTGACCTTTTAATACAGTTCCTCATGTTGTGGTGACCCCCAATCATAAAATTATTTTCATTGCTACTTCATACCTTTAATTTTGCTACTGTTATGAATCATAATGTAAGTATCTGTATTTTCTGATGGTCTTAGGCTCCACAGCAGCGGTTCTCAACTTGTGGGTCGGGTCGCGACCCACAGGTTGAAAACTGCTAGCAAGGTCGCCTAAGACCATCGGAAAACAGATATTTACATTATGATTCATTAACAGTAGCAAAATTACAGTTATGAAGTAGCAACGAAAATGATTTTAAGATTGGGGGTCACCACAACATGAGGAACTGTATTAAAAGGTCACAGCATTAAAAAAGGTTGAGAACCACTGCCACAGAGGCTTGACTGTGCAGGATTTCTGTAGATGAGGTTTATGTAACTTCACCAAGTTGTTTGTTTAGTTGAAAGCTTAAAGTTATTTTTTTTTAACCAGTGTCCACAAGGTTTAAAACAGAACACAAAATTAAAAGAATCTATGGGACACACACAAAGCATTTCTCCAGAACATTTATCCTCCTTTTCACATTATGCAAGACTTATCATCCCTCTTCCCCAAATAGTAAATGCACAATGGCAAACATGTAGCAAGAAACAAGTAACAGGTGTCTGCTATCTTTTAAGTGAGCACAGAGCCATCTGGTGGCTGGGTAAAGGTACTGGGCCAGGAAGTATGTTTAGGACCAGAGAACTGACCATGAGAAACTGCCAGTTTACAGTTTGTTTAGGACCTTCCCAGTCCTGAACAGCTAGCTAGGTCTATGTTGCTTGTGGAGAGAAAACAGGAGCTGGGGAAAATAGAGCTGGGCAAAAACACAGGAGCATATCTTTGTACAACGTCCTAAGGAAAAAAAGAAATGGATTTATTGGGGTGAGGGTTCCTATCTCCTAGGTCTTCCTATAATTTTAAAGAATGGAGGGAGGTAGTATTTAGCAGTTTTCATTTTGATAAACATCTAATAATATTATACTCTTGAATTAATTGTTATTTCATGTTAGTAAAATCATATTCAGGGTTATGCTTAAAATTTGAAATCTTACTCTGATATTTTCAATTTAAAAACTCTCATTCTTGGTAAGACTTGCTCTATTATAGTCAGAAGCATCACATTTTTCAGCTGTGCTATGCTGGAACAGCAGTTACCTTTTCTTTGGAGGGCAGGCCAAAACTCCTGATCCATTTATCAGAGGATCTTCATCTGCTATGACTGTAGAAGTGCTTTCCTCTTAATTCTGTTCAGATCTACAAATGGAGAAAAGGGGCAAAGGGATGAAACAATGGGTCAAGCTAACCAGAAATCTACAATCTCATTAGTTACCAGATGTTACAAAATTATTATATGTGCTTTGAAATGTCAAAGTGTTAAAATTCGAGGCACTTTATCAATTTTACAACAAATGTAATTCAGTTTTTTGTTTTTTACAATGCACTTAAGCAGCTACCTATAATAATAAAAGGATAATATGCTATTTAGACCAGACATCATTCCAGATGAAGCCAGGGCCAGAGGGAAGCCCGAGTCCCGGGTGCCAGAGGGAAGCTGGTGCCAGTAGCTGGGAGAAGGAAAGCCTACTCCTGCATGAATTTCATGCATCAGGCCTCTAGTCCTATATAATAAAAGGTTAATATGCAAAGCAACTGAATAGCAGAATGGCTGGTCAGTATGACAATAACTGACCACCAGGGGGCAGATGCTCAACACAGGAGCTGATCCCTGGTGGTCAGTGCACTTCCACAGGGGGAGTGCTGCTCAGCCAGAACCTGGAATCACGGCTGGTGAATGCAGCAGTGGGAGCAGAGCCTCTCCCACCTTTGCAGCAGTGCTGAGGAAGTTGGTGAGGAGCAGGTCTAAGCCATCAGTTGGTCATTCCCCAAGGGCTCCTGGATTATGAAAGGGTGCAGGCCAGGCTGAGGGACCTCTGAGTGCATAAATTTTGTGCACCGGGCCTCTAGTATTCAGAACAAATGACTATTTAATATGCACATAGATAAAGCTTCTGGGGCTTAAGGTCATTGTGTGTAATTTGCCACTAATGAGTTTTCACTTAATTTTTAAAATGGCTATTCAGAAAGTCTGCTCCTATGAAACCTGTCAGAATCACAGATTTAAAAACACACACACACACACATTGAGATTATTATATAGAGAGGACACTTTGTCCTTTTTCATCTAACAGTTTATAAAAGCAATTCATAATACTACAAACAGGAAACAAACACTCAATTAAACCACTTTCCTAAAAAGCACAAGGAAATTATATGTTCCATCCTTTATGCATTTTTGTGCAATGTATATATGTACATTTCAAGTGGGATGTGGCTACTATTTAAATTAATTTGGGAAGAATCACTGAGTTAAGAGTCAAGGAACTAGAGATTAAGAAACTAGTTAGAAATTTAACTGTTTTTCAAGTTTGACTTGCAGAAGAAGAGAAAGAACAGCAAATATGGGCAATGACACAACTATGGAGCAGATGCTGAAGTATAAGCACAAGACAGACTGATTTTGTATGAAAATTTCATCAGTAATACCTTTCTCTTCCTACAGTCCTCACTGGCTATCACCAAGGTCACGTGACAGATATATTGCTTTGATAAACTTTTATTTTCATAACTCTCAGATGGTAAGCCAAATATTTCTATCATTTGAAATATTAATAAAGCATCTTGCAAAGTCAGTGTCTGAAATTCTATATCATGTCATAATTGTCTTCATTAGATTTTAAGTTATTCCTGGATCGCATCCTTTCACTCTTCTTTAAGATTTATTCATCCACAAACTGTTATTCAGTTATGTAATCATTCAGCAAAGTAATCATTCCTACAATCTTTATAAGCCAGATGTTTCTCTTCACCAGATTTGTACTTACTTCCTAGCCCTCTATCTTTTAAAACTTTTCTCTGATTTCCATTTTAGTGTTCCTTTTCTGCTTTATTGCCAATAAAATCAACTATTTTATTTAACATGTCTGTCCAGAGCCTTTGCATACTAAACACTGAATAGCTATGCCACAATAACTCAACAGCTACAAATTAAAAGGACAGAGACAGCCAAATAAAAATGTTATGTTATATCCCTGGCCAGGTGGTTCAGTTGGTTGGAGCATCGTCCTGTACACTAAAAGGTGGTAGATTCAATTCCCATCATGGCACATACCTAGGAAGTGGGTTCCATTCCCAATCTGGACGCATATGAGAGGTAACAGATCAATGTTTCTCTTTCATTCTTTTCCCATTCCGCCCTCTCGAGAATCAATAAAAAAAACATATCCTTGGGTAAGGAAATAAAAAAATAGATGTAGCCAAAACCGGTTTGGCTCAGTGGATAGAGCGTTGACCTGCGGACTGAAGGGTCCCGGGTTCGATTCCGGTCGGGGGCATGTACCTTGGTTGCAGGCACATCTCCAGTTGGGAGTGTGCAGGAGGCGGCTGATCGATGTTTCTCTCTCATCGATGTTTCTAACTCTCTATCCATCTTCCCTTCCTCTCTGTGAAAATCAATAAAATATATATTTTTTAAAATAGATGTTATTTTAGAGATAACCATTCACCTCACTGATGGGGATTCCTTTAGAGTACACTTGAGGTGGAGATGGAACAAAACCGACATCAGATTAGACTATGCGCTTGATCTTATTTCACTGGGTCAAGTTATCTTTCACTTTTCCATCAGGACATTCCAGCTCTATCTCCTAAGTATCCAAAGAAGTCATCAGATTTTAGATGCATGAATTGTCCCCAAGATTAGTATTTGTCATTTAAAAAATACACCATTTTCCAGCCTACTTTGAAAATGCATACTTTGAAAATGCTTTAAAGAGGAAGCCTATTCTTAGAGGAAAATGGTGGTGGCAGTTACTAAAAATAAGCATTTAAAAATAGTAACTTCTCTACTTAGAATAGGGGATTCAGAAATCTTACTTTCATAGAGAAAAAAAGCTATCAAATGTTTGTATACGTTCTCTCTTTTTATCTTCACAATGACACTGATCAAAAGAGCTTTCTGATAATCTCCATACTACTAGTGGAGCAAACAGAAGCGAGGTAATAATTTGCTCAAGATTATCCAGCAAATAAATGATTTGAAACTGGAACTAGGATGGAGGCGTTTGGTGCTATTTAGTTCCCTTTCCAGTACACCAAACTGCCTAAACAGCAACTCTGTTTTACAAACAGAAAAAGACAGATTTTAAAAGGTAAACTGGGGAACACTAAGAATAGAAATATAAAACTTGATAGCTTTTATTCACTCACCATCTACTATGAAACTAGCATTCAATAAATATAATTTTGTTGTTGTTAATCCTCACCCAAGGATGTTTTTCTATTGACTGTTAGAGAGTGTGGGAGGGAGGGAGAGAAACACAGAGACACTTCCGATTGTTTGCTTCCCGCACGCACCTTGATGGAGCCTGCAACCAAGATATGTGTCCTTGATCAGAACTGAACCTGGGACACGCAGGCTGATGCTCTATCCACTGAGCCAAACCAGCTAGGAAAATAAATGTAATTTTTTAAAGATTTAAAAAAGTTTTTCTGATATTGGAGATAAGGAGACAAGGGGAAAAAAGGATATAACTTTAAGTCATGAGAAGGATAAATTTAATTTATGTACTCTTTTTTTGGGGGGGGGGGGCGGGGCAGGGACAAGATTGTAGAAGATGCCACTCTTCTAGAGTTGCTGCCTAGCCCATGGCAACTCTTTTTTCTCAGCACTATGTAGTTCTCAACCCCATGCCAAGTTATATTTATACTATGGACTCTAAACTCCTGTTTTGGCCAAAGCTGGACACATAACGCAAAGTGAGATTCAATTTGTTTCCCCTTAAAATTAGAAATTGGAATGAAAAGGGTCTATTCTGGTCTCACTGCAAGCACCCCTGTGTGCTCTTATCTATGGGAAAGAGCCAGTCAGCAGAGGGAAGAATAAATGTGTTGCTCAAAGTGAATGGGACCCAAGAGCCCATGTAGCCCCAGAGAGAACAAAAAATAGGTTCTTATCTGAAGTCTAGGCTCCCAGGGACCCAAAACACTCCCTTCCCTAAGGTCTCAACAATTCCCTGGACTTGTAGGGAAAGTGGTTCCCTTCTTTGGAGCTTAAAAGTTTGGAATTGATTTCTGGTGACTGCAACAATAATCTTCCTCAAGCCAAAACCAGTTTGGCTCAGTGGATAGAGCATTGGTCTGCAGACTGAAAGGTCCCAGGTTCGATTCCGGTCAAGGGCATGTACCTTGGTTGCAGGCACATCCCCAATGGGGGGCGTGCGAGAGACAGCTAATCGATGTTTCTAACTCAATTCCTCTCCCTTCCTCTCTGTAAAAAATCAATAAGATATATATATATATTTTTTAAAATACACCAAAAAAAAACTTTAAAAAAAATAATATTCCTCAAGACAGCTAAATCTCTTGTATTAAAAAATAAGAGGATAAATATCACTAGAATTTGTTATAAAAGAAGATCCAGGGGAATGCCCAAAAGTTCAGGAAAATCCTCTCATTACCTTTAAACACAGAAAAGCCCAATGCTATATGGGCAATGTTATATCACCCTTTACAGAGAAAATGAGTTACTTTATGGGAGTAACATTTCTGTGTCCTTTTTAGACTCTGAGAGCCTTGTTGCAATTGAAGTCACAATCTGGAACATTTTTGTTATATAATAGAGTCTGTAGAAATTAAGCAAAAACCTAAGAACCATGATAAAGAGAAAAAACAACAGGCTAAACCGAGTCAGTCTCAATTTTAAGCACATCAAAAACAAACTTTCTTTTATTTCTTCAGCTTTCTTTAATTCTAGGCAAACCATTGAACTTTAATGTGAGAATGGCACCCTGGTGCTTAAGAGAGGCAAAAGGGAAAAGTCTAGAGAGTTGGGCCCTACAATGAGGGTAACACAAGCTTTGACTTGATTCTCTCTTCTAGGTTAGAGCTGAGGGAAGGCTACCTCTATCTCCACTCTACATAAAAAGACAGAAAACCGAGAGATTTCCTGGGCTGGTCTATTTATTCAATAGCACTGTTGAGCGTGTGCACCAAGATAGGTGCTGTGCTTGGTCCTAGAATCAGCAATGTGTTTAGCTGAGCTGCCTAACACCTGCTATACATTTTTCTCTCCACTCTTTGACCCTCACTGCAAACAAAGTCCAGAGAACTAAAAAAGTTCACTTCTTTTGTCTCTTTGCTGATCTTAGGGAAAAAAAGGAATGTGTTGCTAATATTTTAAAGGTGAAAAGATTCACAGAAAATTCCATATTTCCATTTTCTCTTGGAATATCCAAAAATCTGGCAACTATGGCCAGCTCTCCTGCATGGGGACAACTGGCTAATGCTGTATTCCTTTGGTTTCTCGTCATTGGGCAAGTCCTTTCCAAAGCACCCACTTGTCTGCATCACCTCTCCTCCTGCCATGCCTATCTCCTGTGGGCCGTCAAGCTTGTAACCTTGAGCCTAATAAGAAACCACAAGTCTTAAAAGCAGGTTACATGTCAGTGATAGGCAAGTGCTACAGAAACCTGAATAGGTTCCTAGCTTACTCACACTCCTACCCAATTCCACCTTGCTCTCACCCTGGCAGACTTTCACTCACAAAGCAACTTTCAGAAGGAATCTCTATTCTCCACACACACTGTCTTCTCAATGGTGCTACCACGTACTCCCTCTCCAAATGTCAGCCGGAATTTCTGTACCCATTGAGCTCCAGGGACACCAATGACAGTTTGAAAACAACCGGGAAAGAGGGAAATGAAACCACTTTCTAAATCTTTGGCCTAAGCTCATGGATCTATTTCAGTCCCTGCCGTCAGTCTCAGCACCTTCCCCTATGTGACACTCGTCACCAACATAACATTTTTAAAGGAGCTTCTACATCTCTGCACACACCCCCTTCCCTCTCTCCAAAGGGTTCAATGCCACCACCCTGCCTCCCTTCACTCTTTCAGGTGGCCCAGCTCTCCCACCTCTAGTTCTCTTTTCTAAGCTTCACAGAGGTTAACTGGGCTCCTTTTCCTTTTAACTGCGGGGTCAGCAAGCCATTTCCCCATCAATTATGACTACAGTACACTATTTCACCATTAGCCTAAGAGAGAACCAAAAATATAATAAAATTCCCAGCAGTTCTTCAATTTGTCTCTGTGCCCAAATCCTTGGTCAATTCAGTACATATTCAGGTTGATTTACAAAAGCACATGACAATAATCATAGTAGTAGCAGCTGATATTAAGCACTTACTATGTGCCTGGTATTAACACATATATCATGTCACTTAATCCTCCCAAGTCTCTGATACAGAACTTTTATTAAAAACTTTTAACAAAAGGAAAACTTAGGCTTGCGAGATGAGGCCAATAAAGGGCAGAGTGAGGCAATTCTAGAGCTGAGCTTAAGACTATTCCCTCCATCGCCACCCACCACAGCAATTCTTACCTCTTTTCCTCTGCACCTACTGTCCCCACACCATGAATTCCTTTAGTTCAACTTTGTAAGTAACTCACCTCCAGTCCTGAAAACCTAGCTCAGATGAAATCTCTTCAGGTCAATACACCTAGCTTCCTAAATGGACTTCTTAGAGGCACGTTTGCAACATTTCACTTTATCCTTGCGTCCCCAGGGCCTGACAAGGGTTAATAGATACTAGTACCCGTTGAATAGAACTAGATTTAATGGAACCACAGACTTGGACAGCTACCCACTCAGGTAAGTATGTGCCTGGGATGGGATGTTCTTGTCTTATTAAGGACTTGCAATTAGGACTAAGCAATAAGGAGCTGTTCTTGCACTTACTCTCACTTGTTACAGCCAAACTCTCCTATAAACCTCAACACTGAGGATGGGGAAAGAGGAGTGAGAAGTAATTTAAAGTGGTGCTCTTGTCCTCTTAAGAGGGGATCAAGTCTGGGGAGCTGACTGAGGGGAGGGAGCCTTTGAAGAGCTGAGAAGGCTTCTCCCCTAGTACTGTGTGCCAGGGGAACATTAACCTCCTGTGACTGGCCTGGGGTTATCAAATTCTAAAATTCATGTGAATATCCTCAGTTGAGTCATTCTTTGCTAGTCTAACATGGTCCTTTAAAAAAAAAAAGTCAAATAAATGAACAGCTAGTAAGCATTAAGCTCTGGGAGCATACTTATTAATACTACCAATAATAATAATTTTCCTGAGTGTTTACTTTGGGCCAGACCATGTAATAAAAACTTTACATGTATTGTTGTGTTTAATCTTCACCACAGCCCTATGAATACTGATAAGTGATGAAATGGAGGCCCATCGTAGTTAAATGGCTTATATTAAATGAAGTGACTGACTAGTAGAATAAATGTAGTAATTTGATTAATAAGGCTTACAGCATTAAAAAGTTCTTCTACCCTTCCTTTTTAAGTAATGCCACTTAAGGGCAGGCTATTACAAATTTCACTTATCTAAATGATCCAAGAAAAATATCTCCTGTTCTATTCCTGTTCTATTAAGCCCTCTGAATATTGTTTGTGATAGAGATTGCTACTGCTCACCTATACCTACATTCTCATCTTCCTGAGCATACAGACTAAATTTTCTAGTATTCACTGTGTTAAGGCATAGCTATATGACTGAGTCCTAAATTATGAACAGAAAGGTAAGGCACCTATGTGACCGAGTCCTAAACTGTGCAACTTCTAGGCTTGGCCCATGCAAACCTTATCATCTTTATCCTGTCTCTCTGCTGGTCAAATAGAGAGGGCTTCAGAGGTGGACAGAGCCACAAAATTTCACCCCTGAATGACTGGAAGCAAGAGTCTGTGTGCCAATTCATGGTGAGTTGTGACTGAGATACAAAATAAACACATATAGAGTTAAGCTACTAAGGTTAGGGGAAGCAATGGCAGTCAGCCTACTCCAATACAGTACTACTGTTGTCCTCATCACCATCATAATTTTACTATCAACATCACAGCTATTAAATAATAGTCTTTACATACATATTTTATTCATTTCTCACTATGAGGTAGGTATTATCTACATTTTGCAGGTGACAAAATCAAAGGTCAGAGATCACTAATGGTTTCTTCCTCTGAACATTTACAGCATTTACAATCTGAAAGACTTATTTGATAATTAATTATGGGTTTCCTTATTACATGTTGCATTGATAGGTGAAGCAGTTTTTACTATTGTAGTTAGTTGATTTTTCCTGTACTTGTAAACATTTTTTAGGATAGAAAGCTGCTAAGAGGAGAGGAGAAACCAAGATGGTGGCATAGGTGAACATCTACACTGCTGCCTCACACAACAATTTCAAAACTACACTAAAAGACAGAATGGACATCATCCAGAATCACAGGAAAGCTGGCTGAGTGGAAATTCTACAACTAGAAGGAAAGAGGGGAGCTCACGGACACTCAGAGGAGCTGCAAAAAGCTGAGGTATGGAGACACGCGCCTGGAGAGAACAGGCGGCTGAGTGCCTGGCTGGCTTCCTCTAGCACAGTGGTTCTCAACCTGTGGGTCTTGACCCCTTTGGGAGTTGAATGACACTTTCACAGGGGTCGCCTAAGACCATTGGTAAACACAGGTATTTACATTATAATTCACAACAATAGCAAAATTACAGTTATGAAGTATGGTTGGGGGTCACCACAACATGAGGAACTGTATTAAAGGATCGCAGCATTAGAAAGGTTGAGAACCACTGTTCTAGCGGGAGGGAGACGGAAACGCACAACTGCACTGAACCCCAGTTCCGACTGCACGGAACCCCAGTTCTGGGCGAGACTCTTACGCGGGGGAGTCTGGACTATGGTGAAAAGAGGAGTGCACAGAAACTTAGGGGAGCCGGGAAAGGCAGAAGTCTGGAGGCACGTGCAAATGCGCGCCAAGAGGACTGACTGCTGATTATACCTCTGGCTTTCTCTAGAGGGAAAAAGACAGAACCTTCCAACTGTGATGAAATATACTTCCGACTGCACTGAACCCATTTCAGGTGAGACCCTGGGGAACCACACTCACATGGGTCCCCGGAGCAAACAGAAACTCAGGGGAGCTGGAAAGGCAGAGGTCTGGAGGCGTGTGAGTGCAAGTGCACACAGAGAGGGCTGCAGAAATTACCGGGGGACACTGAGATCCAGGGGCCGAGTAGAGCAGGTCTGACAGGAACCCAAGGATGTCTGCTCAGCCCTGAGACTCCTCCCCATCCAAGCTGAACACAGAGGCTTTTGCAATCTTGCAAGTCTTGTATCATATGGCTGACTATAGCACAGAAGTCCTCCTGGTATAGACACACTGATCCTCACAACCAATTGGCTTAGAGGTCAATTCCCCCCAGTGATACCAACAACAATCAAGACTTAACTACAACAAGGCTGTACACACAGTCCACAAAGGAGTTCACTAAAAGAGTCTACCTCAGGTAACTACGGAGGTGGAGCCACTGGGCCATATATGACACCTAGCACACAAAGCTACTCTACCAACTCAGGGAAGCAGTGAAAATGTGGAGACAAAAGAAGAGATCACAAATGAAAGAAATGGAGGAAAACAAAGATTGGATATAGAGTTCAAAACCCCGGTTATAAGGTTTTTCAAGAATCTCCTAGAAAAGATGGATAAATTTAGCGAGACCCAAGAGGAGATGAAAAAGGACCAACTAGAAATTAAACATCCACTGACTGAAATAAAAAATATTATACAGAGACCTTACAGCAGACTAGAGGAATGCAAGAATCAAGTCAAAGATTTGAAATACAAAGAAGCAAAAAAAACACTCCACTGGAAAAGAAAAAAGAATCCAAAAGTTGGAAGATAGTGTAAGAAGCCTCTGGGACAGCTTCAAGCGTACCAACATCAGAATTATGGGAGGGGGCCAGAAGAAGAGAGAGAGCAAGATACTGAAAATCTGTTTAAATAAATAATGACTATAAACGACCTGGTGAAAGAAGTACTTACAAGTCCAGGAAGCGCACAGAATCCCAAACTAAAGGAATCCAAAGAGGACCACACCAAGACACATCATAATTAAAATACCAAGAGCAAAAGACAAAGAGAGAATATTAAAAGCAGCAAGAGAAAAACAGCTCATTACCTACAAGGGAGTAGCCATATGATTGTCAGCTGATTTCTCAACAGAAACGATGCAGGCCAGAAAGGAGTGGCAAGAAATATTCCAAGTGATAAATAGCAAGAACCTACAACCAAGATTCCTCTACCCAGTAAAGCTATCATTCAGAATTGAAGGGCAGATAAAGAGCTTCACAGATAAGAAAAAGCTAAAGGAGTTCATCACCACCAAACCAGTATTATATGAAATGCTGAAAGAAGAAGAGGAAGAAGAAAAGGTAAAGATAAAAATTATGAACAACAAATACATATCTATCAACAAGTGAATCTATCAAGTGAATTAAAAATCTGATGAACAGAATAAACTGGTGAATATAATAGAACCAGGGGCATAGAAAGGGAGTGGACTGACAATTCTCAGGGGGAAAAGGGTGAGGGAGGTGCAGGGAAAGACTGGACAAAAATCATACACCTTTGGATGAGGACAATGGGATTGGGAGGTAAGGGCAGAGGGTGGGGTGGGAACTAGGTGGAGGAGAGCTATGGGGGAAAAAAAGAGGAACAATTGTAATAATCTGAACAATAAAGAGTTATTAAATAAATTTAAAAAAAAAGTAATTCTGAAACACAGCTGTGGAATGATCTTGCTTTAGGGCCTCACCAGATTGATAAGGTAGGGGAATGGGTTCTAGAATAGTCTCTTCAGGAACTCAGTGTGTAGCCTGCTTATGCTCTCCTGGAGTGAAGAACACATTGATGATCTTTACAGTGTTTCTAGTCATGTAACCTAATTTCATTTTCTACATTATCATCAAGTCTATGTTCCTATTCCTTGCCACCTGAGAATTATTTCAGATATTTATTGCTGCATAAAAAAACCACCTCAAAACTTAGTGGCTTAAAAAAAACAAACATTTTTGCCCTGGCTTAAAAAAAACAAACATTTTTGCCCTAGCTGATTTGGCTCAGTGGATGGAGCATCAGCCTGAGGACTGAAGAGTCCTGGATTCAATCTGGTCAAGGGCACATGCCTGCGTTGCGGCTTAATTCCCAATAGAGGGTGTGCAGAAGGCAGCTAGATGATCAATTAAAGATGTCAAGCAGTTTTCTTAAGCCACTAAGTTTTGAGGTGGTTTTTTATGCAGCAATAAATATCTGAAATAATTCTCAGGTGGCAAGGAATAGAAACATAGATTTGATGATAACGTAGAAAATGAAATTAGGTCACATGACTAGAAATGATCCTCTCTTCCCATTGATGTTTCTATCTCCCTCTTCCTTCATCTCTGAAATCAATAAAAATATGTTGTTGTTGTTTAAAAAAAAAAAGAAAGCTGCTAAGAGAAGGGGTAGGTAGTACATCTCTATAGTCTCTATCAGTGGTCAGCAATCTGCGGTTTGCCGCTCTGTTGACTAATGAGTTTGCTGACTACTGGTCTATATTATTCACAAATTGCCTCATGAATATACAAATTAATTAACAGATTATATATATATAGTCTAATTAACAGACTATATATATAGTCTTTAAGTTTAAGTCTTTATATATGTTGTATTTTGGGCAACAGACCTCTTAAATAAACCTGACCATGGAAATTGGCCTTTTTGCAACAAATTACTTAGTATGCTGCTTAATTCAGATCCAAGACTTAGTATCATGAGTGCAATTTTCAATATTGTAATTATATGTGACTGTGCCTCAACATCGAAAACAGTGTCTGACAGATATTTAGTGATTGATAAATGATCATTCCCCTTTTCCTCCATCCCAAGAGCTACTTCAAGTGTAATCATATGCTGCTTGAATAAAACAAAGATGATCAATTAAAGGTGTCAAGCAGAGGTTGATTTTAATTACAAAGGATAATTTTCTATTTAGGAGGAAAACTGTATAAAACGTAGGAACCAGACTCAAATGAAGACCAACTGCCAGTCACACAGTTACAAGATCATCCCATTCATAAAAATCTGTCCTGACAGCCTCAGGAGCATGACTTCCGGGCAAGCACAGGTGCTGGTGCTTATACCTTCACCGCCAGCGAGGTGCAGGATGGTACTATGGAACTTAGCTCTTAGGTCTGGCCACATGGGATTCCCTACAGCCCTGATATTATTATTTGTAGCCAGACACTAACATGCTCTCCTACAGCTCCTAGAGTATTTTTTATATTTTGTAAGAAAACAACACACTGGCCGAAACCGGTTTGGCTCAGTGGATAGAGCGTCGGCCTGGGACTGAAAGGTCCCAGGTTCGATTCCAGTCAAGGGCATGTATCCTGGTTGCGGGCACATCCCCAGTACGGGGCATGCAGGAGGCAGCTAATCAATGTCTCTCTCTCATCGATGTTTCTAGCTTTCTATCCCTCTCCCTTCCTCTCTGTAAAAAATCAATAAAATATATTTTTTAAAAAAGAAAACAACACACTGGCATCTGAGGAAGATTTGTTTCTTCTTAGGCTGTTTGTTCCCAGCCTACATCCACCCACAGGGATCCATTTCTTACTCAAGACATTCAAAGAATCTGATTAACAGGATGCAGACACTGACTGGCTTTCGCCTGGTGACATTTCATATTAACCACATAGTACAGTTCTGTGACACGATTTTACATTAACTAATTAATGTAAATATTTCAACTGCTGAACAGTTGAACATTTAAACATGTTCCAGAAAGTCTCTCTTCTTTGACGAGTTCTTCTGCGATAAAATGGAATACAAATATGGGTCAGTTACTCTATTTGGTATATTCCAAGTATACATTTAACCATCTTACTCAGGCTCAGTAACCAACTGTAACATCTACTTTGTTGATAATCTTTTCCTGTGGTAATTTTGCCTTTAACTTCACGGTACTGGCCTTAGCAGTAGTCAATAAGGTTAATGCTATAATCAGATATGACATTGACACACATGACTTGAGCAGCTGTTCAAATATAGCAACACAAAATATAGAATACTCAACCTAGAAAAATGCAGGTGTGAAAATTAGTGAATCAAACTCTGGATACCAACTTCTTTTAAAAATAAATATTCTTTTAAAATGTTTACTATGAATAGTTTTTAAAAGATGAAATACTTTTTAAAATGCTGAGTGAAAAAAGCCAATCTCAAAGGATCATATTAAGTAATATTCCCCAAATGACAAAATTATAGAGTTGGAGAACAGCTTAGTGATTGCCAGGTTAGGGACTGTGAGGACAATAGGAATGACTATGACTACAGAGGGAGCAAGGGGGAGATTTTCACAGTGATGGGTCTTGGTTGTGGTATGGTCACACAAATCAATGCAGATAAAATGACAAATAACTACACACATATTTTCTGCCAATATCAATTTCTTGGTTTTGATACTGTACTAGAGTTAGGTAAAATGAAATTAATGGGAGAAGTTTTAAGAGTAACCAGAACCTCTCTGTACTATTTTTGCAACTTCCCATGAATCTACAATTATTTCCAAATAAAAAGTAAAAATTAGCTAAAAGAATATTGGATTATAAACAAATTTCACAGATTAATGTATTCAATCTATAAGGTTCAATACTACCCAAACATTTACAAATATATTTTCAAATCCTCACTAGAGGATATGTTTAGTGAGTTTAGAGAGAGAGGAAGGGAGAAAGATAGAGAATACAAGAAGCATCAACTAGTTGTCTCCCATATGTGCCCCAACTGGGATCAAACCTGTAACCTAGGTATGTGTTCTGACCTGGAATTGAACCTGCAACCTTTTGGTGTACAGGATGACACTCCAACCACCTGAGCCAATGGGCCAGGGATGACTTTCCATGTTGAATGCAAAAAAACTACCAGTTATGTTGGTAGAGCACAGTAGGTTTTATTGTCAGGATGCTTCCTGTTCATGATGACGTCAGCTACAGGGAACACTCTAGCAGCCACATCTGGACATCTTACCAAGGACAAGTAACATACAATACGTAAAAATAAACACATGTATATTACAGACTTCTTATAGCTTAAAATTGGTAAGATTCAGTCATTAAAAAAATAGAAAACCATGGAACAGCATTCTTTAAACATACTTAGAGATAAAAAACATATTTTGTGATTTTTATATACTAATCAAGAGTCCATTGAGCAGATGAATACATACAATTTGAAAACTATATTATTAGATTTATGTGATTAGCAAAAAAGACATTTTTTAAAATGTACACATGGCAATCATTTTTGCAACTCAAACATCTCTTTGGCTAAATTAATATAACTGCTGCATGATGTCAATAATAAATAAAAGACAAAAAGAATTCCAGAAACTGGGAGATACAAATTAAACAGAGCCAGTGTACATTATTTTCACTAGGGCTTTAGATAGAGATCTTTTATAAAAGGTTAATATATAAATATTCTGGGACTACTTCAAAAAACATGACTCCTCGATTCCCTGTACCTCACACCTAAGCTGCTCCACTCAGAATCTATAAAGAGGTTGGCAACACTTCATACATACCTTCCTGTTCGCTCCTTTCTGCGGTAATGCAATTTGACCTACATTCCCAGCGCCCATTGAAACGTCTTAGGAGGGGGGAAGAGGAGAGTTTTTCATTTATCTTACCCTTTGATTAACTAGGACAGCAAATGTCGCTCAAGGGACTGCTACTAGGCAGAAGCAAAGGGGGGAAAGTCATGCCAGGAGGGAATTCCACAAGAGAACATTTAGAAATTCTGCATTCTCTGATTCTGCAAACAAACGGTCATGCTTTACTAAACAACAGCCAAGAAGAGCTGTCCCACTTACCCACTACAATCAGTCCAGCACACCACGTGCTGCTCTAGACTTCAGGCTCCCAGCATGATGAAAATTAAACTTGAACTATAGGCTTGTCTTTAAAAACAAAAACAAACAAACAAAACAATTTTAGAATGGTTTTATGTCTATTCAGTGTCCCTATGTACCTTACAACTTGGCTTCCCCTATTATTAACCTCTTACATTAGTTTGATACATTTGCCTCAGGATTGGGGCAAAACTGGCTCTCTGACACTCCCAAGGGATCCTGGACTGTAAGAGGGTGCAGGCCAGGCCGAGAGACCCTCACCGGTGTAAGATAGGGGTGGGGGCGGGGAGGTTGACCAACCAGGAAGAGAGCTCAGGGGGGCTCCAGGGCATGTCTGGACAGTCTTGCTCAGTCCTGATCCGGACTCCAGAGGCAAGCTAATCTACTGGTTGGAGTGTCTGACCTCAAACAACAACAGAATTATACCAATTATTCAGTGCCCATCATAACGAGCAGTTGAGCAGCCTTAGCTTATAATTAGCATATTACACATTGATTGGTTTAACAGCTGATCGGATGACTGGACACCATATATTAGGCTTTTATTATGTAGGACTACATCTTTATATACATTCACCTTTACATTAGTATTTATTTTATTACATATGCATACATTGTACATTTTATCTATATTTACATTGTATACTCTATTTATAATTATCTCTTTAAGTATCTTCATTTTGTGGCTGATAAACCATGAAGATGATACTTAGTAATCCTTCTTCCACCTAACTGGCTACCTTTCAGGTTTGATATAGCCAATAAATGCCTATCAAATAATGAAGTTCCTCCAGAAGTAATACAACTTATTTTTCTATTGTTGGGGAAAGGGAGAGGAAATCTAGAATTAATGCAGCTTCATGTACTACTTCTCCCCTACCCCATTACTATTAAATGGTATTTCCTTTATGTTAACTCTTATTTACATGAGCTAAAAGAAAAAAACATATATTAGTCAGATTTAGCATTGAAATATACTAGTGCTGACTTACAGCAGCAGCTACAACTTACTAGTTTTTGTGTTTTGTGTATTTTAATATTACAGTTTTCTTCATGGAGATGAAACTAATCAGTCCAACCCAAGGACAGAGCCAGAGGCTTCTTGGGCAATGGAAGTACCTAGTCGGCAGCAATCAGATTTCTGTAGGTAACTAAACTGCACAGACTGGAGGTGATCCCCTGCAACACACAGGAAAACTGTTCACCTCACATCCTCAGATTCCAACCTTCAGTCTGTGTAAACAGGATATGCCAGGGATTTTCAACTGGTATGCCACAAGAATTTTTAAAACAAGTAATACCTAACTACTTTTCTCATTGGTACTGACCACTTTTCCCTTAGATTGTCAAATAAAAAAAATGACAACAGCCAACACAATAATAGCCATCCAGTGTGAATGTGTGAGAAGACCAAACTTTTCTGTCAGGTCAGCAAAAAATATATTTTTTGGTATGCTGCAGAATTTTAGTAATTAGTTTATGTGTGCCATGAGATGAAAAAGGTTGAAAATCGCTGGGCAATGCTATTTACTGCTTTTCTCTGTCATCTTTTTATTTTTCACTCAATCTGATTACTATTTATATTCAATGAACATTTCCTGAATCTCTAACGTGTAATAAGCAACACACTATGATGGTGCTTCCAATTAATCTAATAGATTAGAAAAATTAGGAGACCTATTTCCATTTTTCCCTCCTGGCAAAGATGCTGAAGTTGATGGAAGATAAGTCAAGACTTTACAATGTTGAGGATACAAAATGGTTTGGAGAAGCACATGGTTTAAAATCTACATGTATGACTGTCTGGTGACATCTCAGAAAGAAAAGATGGGAACTTCCCTATTTGTAAGAGGTATAATCAAACCTCCCTCTCAGGGAGAATACACAGAAAACTTAATCTAGGCACACACAATCCTATCTAATAAAAGAGTAATATGCACATGACTGTACCTTCGCTAAAACCCACAAGCCATGCCCACCAGCCAAACAGGAAAAAGTATGCAAATTAACGCAACCAAGATGGCTGTGGCCACTAAGGGAGCAGGAGGCTTGGGTTTCCCTGGCAATGGAGGAAGCCAAGCTTTCTGCTGGCCCTGGCCTGCCCTTGCCTCTGCTCAAGGCTACAAAGTTTCAATTATAGAAGATAAATAATTCCCAGATACCAGGGCCTCCACATGGGCCTCTGGGGGACATGGCTGACCTGCAAACCACCACAGGTCTCTTGCCCAAGCCATTCCACACCCCAAAGGAACCCCCACCCTGATCTGGGACACCCTTCAGGGCAAACCAGCTGGCCCCCACCCATGCTCCAGGCCTCTATCCTATCAAATAAAAGAGTAACATGCAAATTGAATTTCATGCACCAGGCCTCTAGTGTGTGTGTGTGTGTGTGTGTGTGTGTGTGTGTGTGTGTATATATATATATATAAAGACAGGTTGACTGGGACAAAGAAATTGGCATATTTTTAAAGATTATGATTTTGGGTTTTACAAAGATAGAAAAATTGGCAATGAAAATAAGACAAAAACAAAAAACAAAAAACACCTTAGTGGGGCAATCCTAATGTTTCCTAGATATGTTTATGATGAAATACAGAATGTGAACATGAGCTAATTTTATAGATCCACTAGAGGCCCAGTGCACAAAATTTGTGCACGGGAAGTGTGGGGAGGAAGGGGGCGTGTCCCTCAACCCAGCCTGCATGCACACTCTCCAATCTGGGACCCATCGAGGGATGTCCGACTGCCCGTTTAGGCCCGATCCCATGGGCAGTCAGATATCCCCTTCACAATCCAGGACTGCTGGCTCCCAATTGCTTGCCTGCCTACCTTCCTGATTGCCTCTAACCTGATCACCCCCTAACCACTCCCCTGCCAGCCTGATTGATACCTAATGCTCCCTTGCCAGCCTGATTGCCCCTAACTGCCCTCCTCTGCACGCCTGGTCACCCCTAACTGCTCTCCCCTTCAGGCTTGATCACCCACAACTGCCTTCCCTTGCAGACCTGGTCCCTCCCAACTGCCATCCCCTGCTGGCCATCTTGTGTATTGGAGTGACAGTCAATTTGCATATTACTCTTTTATTAGATAGGATAGAGACCTGGTGCACAGATGGGGGTCGGCTGGTTTGCCCTGAAGGGTGTCCCAGATCAGGGAGGGGGTTCCTTTGGGGTATGGGGTGGCCTGGGCGAGGGGCCTGTGGTGGTATGCAGCCCGGTCATGCCCCCCAGTGATTCATGTGGAGGCCCTGGTATCTGGGAATTATTTACCTTCTATAATTGAAACTTTGTAGCCTTGAGCAGAGACCAGGGCAGGCCAGGGCCAGCAGAAAGCTTGGCTTACTCCATCGCCAGGGAAACCCAAGCCTCCTGCTCTCCAGCTCCATGGCTGCTGCCATTTTTGTTGGATTTATTTATCTTCTATAATTGAAACTTTGTAGCCTTGAATGTACCAGGGCCCACCAGGGTGTGCAGGAAGCTTGGCTTCCTCCATTGCTGGGGAAACCCAAGCCTCCTGCCCTCTCTGTGACCACAGCCATCTTGGTTGGGCTAATTTGCATACTTGCTCCTGATTGGCTGGTGGGCATGGCTTGTGGGTGTAGCAGAGGTACAGTCAATTTGCATATTACTCTTTTATTAGATAGAATTTTACTGAGTTCAGAGAGGAATGGAGAGGGAGAGACAGAAACATCAATGATGAGAAAGAATCATTGATTGCCTTCCTCCTGCATGCCCCACACTGAGGATCGAGCCCGCAACCCAGGCACGTGCCCCGATCGGGAATCCAACTGTGACCTCTAGATTCATAGGTGGACACCCAACCATTGAGCCATGCCAGGCCCAGTCAACCTGTCTTTGATAAATAAATAATGCATATTCATTCAAGAGGCATGGGCCAGAATGGACAGGAAATACTAACAACAATACAACTAACATTGCTGCAGTGCTTATTTAGTGCTAGGCACTGTGTAGATGTTGCACAACAAGCCTATAAGGTAGATATTTTAATTGTCCCTAATTTACAAATGAGAAACAGACCAAAGAGGTTAAGTAACTTGTGCAAGGTTGCCACTCACCTGGACTAGGCTATCTACCCTTATAAGAACAAGAACAAACAACAACAGAATTATACCAAACAACCAAATGTAAATATCCATTCCTAGCCTGACACAACTGACTTCTTTCCAAACAGTTGTGCTAGGTGCTACAGTAGAATGAAAGAATCAACTAAAACACTTCCCTTCCTATAGACACAAATAGGAGAACAGCTTTGGACACTTCTGCCCCCAAAAGAACTCCAAATTGGGACTTCCTGCTTCCATGATATTTTCAATAAATAAAACCCATCAAGGTCTCCCAGCAACATTTTACAGAAAGTAACAACTTCCTGGCACAGCCCCAAGGCTCTGCACTCTATGGCCTTAATTCCTGCCTCAGGACATTTGCACTGCAGACTACATCTAGACCGAGCTAACTTCTTTACTTCTTCAGGTTAGAAGTCACTTCATGGAAGTGGAGTTAATCTCACACTCTGATTTCCTAAAATTGGTTTAAGAGATTCCCAGCTTGCACAGACCAGTTTGGCTCAGTGGATAGAGCGTCCGCCTGTGGACTGCAAGGTCCGGGTTCGATTCCGGTCAAGGGCATGTGCTTGGTTGCGGGTGCATCCCTGGTAGGGGGCGTGTAGGAGGTGGCTGATTGATGTCTCTCTCTCATCGATGTTTCTGACTTTCTATCCCTTTCCCTTCCTCTCTGTAAAAAATCAATTAAAAATATATTAAGGAGAATCCAAGATGGCGGCATAGGTAAACACCTACACTGCTGCCTCGCACAACAATTTCAAAACTACAACTAAAAGACAGAACAGACATCATCCAGAACCACAGGAAAGCTGGCCGAGTGTAAGTTCTACAGCTAGAAGGAAAGAGAGGGGCTCACAGAAACCCAGAGGAGCTGCAAAAAGCCGAGGTATGGAGACGCGCGCGCTGAGAGCGGGTGCCAGAGGACCTGGCTGGCTTTCTCTGGCGGGAGGGAAACGGAGACTCCCAACGTCATTGAACCCCTTCTCTTACGACACTAAACCCCAGATCCAGCCGAAATTCATACGGGGGGAGTTTGGACTGTGAAAAGGGAGAGGTACACGGAAATTTAGGGGAGTCGCAGAAGATCAGGTCCGGTCTCACACGAGCACAGTGCTGCGCGGACAGATTGCTGATTGTGCCGCTGGCTTTCGCGAGCGGGCGGGAGACAGACCCTTCGAACTGTGCCACTTCTGAGTCCACTGGGCCCCTGTTTCGGGCGAAACCCTGGGGACCTAGACTCATGTGGTCCTAGTGCGCAGGGGAGCTGGAAAGGCAGCGGTTAGAGGCACTGCCGGTGCGGCGCGCACAAGGACCGCTCCAGCCATTACCCAGTCACGTGAGATTCAGGGGCCGTGGAGGGCGGGGTCCTTTAAGCCCTGAGACTCCATCCATCCCAAGCTCAATAGAGGCTTCTGCGGCTTTGCGTCTGGTATCATAAAGCTGAATTCAACACAGAAGTTTCCCTGGCATAGTGAAAATGCTGAGACAAGGGAAGGGATCACAAACAAAAGAAATGGGAGGAAAAAAAACGACTGGATATAGAGTTCAAAACCACACTTTTAAGGTTTTTCAAGAATATGCTAGAAAAGTTGGATAAATTTAGTGAGACCCAAGAGGAGATGGAAAAGGTCCAACTAAAGATAATAAAGGACCAAATAGAAATTAAACATACACTGACTGAAATAAAAAATATTATACAGAGTCCTAACAGCAGACTAGAGAAAGGCAAGAATCAAGTAAAAAATTTGAAATATAAAGAAGCAGACAACATTCAACTGGAAAAGCAAGAAGAGAAAAGAATCCAAAAATGTGAACATAATGTAAGGAGACTCTGGGACAGCTTTAAGCATACCAACATCAGAATTGTGGGGGTGCCAGAAGAAGAGAGAGAGCAAGATACTGAAAACCTATTTAAAGAAATAATGACTGAAAACTTCCCACATCTGGTAAAAGAAATAGACTTACAAGTCCAGGAAGCACACAGAACCCCAAATAAAAGCAATCCAAAGAGGACCACACCAAGACACATCATAATTAAAATACTAAGAGCAAAAGAGAACGAGAGAATATTAAAAGCAGCAAGAGAAAAACAGTTTATTACCTACAAGGGAGCACCCATACGACTGTCAGCTGATTTCTCAACAGAAACGATGCAGGCCAGACGGGAGTGGCAAGAAATATTCTACATGATGAATAGCAAGAACCTACAACCAAGAATAATCTATCCAGCAAAGCTAACATTCAGAATTGAAGGGCAGATAAAGAAAAAGCTAAAGGAGTTCATCAACTCCAAACCAGTATTATATGAAATGCTGAAAGGTACTCTTTTAGAAGAGGAAGAAGCAAAAGGTAAAAGATAAAAAATTATGAACAACAAATACATATCTATCAACAAGGGAATCTAAAAATTTGATCAACAGAATAAACTGGTGAATATAATAGAATCAGGAGCACAGAAAGGGAGTGGACTGATAATTCTCAGGGGGAAAGGGGTGAGGGGTGTACAGGGAGAGACTAGACAAAAATCATACACCTATGGATGAGGTCAACGGGAGGGAGGTAAAGGTAGAGGGAGGATTGGGAGCTGGGTGGAGGGGAGCTATGGAAGGGGAAAAAAAAGAAACAAATGTAATAATCTGAATAATAAAGATTTAATTTAAAAAAATAAAATAAAAATAAATAAAAAATAAATATTATACACACACACACACACACACACACACGCACACACATATATATTAAAAAAAAGGAAAAACAGATTCCCAGCTTGCTTCTTCATTAATGTCAACATTCTCAGCATGGGCATCTCTCTGCAGGTTTCACTCCCAGGACAATCACATAACACCTGGAGAACAATCATTTTCTGGAATTACAGACCAGGGTTTAAATCATGTTATCTATTTACAAAATGTATGACCTCAAGCAACTCATTTCAGCTCTGTGAGGATTACTTGAAGAGATGACACAAGTAAAGCACAGTGCCAGCATTTATTAAGTGCATCATCATTATTATCCCCATTATACAGATAAGCAATTGAGACTCCAAGTGGCCAGATATCAAGGGTCACAGAACTGAATAGTGAGTGCTAGGGATTAGTGCTTGGAAACCAGTGCTTTTTCTTTCCTCTACAATTCTTTATTGAGGATCATTAGTAAGCTCCATACTTGGGGATGAGGACACAACAGTGAACAAGGCAGATATGTACCGTGTTCTCATGGTGCTTACATTCTGGCAGGGAAGATGGCCATCAAACCTTTATGCAGATAAATTGAAAGGTACTTGAAGGAGAAGAGTGCCTAAATCCATATGGATTTTACAGCAAGGAACGAGATCCCTGGATTTTGTCTGGAAGCTCAGGGAAGATTTATATAAAGCGGTGGCATTTAAACTGGGATCAAGAGGTAGTACAAATGTTTGGAGATGAGGATGGCTGCTGGCATTTCAAACAAAGTATCTTAAGAGAAAGACTGAGGAAGCATGGCAAATCTGAGGAGCTGAAAGGCCAGAGGGGGCTGGAAATGGAGCTGGGGCCAGATCAGGGGACCACTGAAGGACAGGGTAAGGATGCTGTCCACCCTAGAAGCAATAGGAAAGCACCAAAAGCTTGGCTGTCTTGCTGAAACAGTAATGAAAAATCCACACTGACCAGAGCTATACGTTGCAGTGCAGACTTTTGATATCCTGTGTGAGCCACAGGAGAGTCTCTGGGAAAGACAGACTGGACCATTTCTTTTCACCACACAACGGATACTTCCACTAAAGTACCAGTCACTGATTATTATAGTGGGGTGTGTACCTCTCTTCACTACACAGAGTTTTGAAAGCAGAGTAAAGATCTTATGTACCTTCCCATCTCTCAAAACCAAATGTTCAATAAAGCTGTAGATTGAAACAGACCTGCTTTTAATAACTAAAAATATCTTCTTATATTTAGATTGGCTGAGTAAGAATCTTCTTGCCAATTCAACCCACCTTAGTTATATAGATCTGAAGGGATATGCAAGGACATTAAAAAAAAAAAAAGTTCCTCTTTCCATTTGCAACTTAACTTTAACAACAAAAACCCATTTCACCACCAAAACCAGTTTTGCTCAGAGGATAGAGCGTTGCCCTGAGGACCGAAAAATCCCAGGTTTGATTCCGGACAAGAGCATGTACCTTGGTTGCAGGCACATCCCCAGTAGGGGGCATGCAGGAGACAGCTGATTGATGTCTCTCTCTCATGGATGTTTCTCTCTATCCCTCTCCCTTCCTCTCTGTAAAAAAATCAATAAAATATATTTTTTAAAAAAACACCATTTCACCAATGTGTGATTAAAAGTATAATTATATTTTAGAAAAATTAGTTGGACAGTTCATAATTTTAAAAAAATCTTGGTTTAATTTTAACCAAGAACAAAATGCTCCAACAGAAGGTCTTTCAGTGATTTTCCTATTCTTCTGAGAATTGTTCCTATTCTTTGAATATTTTATTCTTATATTAAAAGACAGAACTGAGCCATAATCAATAGTTCACATATTTAAAGTTTGTTTTGGGATTTCAGATGAGGATGATGAGATAAAATGATGAAGTGGGATTATGAATATGCTACTAGGATATGTAATTTTCTATTTGATCCCTCTTTTCATCCCCAGACCAATTTTCCATCATTCTGGCCCTGCCCTGTACCCCAAAAGCTTATGGGTAGCATAAATGGATTCATGCAGGCAAGCTTCCAGGTGGGTTTGGCCAATGGCACTGGTAGGAGATCAAAGAGGGAGGGAAGTGGGGGAAGGACGTAGTGTTTCTATCCTCCAGTTGGGGGAGGGGAGGCCCTGCATTTCCTGGCAGTGGCTAAATCCCTCCCAGGACTGTAGCTGCTCTCAGTAGGCTCCTTCTCTTACTCTGGACTCCAGGAAGGAATGCTATTTCTTCTCTTTGCTCCTTTGGACCTAGAGGTAATAGCAGCCTCTCACTTCTATTAGTTTGTCACCCTTAACTCTGCCCTCTCCTCTGAAAATAATTTCTTCATTAAAGTCTCCTGAACCATCTGTGTTGGACTCTATTTCCTGCCAGACCTAAGAATTCAAACTATAGATTTGAAAAACCAACCATCTCCCTCCTTAGCTGTGAGCAGTTACAGCAATGGTTATTCATCTACCAAAGCAATTTCTTCACACCAAGCACTGAATGTAAGCTTTTAAGAGTTCTCAGGCAGAAATGACACCTTTTAAAATGGTCAGTGCAGAACATAGGAGGCGCTGACATGGACAATTCTCTAGGCAGGAGCCTGTTACATGTCAAGAATAAAACCTTTACAAAAAGATGTCACTTCCTCCTACTTCCTGGGTTTCCTTTTGCCAAGGGCTTGGAATCAAAGTCAGCTTTGTATTTTCACCCTGAATACCAATAAGTTCTATCACTGCCGGGGGGAAGCTGCCGTGTGTCACTTGACTTTGCTACTTTGTTAGACAGGAGGATCTGCTTACCGCTAGCCAAGGCACACAGAAAGACAGCCAGCCCTCTTATATTACTAGCCACCCCCATGATCTTTCCTTCCTCTTCTCTTTTATCCCAGGATAAATCTTTCTTCTGCACTAGGTAAAAGATAAGCAGGATGAGAAAATTCTGCTTTGCTCAGCCTTGCCTGTCTCTTTAACAGATCAACTTTTCTTTTTCACAGGAGAGGACTGGCATATGTTTATACCATAATCTGCTCTGAGCTCCTTCTTCGGATTTTTCTTTTACCAAGGCGACTGGATTTAAGGTTAGCTGTTAATTGGAAATCACCTTGAAGTCTCTAAATACTCCATCTTGCTTTCACTTGGAAGGTACTACATTTCTGAGTATTGGAGCCTTCTTTTTGAACAAGGATAGATTTAAGGAATTCTTCCAGAGAATTGATAAGAACTGATATGTCTTACATCAACAAGCTATCCCACAAGAACTCAAATGTCTCCCTCTCAACCAGCAGGCATTCAGAGCTGACAAGAGTTGCTAAGATAAAGACAGGCTGATAACAGCCATCTGCAGAAAAGATGTTCTATTCTACTTCGTTCATGGCAGCCGAAGGGAAAGATAGATCTCTTCTTCCATCCTGGCCAGAAGTCCCTCTCTTCAGCCTGAAGGCAATACCTGAGCAAGGCCGTGGGATTAACAAAACGGAGTTCACACTATATATCACATTTCATAGCTTTCATGGATTTTAAGATTTTCAATAATATTTTTATGAACCTTTTTTAAACTTAACAAACCATTCAAAATATGAAAAACAAGAATGCTAAATTAGATTTAACATATAAATTTTTTTCTGGTATATATCATGACCTTAATTGATACAAATTAGACTCTTTCAAAAATTTACTATTTTCATACTCTGAAATACTCCTAACTATATATAAAAAGGAATGGAACTGTTTTTCTTTATAAGAACACAAAGATGATATCATTTGCAATTATAGGGTTAAGAGACTACAGATAAAAAACAGACTGGTGTTTCTTCCACTACAAATGCTAGCCAATAAAAACTTTCCAGTCTACAGTTGATTAATACCTGACACCAGAGCTATGGAAAAGAAAGCTAATCGTTTCTGGCTGTTAGCTAAAGCAATAGACACACTATGAAACCTGCCTACTACCGATTCATGACTGCTGTTTACTAAGACCACTGATTTTGCAGTTTAGAGTTATCTAACTTCCGACCAGAAACTGAAATACTATCTTTTCTAGGTGCTACCTTTCTCATAATCTATAATAGCTACACAAGTTATTTAGTGTCTGGTAGTGTTGAAATATATTAACAGAGAAACTTGGATCCATAAACATCTTTACTAGCTTCAGGAAGCTAATAAATTTGAACAAGTGATTCCTTTTAAGCTGTCCTAATGTGATAGCAAATGGTCTCTTTTCTAACTTTGATTTCCAAGTGATTTATACTTATAACTATCAGAATGATAACAACAGGGTGGAGGGTGGAGGAGATAGGGAATGAAATCTAGAGCACCTGAAAGGAGCTATGAGCCAAATCACTGAAAATGTACTTTAATGTACTTTGTGTTCAGTACATTAAAGACACTAATAAATAGAATATAAAGAAATACAAGTATGAATTTTTCAATGTAAAATTTTGCTAGCCCTCTTTTCAGGATTAAACTCAGGATTTTAAAAGTTTAAAATGTCTGCAAAAATAAGACCATAAGACAAATGAGAAATGCAAGAGAAAAGAAGGCAGTTTTTTGACAAGTGTTAACTGTTAACAGAACATGGTTGTGTTAAATATTAGGATAGGGTTCTAAAAGTTAGGGAAAGGCTTGGGATCCCTCTTATTTACCAAAAGGTCTGACAAAACAGAAACATCACATCACTACTAGGAGTAAGTTGATGGTTCAGACTACAATGAAACTTTAAAAGCAGGGGAGAAAGAGCCTAACCTACAACACTATTGTTAACAGAAAACTGCCTGGAGACTCTAATTAAACAAATATGCCAAGTGCTCCTCTCCAAACCTCTTGAAGTGGTTTTTTGCTCTGAACAGCAAAAAACAGAGCAGACCATTTAAACCAAGAGTCCATAGTTGAGAGGACAAGCAACTATACCACAAGGTGGTAATTAAACATGGGGAAGTAAAAAGGGCAGACTAAAGGGCTCCAAGAGCTACTTTAAAACCGGCTAATTGTTGCTAGCAGAGGTGGGATAAGTCACTTCTCAACTTGGGTATCTGTGGGGAAATGAAAAGAGATGCTAGGCCTCCACATCAAGAAAAACAAAAGCAGCTGCTAATGACCAAGGTGAACTACTACATACCTTCCTCACACCCCAATATCTCCACAGTAATACAGGCCCAACAGGTAGGCCAATCTCTAATTCAGCCCAGACCCTTGAGAAAACACAAAAGAGGCTTGTGCAATTGGTCAACACTGTTGCAGAACTGCCCCCAGCAAAGGCAAGGTAGTTAGAGTACCAAGGTTCTCCTGCTTGCCTTTCCTAAATCATATGATCATCTGAAAATGAGGGGAAATCTGCTCTTCTCTGACTTCAAAAGATTAGAGTATAAGATAAAACATGGTATATATGTGAAAATGCTGTGAATAAAACCACATTGGATTTGCACATTTTACCATGGTTTAACTTATACTATAAAGGCTGTATATATATATATAATGGCAGTTGGCCCTTTAGTCTATGAGCTATAAGGTCTACAATGTTTAAGTTATTAGCAAGGCTATAATGTAAGCAGCTAGACACCAGCAGGAGGCAGAAAAACAAATGCAGAGCACTTTAGAGTTTAGTGGGAGGGCCAATTTATATCAGTGTGTCCTAAGGGGATCACCATGCATTGAATAAAAATGTTAACAGGAACCCTGCTACCAATAAATGGTTAGAATCCATATGCTTTTCTTTAAAACTCAGGGACATGTGTGTGCTATAGAAAAGGTTACTATGTAAAAAATGCATACATTATTGTACTTACAATGCTAAGCATTGATTAGTAGAAATGGAAATGGATAGTATAGAATCACAAGAGTGCTTCTTAGTAAACTGGGGTTTAAAAACCCTTAGAGGCATGTGGGTTTGGGAGGGAGAAGAGTGAGCCAGCCGTTATTAGGGTGTTGGGAATGTTAAATGTGATAGATATTGCACAAAGCAACTCTCACTTAGCAGTTACCAGTGTTCAGAGAGTGGACATGTGTTGGTTTTACCAGCTCTACATCTACTCCCCCTGCTGAGGAATGACATCTCCCCCAGTAAGTACTTTCTGGGTGAGGCGGTAACCAGACACCTGTCCAGGGCCAATTTGGGCCTGAGAGATACTCTCTCAGTAGAGAGTGGGGTTAAAAACAATTAGTTGGAGAGGTTTCTACTGCTTACAACCAAAGACTGTTAGCTGATTAGCTATTATTTCCACTCTAGAAGAATCCATTTTCTCAAGGATTTGGGGGATAAAATTTGACTTGATTGACAAGCAATTTAAACTATTAAATTGATAGTAAAACAAAGGGATATATCATGGAACAGAATATAAAATTCACGTACAATATTAAGATATTGGATTTTTTTATTGAGATATTTTAAAAACATGCTTCCTTCTATGTCTCACTCTTCCTCCCTCATGAAAGTTTCGTCAGCCATGGGTTTAAGAAGGATAAACTTTTCCTAACTTTTAGGATCTGCCCCTAACTTGGTAAAAAATGTAGGGCAAGTACTTCCCTTCCCGAAGGCACACTCATCACACCTTTAAAATGGGAATAATAATAGTTCCTACTTCATACAGCTATTATCCCAAGAGATAACACAGGGAAGCACTTAGTACTACTCCTCACAGCAGTTTTTCAGTCACAGCAAACAAGGGGAATTTGGTTAAGTTATTTGCAAAGATGGCTGCAACCATGACCCTTACCCCGACCCACTCAATTTCCTGTAGGCAAAACCCCTGAGACACACAGCAGCACCTCCCAGCAAGAGGTGTGCCTATTTCCAGTCCCTTGAATCTGTGCTGATCCTGTGGCTGCCATGACCAGAGACGGGGGCAGAGTGGCACTGTGTGGCTTCTAAGCCCAGGCCTCAAGAAGCTTTGCAGCTCTCAAGCTCTTGGAATAAGATGCCTGCAGGTGAGAAAATCTGCTCTAGCTTCTGGAGATGAGAGCAAGTGGAGCTCCGAGAGCTGCCCCAGCTCAGGTCCCTAGACCAGTTTTCAAATGACAACAGCCACACTGGAGACCTCAGGCTGGGCTCAGAAACTGCACTGACCTGTGAGCAAATAAATGGTCACTGTTTTAAGCCACAAAGTTTTGGAGGAGGTTGTTGCTACTCAGCAATTGAAAATTGACAGACATGCTTCACAAATTGTCATATTTCTACATTTTTTTATTCCATGCATTTCCCAAAATTTCCTATAAACAAATTCAAGCTCAATGTCGCTAAATAACTATGTCATAGCCAGATGTGGTTCCACTTCTCATTTTTCGTGACCAGTTCAATATTTCCACTTCCATATAAACACTGAAACGTATCTCAAGTCAGAATATTCTCTTAGGGATGTATGTACATATTCTAAAGCCAAAATTACTTATGTGAAAATGTTCTTCATTTATCATGATTATACCGCAAGAATGCAGGTACAAAAATAGTTGAATTGAAATGGAAGGTAACTAAGAGAAGAAAAACTAAACTAAATTTCTATGACTCATTCAAAAACTAGTTCAAAAACTAGGAATCAACAGATTCTCCCTTTAATAGTTTTTGTGCCTGGCATTTTCTTCCATATACTTCAAAGACAACCAAAACCCTCTTTTAAAAACTCACCATACATTGTCGAAAGGAAATGCTTATTTAGGTTACCTTCCAGGCAACAAATATTTATAGAGCACCAATTCTATGCCTGGGAGTAGTTAGCCTGAACAGTTTTTTTTTAATATAATGTACAGAGATACCAGGGTAAAAGGAGCATGACTGGGTGAAAGTAGACCACACACCTGTCTTGGTCAAGGTACCTGGTTTGGTCAGAGGGTTTATAGGGGGTAAATGTGGCAAACAAGGCTCTACCTCAGCAATTTTCAATCTTTTTCATCGCATGGCACCCATAAATTACTAAAATACTGCATTACACTGAAGTATTATAGTCTACTGACAAAAAAAATGGTATAACTTTGATTCATTCATACCCGATAGCTATTGTGTTGGCTGTTTTCATTTTTTAATCTGACAATCTAAGGGAAAAAGGTCAGTACCCCTAACTAAGTAGTCAAGTATTGCCATGTTTTAAAAATTCTTGTGGCAACAAAAAGAAAAAAAATTCTTGTGGCACAGCAGTTGAAAATCATTGTTCTACCCTCATGCAAACTTTTGACTAGAAGGGGGAGATATTTTAGCAGTTAATATAATTATCATCACCAATATTATCACTACCATTACTATTATTACCCTTACCCTTCCCACCACTTCTTCCTTCTTAGTTATTGTTTAGTACCTGGCACTCTGCTAAGCACTCAACCCTTTTAATCTTCATAACAATTTAGCCAGGTATTACCCACATTTTATAGATGAGACTGAGGTCCTGACTTGATAAAATAGTATGGAGAGGAAGTGGAAGAGCTCATGCTTTTAAGCACTACTCTAAACTACCTCCATCTATATGAATTCACTGATTTTTAAAAAAAATATATTTTATTGATTTTTTACAGAGAGGAAGGGAGAAGTATAGAGAATTAGAAACATGGATCAGCTGCCTCCTGCACACCTCCCACTGGGAATGTGCCCACAACCGACGCATGTGCCCTTGACCGGAATTGAACCAGGGACCCTTCAGTCTGCATGCTGATGCTCTATCCACTGAGCCAAACTGGTTTTGACTGAATTCACTGATTTTATAGTACTTTCAACAGAGGGTGAAATCCTCTACAGCAAGAAATGAGGTGCAACATCCTACTTTATCTGTGTGTGTGTGTGTGTGTGTGTGTGTGTGTGTGTGTTTTCAGTGAGTTTCTTCTGCAAACTGTTTAGTCCTGTTTGGAATTTTTTCTGTCCTGTTGGGTAAGTCTGAAAATATAGAAAACATTTTTAAAGATATGAGAAAGTGTATTTCATTTCTCATTCAATACAACATAGATAGTGAAGGGAATTAGGGCTCAATTAGCCACAAATAGGGGATGTGTTCAATTACTATGTTTATACTTTAACATATTTGTTAATCTTTCCAGATTATAAAAGAAGCACATGCTAAATTAAAAAAAATTCTTTTGAGGAAAGAATTTTTTAAAAAGATCACCTATAATCTTATTACATAGAAATAGTAAGTTCCTTATTATTCAGTATAGTATATCATTTTAGATACTTTCTTGTAGGTTTCTATATACACCTTAAAAATCACACATACATATTCCCCGCATCATCCTTTTTAAAGACTGCATAGAATTTCATTGTATGAGTAGGCCCTAATTGACTTAATCTTTATTAATAGGCATTTATAATACTTTCCATATTTGCCTATTATAAAGAAATTGGACAATGATCATGTCTGGTACACACATCTAAGCACTCTTGCTCAACGGTTTCTCTAAGATAAATTCCTAGGTGTTGACTTGCCTTTATTTTATGGCCCAAAATGTTACTCTGAAAATGCACTATTACCAAATTTACTTTTTTATTTTTATTATTTTTGATACCAAATTTACCTTTCTAAAAAGAAGGAAACCCTTACATGTTAAGAATAATAACATATTTTACATTTTTAATAGCTAGATAAAGTAGCAAAAAAAAATTAAACTGCCATTTATTCTTAAGTAGCTAAAATATTGATTCATGCCTCTGATATTACATTAGGTTTACATTTGGAGGTGAAAATTCTAAAATACCCAATAACTTCTAGTGGGTTTATTTTCAGCATAATGTTGTTTTAAAGTTAAACTTCAAAAAGGACATACTTGTTGCAAAAAAAGCAAATTAGTTGAGAATGGTAAAAGGCAGGAAGGGATATACCAATCACTTATAGCAATTACCAGGTCACCAGATCTGCATCCTCCCCAAAAATGGCCAAGAGAGAAGAGTCAGGGGAGAGAGAAAAGGTGGAACCAAAACCAACAGCCCTCACTGCTTCAGTGAAGGGCAGATGAAATTACACACAGACATATACATCTACATGCTCTGTACACACCAATCCCAGAGCTAATCTCCAGAGGTTAGAGCACAAGAGGAATCTTTGTGTGCTTTATTTAATCAAACATCATGCAGAAAGAGGTTGGGGGTAGCCGGATACAGATTTCCTTAATGTGGAGTGTCTAGTTAGCAACCTGAAGGCCTAGTATCAATTACTTCCCCTCCAGGGCAAGGGGAGAATAAAAGGAACTTGAAGCATAAGGCAACTCAAAAGGCATTGGTTCCCTTCAAAGTCATCACACAAGACAGGGTTCAGTCATCAAGTTCCATGGAAAATGGGGCAAGGTGAGAGGTTTCTTAGCAATAAATAAAATTCACAGGTGCCCTGGAGGGCGAGTTCAGTGGTTAGAACATCAGCCTGTATACTAAAGAGTCTCCAGTTCAATTACAGTCAAGGGCACATATCTGGATTACAGGTTTTATCCCTGGCCCAGGTCAGGGAGTATGAGACAGGCAAACTAATTGATGTGTCTCTCATATCAATGTTTCTCTCCTCCTCCCCCAACCCCCACTTCTCTATCCCCACTCCTTTCCACTCTCTGAAAATCAATGGAAAAAAATATCGAGTGAGGATTAAGAAAATAAAAATAAATAAAATTCTCTTGTGATACAGTATAATGCATGTGCTAAGAAGGGAAGACCACAACCAACAACTTAACCTATTAGAGTTTTATCCTAATGGGGGAGATGGGACATTAGATTACTCATGGAATTCTTGAAGTGGCAAGTAGCAGTGTATGTGTGTGGGGGGGGGGGGGGGGGGGAGTGTTCGGTAATGCCACAAATCTATGGACTTATGAGGTCTTCCAGACAAACTACAAACTATGGGCCAAATGCAGCTGCTGCCCATTCATGCCATAAGTATTTACATTTTTAAATGGTTGAAAAAATAAAAACATTTCATGTATATAAAAATGTCATGAAACTCAAACGTCAGCATCCACAATGCCCATGGCTGCTTTCTAGATACACTGGCAGAATTGAGTAAGAACAAGAGACCTGAATGGCTTGCAAAGTTGAAAACATTTACTATCTTTTCCTTTACAGAAAGTTTGTAGACTTCCGTTCCGGACCATAAAATTACATTGTTTTGAATGAATCGCAGCTCCAAGCCTATGCATTCTTGTTGGTTTGGCCCTTGACACATCCATAATTGACATATAATCTGATAGCCTAACACAGAATTCAATCCAAATGTTTACACTGGATAGGTCTAATGGGTCCTATAATGCAAACCAGAAAAATGTAAAAGGCTTTTCTAAGTTGAAAGTAGGATGGTCTCAGGTTTAATAGAAATGAGTACAATTAAAGATTTTTTCTTTGAAAGAATTATTAGCTGTCTTCTTCTAAAGATGAGAATGAAACTATCTCAAAATGGCTACCATCTCTGAGCATTCACTAGGAACCTAGAACTGAGCAAAGCCTTTTGTACTTACCATCTCATTTAAGGGTTACCTCTTCCAGATTCAGCAAGGCTGACTTGCTCAAGTTGAACACAACCAGAAAACTCAAGAAATAAAAGCCTAACCAGGTTGTCTAAACCCAGGAGTCTAACATTATGTTCATAACCACTGACCCATTTGAAAGCAGAAGGCATGAATGCTCACCATGAATAGATGAACGAAAAAAGGGAAATAGAAGCAAGTTATATATTTTTATGGCAATATTATAAGCATTCTATTTATATAACTCACTTTTTATTCTTAAAACCCTAATATAATTCAGTTCTACCATATTCTTTTCCCTACTGAGAAAAACTGATACATGCACCCGATTGTGGAGGCCTTTTAAGCCTATCAGAATTAGACAGGCAAAGTTATAGTTATAACTTCCACTAATGAAATCCTTGGAGTACCTGGAGGGTTCCCATAAAGGAGAGGGGGTGGACAAACCTTTTGAGAGGTGATAGACTAGAAAATACACGTATGTTTTTTTTAATTTAGATTCTTCATTTAAATTACAAGTGGAGAGCAAAACCTAAATAGAAAACTTACCCAAAGAGAAAGCTATATGCTGGTGGGTGGTCTGCCCAGCACCCATGACCTCAGCTTTGTCAACTGCACCACAATTTTCCTTCAATTTTCCCACAAATGTCTACAATATAAGAATAACTAAACCCTAACTCATTTTTGAAAACTTGATTTTTAAAAAGTTTCAATGTTAATATTTCCACATTTATTTGAAAATAATGCACCATGTACCATGTTTATACAAGTTCCCTCAGATGTTTATTAATGGTTAACCACATCTAGCTTCCAAGTCCTTCCTGTGGGGCAAATGGGTTCAGAGTTTTATACTGGAACCTTCATGCCAGTCTCCAAACATCTCTACCAAGTAAGTTTTATCCAGATGCGAAACTAGAGAGTCAGACAAGTAGTTACAGTAAATGAAAAAATCCCAAGCTTGAACTTGTTTTAACTCAGAACCTGTGTTTTTCCCATCATGCCCTGCTGTTTTGCCAAAGCACAAACACATTTTCTAGAGCGATTACCTCCCAAATTTCAGATGTGCTGGAGGATAATAAGAGTGGATCTGAATGAAATGTTTGCTCCAGGGGCTGGTAGTCAAGCTCAAGTCTCTGCTTACAAATCATCAATCTTTCTGTTCTAAATTTTAAAATATAATTTCAAAACATCCACAATGCACTCAAGATAGCATGTCAAGCCCTTTATTGAGTGGTTTATCAACTAACAGGCTGAACTTTGCTGTGGGAACAAAATAGGAGTGCATTTTTGCACTTCTAAGTCTACATGACCAGGCTAAAGGAAATTTTAAAAGGAACGTATTGCCCTGGCCAGTGTGGTTCAGTTGGTTGGAGTGTTGTCCTGTGCACTGAAAGGTTGTGGGTTTGGCTCCTGGTCAGGACACATTCCCAGGTTGTGGGTTCAATCCCAGGTCAGGGTGGGTATAGGAGGCAAATGATCCATGTTTCTCTCTCACATTGATGTTTCTTTCCCTCCCTCCCTCCCTCCCTCCCTCCCTCCCTCCCTCTGTAATCAATAAAAACCTTGGGTGAGGATTATAAAAAACAAATAAAAAAATAAATAGAAGGCAAGTATTGGACACAAATATCTACTTTTTCCTATCTTTTTCTAGAATTATTCTCCCACTTTCTTAAATATATATATATGTATGTGTGTGTGTGTGTATATGTGTATGTATATATACATACACATATACACACACACACACACACACACACATACATAATCTAATTTGGGGGAGAGGCTAAACCTCTTTTATAACAAAACTATAGGTCCTTTCCCTAGAAACATACACAAACCTTTGGGTCACAATAGGAAGTTCAGGAATCTCTTGAAGCCTATTAATGGACCCCTAGAAGTCCACAGATCCCAGGATAACCCTTACTTTAAAAGCATCCTATATAATAAAACCCTAATATGCTAAGTGTCTGGTTGGCCATTCAACCAATTAAAGCAAAATATGCTAATGATATGCTAAGGCCACTCAATTGCTCTCCAAAATGTGCACTGACCACCAGCGGGGCAGTCGATGGGTTGACCAGTTGCTATGATGTGCACTGATCACCAGAGGGCAAATGTTTGACTGGTAGGTTAGCCTGCTGCTGGGTCCGGCCAACAAGGACTGAGCGAAACAGGCTGGGCATGCCTTAGAGCCCTCCTACAGTCTCTCCCCAGCTGGCCAACTTCCTGCGTCCCTCCCCAGGCCCCAATCACGCACCAGTGGGGTCCTTCAGCCTAGCCTGCACCATCTTGCAAACCAGAACTCCTCAGGAAATGTCAGAGAGCCAGTTTCTGCCCATCCTGCAAGCCAGGCCGAGGGACCCCACTGGTGCACAAATTTGTGCACCGGGCCTCTAGTATTATAGAAATGCCTACACCATTTCAAAGAGTTCTCTCATCACCCGTTATAGTTTCAGAATGCTAAAATTAAATAAACATTCAAACTTTCTCAGCTAGACCCTTGTAGTCTCAAAGAAACCAGGAATTGAATGACTTGAGTAAATCACCAAATCTAAGGTCATATAAGTTTAAAGTCCCAATTAGTTGGTCATAGCTTAAAATCTACTTCCTTCTGCTCTGAGATATTGCTAGAAAAAAAATAAATGTTAGTATGGTCTAGAGCCACAGTTTGCCGCTCTATTGACTAATGAATTTGCCGACCACTGGACTAGACTAAATGTTACCATGTAGTTGGAAGCTGTGAGGATTAGGCAATTGTGGCATATCGTGTGCAAAGTGGTAAAGAGTAGTATATGACAGCAGTTTGCCGTCCACTAGCCAAGAGCTTGAGTCCTTCCTACTTTAACAGATTATACAAAAAAGAGACCATTCCTAGTATTCACCTAAAGATGTTCTTTCACTATATATGATATGAAGAAAAGTCCATTAAAATAATTCTTAAATGTTCAACACATAGATCTGTCAGTGCAACTGGGAGTTAAATTATATGGCTGACAAAGCAGATTTTTAAAAGTTCATAAAGGCTCAAATTTTGATGTTACTCACCACTTGAGTCAACAACCTTCAGAAATGTTTCAGTTATATCTCAAACTTTAAAGTTTTTTCAATCTCTCTTGGTTTTACTACATTAGAACACTTCTAGAGCTGTCCAACAAAGTTATTATAAGTTACAAAAGGAACTTACAAACGCAGTCAGAACTCCATCTATGAGTAGAATGTCTCCTAAAAATTTAACAGTTGCAGGGGGCAGTGATACTTGTCTATAAACAACATTAAAGATTTTTTTTTAGATTACTGATTTCAGAGATAGAGAGAGAGAAAGAGAGAGAGAGGGGGGGGAGGGAGGGAGGGAGAGAAGGGTAAGAGAGAAAGAAATTTGTTGTTCCACTTATTTATGCATTTTTTGATTGCTTTTGGTATATGCCCAGATTGAACCCACAAGCTTGGGGTATTGGGTTCTGAGGTACCCTGCCAGAACTAATGATTATTTTAAATCACTATATACGGTTTCAAAGTCAACATCATGATTGTAAGACCAAGTAACAAGTAACTTAAAAAAGAACATCATTTCACCACTTGCCAATTATATTATAAACAATAATAACCCCACAAAAGTGCCACTTGGGATTGACAGATAATCAATTGATACTTTCAAGTTAAAATTTTTAGTACTTAGGCCCAGCCACCAGGAGTATGCAAACTCGACAAAAAAAATTTTTAGTACTTAAGGATTTAATATGTTTTTTATTGATTCAGAGAGGAAGGGAGGAGGGAGAGAGAGAGAGAGAGAGAGAATATCAATGATGAGAGAATCATTGGTTGGCTGCCTCCTGCAGGCGCCACACCAGGGATCAAGTCCAGGCAACCTGGGCATGTGCCCTGACAGGGAATTAACCGTGACTCCAATCCTGACCTGGTTCGTAGGTCGATGCTCAGCCATTGGGCTGCACCGGCCCCCGTAGTCCTGAAGATTTAAAGTAATTCTTTTGGTCAAAGAATCTTCCTTCCTTCTAAAAACCAAGAACACGAGCAGCGACGGAACACACGTGGCAGCCAGTGCTTAGGCCAGTATTATTTCAAGGCCAGGGGAAGTTTCACACCCTGGGGGCAGGGAAAGTTAGACTCAAAACTCTTCACACACTTTTTTTGTCGCCCTGTGCCAGTTCAAAGGTGCTGATTCTTCAGAGTACTGGTGAAGAGTGTTACTGAAGTTTCCCCCTCATATCGACGAATAGTTTCACATTTGCTGGTTTCTAACTGTAGGTTAAATTAAAGCCACCTCCCGGTCACACATCTGCACGTACAACTCTGCTCCTTTGAGAGAACTGGGAGCAGCAGGGAGGGCGAACCCAGCCTCAGCAAGGAAGCGGAAGTAACCGGATCGCCCCACAGAACGCCTCATCCCGGAAATGCGGCGCCGGGCCGGGCCGGGCCGGGCGGGGCGGGGCGGCGGGGAGCCCTCGCTCGGCGGCACCGCCAGCCGGGGAGCGACGCTCGGGCACGCGCCGGGGCGGCCAGAGCCGGTCCCGCTGGAGGCCACGGCAGTGGGCCCGGCGCGCCCCTCCGCACCGCTCACCTCCTAAAGGTGGCCTTTGCGAGAAACTCGTCGAAATGGAATCAGAGTGACTTTGGGGGAGAGGTGCCCAGATAATCCGCAGGGAGCTCCGGAACCGTGTGACTAGACACGCGAGGCGACGTTTCTCATTAAGCACATCCCTCCCCCTTCACTTTCAACTTCCCCTGAAGGTGGGGACAATCACTGAGGCTTTTTTTTTTTATCAAAGAGAAAAACAAGTAAACGATAAATAAATAAAAGCACGCCATCCTCCATCAGCGCCGGGCCGCCAGGTGAGGGCGGCGGGCACGGCGCTCTCCAGTCCCGCCGCGCACTCTGCCTAGAGGTCCCCAAGTTTCCCCTTTCCGACCCCTCCCGACCCCGCAGATCCCCGCGGGGAAGCGCCCGCCTGGCCCGCCCGCCCCCCGGGCTCCGGCCTTCCCGGCCGCCGGCCGCGCCCCGCGCCGGTGCGCGCGTCCTAGACCCGCCGGCGCGAGAGGCGGAACTTCGTGGGGACCCTCCGCGGCGCCCTGCCCCGCCCCGCGTCCCGCACTCAGCGAGCCCAGGCGCCCCGCGGGCGAGCCCACCCGCGCCCGCACGGGGAGGCCGGGGCCGCGGTCCCGCCGCGAAGGCGCGGGCCTCGACCCCGGGCGGCCGCAGCCCCCGCCGCCCTGGCGCCCCCAGAGCTCACCTGGCGGCCGACGGGGCCTCGGGC